>JAHTLZ010000016.1:25314794-25328658 GCA_023846285.1 Phrynocephalus versicolor | reverse complement strand
TTTATTTATTTATTTATTTATTTATTTATTTATTTATTTATTTATTTAAGAGTATTTTTACCCTGCCTTTCTCCTTGGAAAAGGACTTACAGCAATGAGGGATAATATACAGTCCAGTACAATTAAGACATGTTCAAGTATTTGAGAACAAGGGATTGAGGGACATCTTACATTACATTAAAACAACATGGTTATAAGTAGTCATAAACATAAAGTCTATGTGAAGCCATAGATTCATATAAAATACACATGGTAGTCCATCCTTCAGGGAAAGCTTGCCTGAAGAGAAAGGTTGTTGCCTGTTTCCGGAAGGACAAAAGAGATGAGGCAGTCCTGGGTCTCCTGGCCTCTAGTGGGAGGGAGTTCCAGAGTCTGGGTGCAGCAGTTGAGAAGACTCTTTCATGGGTTTCCACGAGACATTCCTGTGAGGGTGGCGGGATGGAGAGAAGGGCCTCATCTGATGACTTTAACACCCAAATTGTTTCATATTGTGAGATTCGATCTTTGAGGTAGCTAGGACCCAGGTCATATAGTGCTTTGTAGGTCAAGGTTACCACCTTGAATTGTGCTCGATAGCTGATTGGCAGCCAGTGGAGCTGTTTTAATAGGGGTGTAATGTAATCTTTAATAGGGGTGTAATGTCAGCAGTCTGGCTGCTGCATTTTGGACCTGTTGAAGTTTCCTGAGACTTTTCATTGGTAGCCCCACATAGGGTGCATTACAGTAGTCTAGCCATCACTATGGCATGTGTCACTGTGGGCAGAGATGGTTTCTCAAGAAAGGGGTGTAACTTGCATACTAGCCTTAATTGTGCAAATGTGCTCCTGGCCCCAGCGATGACCTGGGCATCCAAGCTCAAAGATGAGTCTAAGAGCACCCCCAAGCAGTGTACCTGATTTTTCAATTGGAGGGTGACCCCATCCAATACAGGTTGCATCCCTATCACTTGTTCTCCCTTTCGACTGATCAGGAGCACCTGTCTTTTCTGGGTTTAGTTTCATTTTTGTCCTTTGTTATTCAGTCATTCAGTTGTGTTCAACTCTTCGTGACTCCATGGACCAGAGCTCACCAGACCTTCCTGCCTTCCACTGCCTCCGGGAGTTTGGTCAAATCCATATTGGTTGCATCAATGACACCATCCAACCATCTCATTCTCTGCCACCCCCATTCCTCCCAAGAAGCAGGCATAGTTTAATTTCATTGCTGCAGTTGCCATCTGTAGTGATCAAGGAGGCCAAGAAAATAAACTCTGTCATTGCCTCCATTTCTTCCCCGTCTATTTGCCAGGAGCTGATGGGATTGGTAGCCATGATCTTAGTTTTTGATGTTGAGCTTCAGCCCATTTTTTCACTCTCCTCTTTCACCCTCATTAAGAGGTTATTTAATTCCTCCTCACGTTGTGCTATCAGAGTAGTATCATCTGCGTATCTGAGGTTGTTGATATTGTTTCCTGCAGTCTTAATTCTGGCTTGTGATTCATCCAGACCTGCCTTTCACATGATGTACAGTGGTCCCCCACCCTTTTGCGGTTCATATACTCTGGTCCCGCTATATCGGTTTTTCTCCCCCACCCCAGTGTCAATCAGCTGGAGCCCGGGGCTTGAGGGAGGGAAGAAAAGGTTTTAAAAGCCCTGGCTTTTTAAACCGTCCCCCTTTCCCCAAGCCCCCGGCTCCAGCTGATTGGCACAGGAATAGGGAAACAAAAGGTTTTTCTCCCCCACCCCAGCACCAATCAGTAATGAAGAGCTTTGTGGAGCAGTGGTTAAGCCGGTGTACTGCAGCTATAACTGTGCTCATGACCTAAATTCAATCCCAGCTAGCCGGCTCATGGCTGACTCAGCCTTCTATTCTTCTGAGGTTGGTAAAATGAGTACAAAGCTCGTGTGGGGGTGGGAGGAAATGTGTAGCCTCCATAAATAAACCGAAAAGCACCCAGATAGTGCTTTAAGCACTATGGGGTGGTATATAAGCACAATACCTACCATGTAATAGATGTAATAGACAAACTCCCCCCCTCTTCAGTGGGATAGGGGTGTCTTGACAGATGAGGTAACCAGGTCAAAAAAAAATCACTCACTGCCACACTTTCATTTTCTACTTGAGAGTGGAAAAAACTATGCTTTCTTTCATTATCAGCACCAAGATGGCTGCAGTTTGTGCCTAAACAAATGAATAAAGCTTTTTTGTCCAAAAGGAAACCTTTTTGTGCAATACATAGCATGTACATTTTGTGCAAAAATACTTTTGTGGATTCTTTTTTGAAAAAATGTCCCGGAACATTTAAAAAAATAAATAAAAAAGCACAGACACTCTTTTAATCTCACCCAGTGGAACGAATACTGGAAATGTTTTATACCGATGTGCAAGACTGAAATAGGCCTCCATTTAAAGCTCATCAGAAATTTTGCAGGACATCCCTTGTTGTTGCTATGTGAGTATGCAAACACACAAGCTTGACCCCATATTCCTGCCTAGATTTTTCTCAAAAAATGAACCAGAGCTGTTGGAAATACTTGGGATTTGAGAGAATGAAATAATAACTCCACCTGAGTTGTTACATATTGGTAATTTTTGTTGTCATTATACTTATTAGGATAAATTATGAGTAAGAGAAGTAAAGGATTTAAATCCTTCACTGATATTCTTGGTTAAAAAAAAAGATTTCAGCTTTTCAAGCTCTTATTTTACTGCTTTGCAAATAAAATAAATAAGGGAATCCGTGCTTTATTCCACCAAAACACTATAAATTAAGTTTTTTAAAAATACCTCCATTGCAACTTATCACCCCAAGGATATGGAGCAATGCCACGTATTATACCACATGCATCACAAAAAGAAAAAGAAATATTTTATTTCCATAAACTGAGACTAGAAAATAGGGCTAAATTCCTTTAGGTAAAGGAACTGTTTCAACTAGTTGCCAATGCTTTCCTGCTAATTTACATCTCGTAATGTCACTTTAATTATCTGCTTTGTGTAATCTGAGGAAGCATTGCCAAGTGGCACCAATAAAGACACAAGCCTAGAATTGCTTTCAAATGGAAAAGTTAATAGTAAAACTTTGAAAAGCATCAGTCTAGTTTGGGAATATTTGAAGTTCTGGCAGTGAGTTACCTTAAACTTAAAGCTTAAGGTTATGTAGCATTGATGCATGATTTCTCTCATCCTGTCTCATCTATTTAGAATAGCAATAATAGTAATGCGAGACCTACAGCAAATATGAGGGTTAGGCAGAATTAAAGGTAAGACCAATATAATTGTTGTAACTAATGCTTTTAGTCACTGCCATTTATTGCAAGCACCTACTGGCAGCCAGTTAGTGGAAGTTGTTATCTAACAGGGATGTGAAGAATATATAGTTTTTTAAAAATTCACATTCTTGTTGATTTTGGCTATCCCTCCATGGCAAGATGCTTGACAGCTGAGCAAGACTCCCTGCCTCCAGCCAAGAATGAGAGAAAGGGCTTTTGTTTTTTAAATTTAGGGTCCTTATACTGCATGCCAAGCCGTTTACTCTGAAAAAGAAATCATGAATACAGGGCACTAACAGAAGAACTAACTGATTTTAAGAAGGATGCAACAACTCAATTCAAGGTTTTAAATCCTTAATTACACCTAAAATTAAGATATGATCCTTCCATTTTTTGCAAAACAAATTTGCACAAATTACTGGTCATTAGGGAGGGGGATATCTTTGCATTTGTGAGGTTCATTTGGGAACATGAGGAAACCTCAGCCACCCTTTGCAGAAAAGGAGAATAATGTATTTTGTCTTGCTTTCAAAAATGAGGAACCTAAGTTGAAAAGTAGCAGGCCTAACTTATATAGGCTAGTGGTTCTGTATCTTGGGTCCCCAGATGTTTTGGGACAACAACTCCCAGAAAACCTAGCCATCACAATTAGTGGTGAAGGCTTCTGGGAATTTTAGCCCAAGAACATCTGGGGACTCTAGGCTGGGAACCCCGGTTATAGAATGCTGATATGCTACCCTGATAGCCACGGCCATTGGAGAAAAGGGTTCATTTGAACAATGTGGAAGGAAGGTCTGCACATGGCATCACCCTCTTCAACTGCCCATTTTAAAAGTCCTGTGCATTTTAGAAAACCACAGTGGCTCTTGAGTTTAAGGGCCAGTTCCACCATGCGTATGCCGGGCGCAAAGGTTGCAGACATAACCAGACATCTAGATAATTTGTTAGAAAGAACTGGGAAGGAGCCAATCGTCATGGTACATGTTGGCACCAATGATGTTGGGAAGGCAATGTGGTCAGTCCTGGAAGCCCAATTCAGGTTGTTAGGAAGAAGATTGAAGTCCTGGAATTCAAAGGTAGCATTTTCAGAAGTGCTGCAGGACCCGCCAGGCAGGCAGAGCTCAGAAGCCTCAATGCGCGGATGAGGCGATGGTGTTGAGAGGAGGGCTTCAGATTTGCCAGGAACTGGATAATATTTTGGGACAAGCCAAACCTGTTCAGGAGGGATGGGTTGCACTTGAACCATGATGGGACCAGATTGCTGGCACTCAACATCAAAAAGGCTGCAGAGCAGTTTTTTAACTGATAACTGGAGGAAAGTCGACAGGAGCTGAGTGGCGTCCAGTTTGGAATACCTCATCCCCATGGAAAGAGGTTGTAGAGGGTAGAGAACCACCAAGCGATGACATAGTAGGTATTAGCATTGGGAGCATAATGGGATGTGCTAGTTTGTCTACTGGAATTAAAAGCTAAGGGGGGGACAAAGAAGCAGCCGTTGTTGGGGAACCCACTGTGCAGGTGCTTCTACGCAAATGCTCAAAGCCTCTAAGCAAAGATGGGAGAACTTGAACATTTCGTAGCTAGGGATAACATTGATATACAGTGGTCCCCACCCTTTCACGGTTCATATACTGTAGTCTTGCTCTATTGTGGGACCACAGTACCTCAAAAGCGCTTGAAGGAGTGGTGGGGTTTTAAAAGCTGGGGCTTTGTAAACCTCCCCCCTTCCCCAAGCCCTGGGCTCCAGCTGATTTGCGCTTGGGTGGCAAAACAAAAGGTTTTTCTCCCCCACCCCAGCGCCAATCAGCTGGAGCCTGGGGCTTGCCGGGTGTGGTTGGATGAAGTGGTGTGTGATGTTTAGAATGACTTGAAACAATGGAGCCAAGCGCTTGGCTTTGTTGCTTAAAGTCATTTTAAAGATTGTGTGCAGCTTCTCCCCACCCCTCCAGGTGCGGGGGTCAGGAGAAGTGGCACGTGATGTTTAAAATGACTTTAAGCAACGGAGCCAAGCTCTTGGCTCCCTTACTTAAAGTCATGTTAAGCATTGTGCACCACTTCTCCCCACCTCCCTTGGGTGCGGGGGAGTGGCAAGTGATGTTTAAAATGTCCTTAAGCAACGGAGCCAAACTGGACACCAACTAGGGGATGGGCACATGGCCTTGGGCAATCAGCCCCATCCTACACATAATGTGCAATACTCATTGGTCCCAGGGCAAAGCACCAAAGCCAGGGCAGGGGTGCCCTATCAGCCAACCCATGCCATTCAAAGCAGAGGCACAGTGCAGGGCCAGATCTAGAACTTCACCCCTTACGCAGCACTATCAGTATGGCAACCAGCCAGCACAGCCTAGCATGCCACAGCTGGTGGGCATAAGGGTGTGGCCAGGGGCTCAGCCTCAAGCCCCTTGATTCCCCCCATTGGGAGCTTATGGATCTTGGGCCTGGGTCATTCTGCCAGTGCCAGGATGCAGCTACAGCTCTGGGCCAGTGCATGCTATACCTTACGGTGACCAAGTCCTTCCACTTGGGGGACACCTGCCAGCTGACACCAGGGAACGCATTTTGAAAGGTGAATACATCTACCTTTTTAGTCTGCTGAACACCAAAGTGGTCAGCAAAGAAGGGGAGCCTATACAATATACATGGCAGTAATAGTGTGGGCACAGTCATGGCATGCCCCAGCCATGATACAATAGCAAGACCTAATATATAAGGCTGGCGTGGACTTCCCTGGACACACATGGCTTTTATATAATGAGCAATTCAAGAAAAGGGTGGCCCTGGATCATTGCCTATGCTGGGATATCCCCCTACCCTCTCTTTGGTTACAAATTATGACCCCAACATGACTGGCCATGGGTGATAGATTCGACAGTAGTCACCTAATGAGTCCGACCACCCAGTCTATCATCCTGTGGTTCAGCACCGCCTGCGTTGCTGCGACTTCAACGGTCAAAGCAGGTGTGGTAGGAAGGTGTGAAAAATCAGGCACAAATGCACACTGTGCGGTGCTGCCCACCCCTCAACTCAATGCAACAGAACCAGATCATGGGGGGGGGGGCAGTGCGAGAACCAACCATGGTGGTGCACCCACCGCTAAAGGGCCCCAGCCCAATTAGACTTCATGTCCTCAAGCAGTGACTTGCGGAATATCCCCACAAAGAAGCAGAAGAATACCGGTAGAAGGGTCTTCAGAAGGCTTTAGGATCCCAGTGGTGGGGGAAAGGAGGGCCAGTTCAGCCATAAGCCTCAGGTCCCTGAAAGGCATGGAGGACGTTGTGAGGGGAAAAGTTTAGAAAGGAGGCAGCAGAAAGCAGGGTGCTCGGGCCATTCAGCAAACCCCCAGTCCAGAACCTCAGGGTGTCCCCACTAGGTCTGGTCCCCCAAAAAGTGCCTGTTGGGTTTAAGTTCATTAACCATCTATCGTTCCTCAAAGGCAGTTCGGTCAAGAATGCCATACCACAAGAATTGTCCACTGTCCGCTACACGTCATTTGACACCAAAGTCCACATGATCAGGTCATGCGGTGTAGGGGTATAAATGGCGAAGTGTGACATAAAGTCAGCCTTCCTCCTCCTCATGGTACATCCAGCTGACTTTGAGCTCTTGGGCTTCCAGTTTGATCGAGCATACTACATGGATAGGGCCCTCCCATTTGGCTGTTCAATCTCCTGCTCAATATTTGAGTGTTTCAGCATGTTCCTGGAGCAGAAGTTCCAATACAAGGCAGGAGTCAACCATGGCCCATTATTTAGTCAATTTTATTTTCTGTGGGAGAAGGAACTCAGGCACCTAAGGCTGCTCCAGACCTTCCAGGAATTAGCTAAAGAGCTGGGGGTGCAATTAGCTGACGAAAAAATGGAGGGATCTTCCACAGTGCTTACCTTTTTTGTGATCTAAGGAGGGGACTGCAAACTGAAATATGCAGCTTGGTGGGGGGAGATGGGTCATCCCAAGCTTGCCTATGTCCATAGTGTGGAATAAATTAAGCATTTGGTGAGTATGAACCAATACCAAGCTATAACTTCCAACCCCCTGGATACTGCGGATCGGGCAATTATAGCATCTGGTGAGAGGAGGGTTTGGGATCTCACCCCCCCCGGGTGGAATGGGACAAGCCACGTGATGGTACCCTACCACCCAAGGGAAGACCACATAGCACCAGCTAGCCAAAGGGGTGCTGCCTGGGGAATGGCACCCCTGAGGGGCTATGGATTCGCCCAAACAAAGAATGCTGTGGGGGGAGGTTGGGGGTAAATCTCCTGGTCCCAATTAGTTTCAGCACTGTAGCAGCCCCCTCCTTGTGGTGATCTGCTTTGGTGTAAACAGTTAATAAACATTGGCCATTTGATATCCCTGTACAAGAATCTCATGTCTTTATTCCGGCCTTGGGGGGCAAAGGAAAATTCAAGTAAAACAGCTTGTCACAAAGGAACTTGCCACCCACATGTTCAGTTGCAAGGGAAATGAATGAAGAAGAAAAGATAATATATGCTTGAGACCATTTTTTTTCTGTCATGCAAGCCTTCCTTTTGCAGGCTATCTTAGTAACTCCATGTAACCAGGCCATATATTTAACAGCAACCAGACATCTTACCTCATTTATATGGTGTAACTTGGTGTTTTAGTCAAAACTTCCTGATAGAGATGGGCACAAAATGCCAAAATGGTGTTTCATTTCATTATTCATTGCCCCAGCCCCCATTTTGTTTCATTTAATACGAAATGATTTTTTTTTTAAAAAAAAATCATTTCGTATTTTGTTTGCTTCATTTTTCTTTTTAAACTTTTTGTTTCTTTTTTTCTGGCCGGACATGGCTGAGGGACAAGTTTATTTTGTTGGGGGGGGGGTATTATTTTAAATAGTCCCAATTGCGGGACTTTTCTTTCTTTCTTTTTTACAGCTGAGAAGTGCTGGCTTGGGGCCACCGCTTCCCAGCTGAGAGGTACTAGTGCCTCTGTTGTTTTTTTTATTTTTCTCCTGGCCTGGCCCAGGAGGAAAAGGGACACAAGAACAAAAAACAAAGCAAACGGAATGGAAATTTCCATTTTGTTTCGTTTCATTTTTCTTTGATGGGTCCCTTCATTATTCGTTTAATTCCCGAACGAAATGAATAACGAATAACAAAATGAGTAAAAAATTGTTTTGTGCCCAACTCTACTTCCTGATATGAAATGCATTAAGACTCTTACACTTTCTTTATGTTTTGCATTTGATAATAAGAGTGACCATAATTAGCTTTGTCTTTATATCCAGGCTCTTTCTCCACAAAACAGTTTGGGAGTTCCATTGTAATCTGTTTCCATGATCTACTTGAACATCACAGATTAGGTCAGCCTGCTACAATTATCAGTGAGATTCAGCCAGATGGTTGATGAACAATTTGGACTGCACTGTAGCAAAATGTTTCAAGAACTCTCAAAGGGATAAGGAGTAAATTCTAACAAGTCTTTCAGCTTCTGCATAGCAATCCTCATTTTTTTTTTACAGCCAAAAACCCTAGTTAATCTCATTTTGATGACTTTGCAGTAATTGTCATGATTCCTTAGGCTCAATTTTTGAATATGTTTGCACTAATTCAGGAAGGGTAGCTGATGAAAGATGCTTTGCAAAGAAGACGCCCAGCAATAATTATATATGCATAATGCTGTATCTGTTAACAACCTACACCTTTCTGCTACTTGCTTCTGTTTGTCAGATCATCTCAGCTTTTTAACCCTTCTGTGGTTCTGTTCTGAATTTCTTTTTAATTTTACTGTGGATAAAACAATGATCATTATGGTTCAGAATGCTGGCTGTTGACTAAAGAAGTTGAACATCACTTTGGTGTCATGGGGACAAAGATGATGCAATGGACCTCGGGCCTCATGCGAAAGGATCATGTGTGCAATGATGACATCAGAGCAAAATACGCCATTGCACCAATTTGTGTTGGTTTGGACATGTCCTGTATGCTGATGAGAAAATGTTGGCCAAAATGGGTCTCACCCTGCAGATCAGCAGATCCCAACTGAGAGGACGACCAAAACAGTGCTGGATGAACACCCTTGAGAACAACATGAAGTTTATTTATGTATTTTAGAGTATTTTTACCCTGCCTTCCTCCTTGGAAAAGGACCCAAGGCGGCTTACAGTAATGAGGGATAAAGTTCAGTTCAGTACAATTAAGACATGTTCAAGTATTTGAGAACAAGGAATTGAGGGGCATCTTACACCATTAATAGGCAACATTACATTAAAGCTACAAGGTTATAAGTAGGCATAAACACAAACCTATAGTTATGTGAAGCTACAGATTTACATAAAATACACATGGTAGTCCATCATTCAGGGAAAGCTTGCCTGAAGAGAAAGGTCTTTGCCTGTTTCCGGAAGGACAACAGAGATGTTGTCCCAGGTTCACCCAGATCTAGCCCATAACCATACCAAGTGGAAGGCCAAAACAAGAATATCTGACACCACCACCAAATGGAACAAATGCTAAGCAAAAGAAGATAAAATAATGATCATTGGAATTACTCTAGAGGAAGAGTAACTGGGGGAAATTATTGGGGAAAAGTCTTTGCCATGCTTGAGTGACATCACAAATCAGCTTAGGTTGTTTTGTCCAAAATGGAGTTCTGAAAATAAAAGCTGAATGAGCTTATGATGCATGAGTTGTTGAAAACAGAATAGTTCTCAGTTTTGGATAATGAGAGCAGTTGTAGAGTTTTAAAATGTTTTTTTGTAGAATTTGGCCTAAATTGCCAATTTTAAAAATATCCTGGTCAATGGAAAGTCAACTAGAACCTCCTACTTTTGATTACATTTATATTTAAAATTAGAGATGGGCACGACTCAGGAAAAATGGTTTTTCGTTTTTCGTTTTTCGTTTAGGGGTCCGTTTTGGCTCGTTTCCGTTTTCGTGAGCTAATTTTCAAAAATTTTTGTTTTCGTTTTGTTTCGTAACGAAACCAAAAAATGAAAACAAAAACAATTTTTTTCGTTTTTCCCCATTTAGTGCCATTAAATGCTTTTGCCATAACGAAAAACGAAAATTGGCTCAAAATTAGTCGTTTCGTTTCCGTTTTCATTCCATTTTGGAGCCAATTTTCGTTTTTCGGTTCGTTGCATAATGAAAATGAAAAACAGAAATGGAAACGAAAATTTTGCTAAGTCGTGCCCATCTCTATTTAAAATGTATAACGGAAATATTAATATTGCAGCTTTCCCATAAATAATACACAGATACTCATGGTAAAGATGCACATTATATTAATAGGACAGAAGCAGAGATAGTGCTGGCAGGGCACATGCACAAAGCTAGAGTATGCGAAAGTGAATTCTGAAAAAATTTGCCTGTCTTCAAAATAAATTAATAAAAGTTGAAAATGCATGTGTTTTCCCCTTTGCCTTCCAATTTCAGTAACATTCAGTTAAAGTCTGGCTTGTGAACTAAGCAACGCTACTTAAAATCCAAATGTTTATCAACTGTGTTTTGTTTCTAAATGACAAGCCTACTTCAAGTGTTTGTGGGAAGATTATTAGACTCTAATGGAAAATTCATGGAATACCTTTGCTCTAGTTTCAGTGAAGGCTTCTGCTTGTTTTCAGACATGTATCTGGAAAAAAAGTGACCCCTCCAAAAAAAAAAAAAATTCTGAATTAGTCATGCAGAGATGTTTATGTTATTATTAATGAACTTTGGCCTCACCCTGAAGACACGAGTAATGCCATTGCTGGCAAGTATGTTTATAGATTCAGTTACCAATCAAAAATTCTTCTACATCCGACGTAACAAAGAACTGGTGGGATCATAGGCCTGAAAAGTGATTCAAAATGAACATGCAAAATTACTTTGGGACTTCCAAATATAGACAGACAGGGTTTTGCAACATAATATCCTGGATCAGTGAGGATCGTTGATATTGCTATACCAGATGATAGTAGAGTCACCGAGAAACAACTTGAAAAAATTACTCAGTATCAGGATCTGAAAATGGAACTTCAGAGACTCTGGCATAAACCAGTACAGGTGGTCCCAGTGGTAATCGGCACGCTGGGTGCGGCGCCTACAGAGCTAAGCAAGCATTTAGAAGAAATTGGAGTTGACAAAGTCACCATCAGTCAGCTGCAGAAAGCCGCCTTACTGGGATCTGCTCGCATAATTCGCCAATACATCACTGAGTCCTAAATGTTTGGGAGGCATTTGACTAGTGATTTGTATTACAAAATCCAGCCTAGTTATCTTGTTTGCTGTGTGATAATTTGATATTAATAATTGTAACCCCCCCCCCAGGCACGTGACCTTGTCATGGTGTCAGGGCTTGCGTGCTTTGAGGATGCAGTGGGCTATGCTATACAAGTTCAATCATAATAGACAGGCCACTGTTGAGAAGACAGACAAAGGGTGTCTCCCAAGAAAAATGGTTCAAAGGACAAATATGAATCTCAAACTGGATCAGTTGACGCCCAGGTCAACAAGGACTGAGTTAGATAGTGAAGTCCCTGGCCATCTGGTGACAAATGCGCTACAGGGCGCAGGGCAACTGGCTGAGCAACCAGGACCAGCCCCTGCGACACTACTGGAAGGAAACCAACATCAACCTGAAGTTCCTAATAATCAAAACCCTGTACAAGCTAGATGGCCCTTGAGGTCTCTTCCAACTCTATGATTCTCTGATTCTAAGTTATTTGTATGATTAGCACACAGCCTTCAAAAGTATCCAGAGTTGCATATTCATGTGCAATTTTACCACAAACCTCCTTAGTGTTGCAGTAATATGTCTTATGACACAAATCACCACTTCCAATTCACACATTTAGAGCCCTTCATAAGAAGCATTGCTGGGAAACGCATGTATACTAATCTAGTCAAGGAATGGTTCATCAAAGTTAGAATGCAATGTTAAGGTCTAAAGCAAAAGCAACAGTCTCCCCACCCAAATATTTAGAAATACAGGATTATAGTAAGCCAGTATTTTTAACTAACTGCCAAATTTTGGATGTGATTTGGAGAAGCATAAAGCCAAGAAAAGCAGTGCAATAAACCGGAAAAGCCAGGGAAAATACACTGGCCATATTCAGTGTAAAAAAGATAGTTGTGGTCCACTGAGTAAGAACAGATTTAAGAAGCTGGGTTGTTTTTCCAGTAACTTCACTTGGTTTAGAAACATCAGCTAAGAATCTGTGATGGTATGGGAGATCTTAAGTTATCTTTGTCTAATGCCATGGAAAACCTTGCCCATTTATCATTTTAGTAATAGGCATCAAGGCCACTTCTGGGTTATATCTTGGGAAGCTGAGTCTCTCTAGATATTGTCAAACTCCACTTCCCATTTGCCTTAGTCTAGCCAGTGGTTAGTGATGATAGGAGCATGAATGTTATCATAATCAGGAATGCCAAAAATACCCTACTCCTGTTCTAGACCGAGTTTCTTCCAGTTGGAATGCCTTGCCTAAATAAAAGCCCTTAAGTCAGAATACTCTGGTAGTTATCTGATGCCAAAGGCCAATAAATTTGCATCGCATCATAGTCTTGAAAGCCATTGTGGCAGCATTCCATTAAAAATAAGAAAAATTGCAAGGCTCATTCTAGGCAAGCAAATAGAGTTTTCAATGATTTTTGTTATATTATAGTCCAATTCATCAGATGCATAAAATCTCATTCTTAATTCACTAGATTCTTATTATAATAAAACCCCTGGCTGGTGGTGGGAATGTAGACAATAAGGTGCAGGGACAATTGAATGAGAAAAAAAATACTGATCCAATGTACCATTGATCACATAGCTACAGCAAGATCTAGTTTGTCTGAATAATGCTTATTGTGATATTAAGTGGTTTTAAAATCATTTAAATGTAAATGATACTAGCACTTGGTTCTACCGCCCAAGAAGTATAAATGAGTTGCAGACATTGTTCACAGAAAAGTATTTTGGGTCATTTAGAATGCAAACATATACAGTGGTACCTTGTATAAAGGAATTAATTTGTTCTGAATGAAATTCGGTTAAGCAAATTTTCCTTTATACACATTTCCCATAGGAATGCATTGAAAACAAAGTAATCCCTAATTGTGACCATTTTTATGTTGTACGGATTTGCCCCATAGGCGATTCTGTTAAGCAAATTTCCCCTATCTCCAGAATTTTTTATGTTGTACAGATTTTATGTTATACAAACCATTTGTTAAACAAGCCCCCCTGTGTGTGTGTGTGTGTGTGTGTGTGTAAGTAACTTCAGCCCTCCAGATGTTTTGGACCACAACTCCCACAGTCCTTTTCCAATGGAAATACAGGGTTGGAATTCTGGGAGTTGTGGTCCAAACATCAGGAGGGCTGAAGTTACTTACACACATGTCTGATATATATATACACACAGTGATACACTGAATTAAGAGCAGCTTGACTTAAGAGCAATTCAACTTAAGAACGGAAAACTGTTGGCATTTTAACTGCCACCTTACAAATTTTAGATATGGTCTTCTCGACTTACAAATATTTTATTTAATTTTTTTGGTTTTTTAAAATTATTTTTTAATTTTTTAGATAGGTACTCTGACCTAAGAGTAGTTCGACTTAAGAGTATGCATTCGGATTAAATTCTTAAATTCAAGTACCACTGATATATA
>JAHTLZ010000016.1:25256540-25314294 GCA_023846285.1 Phrynocephalus versicolor | reverse complement strand
TTTTTAATTGTTCGGCCGTTGCTGCTGCGGATCCGGCTTCAATGCTGGTGTTTTGTAAGTGGAATGTGGCAAATGTAATTGGACATGTGGTGTCCCACGTTAAGCATCAGCCTTTGCTCCAGGGGATCAAGGTAGTCCCATCTGGTCTTTTGTTACTTCCAGCACACAAATGTAAAGGCTCTCGGGTAGCTGGAAAACCGGCTCTGTTAAGGGCACGACATAAGATGTCATTGATCATGTTGTGTCTGACATGTTTGCCCAAGCCGAGTCGGCAAGAGAGGCCATGGTGGCCCTGCGGGGTGACAGTTGTACCACAGGGACACATGTGATGGCGAACAATTGGTGCTCTGCTATTCGAAGAGAGTCGTCATCAAGCTTCAAGCCTTTATTTATTTATTTATTTACAAAATTGTTTGGCCACCCCACTACCAAATGGTCCCTTACAGAGCATTAAAAATAACACTTATGGATCGTTCAAGCCCATGAGCTAAGAAAGATGTTGTAGGAAATGGCAAACTGCTCCTACTCACCAAAGAATCTGCTAAGTCAATAACACTATCCTTGGAATCGTCCTAGAGAATTTCATCCATAAACATTAACATTTACTCTGCCTTCAGTTGTGATGTATTGCCCATGATTACTAAATCCTGAGAATGTGTTAAAATTCCAGTACCACTAGTCCCTAGTCTGTACTTTAAAATATGATTTCAAATTAGTTTTCTCATCTGCAGGTGCTACCTTCACAAAAGGCAGCACTTGGCAAGGTGGCTTTTAGAGTTGGGCACGAATAAAAAAAATGGCATTTCGTTTGTCGTTTGTCATTTGGAGGGTCCGTTTTGGTTCGTTTCCATTTTTCACGAATTTTTGCAAAAAAAAAATCATTTTTGTTTTCATTCGTTTTGTTACCATTTTGTTACCATTAATTTCTATTTTTGTGATTTTTTTAGGATTTTAAGCAATTCACTCATATTGCAGTAACGGAAACGAAACTCACAACAAAATTTCCGGTGTTTCTGTTCATTTCGTTTCATTTTAGAGACAAAATTCGTTTGTCATTTCGTTACATAACATAATGAAAAAATGAAAATGGAAACGAAAAATTGTTCATTTCGTGCCCATCTCTAGTGGCTTTAGTCAGTGAAAATATTGGTTAAAATACCAACAAAATGCAACACATAAACACTGTTTAAACCATTGCTTGTAATAGGTAGGATTTTATTTGGGATTTTAAAAAATAAAAACTTTTCAGATTTTTTAAAAGTTGTTTATAGCTTCATCAGAAAGAACTTGAGATCAAGACAGACAAATGTAGAAGAAAGTAACACTTGCAGTTTTATTCATTTAAGCACTTTTGAGTGCTAGCTCTTAAAAGTATAACTTTTGAACTTGGTCTATTTGGCTATACTTGTAATGTCATCTATCCCCCCTCCCCCAGCTCTGTATGATTAACAGCTGCATGACAGGCAGGTACAATGTGACCTGCTCCTATTGTATTTGGTCAACGTGACTGAGAATTTCATTTTGCTTGTTTGGTTGTGATAAAAATTTAAAAAAATCCAAATTAAAAATTTATGCATAAATTCAGTGAAAAGAAATGGAGGGATTAACTGATGGATTCCTCTATTCCTAGAATTCTCTCCTGAATAAAATCTGTTCATTGGGAGAATAAAGCTTTCTGAAAACTGCTAAATAGCTTAGTTGATCCTAGGGCACAGACTCACAGATCATTCTTGATTGCTGCCTTTTTCAGATCCCTTCTTAGAGGTTCAGATACCTTCAGCAACTCAGTTTTGTTTGCTTTTGCTTTGTGATTTTTGAACTTGCATATGTCTATATAAGGAGGGACTTGCCTCAGTATGGAGAAGCTGCTGCCTTATTTTTTACTGGCCCCATTTCACTTCCAATTGGATAGTCATTCAGTCACCTGAAATAGCTATTAAAGGGAAGGGTGATTTATGTTTACTTGCATCCTCCCAAATATGCAAGGCCTAGACCCAAATTCTACCTTGTCTATAGCTATTATTGTTCTGTTCTGTTTGAACTTGAATGGTATTTTGTTGATTATGAGTCAGTGTTTAAAATATGAAGTGCATATTCAAATCAGCTACCAGAATTGCCAAAAATCATTAAAAAGAAAAGTGCCTAAGTAGGTTACAGCTAAATACCTAATGATCTTTATTTGGCAGAAACATATCCTTTGGATTTCCTAACAAATGCCTAAGGCTGCTAGAGCCTCCACAGCTAAATACTGGCAGCTGGGCCTTTGCCTCAAATCATGGGAAGAATGACAACAAATTGTTTAAAAAAAACTTCCGAATTCGTAAATTTTGTATTACATGTACTGTGTATATAAATGAAATGCACCGGAATCTCCAAATAATGATTTCTAGTCGAAAATTAAAGAGAGGGCAGCATAATTTGCTTGATTGTGGCTTAAGATGGTAAAGCTATCATTTAAAAATGAAAAGGTTTTAATGAGTGTTTATATTTGTCCCCCACACGGCACAAATTATTTTAACATTCTTTGGCATCGATTGTCTCACGTATTTTAAAGGATGATCTTATTTGAATGTCAAAACAACTTGAAGACTGGGGAACAGGACGTCCCATGAACCAAACTTAACCCAGAAATCTTGATGGCAGTTCCTTTGTGTTCATTTTTGCCTGTTAACACTAATGGTAATGAAAGATGACTGAAAAATATACAGATGACTGTAGAAACTGGAGCACTAATAAGAGCCTTATAGGCAGACCATCCCAGACCATCTGCAATGATGTTTAGCCACATGGCAAGTAGCCACGGCACTCACAGTTCTCATCTTGAACTGAAGGTTCACATTCAGTACATTTTAGAAGGTTTGGTACAGAAAGCATGCACACCAGCATATAAGGGTACCTTTAATGAAAGCCCTCGCCTGGCTGAGTCACATCAATGGGTCCGATCCTATCTGTCTTCCTTGTTCATGGTGCACAGTTGGGGGTCAAGAACTGAACCCAGATTTCCCAGAAGGGTTTGCTCAGAACAAGTTTCTATTTTACTCATGCCTCTGATCCACAGGAGAAAAATGGTATTTTGCAGATCTTTCTCTGAATACTTTCTTCCATTAAAAAAATGGAACTCAACTCAACTAAGCACAGAATGACACTACATCCTTTTGCTGAATATGCAAAGTGGTGGGTAAGCTACCAATGTACAGTGATCCCCGCCTATCGCGGGAGTTAGGGACCCGACCCGACCAGGGATAATTGAAGATTTGCAATATGCGGATGCAGGTCAGGTTGGGCCTGGGGGGCCTAACAGGGGGCTCTTGTACTTACCACCAGCCTGGCGCTGCCCCTAATGGGCTTGTGGGGGCCTTCCAAGACCTTCTGGAGGCCCCTGGGAAGGCCCTTGCTGGCCCGTTTGGGGCAGCGCCAGTCCTGGGGTAAGTATGGGAGGCCTTTTTTTCATATACTATGGTCCTGCAATATAGTGGGACCGCAGTATATGAACCACGAAAGGGTGGGGGGACCACTGTAGTTGCTAGCTAGTGCTATTTTAATGAAGAAAAATGGAAAGGTGTTCTGTTAGTGAGTGAGTCCTGTCCCACAAAACTTTTGGAAAATTTCCCATCCTTACCAAAGAATCAAGTGAAATGCTGCTCTCCAACAAAGCATGTAACTCCAGTTGTGGTCCAGCGCCAAGCCTTGGTGTCTGTTGCCCCTCTCATTAACTACACTGACACGTTTGCACTTATGGGCGAATTGTGGAGGCCACAGCTTTATGGACATGATGACAACCTGCAGTACTCTGGCCAGGCATTGGGTTGGATCCAACGCCATCGGGGAACCCGCCTGTCCCCTGATGCGCCTGGTGGTGCCCCCCAGGTGGCAGCACCCTTGATTCTCAGCTTCTGAAAACCCCCATGGGCGCAGACTTCTTTGAGATTTCCTTCGCCAAGCTGAGCGGAGAGGCCAACTGTTGTCCCACCCGAGCCAGGACACTCGCAGCTCCCTCTTGGGTTGGCCATTGTCACCTGTTGCTTCTGTGCCGTGCAGGCTCCGTCCTGTGGCCACCTCAGCCTGGATCTGGTCCCAATGCCACCAAACCGCCACCAGAGGTGTTACACTTGCCTCCCGCCAGAATACTGCAGCTCCCACCATTTGACTATTGCTGCCTTGATGCTCTCCAGCCACTGCTCCGTGCCCATATCCGACAAGTGTACGCCATCCTGCCGGAAAAGCTTGCTGTTCCTAAAAGAAATATCATGGTGGGAAATTATTACCCTGCCCCATTGTGACACCAGGTTCCCGATGGCTCTGTTGATTTTTCTGCGAGCCCTTTGCACCCCCCTTATAGATGCGGCACCCCTCCAAACCCTCCGTTGCAGGAGCTCAGACCATATGATCATCATGTCTGGGAAGGAGTCGTGCAGGAACTCAAGGGTGGCCTTCATGCTGAGGATGAGGTCTATTCCTTTCCATCCTGTAAGGTCATTTTCGCCTTGTTGGACTATCAGCATGTCCGGGTGGCCCTGCTCCCTGGCCCGCTTCCAAACAGTTGGCAGTAGGCGGTCCCATAGCATCCCCCTCATCCCCAACCATTCGATCCTCAAAGTGGGTGCGAGGCCCGGTTGTTCACTGGCTGGGGATCTTGCAGCCCATTCAGCTGCCCAGTGCACTATGCTATGACCAACGATCCAAACTTGTCTCCTTGTACCTGCGATAGGAAGTAGAACAGAAATGAAATCAAGGCAGACTTCCCCACTTTGCGGATGTAACCTTGGTAGGTGTTCGATTTCCACCTGCCAATCTGTTGAATGTTATGAGAAGGAATTCCCAGTGCCGCAGCTTGGGATGCCACTCCGATGCGGAAGGAGTGTGTGCCAAAGTCTGAGGGTCGGAACCCCGCCCTGCTTAATACCTTTTTGAGTACCCCAGCAAATTGGTACCTCGTTAGTGGGTGGCCATCTCTATGAATCAATAGTGGGCCCTTTTTGGTCGGTCTTACTTGCAAGAAGGCCGTCAGTGCCCGTATAGGGCATGGGAGCTGGCTGGATTGTGCACGCAGCCTGACACTTGTGCCCACGCCACCCTGATCTGTTTTGGATGATGTTAGGAATAAGTGGGCCTGTTCTGACTCTACTGTGATGTCAGAGATGCGTACGGCCCTACCCTTTGTGTCACCTCACGAATTGGCTACCAGTTCACCCACCCTGAACGCCCCGTAGAATGCCAAAGTGAATGCGGCCTGGAATAAAGCGGCTTCATATGCTGACCAGCATATTGTCCCCAGATGCCTGTAGCCTTCAGGATATCAAGCATCAGGGGTTTCCTTTTGTCAGTACCCTGGGCGCTTGTCTCCCCCAACCCTTTAATGCTCTCCTTACGAGTGGGCTCTTGCCAAGGTCCCAGCTGCCGCTTAGCTCACTGAAGAAGGATAGGGCGGCCAAATGCACCCTTAGGGCCCTGACATACTTTCCCTCCCTCCGCAGTGCATGTAGGTATTTGAGAATTGTTGGCTCGTCTGGTGGGGTGCTGGCGGGGATGCCCTGATGTACTGAGAAACCCTGAAATGACTCCCATGCCCTGGTGTATGTCTTTAGCATGGCCGGTGCGATGGAGTTGAGGGCTCCCTGGATTACATTGTGTTCCCAAGGTTCCAAAGCTCTTCGGGGAATGGGTCCGGCTCGGGGTTTGCCTATGGTGCCAACTGCTGGAACCTGTTGAACTGGAAGCGAGATAATGCATCTGCAATCCCATTATCCAGCCCCGGTACAAACTTGGCTGTAAAGTATATGTTGAACCTTAAACATAGGAGCACCATCCTGCACACCATTTGCATGACCCGCTCTGACCTGGCAGACTGGCGATTAATGATGGCAACCACCACTTGGTTGTCACACCAAAACCTGACCCTTTTATTCTGCAGTCGGCTATGCCAAATGGTGATTGCTACCACTATAGGGAATAGCTCTAAGAACAGCATGTCTCTGAGGAAGTCTTGCCCATGCCAGGCCTCGGGCCATTTGCTGGTGCACCAATGGCCCTTAAAGTGGACCCTGAACCCGATGACCCCTGCTGCGTCAGAGTGCACCTGGAGCGATTCCCCCAGGTGCCATTGAAACTTTCTAAGAAAGTCTGCCAGACCCTAAGGTCCTGTTTTATCCCTTTTGTGAGCCTCAAGTGGTGATGGGGGGCAGGGATCCTGGCTGTGGCCCTGGCCAATCTGGCACAGAATGCCCTTCCTGGAGCTCCCACCCGGCAAGTGAAATTCAGGTGACCTAGCAGTGACTGTACCTCCCTTAGTGTAGCCTTGGATTTCTGTAGTGTGCTGCTGATGAGCGCTTTTAGTGCTCTCAGCTTATCTTGTGGGAGACGAGACACCCCCGCCCCTGTGTCAATTTCGATACCCAGGTAGATCATTGTAGTTGACGGCCCCTCCGTTTTCTCACTGGCAAGGGGAACCCCTAGTTCCGCTGTTACATCTTGGAATGTCTGAAGGAGAGCCAAGCACTCCTGCATGCCACTTCTGCCAACCAGGAGGTAATCGTCTAAATAGTGTGTGATGGCTCCACCCTGCGCCCTCTGTTGGGCAGCCCATTCGATGAAGGAGCTAAATGTTTTAAATGCTGCACAAGCAATGGAGCAGCCGAATGGCATGGCTTTATCCACGAACCATTTCCCTTCAAACTTGCTACCCAGCAGGGCAAGATCCTCTGGGTGAACTGGGAGTAGGAGGAAGGCAGATTGAATGTCGCATTTGGGAGAACAAAGCCCCTTTGCCGTGTGCCCTGACTAAGTCGAGAGCTTGGTTGAAGGTGTATTTTACTGATGATAGTTCAGGGGGAATAGCATCATTTACTGATGCCCCTTTGGGATAAGATAAGTGATGGATTAGGCGATATTCACCGGGTGTCTTTTTTGGCACTACTCTGAGAGGTGACACCCTGAAGTTTGATAGAGGGGGTGAGCCAAAAGGTCCTGCCATCCTGCCCACTGCTATTTCCTTATAGATTTTCTGTTTTACTATGGTGGGGTGATCCTTTGCTGACTTCAGATTGGGAGCATCAAAAGCTGTATGCTGACCTGCACATGGGATCCTAAACCCTCTGGTAAACCCTTCCCATAGGTAAAGTGCCTCTTTTCTCTTGGGGTAGGCTAAGAGGAGTGGGGCGAGGGCTGATGTTTTAACTGGGTTGTTGGCTAGGTCCCTGAGGCTGGCCGGCAGCGCACCCTGACTTTCGGCCAGCGGCAGAGGCGTGACTTTGGGCTGGGCCTGGTGTTGCGGTGTCCCCCATGATATTTGGTTTAGATGGGGGCCTGGTTCCCCGAAAGGGCTGGTGCATAGTTTTTTGCCTGTGACAGGACACCCTGGGATGCAAACCATAACATATGTCACATTCGTGGTCGAATTGACATTTGGCCCTGTTGCACTTGCCGACCTGGAATTCCCAACAGGTCCTTTTGGCGGGTTCTTTCCTGTACCCACGGGTTGCCCTACTGCCTTCCTGCCTGCCTTTCAGGTGGGGCCCCACTTCCCATAGCCAAAGTTTGTTATTCAACAAGTCCCATCTGGTTGATGCGCTTTTGGACACTCTCTGTCTAAAGCCCTTGTCGTACGCTAGGGCTGCCGCCTCCCCAGCCTTCCTCCGTGCACATAAAACATTTTTATTTAAATGCCATGCCCTCTCCAGGTAAGCAACCTGTACAATGCCCACAAATTCTAAAAAGCCCTCAAGCCAGTTCTCAAATGTCCTCTCCACACTTTGGGGTCTGGGTTTCTTTCTCCTACTACCCTTATATTTGGCTTTTACCTCCTCCTCCTCCTCAGGCTTTAGCAGAGTGAAAACATCAACATAATAACCCTGGACTCCTGGAGTATGTCTTTCCTCACTCTTCTGCTTATGTGCAGCCCGGGTGGGTCCTCATCATCTGTGAAGGATGATCGTCACCGCCCCCCTTGGTCCTGGGATGCTGTCCCCTTCCTCCCTTTTGACTTAAGGAACCTGGTTCTAGCACGGGTAGCCCACTGTGTGAAGCCCGGTGTTGCTGCTGCTACCGCCCAGTAACCCCTGTCCCTTTCCTCCTCATCGGAGGAAGATTCACTGGTAGACGACTCAGAAGATGAATCCCCTCTATGGCTCCTACTGCTCCTGGAGCGGCTGGAGGTCCACCTTTTCCTCTTGTGCCGTGGTCTTGATCCTCTCTCGGAGACCGACAGGTCAGCGTCACTGACGTCTTCGGACGCTGAGGATGCTGCGTTAGCCTGGGATGTAGAGGCCACGGTGGTTGCAGCTGCCACAGAGGCCGGATCAGCTTGCGGTGAAGGAGCCAGATTGGTCGCAGCTGCTGGGGGTACCACATTATCCTGTGGTGTAGGAGCCAGAGTGGTTAATGCTGATAGGGGTACCGTGTTAGCCTGTGGCATTGGAACTGAATTATTTACTAGCGCTGGAGGTACCGTGTTAGCCTGCGGTGTGGGGGCTGCATTGGTTACGCCATTGCTGGTCCCGGGGGCCAGGGCCATGTTCACCAGGTGGCTGGAGATTAAGGCTAGCACCTGGCCAATATTCTGTAAGTTGTCTTGTTGTGCAAGTGGTGGGGGTGCCGCTTGATTGCCTGCTACTGATAGCGGGGGTGCTGCTTGGTTGTATGTTACTGGTAGCTGGGGTGCCGCTTGGTTCTGTGCCACTGGCTGATAAGTTGGCACTTCGGGCGGAGAGTCCCCACCCCCATTGGTGCTAGTATTACATGACTGAGCTTCCTGCTCGGCTTGATGGTCGGCGCACCCCGCACAGGCCTTGTTTGGACGTGCTCTGCTGCTGCGTCTAGCAGAGGTTGCATTGGCCATTGTCTTGACGTGCTGGGCAGTAGCCTTGCGCCACTGCGGTAACATTTTTTAAAATAAGGTTAAAGGTCAATTATCCTATCCCCGTCCGCTATTAGGCCCTCCATCGGGTTCTCTCTCTCTCTCTCTCTCTCTCTTTTACTCTTAACATTTGTTTATTAATATTATTATTACTAGTCTACTGTTTAAGGTAGCCCCACCAGGGTCAGTTGCCAACCAGTGGTTAGAAGGTGTTACACAGGGGGTGTCTGCCCCACACACCCTTTTGGCCACCCCGCTGCGGAATTCAAACAAAAAAGGGGGGAGCCCACCCTAACCCAAGCAGCCCCGTGCACCCCCCACATAGGTGGCTAGACCTGGCGGAGCGCCGATGCGCCCTGCTATTCCTTCGCCCTGTGTTGCTGCTCCGTAGCTAGCCGCCCGTGAGCTGGTTATGGTCTTCGCTGGCTCCCTGGATGCTGCAGGGATGCTAGGCTGTCCTGGCCCCTCCGCTCTTATCAGCCAGCCGACAATCAGCTGGCTTGCGCTGGCTCCAAGCCAGCTCCGTAGCTAGCCGCCCGTCCACTGGCTGGGCTCTTCGCTGGCTCCCTGGATGGTGCAGGCACTCTAGGCTGTCCTGGCCCCTCCGCTCTCATCAGCCAGCTGACAATCAGCTGGCTTGCGCTGGCTCCAAGCCAGCTCCCTGAAGCTAGGGCTGAAGTGGAAGTGCCGGGAACGTTTAAAGAAAAACGCCAACCGGTCGCACAGTAAACGTTGCGGAAGCCGGCTCCAAGTGGTGGCTTCTGGGGAAAGAGGCCCCCTTTAAAAGGTCTGGAGCTGGCCGCGGCTTTGCTCCTGTGCGGGCTGGCCAGTACCCGGATGCCCGCAGCCGCAAAGCATGCCGGGCACCCAGGATTGACTCCAATTTAACCTGAATACAGGCGGCTATGAACGGGCGATGTTGGGTGCACACAGAAAGAGCTCTGAGTGCCATCTTTGGCACCAGTGCCATCAGTTTGCCAGCACTGGGCTAGATGGTTAGCATGACTCCCTCTCATTCACCTTTCAGATCAGGCTTGAAAGACTCATAAAATATATTTTAAATAAAATGCAAAGAAAAATAAGGATATTGCAAAAACAGTCAAATGATTTCAAAAATCACACACATGCAGGTATATCCAGCAACATATGAAACAGGATCACCAAGACCCTGAAAAACTACTCCAACCTGGGGAATAAATCCAGAATCATTAAACGTCCATCTGCATGTAGCAGGAAAATCTCTATATGAAAACATTATCTCTCCCCACTACCCTTGGAGTAAGAGTGGAATCACCCCTTCCTTTTCTTGGAATGAGACCTTGAAGTGAGATATTAAGCCATGTACCACCATTCCCTATATACTATTAGAGTGATTCCCTCCTATGACTTGTAATTCCTCTTTGAACTCAGTGGGGAGTAAAGAAACAAAAATAACACTAGCCAGATCTTTCAACCTTGTGCCTCATTTAGTATAACATGTAGACAAGCTATTTGATTAGAGCTCCTGGGCTTTGGAGAAAAAAAAGGAAAGACATTGGAACTCTAGATGAATAGAGGATACAATTTAGAGGCTACTATCAATTTCAAAGTTACTTTGAAGTCACACACTACAGGAAAATAGAGGTGTGAGGACATCTGTTCCATCTTCCCCACATTGCGTAGAAATAAAGTGACAACTTAGATTGTTATGGTTCATTTGAAGCTTTCATGGATACCACAACTTCTTTGACAATAATGAAATAATGGTGTAATAAAGTGTAATTAAGGCTTTGTATCTTTAGGTAATGATAATGAAATTACCACCTAGCATAACTTTAAGCAAAGGGACCCAAATATTGCTTTTACACTCATTATTTTAATTAACGGTTTGTGGACCCCCAAACTAACCTGTACATCATTTAGTGACATGTAGGTTGTGGACAGGTGCCCTTTCAATAGCATTCTGGTCAATTGCATGTCTGTGTTCAAGACCTTATCTTTACATTTCCACATCTAGGTTACTATTTTTTACATGCACATTTCTGCAAAGGGAGAGATAGAGAGAATGTGTATGGCAGTTATTTGGCAGGGCTACATGGCGGCTTATTTGTGTGGCCTATCAACTCAAGCCTCTACAGCATTCACCCTTACACAAGCATCCTAAGACTCCATCCTTATAACATAAAAACATTTCATTAAAAATTTCATATACTAGTTCAGAGAGAGAACAAAGGAAAAGAAGCACATTGTAGAATGCGAACAGGCCATCTCAACAGCTACTGGAGTTTTTCTCTTAATGGTACTGTTCTGTGAAACAGCTGGTGGAGCAGTTGCAAGGGGACAAATATAGAATGCAGTCAGTATATACTGACTGCATGGTGACCTCAGTCTGACCCATCCCTAATACTTTGCTTGTTGGGGCATTCAGGAGAGACTTGGGGCTCTGGTCGCGCTGCAAGATGACCTAATCCGGGTGGCCGACAGGGGTTGCTCTACCCTGTTGGTCCTCCTGGATTTGTCAGCAGCCTTTGATACCATCGACCACGGTATCCTACTGGACCGGCTCTCTGAGGTGGGTATCGGAGGCACTGTTCGCAGTTGGCTCCGGTCCTTCTTGGAGGGTCGGCTCCAGTATGTGCAGCATGGTGGAGAGTTGTCGACCCCGTGGACGATCCCTTGTGGAGTTCCGCAGGGGTCATCTCTCTCCCCCATGCTGTTCTATATCTACGTAAGGCCGCTGGCTGGGGTCATTTGGAGATTTGGAGTCTGCTGTCATCAGTACGCTGATGACACGTAGCTCTATCTCTCCTTTTCCACCTCTGCAGTGGAAGCTGTCCGGACCCTTGACCAGTGCCTGGAGGCAGTTATGTCTTGGACCAGGGCCAACAGGCTCAGGCTCAATCCCAAAAAGACAGAGGTGATGTTCTTTGGGAGTTTGCCGTCTGGGTACGGAGGCCCTCTCCCCACCCTGGAGGGAGTTTCTCTCCAGATGGCAGACAGGGTTAGGAATCGGGGTGTGGTCCTGGATCCGGCGCTATCTCTGGATGCCCAGGTAGCTGCCGTGACCCGGACCGCATTTTACCATCTCCGACAGATTGCCCAGATCCGCCCGTTCCTAGATGGTGACTCCCTGAGAACAGTGGTTCAGGCACTGGTGATCTCGAGGCTGGACTATTGCAACACCCTCTACATGGGGTTGCCCTTGACTCTCCTCTGGTGACTACAGTGGGTACAAAATGCAGCAGCCAGACTGGTGGTGGGTGCGCGTCGCTTTGACCACATCACCCCAGTTCTGGCCCAGCTGCATTGGTTGCCCGTTGCGTCCCAGATCAGATTCAAGGTCCTGGTTTTAGTTTATAAAACCCTCCATGGCTTGGGCCCGGACTACCTCGCAGAGCGGATCGCCCAGCGATCAACCTCAGCCCGACCAGTTCGGCAGTCGCGAGCGCACTCGCTTTGGGTTGCTACCCCCTGAGAGGCCAGACACACTTCAACCCGTTCTCGGGCCTTCTCAGTGGCTGCTCCCTCGCTGGGGAACTGCCTCCCCAGCGAAGTGAGCTCTGCAGAGTCCCTGCTGGCCTTTCGCAGAGCGGTAAAGACCATCCTATTCCGTGAGGTCTTTGGTGACCTAACCTAAATAGTTTTTCCCCCCGCCATCTGTTGGGGTTACTCCCTCTGTTGGACCTTTTGGAATGAGATAAAGGCCTCAAGGGTGCCATATGGTTTTATTTTTATGATAATTGTTTGTGTGTCCTATGTATTTGTATCATTGATAGCTGTTGAATTCTCAACTTTTAAGCCGCCCAGAGTTCCCTTGGGAAGATGGGCAGGGTATAAATCCAATAATAAATAAATAAATAAATAAATAAATAAATAAATAAATAAATAAATAAATAAATAAATAAAGTACAGTTCAGCTGTCACTTACCTTCTCTTTTGATGGAAACATCTCAGTTTATTGTATTACTTTCAACTTCCCTTTGAAATAACTGCTTATCCTTTTAACCCTATGATACATGATGCAAAGGATCACCTGTAATGTGTGTCTGCCCCAGGGACAAACAGGGACTCCTTGATGTGTTCAATAGTCACTCCTGGATCTCACAACTACCACTGAGTTCTTGCACATATGCCCAGAGACAGCTCACATAACTAATTTTAATGGTTTGTTTATGGATTGTTTATGAAATGCCTCAGTTGAATGTGAAAAAAACCTGGAGAGCACCCATGGGCAGTTCACAGTAATGACAGAATATGTCTCAAGATGGTGAAGAATTTAAATTCCTTTGTTTGCATTTGGTTCTTTTAGCTCTCTGTAAACATTCAAGTTTCCCAAGTAACATAGTTTTGGCAGAAAATCAGACCATACTTTGGGACTTATTTCAAAGCATTGTTTTTGGTGACTATTTACTCACTTTGAGTATCCTCATAACAATAGGTACTAAACTGTAGCAGGAACAATCAAATCTCTCAGCATTCTGATGAAGTACCTTGCGGATTATCTGAAAGGCTGTAAGAATATTGCTGGTCCATCAGAGGTGGAGTCTAGAAAGATCATAACCAAAAACAAAGCTGTACTTTTTACAAGGGGAGATATTTATTTCTCCATCTGAAAATAGTTCTGAGCCTCAGCACAGAAAGAAGTCATTAAAATGCTGGCAAATGACTTACTATCAGTGAATTATTAGGATTGTTCCCATTTTTAAAGACAGCAGGTTGTTCAACTTGTATTATTGTATCATTTTACCTATTTGAAAAGGAACCCCTAAAATCAACTTAGTTTGGCCAGTTGGCAGGGCCAACTGGCAGAGTTCCAGATAGAAATCGTTAAGTGGTAATATATTCCTTTTACTCCAATGAATATTTTTAATTTATAGTTTATTCAGCAGATGGTGTTTTTATTGCTGTCACTGTAGCAGAGATTAATTTGCCTCTCAGAGGGAGGAACCAGATAGTCACAACCACACGAAAACAGATTCCAGAGACATTTGTTGCTTTTATTGCTTTCATGTGACAATCTCCATGTCCATGTTTGTGTACTTTTGATTCTTTAGCAACAGGCTCTCCCCTACATAAAGAAATATGTTTTCAAAAAAACAAAAGAGAAAAAATAACAAGACATGAAGCCTTCAAAATAAGTGCCTCTACCTCTCTCTTTATCTATAATATACAGCACTTCGGCATCTAATTCCAAAATAGGTCAGAGAAAGGAAATCCTGTCAGCTGTGGAAGCTGTGGGAGAACCAGTTGGCCCTCTGGATGGTGAGGGAAGAAAGGGGGAGGTAAAGGAGGACTTGGAATTTACAGAGAAATTAAATGAGTTCTTTGCATCTGTCTTCATGACAGAAGACCTTGGGCAGATTCCGCTGTCCTGAATGGCTCCTCTTTACTAAAGAATAAAATCAAACACGGGTAAAAAGAGATGGTGTTTTAGCTTTAGTTGAAAATTTGAAGATCAACAAGTCAATGGGCTCAGATGGCATCATCCAATGGTTATTAAGGAACTGAGAAATGAAACTGTGGATTGCTTAATGGTAGTATGCAATTTGTCTCTTAAAATGACCACAGTGCTGGAGGACTGGAGGATAGAGATGACACACCAATTTTTTAAAAAGGAAGGAGGGGGACCCAGGAAACTACAGGCAGGTTAGCCTTACGTCTGTCCCAGGGAAAATGGTGGAATGCCTCATCCAAGAGAAAATCTTAAAACACATAGAAGAACAAACCTTGCTGAGGGGAAATCAGCATGGCTTCTGTAAGGGTAGGTCTTGCCTGACAAACCTTTTAGAATTCTTTGAAAAGGTCAACAGGCACATGGATTTGGGTGAACCAGTGGATATTGTCTATCTTGATTTGCAGAAGGCCTTTGACACGGTCCCTCGCCAAAGGCTGCTGAGAAAATTGCACAGTCAGGGGATAAGAGGGCAGGTCCTCCTATGGACTGAGAACTGGTTGAGATCCAGGAAACAAAATATAGATGTCAATGGGCAATTTTCACCAGTACTCCAGCAGCCTTCTGCTAGAGTGCTGGTGACTAGCTCCCGGCTCTGCTTAGTAATTTTTGCATCCTCTTCACTACTGGCCTGTGGCGCAGTAGGTGAATGCCTGTACTATAGGTAAAACTGTGCTCACAACCTGGGGTTCTATCCCAGGTAGCAGGCAGATGGTTGACTCAGCCTTCCATCCTTCTGGGGTTGGTAAAATGAGTACTCAATTTGCTGGTGGGGATGTGTAGCCTGCATACTGTAATTAAAAACTGTAAACTGCTCAGAGACTACTTGAAGTGGTATGGGGAGGTATATAAGCAGAACACTTTTATTTTGCTTTTACTCAAGTAGACACTTTCCCAAACCAGATGCTGCCCAGCTTCTGTCGGCTTTCCTCCAGTTATTAGTTTAAAAGCTGCTCTGCAGCCTTTTTGATGTTGAGTGCCAGCAATCTGGTCCCACCATGGTTCAAGTGCAACGCATCCCTCC
The DNA here is from genome assembly GCA_023846285.1 of Phrynocephalus versicolor. Classification (NCBI taxonomy): domain Eukaryota; kingdom Metazoa; phylum Chordata; class Lepidosauria; order Squamata; family Agamidae; genus Phrynocephalus; species Phrynocephalus versicolor. The sequence continues at coordinate 25,298,988 of JAHTLZ010000016.1, read as the reverse complement.
TGAACAGGTTTGGTTTGTTATCCGGTTCCTGACAAATCTGAAGCCCTCCTCTCAACACCATCTCCTCATCCACACATTGAGGCTTCTGAGCTCTACCTGCCTGGTGGGTCCTGCACAAGAAACCGGCCGCACTTCTGAAAAATGTTACTTTGGAAGCCCATTATTGCCTATGCCGACATGCAAGGCTAGAATAAGTTCTCCCTTACTTTTGTTAGGAAGAGAATTGCCTCTCCTCCTCTTCCACACTGTCATAGCATTTTCACCTGCTCTTCCTGCTCCTGATACCGACTTTCCCCTTCCACGATTGGTCTGTTCACGTCTGTCTCCTGTCACCCCATTGCTTCCTCTCATCTGCCTCGCCCCCTCACGTCCAAGCTATTTTCACCTTCACCTTGTCACTTCACCCCAACGTCAAGAGACATGAAAACTATGGTTGGATGTATAAGATAATCAGAGATTCTCAGTATCCAACAAATTCTCTCTTCTGATGGCATGCTATCTGTAAAAAAACAAAAACAAACCTATTTCCATGTGCAGATCTTCTGCATAAATGACAGGTGGATTACAGGTGTACTACTGCCACATATGGCTGAAAGCTAAGAAGAAAAATCACCTGATTTAGTGAACTACTGAAAAACTAGAAAAAGAAGAAGAATGCTCTGTAAGGTTTATGCTCTCTTTATAGCGATAAGAGGGGAATGGATACCTAATAATGTAACAAAAATTTCTGATGACACTGGTGGTCGTTCATCATTGGGTTGGCTGCTCTTCTTCTTCTTTATATTTTACCCCATGTGTTGGTGAAGACTTCAAGGCATTCAGTGAGTTTCAAAACCGAGGAAGTGCATTTGGAACTTCAATTCCGTGTATGTACATTCACATAGGAGCAGAGCCTGTTAAGCAATTGAGTTTCCTTCTGAGCCGTCATCTGTAGTTCAACGTTCTTCACTCTCATTCTTTGCCTGGATCATTGGTTGCACAATTTTGGTGGGATACTACCAATCTTATTTTTTCAGAATGCACTAAAAACCGACTCATATCCTGTGTAAAAGTGCTGGTTTGAACTGTGATACAGTATGGGAGGAAAAATAATATTCACCCTCTTGCTGCTTGACTGTCCTCTGGTAAAGAACTCAGACCATGTTTGCTTTTATGATAGCTTTGTTAGGATGCATTGTTAACTTCTCCAGCAAGTGGATAACTTAGTAAAAGGAGATGACATTCAAATGGACATTGAATGACACACATTGAAAAAGTGTTCTAAATTTGGTTGGGCTTATTGGAAGGAAGAAGGCCCATAAAAAATGTCAAAGGCCCTTTGTGGAGGTTCGTTGCTGCTCGTTTGGTATTTGGTGGTGGCAGCTTGAAGTTGTGCCATGCCCAAAGACCTTTTGAGGCTGAATTCATAAAACATTTCTGGAAATCCAGGAGGCTGAGCCCATGACAGCTTGCACTGGGCAGGGAAGGACAATCTGTCTGCTAAAATCATTGCAAAGGAAGAAACTGTGTTTAGTCCTAGGAGCTTGTGGATAACAAAGTGCATGGTCTATTGCTGAGCAATGGTGCCACATTCAACTTCCTGTGCAATCCTTTTATTGGACCAGGAAGGTCTATATAACTGCACCCACTTCCCTTCATGGCAAGACTTGAATCACTACCAGTTCCTTTTCAAATATTCAGTTTGTAAGAAAACATCTGGAGCAAGTAGTGGAATTCTTAAGGAGGACTGAATTCTGTCTGGTTTCTGAACTAGCTTTGGGATCGCTACTGGCTTGTTCTAGTTAAACTATCTGGTTACTTCACGTCCTTCCTCGAGCCGAGGTGAACTTGCCTCCGTGTTGAAATCAGTTTTCAATACGGATTGAGAAGTGGATTGGAAAGATTCCCGAGCTCCAGGACTGGAATCTCTCACCGCGCTTGGAGCGCAGTTCAGGGGGCGTGGTTGGGGTGAACTCGGATTGACCCCACAAGGACGTGAGGTTACGTTCCTTCGAACTCGGATTGACCCCACAAGGACGTGAGGTTACGTTCCTTCGACCCGGTCTCCAGCAGGGCCGCGAACTACAGCGAGAGGGACGTGAAGTATCAGCCTTAGTTGTTTAAAAGTGAAGAAGATTCTGCAGCTGGAAGGGGAATTGCCATGGTTTTCTTGATGAGGGAAGGAACTGAATGCCTTTATAAGGTAGTCCCACCTTTCACACGATCCCTTTCAGAGAAAGGCCAGGTGTCTGCCCTGTGGGTCCAATGTAGGACAAGTTGGTTGCTACAGAACCAGAAAGAAATTTTGGACACATCTCACCTGAATGGTGTATTAAATAAAAATGTATGGATTTTTTTTTTTTTGCTTATTCTGCCCCAATTGCCCACAGGACAGATGTGAACTTATGAAGGGTGTTGTTGTTAAACAATTCACAGTGGCAGATAGCAAGGATGGGGAATGTGGAAGTTTTAATCAAAAGAAAATTAAAAACTTAAATTAAATATGTAATATAGTAAGCTTACCTGCAGTGGAGTAACTTAGGCCAAACAGAGTGTTTGGGGAGTGGTTGCTGCAGGTGAAGCAATCAACAGAGGTTGCTTGCTGCATTGGGCAAGTGTAGGTAGTCTAGCAGCAAGAAGAGTATATAAGGAAAGGCACAAGCCTCACTGTTTGCTGATTCTTCTTGAATCAGCCACACTGACCTGCAAGCTCTCTTACAGCTGGGTGTTGCTCTGCTGTATTGATGATTTGTTTGCTGTATGGGTAAAGTGCTGTGTAAGTGGTAAATGCTATATGTTGGCTATGATTTAACTTTAATCTTCTGCTTGTTTCACTAAGTTAACAGAAGGGTTTGTCTTGCTAGGAATATAAGCAAGTGTGAATGAAGCAAGGTAAAAGCTTAGTTGTAGCTTCTAGGTGTTTTGTTATATAGCAAACGTTACAAGAACTGTAACATTTTATTGCTGTTGTAAGTTTGTGAACTAACCCATTCCTATACTGTGTAAATGTTGTTTGTCAGGCATAATTTCATTTTACTGAAGTTTGAGTTTACTGTTATTGTTGCAAAATACAAATAGTATATTTTTGCATAAAGAAGGTGTTTGAATCTTGTTTAATCCACACCAATTGGGTATCAACTTCAATACTAGCAATTATTACATACATTCACATTTAGTGGCCATAGTTGACACTTTGTCAATTAAAGGTAGAAGCAAGGTTTTATTTAATTCTACCCAATATCTCCTCATATTTTTCATCAACACATATATTTTGACAGTGGTGAATTCCCAAGGAAGACATAGGTGATACTGCATACAAGACCTCAGCATGGCAGATTCTGAGGTTCAGCTACTGGGATGGAGGATACGTGTGTAGATAGCTATAGATACAGCCCTTCTAAGATCATGTGATGCAGCCCATCTAAGTTCATGAGACACTTAGGTCCATCTAGGTGTTAGCCGGTATGCTGGCACTTGCCCCAGACATCCACACTACACCACTATGCTGGAGGTGGGAGACTAATAATGTGATAATAAAGATGTGTCTTGAGTTCAACCCATCACTGTGTTACATCTTTCATCTTTCATGTTTCCAGGACTGAGGGGGCAATGGCTCAGCTATAGATGTTTTCTCTGCGCAGATCAATTTCATGCCTTTTTAAGAAGAGCAGTAGAGAGGGGCCCATAAGGGCTAGAAAATACCAATTGTTTTGCATTACCCAGAAGTCTACAGGAAGGTTTGCTTGGTGACTAAAACAAGGCCTGGCTGAATGGGAACCAGAGAAAGAACTCCTCCCCTGGGTCTGTGAAGATTCTCAGCCACCCAGCTGAGTTTATCTGGAAGCTGAGTCATGGCAACTGGACTTTGTTTCTTGAGAGATTGAAATGTTTCGCTGCTCATCCAAACAGCTTCGTCAGTCTGAGGAAGCTGTTTGATGAGCAGTGAAACATTTCAGTCTCTCAAGAAAAGAAGTCCAGTTGCCATGACTCAACTTCCAGAACTCCTCCCCTATTTCTTCCAGATCAGGGATGGGAATGTGTGGTTGCATACACCCCAGAGCTCTTTTTGAGGCCCCATGAGATCCCTTAGAAACTTCAGAGATTCTTTTTTTCAAAGGGGAGAGGAATTCTGGATGGGTAGTGTCAGGATTCTGATCCCCAGGCCAATTTACTTCCCGGTCACAAAAAACAAAAACTGGCCACCCACAGGCTCATATGGGGGGATATTTCCAAAACAATTGGTAAACACAGATTGAATTGTGGAATCTCATGTTGTTTTTAAATTCATCTTGTCCCTTTAAATTATAGGCCAAGGAGAATGTCACTATATTATATCAAAAAAGATGTTATCAGTGACTTGTATTCATTAGAGGAATGTTTACATTACAAGAGTCTAGACAATGGTTTAAGAAAAAGGTACTTGAACAGGACTTCTACTACTTCCTCTAGATTTAGTCATTTTGGTTCTTTCTGCAGATTACACAACCAAGACAAGCTTTAAAGGTAAACAATTTTTGCAGCTTTAAAAACTAGAAGCCTTGCTCCTTAACACATCTGACAAATAGATGAAATTTCCCAGGTTTAATTCATGCTTGGAAACTTCTCAAATTCAAGTTGCTGCAGAGAAAATAAAATAATTTGTGTCTGAATCAGGCCAGAGCATGTAGTTCTAAATTTACCTCAGGATAGAGAGAGACACCCCGTCAGACTACATAGTCATTTGGGCAATTCACTCTGTTTTAACGCATCATTAAAACGCATACCAAAACAAAAATGTGCCAAGAAAAATCCCTTCTGATCATGATCACAGGTCAGACAAGCATACCATTATTACAATTACTGCTGCACTACTATGTTAATTAATGGTGCTCCAGTGATAAATTCAGTCTTATGGATTCTGGTTTTCAATGCTTCTCCTCCATGTTTACCTTCTTCCTTTCCCAAAGAAAAGGAACACAGTAAAGGGAAATATTCCATGTCTGTTCTTATTATAAACCTGCCCAAATTTCTGAGACTCTGGAAGACAAACTTTACATAAAAGGAAACCTTTACAGCATTTTCTAGAGTTCTAGGTTTACAGTTCAAATAGCCTTTCATTCAAACCTTTCATTCAAGCTCCCTGCTACCCCAGAGAAAGTACCTGCTCAGCAAATATTGTAGAAGAACAACTAAGCAACTGTGCTCTATTTCTAGAATGCTCACTCTGGAATGGTCATGGGGTGTCAAGTTTCTTTTCTTTTTAGCATTATACATAGATTTTCCTGTTCCTTCAAGGTTTCATTTCATTTCATTTTTCATTTTAAAATGTGAAATAATAGCCAAAAGCCTAGTGATGTATGCACAAACATTGTGCAAGTTGCTGCAGCTAATTGATGAGGTGTAGAGCACTCCATGACTGTGTAGTCCAGCAGATGACCAGGCGTGATGAAGATGTGCTCTGACAGCTCATTGATTAGCTGCAATTAGCAAGATCAAGTTATGGAAACTTACTCTTGCCAATCTCTCTCTCTCTCTCTTTGCATTTTGCAAATGCAATTCAAGGATGCCCCGATAGAGTTAAATAAGTAGGCAACCAATTAAAATAATAATTTCCATGCTTTTTCACTGACTTTCACTGCAAAAGCATGTCACAGATATATTTGAGAGGAAAAAAGGTAACTGTTAAAGTGATTGTACCTGTTCAGCTAAGATGAAAAAACCATAGTACATCCTGAGAGAACATGGAAATAAATAAAAGGGTCAAACAAGGATGTATTTTGCACCCTATCTATTTAATCTTTCATTAACGATTTGAGTGATTCTCTGAAAAAAGTCCAAGGCCATCCCCCCAAGCCTGACCCTCAGTAAATCCCATTACTCCTGTACGCAGAAGACACTGCAGATATAACTTTTGAATAAGGAACAACAGTCTCCTGTCAATTGAGGACTTTTCCAATTTGGCCCATGGTAATTTCCTTGAAATTGAATCAAAGGCCCCTTTTAAATCAGAAAAAGCTACAAACAGTCCCCCCCCCCCATAATATTATACTTCTCTGCAAGATGGGCCAATACAATGCAGTGATCAAATGTACGTCTATTTTTACAAAAGCCGATCTGTTCCGGGCCCAGTATCTTTTGATTGCCCATCCAGGCTGTTAGTTTGTTTGCTAAGTGTTGCGCATCAAGTTTCCCCATGATTGACAGCAGGCTAACAGGGCAATAATTTCCTGCAGCTTGAGGGTCTCTTTTTTAAAAGATGGGTACTATAATAGCTTTAGTCGATGATGAAGGTACCCTTCCAGTCTGGTCTATTAATGTGAAGAGAGTGGCCAAAGGTGTGGCCCACTAGTCCAGACACTTTTTAAAGAATTCAGATGGAATTCCATCAGGTCCAGCAGCTTTTCCATGTTTTAAGTTCGTAGTTTGAGGTTTGATTTCTGAAATGTTTACTGGGTCCCATTTAGGTAAGTTTAAAGGTGTTGGTGGCGAAGGAGCTAAATCAGAAGTTTGGGGATCAAATAATATGTTTGTAAAGTGATCCTTCCAGACATGTACAGGAACTTGAGCATCCAGGGAACCTGTCCTGCTTTTTTAAGGCACCCCTGACCAACATCCAGAACTGTTTACTGTTGTTAGACCAAATATCTCTTTGTTTCCAGTAAACCCAACTGATTTAGTTCATCATTTTTGGAAAAACACAATTGTTTCCAATTCTTTTTCACCCTTGTGAAATTTGGCTGCCATTTATATGCTGCCTTAAGAAAGGGAAGAAACCACTGCAGATTTCCAAAGTAAAAACCAAAGGTAGGGATTTATGCCCCAACAGGTAGTATTGGATTCTAGTTGTCACCAGCCTCAACAAGCATGGTCTATGACCAAGATGTATGCAAGTTCTGGTCCAACAAATGGACTCTTCAGGTCTTTAGAAAAACTATTGAAATGACGAAATGAAATGACAAAACATCATTTTGTTTTTCGTTTCCTGCCCATCTCTACCGGAAACATAATAATCAACATAAATAATTGTCAACTTAAATAAATCCAATTGAATAATAAAAAGTAGAAGTATTTTAACATTACATATATACCTTTATTATCTTTATCTCACTAGATTAACTTTAAAAGAACATTTATTGACAAATAAGGCAATACATTTTAAAAAATATGGAAGGAAGCTCAGCTTATCCCGTACTGATTTTAGCAACCGGAGTTGTTTTAAGATCTTTAGTTGCCAATTTAAAACAACTGCCAGTAGCTGCTAGTTCATTTCAGAAATTTAAAAACTGGTGATTTTTGTGAACATGTAATCTCACCTATAAATACTAATGATTTATTCTCAGGCTTGACCCTCTGGTCTGCTTACTGCACCATCAATGCTGAGAAACATGAAGTGTGATGTGGTGGTGGTGAGAATAAGAACTGGAAAAATTAATACAATACAGAACTCTGCCAACTGAAACATCTCACTTGTGGATGAAACACGCCCCAGTGGTCCACAATGTCATGGCGGTTTTGGCAGCAGTACTTCACACAGTGTTGTAAGCAGTTGTAGATTCCAGAAATAACATCAGCGGAGCTCAAAAATGGCAATCTACTACATCCATATTTGACAGATACTTAGGTTTTAGGTTAAAATTTGTATCTTATCTGCCAGCCAATGTTTTTCCAATTTTGATTGACTGTGCCTGATATTTTGAAGAATAATAGTAAAAGTTGTCATGACCAACAAGAAGAGCAGTAGCTCTCATTCATCTCTCCCCCACCCCCAATACACAGCTCATGCTTGAGCCCAAAATTTGTTCTCAGTAGTATAAAGTTCCGCAGTGGTTATATGCCTGTACTGCAGGTAAAACAGTGCTCACAACCTGGGGTCCAATCCCAGGTAGCAGGCTCAAGGTTCACTCAGTTTTCCATCCTTCCGAGGTCGGTAAAATGAGTACCCAGCTTGCTGGGGGGGGCGCAATGTGTAGCCTGCATACTGTAATGAAACTGTAAACCACCCAAAGACTACTTAAAGTGGTATGGGGCGGTATATAAGCAGAACACTTTGCTTTTTGCTTTTGCTTTGCTCAGTAGTTTGCAAATATTTATTAATTTTTATTTTTAAAAATGTTTTAAGGGACATAGAGAAGTGGCAATTGGTTTTACATACAGCATTAAACTGATGGGAGTATTTTCAAAGACCATTACTAGTTCAGAAGTTATTTCTGCGAACATTAAGGAATCGACACATCTTTGTTGTATTCTCATTTTATATCAACCCCTATGCTGTGGGGTTTATCCCCACTTTCTGGCTGGGGCATGGCAGGGGACCATTTGAACACCAAGTCCAGTAAATACATTAAACTGTTTCACATTCAATCCTGCTTAATTACAGTGAAGGCCTCAAAACAAGTTAACAATCAAATCATTGACATCATTTTATAGCTCCATGAAAAATGATACTTACAACAAAAAGATGGCAGAAGTTTTTGTCCCCTGTGGGCTTACAAATGACAAAGTGCATTAGCAATGCAAAGGATATTAATTACCTTTGATATGTAAGGACAGCAGCTCAGAAGATTATCTCACTGATCTCTTGTGCCCCATTCCTTTTGTCTAACACAAACCTTGTTAATGTATTTCTTTTCTTCACCAAAATAAAAAAGAGAAATCTCCTGTAATATTAGAGATGTGCTGATACTTGAAAAGCCACCTGTAGATTATCCTGACATGGCCTGCTTCTCACAGGTATCAAATTCATTGAGTACACTTTAAAAAACAGATCAGATGTCTTTTCCATCTTGTTCTTTATTTTTTAAAAGAAACATGTCAGAAAAGACAGGTGGTGGCTAGGCCTGAGCAGAAACTAAGCGAAGTACCTAAGAGGCATTTGCAGAAAGTTTTTGCAGAAGAGGGGTAGTCTAGCACTTTTGAAAATTCAGTTTTCCAAACAAGGATGGTTCATCTGATAGATTAAAGGTTGTAGCAATGTGCTTCAATGTGGCAGCAAATGAATTTTAGAAAGGAGGGAAGGGTGTGTGTGTGGGGGGGGGGAACCACTTGCCTAACACAACCACATGCAACAACAAATAGCAGAGGAAAATCATTTAAACCCTGTAACTCCAACCATGTTTGCTAGTGCAGAAACAAAGAGGCAATTTAATGCAAAACACACTCTGGACTCAGCGCTGTAAGCAACTCAAAGCCACAGGAATGCTAAAGAGGGCCACTGGTTTTGGATCCAATCTAGGTCACTAAAAACAGAAATACTCAGGAATATGCTGGATTAATTTAGTAACCTAAGAAACTTTCAAGGCAAGGACCATACAACATGGTCAGCAACACAGCAGACTTAAATAATTAGAAATGTAATTAAAATGCCTTCAAACTACCATCGTAAATGAAGCCAGCTTTATGGTGTTTGAATTACTGTGTCCTATTTTTTAATTGTTTCTATAGGTGAAAGATATGGACACCCACCCACCATTCATGCTGCTGCTCCACTCAATTGATATTAATGCATCAACACAACTTATAAAGGCAGAATGTGATTGCCACTAAACCACTGCCAGTAGGGTTGCCTGCATGGTGAGCGAAATGAATTGTCCTCTTTTGATGGGGTGGGCTGTGCAGCTGTACTTTTGAGAACAGAGAAGGCATGGTACCATCTGATCACCAGAACTATGGAGGTTTACTTTGAAGGGTCTTGCCTGAAAAAGGTTCATTGCAATACATACTTTTGAATTAGTTGTTCTTAACCTTAATGCTGTAAGATGTTCCTCAATTCCCTGTTCTCAGTATTTGAAGATGTCTTAATTGTACTGAACTGTATATTATCCCCCATTACTGTAAGCCACCTTGGGTCCTTTTCTGAGGAGAAAGGCATGGTAAAAATACTCATAAACAAACAAACAAACAAATAAATAAACAAACCTAGATAACTGGATAGATTATATATTTTGACTAGCTGTGTGGGGTAGTGGCAGGGGAGTTTCTGGATGTTGTATTTCAAAGGAGATAGCCCTTGAGTACTGTGGTTAATGGACACTGTGCCTCCAGGTGGAAAAGCCAGGCTGTGTGGCCTTGAGGACACTTCTTCCGCTGCACTTGAGGAAAAAAGCTAGGGATTCAGAGAGACTTTGTGACATACAATGTTCTATCTTCTAAATCAAAGAGTAAATGTCCAGATAAACATCACAGGGGCCTATCACTACTTTCGTCATGATTCTGTGCCTCAAGTGGTCACTTCATTCTACCTAAGATTGGCCCTGGGTGGCTTTTCATGAATCATCTTCAGTAGCATTCCAGTCACATATCTGGGTCAAAAGTGAGATTGGTTAATGTTAAGGAATAAGTCATGATTAACATGAGACCTTTCGGTAGTGGGCGGCATATAAGTTGAATAAATAAATAAATAAATAATAAATGAATAAACTAGTGCTAAAAACCTATAAAAAGAAAGCCTTTCAGCATCCACTTCTGTTCATACAGAAAAGTGTGTGTGTATGTGGTGGTGGTGGGGAATATTTGCATTACATTTTATTGAACAATAATATATTTGAGGATCTGCTTATTGATTTTTGTATCATGACCTTTTTGATATAAATGAATCAAATCCCTTCCCCTTTTAATAAAATGTAGAGACATTTTGCCAACAAGAAAATATTTCTAATAGGAAATAGTTTGTATACATTGTTCCAATAGCATTTGATTTAAAACTGCTAAAGTCATTACGTTTCTGCCATTTGTTGGATCAGAGCCCAGGACTCAAAAATATGACTACATTTCTCTATTTGCCTGTTGATCTTCCATGGTAAACTCCCCTACTTGGAAAGTATTTTAGCCAAATATCCTTTGGTATCTTTCAATAAGAAGATGCCAAGTTAAAGATCCAACTGCACACACACACACACCCTTGTGAAAATATGCGCTGGATGTGAAAATCAAGACTTCCTACAGTGTCGATTTTGGCATGTTTACTAACCATACAGGAAATGGAATAGTATATGAATTCATAAAATGAGGAATGAAAATTAGATATATATATGTGTGTGTGTGTGATTTAAGGAGAATATCAAAACCAATTCCCACAATATACACAAGGGGTATATTTTTGTCATCTTATTAGGGGAGACTCAGTCTCAAAGTTATTAATCTTTTTTTCATGCTCATCGCTCTTTCTTTTTTCTGCTTTTTTCTTCAGTTTGGTTGAGTTTCTTGATCATTTAAATTGTTTGGTTTAATTCTAAGCCATAATTTACTAGAAATAACTTCCTTCTCCATAGTAACAGAAGTTTCTCCCATATGGTGGCAAAATGTGTGTAACCCCAAAAGACATTGACCCATGCTTAACATATTTAGCATTACCTTGTGTCAGTTTACTATGCAAGTATGTATGTGCCCACTTTTTTGCAGCTATAAAAATGAGAAAAGGGAGAAATGTTCCATTAATATGTTAATTTTAATTCATTTGTATGGTTCCTCCCAAAAAGGCTTACAATATAGTTATAACCCCCTCTGTAGCATTAAATGCAGTACATTACAAATATTGTTATAAGTCATACAGTCACAGAATAGTAAAGTTGGAAGGGGACTATAAACCCCTACTCAGTGCAGGAATCCAAATCAAAGTATAACTGACAAAAGGCTGCCCAAGTTTCATAGAATCATAGAATTACAGAGTTCAAAGATACCTGAAAGGCCATCCAGTCCAACCCCCTGGCATTCAGGGCTTGGAATGCTCACCAACTTACAAGGTGGCATTGTTGTACTGCTCTAATAGTTGCTTTAATTGGAAGGGTACTGACTAGAGATGGGCACGACTCAGCGAAATTTTCATTTCCATTTTTGTTTTTTTGTTTTCGTTAGGTAACGAAACGAAAATGAAAATTTTTCAAAAAACAAAACGGAAACGGAAACAAAATGAAAATTTTTGCCGTGTTTTTTGTTTTTGTTGCGGCAAACACATTGAACTGAAAAGAATGCTAATGAAACAGAAATTTTTCGTTTTCATTTTCGTTTTTCGTTTTCATTAGGTAACGAAACGAAAACAAAAAATTTGCAGAAAAACCCAACGAAAATGAAAACGAACCAAAACCGACCCCTAAACGACCAAACGAAAAACGAAAAACAATTTTTTTGAGTTGTGCCCATCTCTAGTACTGACACCTAAACCTGACCTCCTCTAATTTGAGTTCCTTATATCCTGCACTCTGAGATGGTTGAAAACATTTGTTAATAGCCAGGCTGAAGTGAAGTTATATTATGCCTGCAGCATTCCCAGTATCCACCAGGGAAGTCAGCTGATCAAAAAATGAAATAAGATTAAATTGGCAGTATTTGTTCTTGGCAAATCCATGTTCTTGGCTTCTAGCTGCTATTTGATATCCTTGCAGAGTGACCACATTATAATCTACTCCAGAAGGTGTCAGAGACAATGTTAACCCTCCTACTGGTACTTCAGACATCCTCCATGATTTAAAGAAAGTAATAGACAATGGTTCTGAGAGTTATTTATTCAGTTCCTTGGATGCAGTTCATTGGGCCCTGGAGATCTGAACTCAGTCTTGTCTATTTATTTCTCAATCGCAAACTGTAATCCTGTTCCCTTCACTGGTACTTCGCATTTACCTGTAGGGTGATAGACATTCTTTTTGGAAATACTGAGTTTGTTTCTCATCTCAATTACAATAATCCAAGAGGTCTTGATCAGATACCCAGTCTCCTCCTCCTATATTTCTGTGCAGGAATATGTACAGTATTTTTACATACAGTGTAACTGCACTCCTCTTTCTGATTCTTCTGTTCTTTTTGATCAATCTATCCTTCAATTGCTGTATTCCAGTCATGGTGGTCATCCCACCAAATTTCAGTTATTCTTATCAATTCATATTTACACTCCTGAACTAATATTTCCAGCTCTTCTTTGCTTCCCACGCCTTGGCATTGAAGCAAACACTAATAGGTTGTTTTTCAAAATGGCCAATTTGGGTATACATCAGAAGATTTGTTTGTGGGTAAGGAATTTTCTGACTGATAGGCCACAGTCAGTAAGGATGGGATCCCACCATTCTTCTACTCTTGTATTAAGTACAGGAGCTCCTCAGGGTTGTGTGCTAAGCCCCTTCCTCTACTCCTTGTACACACATGATTGCACCCCACTGTATAACTCCAACACAATCATCAAATTTGCAGATGATACAACAGTGGTGGGGCTCATTAGTAAGAACGATGAGTCTGCTTATAGGAAAGAAGTACAAGGGTTGACTCAGTGGTGTAAAGAAAACAATCTTGTACTTAACACCAAAAAAACTAAAGAACTTATAATTGATTTCAGGAGGAAGAAAGATGTACATTTACCATTGTACATAAATGGTGAGGAGGTGGAGAGGGTTGGTAGCTTTAAATATCTGGGCACTTACATCTCAGAGGACCTCTCATGGACTGCAAACACCAATATGGTTGTGAAGAAGGCACAGAAGAGGCTGTATTTCCTGAGAATGCTCAGGAAAATGAATTTATGTCAGCATCTACTTCTGTCTTACTATCACAGCACCATTGAGAGTGTCCTAACTTATGGCATGCTATCATGGTATGGGAGCAGCTCTGTAGCGGACAAAAAAGCTCTACAGAGAATAATTAAAATTGCCCAGAATGTTACCGGGCTCCAGCTACCAACCCTGGATGACATCTTCACATCTCGCTGTTTGAGGAAGCCACACAACATTCTGAGGGACTCTACGCATCCTGCTCACAATTTCTTTGAACTGTTGCCTTCTGGCAGAAGATACAGAACAATTAAAACTCGGACCACACGTCTTCTGAACAGTTTTTATCCCAGAGGTATAATTGCACTTAATAATGAACTCAAGAACCACCAGTAGTGAGCACTTGGACAGGATTACCTAGCCTGTTGTGTAGATGCTTGTGTTTTTAGGGGTGGTGGTGGTGGTGTGGGGTGGGGAGTGTTCAGGGATTTTTATGTGTGTGTGTTGAAGGGTTTTTTGTTTTTTGTTTTTTTAATGTGTGTGAGAGTGTTTGGAGATTTGTGTGTGTGCGTGTTGAATCTGGTCTCTGGGTGTCTGAATTTCGTTGTATGTGTATACTGTGTATATACACACAATGACAATAAATTATTAATTAATAAAAAAACACTGGAGATTGTGTGCTTTGTGGCTGGCTTTCCATCATACATTTTTATGAAGATCATTTACCAGTAATAATATTTGACACAATCTCCAGTGTCCAACTGTTCGGTCTGATCCTCTTATTGTGCATAAGCCTTCACCTATCTTTTGCTCTGAGCTTGCATTTCCCTTTAACTTCCAATTCAATTTTAAGCTGTACAGTACTCATGAATTTTTCATGCTGTGGCCAAACACAATCCTCCCAGTTTCCCTGGCAGCAGTCCATCTTCTAGGAAGCATAGTCCCTGATCCCAAAATCTCTAGTGTTGGTACAACCTTCATATGCAGTCATTTGAGTATTCATTTTCATTTTCATTTCTCTTTTGAGTACTGGTAGGATGGACAAGAAGACTTTCTGTGCATTTCCTTTCAAGAGCTTCAAAGTCTGGTTTGATTTGTTCCCATATGGATGAGAAGAAAGCAATAGACATCTGTGGGTGTTATGATGATGGCAATCCTTCTCTGTCATATCCCTCATCTGTCCTCCAGGGACACAGCATACCTGGCACACTTGTGTCAATACCAACACAATAGGAAGTAGAGATGGGCACTAAACGAGCAATTTTTCGTTTTCGTTTTCATTTTTTCGTTTCGTTACATAACGAACCAAAAAACGATTTTTTTTCAAAAAATTCACGAAAAACAAAAACAAACCGAAACGGACCCCAGGCATTTTGTCGTGCGTTTCGTTTTTGTTGCGCAAATACGTTGAACTGTAATAAATGCTAATGAAAAGCGCAATTTTTCATTTTTGTTTTCGTTTTTTCGTTTTGTTACGTAATGAAACGAAAACGATTTTTTTGCAAAAATTCACGAAAACAAAAATGAACCGAAACGGACCCCCTAAACGACAAAAAACAAACAAAACACCATTTTTTTGAGTTGTGCCCATCTCTAATAGGAAGTCTCCTGCTACATGCAATCTCTTTTTACAGGGTGTGCATTCAGGTTTTAAAAGCCCCCAGTCAACAGTTACCACCAAGAGTGGTGGAGATGCGATTTATAAGGATTCCAATTTAATAAGCTATAGTTATAAATCGCATCTCCACGGAGTAAAAGTATTTTACCTAAAATGTATTCAGGTTCATTCTTAAGTCTGCGTGACAAAAATCAACCTCTTGAACCTCTTTACACTGGAGATGGAGTGAAATCAAATATAAAATGAACAATGGACAATGCACAAATGCTGCTTTGTACTGTTAATTCTTCTTTTAACACATTTTCTCCAGATACAATTTGTTTGTTTATTATTAGCTACATTGCTGTTCCACTGCATAGCGAAAGCTCCCTGGGTAGTTCACAAAACCAAGGTTAAAACCATAAACATATGAAAATATGAGAATAAAGCATACTGTTAACATTGAAAACAAATGTAAAACAGCCACAGAATAAATCTAGTATAAATTTAACAGCCAAAGACAACAGCCAAGGATCTAAAAAGCATGAACACATTTTAAAAATCAAAAAGGCTGGAAGAAGAAAAAACATCTTCATCCTTAATTTTATATGCCGTCATGTTGATTCCAGTTCTTGATTACCATCCCAGGGTTTTTGGTGTATCAAGTACTCAAAAGCCTTCGAGAATGCATTACTCAGGAGTGATATATCAGTCCCTTTTTCTGGTGGGGCTTGGCCACAGCAGAGACTTTCTGGAGAAGGACATTCCACAATTGGGGGTGATCATTGAAAAGACCCCAACTTTAATTGCTACTCATTCACCTTACTTTCTTGGGGGAGGGCTGTACCTTGAAATCTCAGGAGATGATGATAGGCTCATTTCCAGTGGGTGGAGATAATAGGTCAGGCAACCTGCCCTCTTTAAGTGTTAATAGCAGTCATATGAATTTTGCCTAGGAAAAGGCCATAGTATAATGTAAGTAGCAGTAGTGTTAACTTCAGTAAACCCTTTGACAAAGTGCCCCATGATATTCTGATTAGTAAAGTGTTCTGCTTATATACTACCCCATACCACTTCAAGTAATCTCTGGACAGTTTACAGTTTAATTATGCAGGCTATACATTGCGCCCCACCCCCAGCAAGCTGGGTACTCAATTTACCGATCTCGGAAGGATGGAAGGCTGAGTGAACCATGAGCCGGCTACCGAGGATTGAACCCCAGGTTGTGAGCACAGTTTTACCTGCAGTACAGGTATTTAAACACTGTGCCACGAGGGCATTGGCTGGATGGAACAACTATCAGCTGGATACACGGCTGGTTATTGAATTGTAATCAGAGACCTCTCGTCAATTACTGTTTTCAAATTGGGAGCAGGTAACAAATGGCTCAGGAACAAAATTCAAGAGGATCTTGGTAGGCTCAAGTACTGGGCTGAAAACAACATCATTAAATTTAACAGGGATAAATGCAAAGTTCTAATCTGGGGGGGGGGGAGCCAAACACACAATTACAAGATGGGGGATACTTGACTCGCTGACTCAGTAATACAATGTATAAGTGAGAAGGTTCTTGGAATAGTTGTGGATCACTAGCTGAATGTGTGCCATCAGTGCAATGTGGCTGCAAAAGAGACTAATTCTATTTTGGGCCACATTAACAGAAATCTAATATCCACATACCACGAAGCACTCCTCTATTTGGCACTAGTTAGCGCTCATCTTAAATAAAGATAAATAATAAATAAATAATCTTGAGTACTGTGTCCAGTTCTGGATACTGCACTTTACGAAGGATATCAATAAAGTGGAACAAGTTGAGAGGAAGGGAATAAGGATTCCCAGTGGGCTGGAAACCAAACTGTATAAGGAAAGACCAAAAGAACTGGGCATGTTTAGCCTTAAGAAAAGAAGAGTGAGTGGAGATACGATAGCACTTTTCAAATATCTGTAAGATTGTCATACTGTACAGAGGAGGGGCATTATCTGTCCTCCATCATCCCAGAGTGTAGGACATGTAATAAAGGGCTCAAGTTACATGGAGCCATATTATTACTGAATATCATGAAAAACTTAACTGTTAGAGCAGTATGACATTGGGACTAATTATTACATCAGCAGGTGGCAAGCGTTCAAGAAAAACATGGACAACCATCTGTCAAATCTGCTTTGATGTGGATCCCTCCACTGAGCAGGCGGTTGGACTCAAGGGCTTTGTAGGCCCCTTTGATTTCAGTTACAGTAGGACCCCCATATCCACTGATTCATTATCAACTGATTCAGTTATCCATGGTTTGCAGAAATAAATAAATAAATAAATCAGCAGCCGCAAAGCAAGCTACTGTCACAGACAGCAGCTGTAAAGCAAACTGCTGTCATAAAACAGCAATGTAAAGCAAGCTATTGTCACAAATAGCAGCCAGAAACCAGCCTACTCTCTCAAAATTGCAGCCAGAAAGCAAGCTACTGTCACGAAACAGCAGTTTTGGGGGAAGGTTTTGCCATTTTCTTTTATCCATGGATTTCATTATCCACGGGTAGGCCTGAAACCAACCCCCAGCAGATACCGGGGTCCTACTGTATTCTAGGGCAGCCAGCAGAGAGAAAAAGTCTATTGTCACCTTTGGGGACAGTTTCCCCCAACAACAACACCCTATAAGGAACTTACAGGCCATGGGTACCTGAGGTAACTTTTTAATGAGCTTGTATACAGTATGGAGGAGTGCTCCTCCAATGTTCAAGGACGGATAGGTTCAGTCCTACATATGAATAAATACATACACGATTACACAGAAATGTGTTAAAGTCAGACATTATGATTGTTTTCAAAAGGAAGTCTACTATTTATTTTATTTATTTACCATATTTACAAGTACTCAGTTGAGGATAAAACAATAGAACCATCATTTTAAAAGGAAGTTCTCTATGAAAGCTTTATTAAAATAAACAGAAAATTTAGAA
The DNA here is from genome assembly GCA_023846285.1 of Phrynocephalus versicolor. NCBI lineage: Eukaryota > Metazoa > Chordata > Lepidosauria > Squamata > Agamidae > Phrynocephalus > Phrynocephalus versicolor. Next base: position 25,281,006 of record JAHTLZ010000016.1, on the reverse strand, counting down.
GAAAATTTCACAATTCCTACACATTTCAGAGAGATGTAGGAGCATAAAAGCTGTCTACAGGCCTAATCTTTTTGTTGAGGATCAAACAGGAAGCTTTCATATTGGCTAAAGGGCCATGCATCAAATGCTCTTCAGTGACATGAGCTTCAGAACATTTCTCTGGTAGAACAATACAGCAGATGATGGATTGCAGATAACATGATCTTTCCATCTGTATATTTCAGAGACTGGACACAACATTCTTTAAAGGGAAAAACAAGAACAACGCACAGACTGTTCCTCTAGTATATTTCAGTCACTTGATCCAAACAAAACCATAGCTAAACAATTTATAAGGATTAACTTACAGTGTTGATATAATAAATTAATACGATGATATGTGGATATGAAAAATGTAATTATGTGATTTCAAAGCAGGAAATGAACACATCCTGACTCGTTGACAACTTCCAGGATAGGAAGAGATAATGACACAGGAGTTGCTGGAAACCTCTGTATCTTTTTGGCAGATAAGGGAATTCTTATGTACTGTATATTTTCATGTTAAAAATAACTTCTATTTGTTTTTAAAACATCTGCACAATGAAGGAAAGGAATAAATAAATGAATAGATTTATCTGCCTGCAGTATTTTATTTGTTTTTTTTAAAAGCTATATCACTTTGCATAGGTCAAAACATTTCTGATTGATTTGCTGACAGATTCAATCAGGCTGTGTTTGGAAAATGAACGATGGACAAACCAACAATTGCACAAGTGAATTGTCTTTATATCAATGGAGATTTTGAAGCATTATGTTACCAGCTATATATCATAATTTCCTTTTAAAATTTACATTGTTTTAAACATACATTTAATGTAAGCAATATTTTTCCATAGCTTTCCTCAAAAGAAAGATATATTTTATGATCGTGCAGAGAAGTGTAACACACTCCAGGCAGATTAAACAACTGCGGAAACAGAGAAGGAATATTTCACTTTCTTGGCATGGTCTAATTCTGTCTAGGGCAGGGTTGTCCAAACTTTTTGCCAGAAGGGGCAGATTTGGTGAGATGAAAATGTCTGGGGGCCGACCATACAGCCACATTTGGCCCCAGGGCCAGACTTTGGACAAGCCTCTAGGACAGTGATGACGAACCTTTTAGAGACTGAGTGCCCAAACTAGAATTCAAAACCCACTATTTTTTTTTTTTTTGCAAAGTGCCAATACAGTAATTTAACCTGTATACAGGTGGCTATGAAGGGGAGATGTCGAGTGCCCACAGAAAGGGCTCCAAGTGCCATCTTTGGCATCTGTGCCATAGGTTCGCTATCACTGCTCTAGGACATGCAAGGAGGTGGGGCGGATGGTGCAGCAATGAAGCTGGGGATGGGTAGGCTGGGCAGGTGGTTGGGGGGATGGACGGAGGCAGGGAGGTCAGGCAAACCGTAATACTGCAATCTGAGCCTCCATCAGATATGGGGAGGGGCCAGCAGGCTGAGCTGGTGCAGAGAAGAGGCTGCGGGCCATTCAAAATTTGAAAATGGGCTGCATTTGGCTCCCGGGCCTGACTTTGGACATACCTGGTCTAGGGCTTCACACACACACACACACACATGCACACTTACCTACCCTGATCAGAATTGTGTCAAAAAGATAGCAAGACTGAGCTTATGGGTCATAACCCAAACATATCATTAGTTGATGAGAGAGAGGGTTGATTGAGGCAGCAGATACTTCTTGGTACAGAGCAGTACCAAGACAGAGCCCTCCCCCAATGTAAAGTAATCTGTTTCCCTGTGTGCTGTGGAGGGTGCTGTCCTGTTAGCACAGGGGCTCGTAAATTTGGGTTACCCAGGTGTTCTTGGGATGCAATTCCAAGAAGACTTCTCACCAATTGTGCTACCCAGGGCATCTGGGAGTGGTAGTCCAAGATCACCCTAGATAACCAAGGTTCAAAACCATACTGCTAGGAGGGTGGAAGTAAAATGTATCTGTAAATTCACGTCATTATTTGTTAATTGAACAGAAGGTGGGAGCTCTTGTCATAAGAACATAAGAACATAAGAAGAGCCATGCTGGACGAAGACAAAGGCCCATCTAATCCAGCTTCCTGTATCTCCCAGTGGCCCCATCAAATGCGTCTGGGAGTGCATGAGACTAGATATCTGTCTCCTGATACTACTCCCCTGCATCTGTCCCTTGAAGTACCCTGGTTTTAAGCCTGGAGATTACACATCTCCCTCATGGTTTGTAACCTGTGATGGACTTTTCCTCCAGGAATCTGTCCAATCCCCTTTTGAAGGCATCCAGGCCAGATGCCATCACCACATCCCGTGGCAGGGAGTTCCACAGACTAACAACGCGCTGGGTGAAAAAATATTTTCTTTTGTCTGTTCTTACTCTCCCAGCTATCAATTTGAGTGTATGTCCCCTAGTTCTGGTATTTTGTGAGAGGGGGAAAAGCATCCCTCTATCCACTTTACTCATGCCCTGCATTATTTTGTACGTCTCAATCATATGCCCCCTTAGGTGCCTTTTTTACAGACTAAAGAGCCCCAAATGTTTTAGCCTTTCCTCATAAGGTCTGGGGCAGAAGAATGTCTCAAGACAGCAAGGAATGGCCAGGCTTTCTCCACACGCATCCTTATCTATCTCTCTATTAGCCTGCAGGCTGGCTGTATAGACTCTCTGAATCTTTGAGAGACTCATACTGGCAGGGTGTTAGGGAAGCACACATGGAAAGCACACACCAAGTGTCAGGGAAGACCTGTTTCCCCTTCAATGTATGGAGGAAACATAACCAAGAAATGGGAATGTGATAAAGTTTGGGATAAACCTCTTGCATTCAATAGTAATTTCAGAAAAGAATATCAGGAAAAAAACCTAAAGTAAAATAAAGCCTCACTGCTATGTTTTAACGTGAGCCTTAATGGATGAGTCCACAGCTTCAACATGACTCATATGCTAGCACAGACTAACACAGCTAACTCTTCTAAATGTAAGCATTGGTTTTCAGTTGAGTTGAGGAATTACTTTATTGGAGTTTTGAATTTCTGGTTTAATTCTTCAAGCTCCACACCAGAAGTACAGGGATTCACAGAGCAGAACAGGTTTAAATTCTGCAGAATAGTCCACCTCTTTCCATGAACTGGCACTTAGTCTCAATAACTCAGTCCAAAACAGTTGGAGAAAGAATAAAAATCATTTCCCTTTTATTTACACTTAAAAGATGAAAGCAAGCAAACAACATGGCTGACCTCAGCCATAAGCCTCAACAGATTCACTGGCTGTTTCCAACAGACAAAAGAGAGGGAAACAGCTTAAAAGATTAAAGGTAGGGAAGGATTTGATTACAGAGGCAGGGAAGGAAGAAATGGTTATTGCTGGATAGACTGACAGTCACTCCAGCCCAAAGGGTCCCTCCCAACCATACCTGCTAGGGATTATCAAAAGGCCAATTCCATGCTAGGGATTATCAAAAAGGGGGTTGAGAATAAAACAGTCAACATTATAATGCCACTGTACAAAATGATAGTAAGGCTGCACCTGGAGTATTGTGTACAATTCTGGTCACTGCATCTCAAAAAAGTCATAGTGAAACTGAAAAAGGAGCAGAGGAGAGTGACTAAAATGATTACTGGGCTGAAGGATCTCTCTTATGAGGAAAGGCTACAGCATTTGGGGCTCTTTAGTCTGGAAAAATGGCGACTGAGGGGGGATATGACTGAGATGTATAAATTAATGCAGGGCATGAGTAAAGTGGATAGAGGGACTCTCTTCTCCCTCTCACAAAACACCAGAACTAAGGGACATCCACTCAAATTCAGGGTTGGGAAAGTGAGAAAAGCCAAAAGAAAATATTTTTTACCCAACGTGTTAGTCTGTGGAACTCCCTGCCACAGGATGTGGTGATGACATCTGGCCTGGATGCTTTCAAAACTGGATTGGACAAATTCCTGGAGGAAAAGTCCATCACAGGTTACAAATCATGATGGAGATGTGTAATCTCGAGTCCAGACTTAAAACCAGGGTACTTCAAGGGCCAGGTGCAGAGGAGTGGTATCAGGAGAATGATATCTAGTCTTGTGTGCTCTCAGACACATTTGATGGGGCCACTGGGAGATACAGAAAGTTGGACTAGATGGGCCTTTAGCCTGATCCAGCATGGCTCTTCTTATGTTCTTATGTTTTTATGTTCTTATCATGTGAGGTTGCAGAAAATTCCAATGCAATTGAGCATTATGGTATTCCTATATTGATCTTTATACCATCAGTATACCATCTTTCATTTTAATACCTCTTTATAGTCTATTTTTGTTTGATAGTTCTTCTGAGTTTTTCAGGCTGTTTGGCTGTGTTCTGGAAGTTTTTCTTCCTGACATTTCCCCAGACTTTGTGGCCAGCATCTTCAAAGGTCAAGGAGCTCAGGGAACTAGGAGTTCTTTCTCTGAACACCCCAGAGCACAGAGAGAATTCCTAGTTCCCTGAGCTCCTTGCCATGTGAAGATGCTGGCCACAGCATCTGGTGAAACGTCAGAAAGAAAAACTTCCAGACCATGGCCAAACAGCCTGAAAAACTCACAACAGCTATCAGATCCTAGCTGTGGAAGCCTTTGAGAATACTAGTTTTATTTCTTTATGGTCTTTATATATCTCTGAGCATGTATGAACTGCTTCCTGGATCAGACCCAGTGTTCAAGGACAACCAGCTAACATACAAATAGGTTCCCAATAAAGATTAGCACACATCAAACTATGAAGCCGGGGGGGGGGGGGGAAATGACTAGTCTGGTTTGTGGTTCAGTTCATGCAACCTATTTTCCCCAAACAATACTACACACTATTCTTTTCTGCATCCTCTGCTACCACCATCTTTAGAGATAGTAGTCTGGTTTTTCTCCCAGGATCTGGGCCTGCTCTCACTGAAGATGGTGGTGGTGGTGGTATAGGAAGTGACAGAACCAGGTAGGGGGTCAACAGGAGCTGTTGGAAGGGGGTGGGCAGGTGGCAGGGGTGAGGAGAGGTTGGTTCTGCTTTCCCCAGGCAGGAACCAGAAAAATGAACTGTGAGCCAATTTGTTTTTTTAAGGATTCAGAGTGGTTTGTGGCTCATGAGTAACCACGAACCAAAATCCACCATGAGCCACTAGTTTTCTAGTTTATGCTCATTTCTAGTTACAAACAGTACACCAAAGTAGTAACGTTCTGCAGTAGTTTACCCCCGCTACTTAGTATTCAGGGATATTATTTTTACACCTTGACGATCCATTGATTTACGGAACACCTTGCATCTGAATGTGATCAAAGTGCTCAGGCAGTGTATGTGGAAAAAGTTCCAAATTCAGCCCTTATTTTAATCTCCACACAGCATCCAAAGCATTACAGGGAGATCTACTGAAGGAACGTCTGGGAATTTATTATGGCGCCTTCTGTTTTAAGAGTCCCCATCAGCACAGTTCACTCCAAGATTTTATGGGGTGAAAACTCAGGATTACAAGCATGAATTTGCCTGTAGTAAAACTTCAAGCGTAGTTTGAACTAGGCTGTTTTCTTTTCTGCATGTACCCTGACTTAGAAAAAAAAAGTTGTAGAAACAGAACATGCTGAAATTAGTAGCAATATTATATGAGTTGGACACAAGGGTTGTCATCGTCATTGTCATCGTCATCGTTGTCATCACCATCACCATCATCACCGCAGAACTGCAGAGGTAGAAAGGACCCTATGGTACATGAAGTCCAGCTGCTGTCAAGGAACCACAGTGGGGAACTGAATGCCCAGCTTCTGGCTTTGCAGCCAGATGCCTAAGCCACGGAACTATCCAGCAGTTCATATGATGTGAAGAAGGAAATATAGAGATACAGTTGTACCCCGACTTAAGAGCAGCTCAACTTAAGAGCAATTTGACAAGAGCAGAAAACTGTTGCCATTTTAACTGTCACCTTACAAATTGTAGATAGGGTCTGCTCGATGTACAAACCCCCCCCCCTATTATTTTGATTTTTAACTTATTTTTTTCCATTTTTTAGATAGGTACCCCAACTTAACAGTACTTTGACTTAAGAGCATACATTCGGAATTGATTATATTCGTTAAGTTGAGGTACCACTGTACATATAAGGGCATGTGGGCATTCCTTGTCTCACTTTCCTAATGGTAAGCCAGAGAAAGAGTTGAAAACCAAGAGTGTCTGTAGGAGGTTATTGTATGATACTTGGTATGTAATCCACATCCAAGTGTTTATTGGTACAACACAGTGTATCTATGTACCTTAAAATAATCAGTGGTGTATTTTCATTTGAAGGACAAAGGACTAGAGATGGGCACAAAATGGAAAAATAGTGTTTTGTTTCATTTTGTTTCAATTTTAAAGTAGTTTTGTTAAAAAAGAAAATAAAAGGAAACAAAAAAAACTAAGCTCCCTTGGGTCCTAAAGGACCGAAACATGGCAGGGGAGCTTCCTCAAGCAATTATAGGTAACCCCCTGAGATTTGGAAATGTTTGGTGCTCAGAGGACTGAGTTATGAAGCTCCAAAGGGGGTTTGGGTAGTTAATTGAAGGAGTGTGTTCAGTGTGCACTCCCAATGTATCATAATCAGCTTAACCCCTATATTGGGGGCGTGTGCATAACACACTCCTTCATTTAACTACCCAGACCCCCTTTGGAGTTTTATAACTCAGACCCCTGAGGCCCAAAGCGTTCCAAATCTCAGGGGGTTACCAAGAATTGCTTGAGGAAGCTACCCCCGACATCCTCATGCTGAAACCTGGCTGCGATCTGTATTTTCAAAAATATGGATCACAGCCATGTTTCGGCATGGGAATGGCAATGGTAGCTTCCTCAAGCGATTCTAAGTAAACACCCTGAAATTTGGAGAGGTTTGAGCTTCAGGGGGCTGAGTTATGAAGCTCCAAAGGGGGTGCCCCTAGGAAAAAAATATTTCTAATTGGGATCCAATGCCAAGCTGCAGCAGTGCTATCACTTGCCCAATTGGCTCCCAATTCCAATGTCAAATATTTTTTCCTAGGGGCACCCCCTTTGGAGTTTTATAACGTAGCTCCCTGACCACAAACCTTTCCAAATTTTGGGAGCTTTCAGGGAAGAGCTTGAGCGCCCCTGCAATTGCCTCCTCTATGATGAATCATTTCATTCTAAAGAGGGAAAATAGTGTTTCATGACAAAATGAAAAAAAAAAACACATCCTACAGTTTTGTTAGGTAATGAAGTAATTTGTTACCTAAGGAAATGACAAAATAGTGTTTCGTTTCTTTTTTGTGCCCATCTCTATAAAGGACACTCATTAAAGATGTGTGGAGGTGTGAAGTGCATCTGATTTGTCCAGGAATCGATGGGTTGCGTAGGTGGGACTTTCGCACACCCCAGGACTTTGTACATATAATAAGCCTATTCAGGCCATTGTCCACTTCCTGAGCTTATTCACACCAGGTTGGTGGAAAACCAAGGTGAACTATAAATTGGGGGCCTTGGTAACAACTTTTCTTAGATTGATGAAGCTACTTGGATGAGTAGTGAAACATTTCCTTCTTATAAGAAAAGAAGTCCAGTGGCCATGACTCAGCTTCTGGATAAAACTTGGGATGTTGCAGCAGACTTTCTGTTGAACCAAATAACCATCATTGTATAATGACTGTCTGTAATTTTATTGACATTGAGGCTTTCTGCTATCCCTTTTGTCGTGAATGAGTTTTTAAAGGCAGCACCAGATACACAATCCAAGGTCAGAGGCAGGTAAACAAGCCAGCCTCAGAGAGTTCTAACGCAAATCAAGTCCAGTCCAAGACAAGCTGCAAGAAATGACCATGAGCAGGAAACCAGTTTGCTGCAAAGAACCCATGCTTCAGAGCCTGTCTTTTATGAGGCTTCATGTTTCTCATTGATTTCAGCTGTAGCCTGGCTGCATCACTACACCTTTTTGCTTTAGCCATCTTTGGTTGTTGTTGATAGCTCTAATTAATACCTAGAGTATGAGGACATTTTAAAAACTACATTCTGTCAAGAGAATCTTTTTCAGAAAAGCTATGACTTCTTCCCCACGTTTGGATGAAGAAATGATAATTTATGAAAATCAACATAGCAAAAGAGAATCGCTGGGAATGGCAGAAATAAAACTGAAATAATTGAAGCAAAGACTGCCTACCACAAAATACAATATTTTCATTTCAGAATTTGATTTGCAAATATTTCAAGTATACATGAAGCAGATTTTATGCCAAGACAGTGTTTCTGTTATTGAATGCCAGGAATATGCTGGATCATGGCTAACAGTTTCCAGGGATTAAGTATATAACTTTATACACGGCAAATGAAGGAAGAAAATGCTGGCTTCAAGTTGACTGATGAACTTGCAGAGACCACGTATTTTCTCTGGTCAAACATGTCAATATTTGCAACAAGCAATGAACACTGTTGTATCATTTTCCATGGGAAGTCATTCCCTTGGTATGTGTTGTTTATATTATTTTCCACAACAACAACCAACATCTAAAGGAGTTATTCATCTCTGGAGTGAAAAAAGACCTTATGCTCAATCTAATGGCATTTTCAAAAATCTGGGTTTAACCATCTGTAATATGATTATTCTTAGACATCTGGCATGTTGGAAAATATAGAGTCTACTTTTTGATGTATGAAGATGGAAAGCAGAATTTTCAACACGAACAAAATAATCACAAAAATGTGCAAGAGAATTTTTATTACGTCAATGAACAAGTGAGCTCTTCAAAACTTCTGAATCTGAGTTGGCCAACTAGTCAATGAACTCATCTCATAGTATATCTGCTGCTTATTGGTTTTGCCTCAGAACCATCTTCCTCACTCCTATAACTTTCTCTTCAGACAGCCATTCTCAAAGCCTTTATATTATGAATGGAACTAGCCTGGCTGTAATATAACCAGGAAAATGCCTTCTTCTACATGTGATTTCCCTTCATACATTTAATGCATAAACAGAGATGATGTGTATAGTGTTGGCATATATTTCAGTTCAAGACTATACCCATACTTTGGAGCAACCATCTTGAATCAATTGCCAAACGTTAGCAGTATGTATCTGCTATGGAGCAACTAACCTCTGAGCTATGTATATTTTTCCCGAGTAGCCAGCCATTGTGCTGATTTATTTCATGAAAAGATTCTGAGTTGAAGTAAAGCATGATCTAAAGTCTTCAGTAAATTTAGCTGGATTTCTGGAAAGTGTTTTACAGTGAAGAACTCCGGTGCCTAATAAAATCATTAAAAAACATTCCAATAGATTGACAAAATGTCACAAAAAGCTTGAATTTTTATAACAGCTCTAAAGGACTCTACACTTCTGAAGGTCAAACACAGAAGCCTGAATGAAACTGCTTTTTATCTTAAGGCAACATGCAGGTGTTGGTTCATGTTTTCCCCTCTAATCATTTAAGAGATTAACTTATTGTGATTTACTTCCTCCTTTCGTTACATGATAAATCGACTAGTAAGATATGGAAAATATTAGGGAAATCACTTTAGTCTTTTCTTTTCTTCTTCTGGGTGGTGTTTTCATTTTATCTATTATGCAAGTTCAAAGGCAAGTGTTGCTGCTTATGTAGCCAAACAGTATCACCCCTGCACAAGAGGGACGGAGGTATCAGTAAGCTTAGGTGAACTTCAAAGTTTGTAGAATGGAAGGAGGAGGAGGAGGAGAAGGAGAAGAAGAAGGTGAAGAAGGAGGAGGAGGAGGAGGAGGAGGAGGAGAAGAAGAAGAAGAAGAAGAAGAATTTTAAGTATAGATGGGCACGAAATGAATTTTCAATTTGTTTCATTATTGGTTATTCATTTCATTAATGATCCAACCCGTCAAAGGAAAATGAAACAAAACAAAATGGAAATTTCTATTTTTTTCATTTTGTTTTTCGCCCCCCCCCCATCTCCTACCTTGTTGCCACCTCCTTGCCTGGAACTCTAGCAGCCGCTGCGGGCCAGGACTCCCGTCATTGGTGACTTTTAAAAATAATAATAAAATAATAAAAAAATTAAAGTCCCTCCAGCCTGTGGGCCAGCCAGTCCAGCCCACGAGCCAGTGGGCCAGGAGGGAAAACAAACAAACAAACAAACAAAAAACACAGGCGCGTGGAAGCTAGCGCCTCTCAGCTGAGAGCTGGTGGCTCCAAGCTAGGACCTCAAAAAGCCCCTGGCGTCGGGAACTTTTAAACATTAAAAAAATTTAAAAAAATAAAAATGTGCCAACCCAGCCCCTGGGGGCCATGTGGGCAGCACTGCAAAATAAGGAAAAAATTAAAAAATGAAAAAGTACCGACCGGGTCCCTGAGGCCATGTGGTCGGTGCTGGAAAATAAGATTAAAAAAAAAAAACAGGTGCAGGGAAGCTAGTGCCTCTCAGTGGACATAAAATAAATTTAAAAAAAATTAAAAATTGTATTATTATTAATGTTTTGAATTTGTCTCTTCTTTTTTGTATACTAAAATTCTCTAATAAATATATATATATATATATAAAAAAATTAAAAATTAAAAAGTGCTGGGTTTCCGGAGGCAGAGACAGTGCAGTTGTGGCCGGGGCTCTGGAGGCGGTGGTGAGGCCTCCCACTGCCCAGCTCAGTGGCCACCGCCACCGCCGCCAGGACCGCTGCCACCGCCATCCAGGTAAGCCGAACCAGTTTGGCGCGGTTTGGGTTGGTACGATTTTTTGTTTTAAAAAATGCATTCAAACCGAACCAAACTGAACCGAGGGTGGGCCCGAAAGTGAACAAACCAACCAATCGGTTTTCTGTTTTGTGCCCATGTCTAATTTTAAATATACCGAGTTCATGGTGATGGTATCTCCCCTGCCAGGTAAGTTCACAGGGTGCAGAGGTTTTTAAATGTGTCTCAGAGACACGCATTACAAGTTAAAACATATTTAGAAAGTGTTCTGTGAAGAAAGTGTATGCTACCAAAAGCAAGACTCCTAACTTATTTTTCTCTACATGTTAACATCAAGTTTAGAATTAAATAATGTATAGACTCATTGCAGAGACCACAGATTTTCATTTATTTTCATTTATTTCCTTCATTTCAATACAGTACAATATATACGAACAGACTGACAAGATAACCTGTTTCCCTCTGTGTCTGTTGTAAGTAGTTCTAATTGGTCTGTTTTCTAAAGAAGCACAGCAAGCAAAACAAACTGGGCAAAGCTTTGAAATTTTAAATCATGATAATAAAAAATATCCCAGCACAACAGCACAAAGTCTGCACAAACTAGATGGAGGAGGAAAAGATACATAGATACCTGTGTGTGTGTGGTGTGTCATTACAGTTGTGATCCCATGCCCATGGACTTTTCTTGGCAGGAATACTGGAATGGTTTGCCAGTTCCTACTCCGGGTGCCTACAGCACCTGGTATTCCCTGGTGGTCTCCCATCCAAGTACTAAGCTGACCCTGCTTAGCTTCCGAAATCAGGTGAGATCAGATGTGCTTAGGACATCTAGGCAGCTAGATACCTGTAGGTAGGTAGGTAGGTAGGTAGGTAGGTAGGTAGGTAGGTAGGTAGGTAGGTAGGTAGGTAGGTAGGTAGGTAGGTAGGTAGGTAGGTAGGTAGGTAGGTACATCTCAATTAAAACACACATGAAAAATTATATACCCAAACAAGATGTAGGAGTAGGAACTGCCGAGTGAAAATAAAGTCCCCAAAAGTCTCTGTAATCCAAATCTGTGAGGAACCAAATCTCAAAAAAAAAAACCCTCTATTTTCGAAGTCTTCCCCTTGTACAAAGTCCCAAGGCTTAAGAATATAGTTGTGTAGACGAAATAATTATGACCCTAAAAAGTAAAACACACCAGCGTTCGTTACAAGGGTAGCCCCGAACCCTGGCTTGTCCTGGGGCGGGGCACATTTGCCCGCCAGTCCTGCACTTTTGGTGCCAAATGCGGCCGCATCCAGGACCTTTTACCCAGGAATGGGAGCCTTGATAAGACAGCTCCCACCCTTCCCCTGCCTATTCCAGGCAGCGAGACAGCCCTGCCCGCCCACCCAGGGAAAGGAGAATGAGTCTTACTGGTCACTACGGGGCCAGATGGGAATTTTTGGTGGTTACTTGATTGGCCGGTAGTAGTCACATGCTTTTGCCCATCCCATTCTCTTTTCACGTGGGACTGGGCATTAATTTCCCTTCCACTGATCACAATAACGTTAGGTGGGTAGTGCAAAAGGTAAAAGTATTCCGGTAGGCCCAAGTAAGTCACCCTTAAGGTGCCAGGCAGCCCTCATATAGAATTAAACATCACCGCTAAATTGAGGATTTAAACAAAGCAATAATCTTAAAATCAGGCCGACATGAAGGCTGTGATGGGCTAGCAGATTCACCAATCTGGCACAATGCTGAACAGGTGGGCAGCATCTGGCCAGGGGTGAACCTCCCTGAATACACATTGGTTGGTAGGGGATAGTCCCTGGTCATTACCTGCTTGCACTACGTCCCAGGCCCCCTTTACAGGTTGTAGCTGTGTTGCTTGAATTAAGTTGAATTGTTAATAAATGGTGGCCCAATTAACCCATAACCAATGTGTCTCGCCTGTTATTTCCGGGGCTTGGCAGGCAAGGAGGATTTGACTGCCCACCTCATCTCTTATAGCTACATAGTGTCATCTGTTATCTAGATCAAAGTGATATGGGCTTAAATCCTGTTTCAAGGATATAGAAGGTCTTTTTTTTGTCCAGCTCTCTAAATTGAAACTTGACAGTCGTATCCTTGTTGCAAGGATTTTCCTACCCACTGAAATGAGAAAAATAGCTTATAATGATACTTTAACAGTTACTGCACTTGTCATTTCTGATCTGACCTTCAGATTGGGCTAACCTTTGAACAGATGGTTGATTCAAACCAATTGTGGCCTTCTACAAAATCCGAACCATGGCCAGCCTAAGGTCTCCCTTCCTTTAACTGCTGCATTGCACCACCAGAAGCCCTCACGCAAAGCAGTATAAGGAAGGGGAAACATAGCCAGGGCAGGAAAGGATGGGGGGGGGATTCACCATTGCTTTGTCTCTAGACACACTGGAATATTTAAAGAAATATGAATGCATTTCTAGCTGCCATTCTGATTATTTTAATGTGCTATAGTCTGATGTTGAAACTTGAACTTTCCCAGTTATTCAACAGTGTCCATCCTTTAGTCACTCACCAATTGTTATCAAGAATGAGGGAGAAAATCATCCAAGGCATATTTTAATGTAAAATGCAGATGTAATGCAATTGTGAAATTGCAAATTGCATTAAATCTGATACATGATCCAAATTTCTGCTACGCTCTTAAATGTGCGCGTTTCTAAATTTTTCACTGGATTTTCTCAATGAGATATGTTTGTAAAATATGTTTCTCGGGGTAAAGTACAAACAATTTTCACAATAACTTAAAAATAATCTCACTGTTCATGATAAAAAAAAAGAAACTGGAAAATGTAAAGTGAACAGCTTACAGAGGGTACGCAACCAGCCTGTCAGTGGGCAGCCATTCTCAACATTTATTTTGGCCTCAGCCATAAACAGCATATGAAAGAAATCTAGGCTAGATCAGAATTGTATAAACGAACCTTATTAGATGGTGTATAAAGATTTGTTTGTAATACATAATTTCCTTCAAATGGCCACCGTTTGAGAATGGCTGGATCTTTTACCCAGACAGACCTATTTAGCTATTAAATATGGATGATTTGTGTACTAGGAGAGAGAGGATGCCTCCTCTTAAAATTTGGAAGAGATGGCCTCTTCTCCCAGTCATAACTCACCTGCTGCTGCCGCACTAGAACTATGTCCTCCTATGACAGTAATTGCGAACCTTTTAGAGACCGGGTGCCCAAACTGCAATTCAAAACCCACTAAGTTTTTTGCAAAGTGCCGATACAGTAATTTAACCTGGATATAGGTGGCTATGAAGGGGCGATGTTGGGTGCCCACAGAAAGGGCTCCGAGTGCCACCTTTGGCACCCGTGCCATAGATTCGCCATCACTGTCCTATGATCTGCAGTGATACATGGGTAAATCAAAGCATTTTTATGTGTATATGTGAAAAGTCTAAATTCTGTTCTTTTTAAAAATCTACACTGGTTAAACTATATGGAGCACTGGTTGCTCGTACAGAAAACCAACAGTGATGGCCTTTAACTATGTGCCAGCTAAGAAACAACATGAAAGATTTACATTCCTTTGTATCAGGATCAAGACGAAGATCAATGTCAGTTCTCTGGGATAAATTTGTGTACTGTGAGCAGCATTAGAGCTTGGAAATGTTGCTCTTTTGGACTACAGTTCCCAGAATCCACCCCAGGGAGCATTTCCAAGCTCCAAGGAGGACAAAGATGTTTGCGAATGTGTCACATGTATGTGTTTCAAAATGCAGCTGTTGAAAAAATGTGCAAAAGGATTTTGGTAAGTATTTCAGCAGATCTCACAAAATATGCCACTTATGTCAGATGGCTTTCCACTGAATTAAGGAAAAGGAGTTTATATTAAGATGGAGTGTACAGATTCACTGGGCAGTGAAGTGAAATGACCTCCTGCATATTTTAATCCTGACATTCCAGAGATGTCTACCTTGATGAAAAGAAGCAGAGCCTCTGTGGCGGGGAGAGTGAGCAACAATCTGCATTCTGTCACTGAAATAGCCTTTGCAGATGACTCACCGTTGGCCTCTGTGACTAATTCTTTTTTCACAGAACAGTCTGGAAGGTTAGAAAATAAAGGAAGAAACAGCTGGGTCAGAACTATTTCTGTAACAAATACCACATGGAAAGTAGCAATGGTCTCTAGCATATTGGAAGGGGTGGTGGAGCCTTGCAATAATGAAGGTCTCTGTGTTTTCCTTCATTGTTACCAAATGAAATAGGCTACTTTTCAGTTTGTTGTTCATGCCTTTCATCTGGGGTGTCAAAATTACTAAACCAAAGAACATTGCACTGTAGGACCGGTTGTCTCTGCCCCTAGAGTTTCTGGTTCTTTACTGAGATGGTTTCCTTCATTAGATGCAGTTAAATGGCTGTCTCAAGTGGCAGCTGGTGACCAGGAAGTGCAGTAGCAAGTAGAGATGGGCACAAACTGCCCTGTTGGTGGACTGGGCTGGTTGTTCAGCAGCTTGTGACCACCACCCATCTGGCAGAGGCCCAGTCAGAAGCAACACCCTGGCTTCCCAGCCACACTGCCTGGAAAGGCTGGTGTGCTGGAGGGAGTGGTGTGCTGAACTGCTGAACACCTGTTGAATGCCTCCTGAACCAGCATGAAGTTGTTGGAATACAGAGCTGGGTATGGCTTCTGCTCTCTCTAAACCACCCTGCCACCCTCAAGTGTAGCATTGGGATCTTTCAAGTCACCTCTGAAATAAGTCTAGAGGAAACCCCCCACCCTTTTGCGGTTCATATACTGCAGTCCTGGTATATCATGGGACCTCACTGTATGAAAAAAGCCACCTGGGGTAAGCTGGAAAGGCCTGTTCCAGGCCTCCTGTACTTACTTGCCTGGCACCGCCCTGAATGGGCCTGGGAGGTCCCAGGTCCTTGGAGGTCACAAAAGAGCTTCCCAGCGAACCAGAAGTGACCTATGGATCACTAAAAAGCACTTTCTAGCCATGTCGGAGGACTCAGAAATACTTCCAGATCACCGAAAAGCATTTCTGAGGCCCCTGACATGTTAGAAAGGCCCTCAGAGGCCCCCAAAGTGCTTTCAAGCAATCTGGAGGCCACTTCCAGTTTTCTGGAAGTCACTTCTGGTTCAGTAAGATACATTTTTGGGGCCTCCAAGGGGCCTGGTGGGGCAGCACCAGGCCTGGGGTAAGTATAAGAGGCCCCAGACAGGCCCCCCAAGCCTGACTCGACCCTGCATCTGCATATTGCAGATTTTCCATTATAGCGGGTCGAGTTGGTTCTGGTCTGGTCTCCAACCCCCACAATAGTTGGGGAGTTACTGTAGCACATCAGTTAGATTATCTTTGTCTATTTGTCTAATGTTTCTTAAATGATGAAATAAATGTACTGGTAAGCAAAACAATCTTGAGGAGAATCGGGGAGTGGCATCTTTATCGTATGCCTCAGACAGCAAAAATGTCTTGATTTAGTCCAGTTTTTCATACCAGGCCCTCCTTTCCTACCCCAGTTCTGCTAGTTTTTTTCATTCTGTTCCCAGTTTTCTCACTTCTTCAACTATGCCTGACTTCCCTGTTTTACCAATTCCCAGTTTTTCTAATTTCTGACTTCCGTGCTTTACCAATTCCCAGTTTTTCAATCTGTCCTTTTTCCTTTTACCATGTCACTTCCCTTAGCATCTTGTATAGTGAGAGAAAACTATTTATTGCATAATCGTCAGATCATTGCAAACAAGCAAACATATTATCATGCCATATTAATCAGTATTTATACAATAAAATAAACATTTTAATATTAGTGCTTTAAAATATAGTATAAAATATTGTTAAACCAATTTAACTAAAATCCCCTAAAAGTATTCACTTTACAATTTAAAAACCTTTACATAAAACATTTAATTTGCATTCTAAGAGGCTATCTTCAAACCTCTGAATCTTTATAGCACTTTACAACTATACCATCCAAATACTTAGCTCTGCATATAGCGGCTTTAAAAGCAAATATTGCAACTCTGTTTATTATATCTAGATTAGATGTTTGTAATAAAAAACTCAGTTTCTCTGAGATGCTTCTGTTTTCCACTTTCTTTTAAATGTGCTGTAAATATTTTTCTCTTACATTGCTATATAGGGGACAGTCTAATACATAATGGGCTAAGTCCTCGAGGGCAGGGTTTCCACAAACACATAAATGATTATCTATAGGGAAACCCTGAAACCTACCCCATTTCATCATAGTATCCATTTGTTCAAATTGCAAGCGAGTATATGTTTTCCTATATTGCATATTCATTGGGAGTTGGGACAGTTAAATATTGTTCATAATGATGCAGTTGTTTTGTATTAGCCAACCATTTTGTTGGCTAATATCCATCTGTGCCTCAACATCAAAAACTCTTTGCTTAAAAATATGAATTGTATCTTCACGTAAAGGATTTAAAGCCTGAGCTGAAAAACCAAATTTTGGAAAGAGCTTAAACAGGTTCTTTAACCATGAATGTTCATACCTAGAAACACTCTGCTCCTCCAAACAAATCTTGGGCAATCTTTCTTCAATTAAGCTACTTATTCTGCACCAATACTTTACCATTCTTACAAGAACCAGACCCGAAATCGTTTTTGCACCAAGTTCTGCTCTTATTACATGTGCTGGGGTAGAACTTGAAACTCCCATGATAGCCCTGTAAAATTGTGTTTGAATCTGTTCAATTTTCTTAAGGTTTGCAAAACCCCATATTTCAGCACCATAAATTAACATAGGAATTATTTTAGGTTTAAATTTTTTTTAAATTGGATTTAAAGTGCCTGGGTAACTGTAGTTTAAGAGTTTGTTAACTGATTGTAAACTGGCCCGTACTTTTAATATATTTTCCGTTATTTGCGATGCCCAGGATCCTGATGCCTCAAAGTTAATGCCCAGATAGAAGTAACATTTAACCTGCTGTAAATCTTTAGAATTTATAGACCACTTATGAGTTTTTCTTTTTTTGCCGAATACCACCACTTTGGATTTATCATTATTAATGCATAAATCATTTTCTTGGCAATAGATATTAAACTGTTACAAGTCTCCTCATACCCACTTGGGTTGTTGATAGCAATATCATATCATCAGCATATAATAATATATTTACTTCTCTATTTAGAATCTTAGGTATATGATAACTCTGATTGTGTATAAATGGCACCACATCATTTATATAAAAATTAAATAAAAATGGAGATAGGATGCATCCTTGGCGGACACCCTTATATGTTGGAACAGAGTCTGTCAATGCAAAATTTAAACCTGTTCTCACCTTCAGTGTGGTTTCTGTATACAGTGCTTTGAGCAATAGCAAAAATCTTGGATCTATATTTCTCATTGCCAATTTTTCCCAGAGGCGTCCTCTATTTATCGAATCAAATGCTCCACTTAGATTGATAAAGGCTGCAAAAAGCTGCCCCCCTTAAAGGTATATTTATTTATTAGGTGTTGTAATATAAAGCAATTGTCTAGGGTTGAGCGTTCCTTCCTAAAACCTGACTGTTCCTCAACAAAGATGGAATTTTCTTCTTCCCAGTCCTCTAATTTATTCAAGAGATGCCTTGCATAAATTTTGCTGGAATATCAATTAGGCTAATAGGCCTGTAATTACTGGGATCATATTGATTGCCTTTCTTAAATAGTGGGGTGATGATACTCATTTTCCAGCCTTTGGGTATACAGCCTGTCTTATTTATGTGAGTAAACAATCCAGACAATATAGAGGCCCACCAGTCTAAATAGTTTTTTAATAATTCAGGGGGTGAGAAATCCTCTCCTGGGGCTTTATTGTTTCTCAGTGTCTGGATAAGCATTTTAATCTCAAGCATTGTTACAGGTGACCACTGAGGAATTAGACTTGGCTCTTCATTCTCTAAAAGTTTGTCAGTCTGCTTTACATCTTTCACTTCCTTAAATAGTTCTCTATAATATAATTCCCATGTGGCACCTGGGATAGGAATATCCATGACAGACTTTGCCTCATTGATTCTACCAGCCACTAAGTGCCAAAAATGTGTTACATTTATCCCTGTTGCGGCTACTTCTAGCTCTGCCCACATATTTTCCTGATACTGCCTTTTCTTTGATTTAATCAATTGTTTATATTCACGTCTGAGTTTTAACATATTATTATGTGTCTCCTGATCATACAGTGTTTGAGTTTTCCTCATCTGTCTCCTCAATACCTTTCTCTGCAATCTGCATTCCCTATCAAACCATGGGGACCTTGTATCTTCTGGTGGCTTTAGATGTGAATCTGTTGTTAAAAAGGTCTTATGTTCTCACAGATTTGATAATATGCTTCCATAACTGTGTTTATGTTATCATCTGGGGTTAGAATTATATTTCTTAATTTTAAGCAGTAGCTTGAATTTTGAAATTCTGAAATTTTGTTTACTTCCACTTTTTGCCATTTCAATCTCCTCTTCCCTTGTATAGTTAACATTTGAGCTAGCCATTTATCTTGTGGACTTACTTTCCTCTGGTCTGATTTAGCTTTTACTTCCACTATTATAGGCTGATGATCACTGACCGACATAGGGTGTACAGTTATGCCAGAGAATAAATGAACCTTTATTCTTGGAACACATACATAATCAATCTGTCCTTTCTCCTTATACCATGTCACTTCCCTTAGCATCTTGTATAGGATTCCTGATAGTGCAGAAGATGATAATTTTATGCAGAATTCTAACTGAATTGAAAGAATGCATATGGGTTGAGGCAAAGCTTGCTACCACAATGTTCACTTCATACTTCATCCCCCATCCTTACTATATTGGATGTGTGCATGTATGATTATCCTACCCATTCACATTGAAGCCCTTTCCTTATCAAAGCAAATAGAAAACAAATACAACAGATGATGATATCTAAGAACTGAATTACACTGAATTCTCTATTGAATTGTTCCAACATATGAAGTACGATATCACCTGGAATGCATTTTATATGTTTAAAAAACCATCTGTTTTAACTGTTATTAAAATTAAAAACATCTTGTGATGTTTCCTTCTGTAGAATTCATCACACCACAAAATTTCTCTGGAGCCCATTGTACATGTTATCTGGAATGAATTATTTTAATAAAGCAGCAAAGACTTTCATTTTGATCAGATCCAACATTTAGTTATTAAACAAGCTAAGGAGTCTTGTGGCACAGTGGTTGAATGCCTGTACTGCAGTTAAAACTGCTCATGATCTGGGGTTCAATTCCATGTAGCAGGCTCATGGTTGACTCAGCCTTCCATCCTAACGAGGTTGGTAAAATGAGTACCCAGCTTTCGGGGGGGGGTGCAATGTGTAGCCTACATACTGTAATTAAACTGTAAACCACCCAGAGTCTGCTTGAAATGGTATGGGGCAGTATATAAGCAGAACACTTTGCCTTTTGCTTTGCTATGTTATTTGCCACCTGTTAATGAAAAGTGACAAGCTCTGAGATCTATGATCAGATTCCTTTGTGTGTGCATGTGCACATCGGTGTGCATATGAACTCGAGTTCAAAACAATTTGGCCTTGAACTGGATGAAGTGAGTAGTACTGGAGAGATATTTTTTTTAAAGACATTTCCACTGTTCCACTTCCCTGATCCAAATCCTCCAGTTGATGTCTGCTAGATTAGGAAATAAATGTACTGGCAAACAAACATTCTTGAGAAGAACCACAGAGATGGGCAATGAGTTAAGAAATGCTGTACAACTGCATTAATTTATCTGTCCAGATCAGGCCTTTCATATGTGCTATTCTCCTTTTATAATGAATCCGTGCTGGGTTCCTCTTAGGGTAAGTAAGGCTGCCCATCATGTAATGTGCAAGCACTGAATCCCACCCTTCTTCTCAACTGGGAGAAGTTTTGTTCCTGCTCTAGGCAGTTTTGCCAACCTCTTTTCAGCTGTGGCAAGTGCTGCAGTTTGGGAGGAAGCCAAACCAACCCTTCAGAGCAAGGCCATGCTGAGTTCTGATCAACTACTACACCAACCACTTCCCCGCTGCAGCAATGCTGCCAGACAGAAATGGCTGATGTGTCTCCTGTAGCCAAGCCAACTCCTATGTCTTACTTGGAAGGGTTCTCAGAGATGCTATGCCACAATGGCACCAGCAAACTCTCAGGCTACCCACCAACAATGCTTGGCTTTGACGTAGACCCTAGTAGGCTCTTTGGAGAGCAGCATCCTATACATTCAGCACTGGTGTCCAATGGGAGATGGCAGTGAGATGTGACGGTGGGGATGGCAGAGGTGCTTCTCCTTCTGTGGGCTTCATGCAACTGAAGTAAGCTCATATAATTAAGTCTAAATTTTGCCAGAACATTAGGCCCCTCCACACTTTTTTATATCTGAAAGAGGTCCCTTCAATGCCTCTTCCTGGTGAATCCTGTTCCCAGTGTTCCATGAGGTTGGATGTCTGAAGCGGAGCTTGTACACGTGAGGAACTGCTTATGCTATCTGAAACCATGGGTGTGATCCTCAGTCACCTTGTCTTTGTCATCAGCATGTTAACCCCCTTCATGCATTTACTGCATGGATAGAAAGAATATCTAAATATGAAAAAGGGTGTAGCATGTCAAAAAAAATTAAAGGGAGGTTTTAGAAGGGGGGATGATGGTTGGATCTTGAAGATTACACATATATTTGTTTCAGGGTGAGTTTTTAGGGATCAGAATCTACTTTCTGAGACATATAGTGTAACATTGTCATAGTTGTTGTTAAGGGGATAGGATATTCATACAGAATTATTTCACAATATGGAGTCTTGTTATAATCTTAAACTCTTGTATTGCAGTGACTGCAACAGGCTATTCTCTTCAGTGACAAGGAATTGTTCATACGAAAACATTTCTCAGCTCATTTGTCCTCTCAAATATCACATAATAAAGTAGCTGCACACATGCTTGCTGTAATTTTTCTCAGACAACTTATACCTGAAATTTGTAAATTTATAGGACTGCGATGCATTTTTCCCCAGAGAGGTGAAAATATTACTTCTGTTTTCAAAACAGTTTTAAAATTGTTCTGAGTTATGGGTGGAAACTTGAGGCTGTTCTTAAATACTATGGAGTTGCCTCTAAACCAATAGTTCCCCTATGAATGAGTGATGTCCATCATGTCCTGTCCTGAATAGCCCTGTTCAGCTCTTGAAAGCCAAAATTTATAGTTTTTGGGAGTTAACCCATCTCATATTTGGTCTTCCTCTTCAGCTTCTCTCTCTGCTTTCCTGGTATTGTTGCTGCATTTATCCTTTTCTAGCCTTATGTCCTCCAACCCAGAGAATCCCATCTTCTCATGATGACCCCAAAGGAGGGCCGCCTCACTTTCGTCATTTGGCATCCAGAGATAATTCAGCCTTCATTTGCTCAGGCAGCCCACTTGTTCATATTCCACTATTGTCAAATATTTGAATTATCTTATTTAAGCATATATGCCTTCAATTTTATTTTTTAATTTAAAAATAATTATCTCCAGTTGTGTAGCAGACTTAAAATTTCCTTGACCATATAAATTCATTTCATCGGACTTATTTTTTGTTTCCCTTGTGTGCCCTTGGTTTAGCTCGATTAATTTATTTATCTAATTTTTGCACGCTTGTGTTTTCACACAAATTGGGTACTGTATTTCTGCAGATATTCTTAAGAATATAAGAGGATCACAAATAGTAATGCAGCAATTTGCACCCATAGTGGCCAACCAATTGCAGATGTGAAGCCCACAAGGAAAACATGTCAACACAGCCACTCCTTCATTTGATTGCCTCATGTCCCTATTGGGATTGAACTTGCCATGACACAGACACATGGAAGAACCACAGGTATCCTAAGTGAGCAAGAGGTGATTAAAATAAAGGTTTTTTTAAGTAACAAAACTTTTCTTTTTGCTAACTTTCAAATCTGTTTTTTATATCATTTCTCTAAAAATAATTGGATTCTAATTGGGTGCAATTGCACATGTTCCCCACCCCCACCCCACACACACAGTTGGGAAGCATTTTGACTTGATTTATGGCCCTAGTATATGGAACATATGGAATAAATGGCTTATTAAGATTGCCGGAGGGAGCATGCCAGAGTGGGTTGCTGTCATCGCCACTGCCTCCTCTAGGGACGGGATTTTTCCTAGTCAGCTGAAGGAGACAATTGTAAAACACATTCCTAAAAGACCTGGCTTGGCTATAGATGACATGTCTAATGATCGTCCTATAACCAATTTTCCCTTCTTGGGCAAGATGGTGGAGCGGGTTGCCACCTTGCAGCTCCAGTCATTCCTGGAGTAAAACCTTGTCTTGCATCCTTTCCGGTCAGGTTCAGGCCACATCACAGGAGCATGAATTTCCTGGACACTCTGCAGGATGACCTGTTGAGGAGGGCCGACAGGGGTTGCTCTACCCTGCTGGTCCTTCTCGACCTGTCAGTGGCCTTTGATATTATCAACCATGGTATCCTCCTGGGTCGGCTCTCTGAGGTGGGGTTTGGGGGTCTAGACTTTGGCTGGCTCCACTCCTTCCTCGAGGGCCATGCTCAGTGAGTGAGATTTGAGGGTGTTTTGTCATTGCCCTGGACTCTCTCTTGTGGGGTGCCTCAATCTCCCCTATGCTCTTTAATATCTATATGAGGCCACTGGCTGAGGTCATTCGGAGTTTTGGAGCTTGCTGTCATCAGTACACTGATGACACGCAGCTCTGTCTCTCCTTTCCACCTCTGCAGTGGAAGCCATCCGGTCCCTTGACTGCTACCTGGCTGCGGTCCTGGAATGGACCACGACTAACAGGCTTAAGTTTAATCCTGAGAAGAGTGAGGTTCTGTTCTTCAGGTGTGCCCTGGATGGGTACAGTGGCCCTCTCCCTAGTCTGGATGGGACTGTTCTCCAGCTGGAGGAATGAGTGAGGGGTCTGGGTCTTGTCCTGGATCTGGCCCTTGGAGTCCCAATTGGCTGCCGTGTCCAGGTCAGCCTTTTACCACCTTAGGCGTATTGCCCTTGGAGTCCCAAGTGGCTGCCGTGTCCAGGTCAGCCTTTTACCACCTTAGGCGTATTGCCCTTGGAGTCCCAAGTGGCTGCCTTGTCCAGGTCAGCCTTTTACCACCTTAGGTGTATTGCCCAGATCCACCACCTCCTTGAGGATGGTTGTGCAGGCACTGGTCAGGTAGGGGATAGATTCTTGCAACACTCTCTTCATGAGGCTCCCCTTCACCCTTATTCAGCAATAGCAGTGGGTGCAGAATGTGACAGCCAGATTGGTGGTTGGTGAGGACAAATATGACCGCATCACCCCAATCTTGGCTCACCTGCCTCCCGAATAAGGTTCAAGGTGTTGGTTTTTGTTTACAAAACCCTCCATGACTTGGGACCTGAATATCTGGCAGAGCGCATATTGCAGAGAGCAGAGCTGGTCTGGCCCACCCGAGCCTCCATGGCTTTCTTGCTTTGAGTAGCAACCACCAGGGAGGCCCATAAGGTTGCAACATGCAACCGGCCCTTCTCGGTGGCTGGCCTGGCTTTCTGGAACCAACTGCCAAGCGAGATATGCCAGGCTCCTTCCTGGCTCCTTTAAAAAGCCCTTAAAGCCTAGCTATTCAGGAATGACTTTGGCAATAGTTGAGGTGTTTTTGCCCCCACCCCCACCCCATGATTGTTGCTTCTTCTGTTTTGTAGTTTGGTCCACTTGCTGAGTATCTGTTTGTTTGCTTGCATTGTTGTTTATTAATTTTATAACAATTTACTGGTTTTCTCTTATGTTGTTTTTTAAAAACCGCCCAGAGTTCCCTTTGGGGAAAATTGGTCTGTGGTATACAAATATAAACAAACAAACAAACAAACAAACAAACAAACAAACAAACAAACAAA
>JAHTLZ010000016.1:25225640-25236241 GCA_023846285.1 Phrynocephalus versicolor | reverse complement strand
CAACAACAACAACAACAACAACAACAACAACAACAACAACAACAACAGTGCATGGCATGTCCATTCTTTCTGGAGCTAGGCTAACACTCCTTTAAAGCCCAGTGGTGCTCTAGTAAGTGTTTCAATAACATACTAAGGGTGCAGCTACACCGTTGGTATGAATCAAGAGATTGATTGGACTTTTTGAAGCTGATTAAAAGTCATATGTAGAGATGGGCACAAAATGTGAAAATGGCATTTTGCTTCATTTTCCATTTCTTTTTTTTTCCATTTTGTTTCATTTTGTTTGAAACATTTTTTTAAAAAAAATCATTTCATTTTTTGTTTTGTTTCATTTTTTTATTTTGGCGATCAGCGCACTTTTTTTTACAAGTGCCGATCAGCTGGCATGTGGGGCCCTACTGGCCAATCGGCAATTTTTGTACAAGTGTGGCCCTGTGCACCAGCTTATAGGTGCTTATTTTTATTATTTATTTTGACGAGCATCAAGATAGGCGCTTGTCAAAATAAATAATAAAAATTAAAAAACGAAAATGAAATGGAACGAAATGAAAATTTTCATTTGGTTTCGTTTCTTTTTTTAAAAGGCACTTCATTTTTCATTTCATTAGGAAACAAAATGAAAAACAAAAAACGAAATAATCATTTCATGCCCATCTCTAGTCATATGGTATAGGGGTTGGTGAGCACACCCAACTTTTATTCTGGTTGTAAGCTGTGTGCTATATAGGTCCAGGGGAGTATAATAACTTTAAAATCATTGCATATATAATTGAATTTAGCACCTTGGGATACCAGGTTTCATTTTTATGGGTCCCTTATCATGTCCAAAAGCCATGGTCTTCTCTGTTTTGTTTTGTTTTGTTTTGTTTTGTTTTATTTTTTGGTAAAATTGTGTTTTATGTTTTTCCCAGTACAGATTGGAAATCTGCTTTTTAGTCAGTCTTGGAGAGTTACCTCCTGCTAGGCTCAGTCCTTCCACCTGGAATATGCAGGACAATACCCATATATCTTTCAGGATTTTTGTAGAGATTTCAATTAAATAAGACATTTGCAGTAATGTGAACACAAGGAAATGCCACATAAATGTTAAGTATCACTGCAGTCACTATCAGAAGTGTCATTGCTGATTATGCGGCTTGGATAATAATAAGAGGATTTAGGCATGTAATGTAAAATCTGTAAATCTTATGCTCCTATTCCAAACATATTTAGTAGACAATAACCTCTCAGTATATAAACACAGAACTACAATGTTGTCTTTATATAGATCATTGAATATATCTATATATTTGGTTACATGAATATCACTTTTGTATGTGAGAACTACAGTAATTCTGTATTTGAACAAAAAAGGGGATCTAGCAACCCATCACACAATATCTCTCCCATCTTATTTTACACTTTGGTCACTGCAGAATGAGCTTGATTTCTTCACATTTTGTATCATATGAGCTTGCCCAGGTATTAAGATCATCAGGGGAGGTCTTACTACCCTCAGAGGTGAGCTTGGTGGGGATACATTGCTGATCCCAGACTGTGAAACTCCCTCCCAGGCTGGCCCCATATTTATTGTTTTTCTTCAGGAAAGCAAATGCCCTTTCCTCTGGCAGACTTTTCCTTACTGACTGGTGGTCTGAGAGGGGTTTAAAATGGATTGCTGTGCTTTGTTGTTTTTAAATGTGTTTTAATATTGATTTTATTTACCTTTTGAGTAAAATACCTGTTAAATTGTTGTTAAAATATTTATATAATGGCTGTCTTTCGTTGTAAAATGCTTTTTTAAAAATTATGTAAGGTACTTTGGGTCCTTTTGGGCATAAAGGCAGGACACAAATATTGCAAATAAAATAAAATATGGTTTAGGCTGGAATGGTCCCTTCTCTACTCTGCAGAATCAAGATAGCTTTCTTGCAATTATGGCAACCATTCCTGGCCTCCTCTATTTCTTAGTCTTTGCAAGTAGGTATGTTGTCCCATATTTGCTGTGGAAATATGATACTGACGGTAAAAACCTAGCCATCAGAATAGTGCAGAAATGTTAGGACTCTCCACCAAGTGACTAGTCATAGTTATAAAATTAACTTGCTGTTACAGCAGCTAAATTTAGAAAATCACCATGTAATCCCCAGTGAACTCAAATTCTCCTTGCTCTCTTTTGAGAACTCCCCATGCACATGCTTTGGATTAAAATGTTAACATACCTTGTTATGAGTTTCACCAAGAGACTAAAGGCTAATGAGGGGATTGCAATGTGATATTCTAAAAAAACAGAATCCGATTTCACCTCTAATTGAAAGAACATTCAATGGGCCCGATTTTAACTTATTATCTAAAAAGAATCACCATAATTCAAGAGGGACGAACATGTTTCTTGAATGACTTTCAGCACTGGGACGGGGAGGACAATGATACTTCCACTCATCCTAGATAATTTCAATCTTAGAATACATCTCTCTCATGTAAATGTATGCAGTGCACTCTATTAGAGAGCAATCAAGTATTGTCACTGATATCTTAAACCCACCTGTGCCCTCTGCATATGTACATCTACAGTGGTACCTTGTATAAAGGGATTAATTGGTTCCAAATGAAATTCTGTTAAGCAAATTTTCCTTTGTACAAATTTCCCATAGGAATGCATTGAAAATGGATTAATTCCTAATCACGACCATTTTCTGTTGTACGGGTTCACCCCATAGGCAATTCTGTTAAGCGATTCCCACCTTTCTCCAGAAATGTTTTCCTTTAAGCAGATTTTCTATTAAACAAATCGCTTGTTATACGAGGGTCCACTGTATTTGTCATTGTACCATGTCATTTTTCAAGATCATGTATTGTTAACTGTTTTGTTAGCCATTTCATATGATATGAGCATGAGCTATTGACTGTGACTTGCAGATTCTAATTTGCAATCTAGATGTTTAGATATGGAGAGAATGCTCTGTACACTACAGTGAAGTTCATATATAATGAAGTGGAAGTTTTTAATTACTAATTTGGATGCAAGATACTTCAAGAATATCTTTAACTATAACTAACTCTGAATTCAGACTTCTTTCTGAAAGGACAAGACATTCATCCTTCTTGCCTATAATTTGTGTCCTACAACTATTATCCAAAATATAGCATGTCAGCGCTATAGAAACCATGGATATTCCTCTCACTCTAGGCATCAGATGTGGATCTGATGGCCAAGGCAACCAAAATCAAGAAGAATTGGGTATTTCAGAAATATTCTTCATATCCCTATATGACAAATAAAATGAGAGTTGTCTAAATGATGATGGCTCGCTTTTAAACCAAAGGCCTGCCCCTTTAACATTTGCTACAGTTCAGGAAAGACACCAAACCAGGAAGGCAACATTTTGTGTCAGATAAGGACATCAGTGGAGCTCCAGGCCTTTTTAGATGGTTGCTTGGAGCTATCCAAGGTACTGCAACTTCAGGCCTATCTGCTTGGCTAAACTGCCACAATCAGACAACCATTGTACCCTGTGGGTTCCAGCCTGTTTTCCGGAGAAGGCACGGGAGTTAAAGCTTCCACTCAGTTGGATAGAATTTTACCAAATATTTCCAAAATCATTCTTTAGATATCTTTCTGCAGATTTTCACTGGCGGATGCATCGGACCAAAGCCAAACTCTCAGAAGAAAATATGGAACTTTTCCATTTGCATAGTGGAGGCATTTAAGAGTTATGCAAAACCACAACATGCAGACTGACTTAATTAGAATGTGACCAAGATATGTGCCATTTTGACCATTCTTTTTCAATGTTGAAATTTTCACAATTTTCGACAAATCTTTTTCATTGCTGAATTTTTTTTAAAAAAAATTTTTTTGGAAAAAATATCCAGATGCAAATTCTCATGAGTTTGGGATTCAGGATTCTTGATCCTGACTTAGTTTTGAGGTAGCTAAAAGGTAAGTAAATGGCCTGTCCTTCATTGCACACTCATGTTTCTGTGATAGTTGCTAGCCTTCTCATGTTTCAAACAAAGTTGTGGGTGGAATAAAAAAGTAACTCCTTCTTTTCCAGATTTGAGAAAATAGACATTCAGGGAAGATACAGAATAATGCAGACAGAAGTAATAGAAAGAAAGAAAGCAATGTTCTGGTTTGTTCAATGATAAACTCCATAGAGCTCCTGACACAAGGTTTTAAAAAGTGGAAGACCCTTTCCGGGCAAATGAAATTTGGGATGTTAAAGAACTCATGGCACTAAATTAGTTTCAGCGCTTCCCCCACACCCCGTCCCAGATTTAGACACAACATGCCCTCCTACATATTGCTACAAAGCTTACAGAATGGCAATTTATTATAAATACCTTAGGACAAAATGTATCTATAGAGACCTTCACAAGGAAAGATCCTGAAAAAGCCAACATTACTCAGAAAACTGTTTTCATTGGTAACCAGGCATTCTAAAAATCTTCACCTGCTTTCTGTCATACAACTAGCAGGTCCCTTTACAATAAAATTTCCATCAGCACACTTTATTTCATCACTTTTTTTTTTTAGGAGGGGGATGGCTGCCTTCCTCCCCTCTCTCCAATTCTAAGGTAATCAAATGGTATGGAGACTACCAACATTTTCTACTGTGTTGCTGCTTGCAGTGGCAGTGCAAAAAAAAAAAAATCCCTTGGGGGGGGGCAGGGGGAGGATACAGTTGTGCTCCAACCATTGCTCATGGTGAACCTAGCCTTTGAGGCTTTCTCATTCCCTTGGAGAAATTCAGGGAAACTGCCCCCCACCCCATTTTTCTGCTTGCAAATCCCATAAAGAATTTCAAGAGGCCCTTTTCAGAAGGCCATCCACTCCTTCAGATTCCTATTGTGCGCTGTGAGTGATGATGTGCGACGAGGAATGCTATCCACTTTTTAAATATTGAACACCATTATATATTCTGGCCTTTTTAATCTTTTTGTAAGGAGTCAGCGTTGCTCTTGCAAATCCTGGAGCCCCATCTATTCATCCCTCTCTTGCCGCCTCTGAAATGGGGAGCCTGAATTACTTGGGGACTGTTCCATTTAAGACAATTAACAAAGTTAAGCAGGCCCTTCCAAAGAATTACCCTCCGAGTCATAGTAACTGCCAAGCATTCCACTACCAAACTGAGAAATGCAGAGACAAACTCCTATTAACGAACATCTTGGGTCTTTCTGGTATTATCCAGCACTTTGAAAAGTCAAAGAAACGTGATCCTTCCATCAAAACAGAGCCTCTTAGAGCGAGCTTGAAGACTGGGTTTCTTAGAGAAAGTGCTCTCTGTGCATGTCAGGCATGTTTTTCTAGGTCAATCAATCCATTTGAATCTGGCGTGGAGAGAATAAGGCCATGGACAAAGAGGAATGAAATGGGGCAAAATACTAATCACGGCCTGAGATTCCAGAGAGCAGCTGCTTTGCTCCTGACATTCCTTCCCTTCAGTGCGGATTTCAATAAGGCTTTAAAACAGCCAGTTAATTATCATTGTAGATGTGTAGTTAAGGGGAAGGCTATTGAGAAAATGCTGCTATTGTTATACACATGGGTCAAGCCAGGGCAGGTTTGGGTTGATCTCTGTCTCTTAGGGTTAAATGTTTGCCCTGGTCAGCACAGCAGGGAGGCATGGAAATTGAGAAAGGCAATAGAGTTGTGTCTGGTCTGAGTCCAGCCTGTTTTCTTCTGAGAGGCTGAACCACTGTGAGTATGA
Source organism: Phrynocephalus versicolor (assembly GCA_023846285.1). Classification (NCBI taxonomy): domain Eukaryota; kingdom Metazoa; phylum Chordata; class Lepidosauria; order Squamata; family Agamidae; genus Phrynocephalus; species Phrynocephalus versicolor. Next base: position 25,230,545 of record JAHTLZ010000016.1, on the reverse strand, counting down.
GCATAGCTTGGTCTTGGGAAATGACAGGCCACTATGTGTCAGTGAAATCCCCTTAGTAGATCTGCTTCATACTAAGCGTTCCCAGAATGTACATTCTTTTACAATAGAGCTTTGGGGGTAACCAAACACTCCCACATTCCATGTGCCATATCTTGCACCAATTTATGGGTTGTTTTTTTTACAAAAATCGTTATCACAATCCTCTCTGATATTTGGGCAGAACAAAAGTATCTGAAGCACATTTACTCAGAAGTAAAATCCAGAGGGCACATTGCAATTTATGCTCATTTTAGTGTAATTTAGGTGACTCTGAAGGTCAGCAACTGTTTCAGGATTTTCTGGTCTTATAGAAGAGGAAGGCCTTGAAAACTATAGTCTTTCACAATATCTTTTTAAATAAACTGCGTTATGTTTCATTCAGTCTGTGAAGATTCTCAGTCATCCAGGTGAGTTTATCTGGAAGTTGACTCATGGCAACTGGACTTCTTTTCTTGAGAGATTGAAATGTTTCACTGCTCATCCAAATAGCTTTGTCAGTCTCAGGCTGACGAAACAGTGTGGATGAGCAGCAAAATATTTCAATCTCTCAAGAAAAGAAGTCCAGTTGCTATGACTCAACTTGTAACATATTATATCTGGCTTGGTATTGCTCATAGGTAGAACCCATATCTGTCAAGTTTTGTATCTGAAAATAAGGGAAATTTTTCGACACCCACCACAAGGGGGAGGAGGAGGGAGAAGAGGTGGAGGAGGGGGCATCCAGCCAACCAGCCAGCCAACCAACACCCCCCTGGGATGAGGGGAAGCCCTGGGTTCTCGGCCTTAGAGGTAGCATGTGTGTGGGGGAGAGAGAGCAAGAAGCTGGGAAGGCACATTCCGCAGCTAACTCGTCCAGTGCCAGGACCTCTGAGCAGTGGGACAGGCAGTTGTGGGGGGGGGGGGACATGTATCACTGCAGCCCAGCTCACCTCTTCTTCCCCAGCCTTGATCCACTCTTCAGCTTGCCATGGCCTCTGGCTCAGTCTGGGAGATGGGCAAGGTGTGCAGTCGACACACCCATCATCCGGGCTGAAGGTGGGGGGAGCAGGGAACCATGCTGCGCCCCTCCCCGCTTTGAACTGCACCGCTTGGGTGAAGGGAAAGCAGTGCACAGCCGGTGCGCCATTCGCCCATTCTCAGAGTGGAGTGGTTGAGGGAATACAGGACATTTTTGGGAAAATGGCGGGGAAAAGGGTGAGAAACAGGAGTTTCCTGGCCAATACAGGAAACCTGACAGGTATGGTAGAACCTACACACTGACAGAAACTCTCTCCTATTTGGTCTCATCACTAAAAACATGAAGAAATCAACAACAGAGGGACAGAGCTAGGCATCTACCCTGCATATGTTCAAAAGGTTAGATTATATAGTGTCTGGATAGGGCTTATAAATTCCCAGGCTAGTTGATCTTTAAAAAAAATCAGGATAAAGGGAAAGAAGGGATACAAAGCTGGAAGCAGACCTTGATTTCAAGACAAGCATTCTAGGAAATGTATATTCTAATTTGAAACGCGGTGCTTTTTGCATCTTGCCCCTGCCCATGTCATGGTCGGACCACTACCTGCTAAAATTTTCCCTGTTGATCACCCCCCCACCCTGCGGGGAGCGCCCTTCTTACATCTGGGCCCGCCCCCGGAGGCTCATGGACCCTGCCAGGTTTATGGAAGCCTTCAGGGAGCTCTCTGGCGGTCTGGCGGACGATCCGGTTGATGCCCTGGTGGAAAGGTGGTATGTGGGTTCTGCCGGGGTGATAGACCGGATCGCCCCTAAGCGTCTCCTACGATGTCGAGGCCACTCCTCCCCGTGGTTCACGGAGGAGTTGCAGTCGATGAAGCAAGAACGTAGGAGACTAGAGGTCATATGGAGGGCAAACCGGACGGAAGTAAATAGGGCTGCTCTTAAACAGCTGACTGGCCGCTACCTTCGCGCGATCAGGGACGCTAGAAGATCTTATGCCTCCCTGAGAATTGGCGAGGCCTCGAACCGCCAGACAGAGTTATTCCGGGTGGTTCGGGACCTCTCCAATCCCAGTCAGCTGCGGCCTCCTCCTAGTGATTTCACTAGTGAGCAATTTGCAGCCCATTTTAGATCAAAAATTGAGGCCATCCGTTCCGACTTGCCCCCCAGTTGCTTTAGTCCATCCTTCGGGACCTCCGGTGCCTCACCCCTCCGTTCTCCCCTCCTGGATGACTTCGGGCCGGTTTCCCCAGCGGAGGCCTCCAGAGCTATGGCTCGTTGCCGGCCGGCGGCCACTCCCTTCGACCCTTGCCCAGCTTGGCTTATAAAATCTGCCGAAGGGAACATGCCAGAGTGGGTTTCCTCTATTGCCACGGCCTCCTTTCGGGAGGGTTGCTTCCCTTCCCGTTTGAAGGAGACCGTGGTGAAACCCACTCTTAAAAAACCTGGCATGGCGACGGACGATCTCTCCAACTTTCGTCCAATCACCATTGTTCCCTTCCTGGGCAAGGTTGTCGAGGGGGTGGCGGCTGTCCTGCTCCAGTCATACCTGGAGGTAAATCATATCCTGGATCCCTTCCAGTCTGGATTCAGGCCTCTTCGCTGGACCGAGACCGCCCTGGTCGCTCTGCAGGATGACCTCCTCAGGGAGGCCGACAGGGGGTGTTCCTCCCTGCTCGTCCTCCTTGATCTCTCAGCAGCCTTTGATACCGTCGACCACGGTAACCTTCTGGCCCGGCTCGCTGAGGTGGGAATTGGTGGTCAGGCTTTGGCCTGGCTCCGTTCCTTCCTCCGCGGCCGGACTCAGCGGGTACAGCTGGGGGATATCTTGTCGGCTCCTTGGACTCTCCCTTGTGGGATGCCCCAGGGGTCAGCAATCTCCCCCGTGCTGTTCAATGTTTATATGAGGCCGCTGGGGGAGGTCATCAGGAGATATGGAGTTCGCTGTCATCAGTACGCTGATGACACGCAGCTCTATATCTCCTTTTATACATCTGCAGAGGAGGCGGTTCGCTCCCTCGATCTGTGCCTGGAGGCCATTCTGGAATGGACCAGAGATAACCGGCTCAAGCTCAATCCGGAGAAGACGGAGGTTCTGTTCTTCGGGGCGCCCTCGTCTCGGTACAATGGCCCCCTCCCTAGTCTGGGGGGTATTTCCCTCCAGCCTACAGACAGGGCGAGGAATCTGGGCGTGGTCCTGGACTCGGCCCTCTCCCTGGAAGCCCAGGTGATGGCCGTCTCCAGGGCCGCTTTTTTCCATCTCCGCAGGATCGCCCAGATCCGCCAGTACCTTGATGAGTCCTCCCTGAGGACAGTCGTGCAGGCCCTGGTGATCTTGAGGATCGACTATTGCAATGCCCTCTACGTGGGGTTGCCCTTGACCCTGGTCCGGAGGTTACAGCGGGTCCAAAATGCGGCGGCCAGGCTGGTGGTGGGTGCTCGTAGATACGAGCACATCACCCCAGTCCTGGTCCGCTTGCATTGGCTCCCCGTTGTCTTCCGGATCAGGTTCAAGGTCCTGGTTTTGATTTTCAAGGCCCTCCACGGCTTGGGACCAGGTTACCTGGCGGAGCGCATCTCCCAGAGGGCATCCGGATCCAGACCCACGAGATCATCGCAGGCGCGCTCATTGAGAGTGGCCACACCCAGAGAGGCGCGGAAAATGCTTACGCGGAACCGCACCTTCTCTGTGGTGGGGCCCTCTCTTTGGAACCATCTTCCTCCCGAGCTGCGCCTGCTGGAGTCCCTGCCCGCCTTTAAGAGGGCTTTGAAGACCTTCCTCTTCAAAGAAGCGTTTGGTGACCTTATTAGTTAGTCTTTTTTTTTGTTTTTTGTTTTTGTTTGTTTTTCTTTCCCTTTCTTCCTATCATTTGCCGCCATCCTGTTCTCCGCTGTATTTGCTAGGAGATTTTGCTTTTTATGTTTTTATCGCTGTTCGCCGCCCAGAGTTCCCGTTTGGGAAGATGGTGCGGGATATAAGTCTTTAAATAAATAAATAAATAAATAAATAAATAAATAAATAAATAAATAAACATTTTCTATTCGCTTTTTCATGCACAGGTTATTGGCTGGTGAGGAAGGCTCTCCTGACATAGCCAAGGGAAATAACTGTCAACTAATCTTGGCAGCAAAACCAGGTGATACAATCTGATTACCATTGCTATGAGTCAAACTATGCATAAGATTTTGTTGTTGTATGGAAATAAAAAACATTGTTATCAAAAGCACACCTAAAAATCTTCCCAAAGGGCATGGGATACATGGCTGTTGGCTAACAAAATGCACTTAATTCAAAATACTCAATTAAAGTAATTTGCCTCTTAACCTGCTTAATCTTACCCCTTGAATGCTGGGCCAAACATGACCATTTTATAGTTCGTTCAGAGTTATCTCATGGGCCTGGAGGTATTTTAGGGAATGAGAGTTCCATAGCTCTGGGAAACTATCGTGACTGCCTCTCTGTAGGCTCTTGATAGTACACAAATTCAATCCCCGCTGGCCATGGTGCTCTGATATATTTAGGGACAATGGTAGGAAGGCCACTTGTAAAGGGATCTATACTTTTTCTGGATTGCATTCACTGCCTTTAAAATGTTTTTAAATCCTTACAGAAGGTAGTTAAAAACATTTCATATTACTTTCTCTACAAGATTTTTAAGCCTCAAAAACTACCATCTTCATTTCTGGCTGGCACCCAGATTAATATAACTGTCCAAATCATATATGACCAAATTCAGTAAATTACATCTCACAGAACAAGATTGTTGTCTTAAATTTCTTCCAAGATGGTGTTTATCATGTGTGTAGTGCACCTGTGGTGTCAAAACTCATCATTACGTTTAATCGTATCTGCTGTTTATTATTATTTTTATAGCAAAACGTTGATGGGGTGTTGTAAAGCAACATGCA
>JAHTLZ010000016.1:25175842-25224140 GCA_023846285.1 Phrynocephalus versicolor | reverse complement strand
CATTGGGCTCCCATGTGATCAGTAATTAAATCTTATTTTGTTTTAGTTAAATCTTAAAGGACACTTGAAACATGACCAGTCTTAGAAATTGAGTCCTGGCCATTGTTTTCTAAGTCGAAAATTAAAGAATTAATACTTTAAACTGACATCCACTGGCTTAAAAGTCTGGAATTTCCTACTTTTGGCACTCTGGAATGACTTTGTTTGCTCAGTTGAACAAATTAAGTGTTATCTGCAAACTTGAGACTCCCTGGTTTCCATCCCATTGAATAAATTATGTTCTGTAAATATTTCAATGCTCGAAGGTAACACTGCATCCTATCATACCTCAGTACTAGGGTTTTTTCATATAGAATACTTTCCATTTGTGACCACTCAACATTTCCGTCCATTAGCCAACTTAATATTCAAACATGCATTTTTCATTCTGTGCCATCACTTCAGTGACAAGTGAGGGAAGCCAACACTCATAAATACTAAGGCATAATCTCTTGCTCCTACTTATTAACTAGTACAGTATATGCCGGGAGTAGTCTATTCTGGAGGCTTAGAAAAAAAATCTATGTACTACATTTGTTTATTATGTTCATAATAGTGTCCCCAAGTCTTGTGGAAAATGTCCTCTTGACACCTACCTTCCTTCCTTCCTTCCATAAGCAAGAAAGCAGCAACTGAGTTGATCCTTATACCTGCACTTGATCAAACTACATCACAGATACCATATCCTTAGATGCAGAATTAGGTTCAGTCATATGTTCATTATTGAATGGTTGTGTGTTTTTATAAATGAAGCTTAGGCTGGCTTCATAATGAACAAGCATGAAACTCAGCTACCTTGTTTGCAATTTGCAGGAAGTGTGAAAGACTCCCTATGTGGCAAGCAGATATCTTCAGCCTTTAAGTAATTCCTTTTACTATTTTATTTATTTATTTATTTAGAACACTTGTATCCGGCCCATCTTCCAAATCGGAACTCTGGGCGGCTAACAATAAAACAGAACAATAAAACAGAACTAAAGATGTTCCATCTGTAATGTATAATTTAGTCCTGAGGTATGTCCTTTGATGGTCATTGTCCACCCAGCCCCAATGCCAAGAGCCCTCCTCTCCATCTTCAGTACCAGTGATTAATTTCTAAACGGGAAAGCACCATGGAATCTATCTTGAAGCACTGACCTCTAATCTGGAAGCTTGTGCTTTAAATAGAAAGGCCAGGAAGGGCAAACATGGAAGCTGTTTTCACAAGTTGCCACCAGCTCTCTCTTGCATATCCAGTTGCTGCAAAGTAACTGGCCCTAAAAAGTGCATTTGCTGTTTCACAACGGCATAAATGAAAAGGGTTCTTGTCATAATACATCAACTGTATCAATGTCTGTATACACAATCTAATACTATGCTGTGGAGTTACTATGCTATTACTGGGCTGGGGCACCTCCCTTATGAGGAAAGGCTAAAACATTTGGGGCTCTTTAGTCTGGGAAAAAGGTGCGTGAGGGGGGATAGGATTGGGACGTACAAATTAATGCAGGGCATGAGTAAAGCGGATAGAGGGATGCTCTTCTCCCTCTCATAAAATACCAGAACTAGGGGACATCCACTCAACTTGAGGGCTGGGAGAGTAAGAACAGACAAAATAATTTTTTTCACCCAGCGCGTTGTTAGTCTATGGAACTCCCTGCCACAGGATGTGGTGATGGCATCTAGCCTGGATTCCTTCAAAAGGGGATTGGATAGATTTTTGGAGGAAAAGTCCATCCCATGTTACAAACCATGATGGAGATTTATCATCTCCAGGCTTAAAGCCGGGGTACTTCAAGGACCAGATGCAGGGGAGTGGTAATCAGGAGACAGATATCTAGTCTTGTGCGCTCCCAGATGCATCTGGTGGGGCCACTGTGAGATACAGGAAGATGGACTATATGTGCCTTTGGCCTGATCCAGCATGGCTCTTCTTATGTTCTTATGTACTAATCATCCTAGTTACCCAGAACCATTAGTCTGTTGCTTCCTGAGACATAAATATAAACTGCTTAGAGAAAATAATGGAGGATAAAGAGCTTCATATTGCGATGACTCGATCTTTAAAAAGCTGGACTACAATTTATAGAATACTATGCTGACAGGGAGAATTGTGGAAGTTGTGGTCCAAAAAGTACAGTAATTTTCTAAACCTCTGCTTGCATCTGGGATTAATGGCTAGGAAAGAAAAGCAGAACTGTAGATATTGGTAAATGCTTGCTCTAAAGGACCAAAATGATGCACTACACAAGCCTTTGAGATCACCACCACAAATCTTGCATTTACATATGATATAGTGTATTTTAGATGAAGTAATACATTGATAATATCATGGCAACTGTGTGAGAAAACCATATTTTTCTTGAAGTTATTATTATTAAAGTTAAGAGCAGAGATTGGGAAAGTTACTTTCTAATATTTCATCTTCTTCAATTCCTCATCCAGAATAACCCTGGCTGGGGAACTGAGGGAACTGTGGTATAAAAAAGTATATTTCCCCACTAACATGTTATAGCTAGAGAAAAAACATACTGTAGTAGAGATGGGCATGACCAGAATTCCCCCCCCCCCGAGTTGTCGTTTGTCAGGACGGGTCCGTTTCGGGTCGTTTCCGTTTTTCGCGAAATTTTTTAAAAATTTGTTGTTTCATCATGTCATTTGTCGTTTGTCGTTACCACCGCAATTTTGCATGATTTGACATCCCAGAGTATTCCCCCCCCCCCCCCAGGGTTTGAAAGGGCCTTGGCTTGCCAAAATGAACTTTGGAAAATAGAAAATAAATGGTAGGGTAGTATATAAATATATATTTTTAAAATAAATCCACACCTCCCCTCCCAGTTAAACCTCCCGTTTGAAGCAATATCAGAAAAGAAATCCTCACAATAAAACAGCAGGAGAATAAAAAAGAATAAACTGTGTTGCTATTCCCCGCAGCAGACAGGGAATGAAAGGAGTTATTTCCTAAAAATTAAATTGAATCAATTCCCTCCCTGCCTGCCTAACTGAAAAATCTAAAGGCTCTGCGAAATCAAAACTAGCACAGCAGCCAGCTACACACACAGCCCTCTTCCACCCTCCTCCAAGCCCGGACTGCGACTGTTCTGGGAGTGCCTCGGGTTTTTATGCCCTCTGGCACATCCAGAAGTGTCAGTCAAAACCTGGCCATGCAATTGGTAGAATGGGTCCAAAAATTTGCATGGTCCCATCCCATGGCCAGCCCATCATTGCGCAGGTGTAAAAAAATAAAAATAAAAATAAAATAAAATCAATGGAGACGTTTTATTGCTAGAAAAACCCACTGCTGCTACTGTAAAAATTCAAGCATTTAAAATAGCTAATTTTCGTATGTTTCTGTGGTGCTTTGGTGGGTTTTTGGACCACAATTTCAAAAAAAAATATTGCGGTCGCCATTTTGGATCCACCCGCACCGCATGGCAAATGGAGACGACAAGACTGATGCCCCCCCCCGCCTGGTACCAGGTCCAGCAGCCCAGGACAGGAGAGGGGGGGAGGCCGGGACACCCCCCCCAAGAAACCACCCCTCTGGTAAGTGCCCTCAGACAGGCATATTTTCGCCTGCTTTTTTGGCTGGGAATCGGGATTTTTTTTATTTTTAAAACTTTTTTTCTGTGCTGCTTGGCATCGCGCGATCGCCGCGCAATGCCATGAACGACAACGACAAATCAGACCCAATTTATCGTTTATCGGTTCGAGTTCGACTTCTGACGACTTAATTGTCATTTCCGTTTCCGTTATGTAACGGAAACAAGGAACGAAAACGGAAACGAGAATTTCGCCAAGTCGTGCCCATGTCTATACTGTAGTATAGCCTAAATTACTGAACTAGCGTCAAGCTCTAGGTCCAAATTTCCTTTTGGCCATGAAACTTATTGGGTAACCTTGGGCCAGTAAAACTCAGCATAATCTGCTTTACAAGATGATGATGATGATAACTTAATGGCATAGTAACTCATTTTTAAATATTCATACGCTTACTGTTTTTAGCTTGTAAAAATTGTCTTTTTAATTATGCAAACCAACCTGGGTCCTTTTTAAAGAGAAAGGTGGGATAAAAATAGCTTAATTAATTAAATAAATAAACAATAAATACCCACGTGCATTGCCAAGACCTGCTTGAAGGATATAACGATAAACAGCAAGAAGAAGAAGAAGAAGATAGATAGATAGATAGATAGATAGATAGATAGATAGATAGATAGATAGATAGATAGATAGATAGACAGATAGAACTTTATTGTCATTATCCTGTGCAGAACAACAAGAACAACAACCAGCAGCAGCAATAACAATTTATTAGTGGAGACTAAAATATATATTTTATGTGGGGAGACTACTTGTTCTCCAAAAGGACACTCTGCTCCTTTATGCACAACTGCTTTTAAAATCAGTTGATATTATACAATTGGTTTGATTGATATTGTAAAAAGGATTTAGATCTCTATTTCTCTCCCCTCACAGAGAACTCACAAATGCCGTTCCTGGAATTTCTGCTCAGAGAATCAAGAGAGCATGAAACAATATTATCATGTCTCTATGTGGATGTAAAAACTTCAGATACAGCTGTACATTCAGGCGGCAGACAAAGGTAACTTTCTGTAAGCCTGTGATGAGATTAATTTAATATCCTGTTGCACCAAACATTCTCTAAGGGTGCTCTTGGATTAAATTTCTTTAATAAAGAAGCCATTCAAAATAAACAACATGACTTCACCCCAATACAGCCAGTAAGAGAAACATACTTCAGCAGATGTAAGGCTGAGAAGGAGGAGTGAGATCTCATTTGGAAGAGAATCTTGTCCCCAAAGGATTTCCTAGATATTGTACATTGCATTGCTTGTTATGACCAAAACCTGATCTGCATGAATTTAATTGAAAGAAGATGCAAACTGTTAATTTTGCTTCAGAATGTTAAAAATTACTTTTAATGTGCTGTAGCTGTAGAAAGGGTAGCTGTGTTGGTTTCCGCCGGCATTATATGTGAAAACAAAATAAAAGCAAAAAAGTAATAAAGACAAAAACATGGTGACACATTAAAAACTAACTTGGATTTTTCTTTTTTCTTTTTTCTTTTTTTTTTAAAGACTAACTTGGATTTTTCAATGGGAACTTTCATTGGCAAGTCCACCTCCTCAGCTGAAAGCTCACATAACAAAATATAAAAGGCTTTTAGGTGCCACCACATTTTTGTCTTTTTCACTTGTCAAATCTTGTTTTCACCTATAATATTTTTAATATGGTTAAATGGAAAAAAGAAATGCATCAAGTGAGCTAAGCTCTTGTTTCTACATCTGCAATGCTCAGGTTATCACATCTTTCACTTGAGCCGCAAATTTAAAGTCAGAAGTTTGAAAGCTGCTTTTAAAAGCATTAATTACAAGTACAGTTCTGAGTCCCTAGAAATTGTTAGTTACCAATACAATTACAGTTTAACAAGTACCTATTTGCCTCATTATTTAAAAATAACGAGGTTATTTTAGTTGCTTACTAGTAAAACGGAATTTTAAAAGCTCCTGGCCAATAGTACAAGGCATAGCACAGAAAAACACGAGGCTTCATAATTATAAAAGTAATTAACAATGTAATTCAAATTCAAAAGTATGCAGGCTGTAGTTGGCTGTGAATGGATAGAAATCTCTTATGAGAACGCAATTACTCTTAATCTTATACAAATGCTCTTATGCTAATTGGTCACAGATCTGGCAGCACAGTTGATCTGCTGGGTTAGAACAGCTGGCAGAAGATGACTAAAAAAGGGAAGACAAGGGATGAAGCTGATTTACTCCAAACCATTTTCCAAGCCTTCTCAGCCCAGACTTCCACCCACTATGCTAGCATAGTTAGATTAAGGTCAGGATAGTCATAAGTAGGAATGGGCACCATCCAAAAAACAACATGCTGTTTCGTCATTTTGTAAGGTTTTGAAACATTTGAAATGAAATGAAATGGCAGACAGCATGTCATTAAGAACCAAAACAAAATGAGGTTTTCGGTTCGGAGGAACCGAATCGGGGAGACTCCAGCGGATCTTGCTTCAGTCAAGGGGTTGCAGTGAAATTCGGCAGCTGCTTCCCTGCTTGGTTCAACCCACCACCACCCAGCTGTTTTTTTTGTTTTTTTTAACAGCTGAGCTGTCAAAACCAGCTGGGTGGTGGTGGGAGGAACCAGAGAGCGGAGGAGGGAAGCTTTTGAATTTCCCATTCCAAAAGCCTCCCTACTCCTCTCTCTGGTTCACAGCAGGTCTGAGAGAATGAGTGCTGACATCAGCGCTAGCTCTCTCAGACTGCAGTTGTGTCGGAAGCCCAGGGGCTTCCCTGGGCATCTTGACACAGCAGGATCTGAGAAGGAGAGCACTGATGTCAGTACTCACCTTCTCAGGCTGCTGCTTCCTGGGAGGGGTGAGGGGTGACATGGCAGAAGGGAGCAGGCAGCAAAACCCTGCTCCCTTTGGACATGTTGTGCCTCCTCCTGCTTCCCAGCCAGGGCTTTTTTGATGGGGGTGAGGAGGGGAGGGAGGGCAGCCCACTGCCACTCCCACCTTTCAAAAAGCACCAGTTGGGAGGCAGGGGAAGGGGCAACACAAGGGAGCAGGCAGCAAAAACCTGTTCCCTTCTGGCATGTTGCCTCCCCCTGCTTCCCAGCTGGGGCTTTTTGACAGAGGATGGGGTGGGGAGGGGAGGGAGGGCCACAAAAAAGCCCCAGCTGGGAGGCAGGGGAGAGATGACACAAGGGAGCAGGCTGCTTTACTTGATGATGATGATGATGATGATGATGATGATGATGATGATGATGATGATGATGATGATGATGATGATGATGATGATGATGATGATGATGATTTGTGTGTATGTATGTTTGTATGGATGGATGAATGTGTGTGTGTGTGTGTGATAGATAGATAGATAGATAGATAGATAGATAGATAGATAGATAGATAGATAGATAGATAGATAGATAGATAGATAGATAGATAGATAGATAGACAGACAGACAGACAGACAGATAGACAGACTATGTCTTTTATAGTCCTCATGTTTTGAGCCTCTGATTATTTTCACGGAGACAGTTCTCAAATGACTAGTTGTAATAAGAATGTATGTTCTATATGGAGCACTAATCCTTTTTAACAGTCATAATTCAACTGAAATTTTCTGTTCTCTCATCATGATGTACTTGTTTATTTTTAACAGAGATTAGTCAATAAAAAAGCATTTCATTGTATAAACATTTCTCAATAAACCCTTTTAGCATTAGTTATGGCTCACACTCTGGGATTACTCTCCCACCCACATGAAGCCACCAAGTGAATTAAAAAGAGACTTCCCTCCTCCTCCCAGCCTTAACCTGTTGTCACTATATTTTTTTACATGCTGATTCACTGCTGTCCTCTTGGAACCCATGAGCTCCAGAGGTATCAAAACCCTGTCAGTGAGCAAATTGCCTTGAATGCTAGGATGACATAATCTCTTTTGCATCATTACACAGGGTCTGTCATGTTTCATTTCTTACACATTACACTTTCCTTGTGTCATTTTAAGATGTTAAAACTCATTAGAATCTCTTGAAGAAGCCAAATGCTAGTGAAGTGGTTCCTTCCTAATGCTGCGACCCTTTAATACATTTCCTCATGTTGTGGTGCCCCCTTGCCCTCCTTGGAAGAGGCCTGAAGTACCCTTTGTTAGGCCACTGCCGCAGGTGCCATAGAGAACTTCCCTCTACAGGCACCCTCAGCCAATCGAAGCCTCCAGTGCTATTGACTGACATCCCCTCCAACTAGAGATGGGCACAACTAGGGAAAATGACGTTTTCGAGTTGTCATGTGTCGGAGGCGGCCCGTGTCGGCTCGTTTCCGTTTTTCGCGAAACTTCGCAAAAAATAGTCGTTTCGTTTTTCGTTTTTTTGTCTGTCGTTAAACTGGTTTAGGGGGGTAGCGGGCTCCTGGAGGCACCTCTGTGGGGTGGGTGCCTCCGCTGGCCCGCTATAAAGGGAAGCGAGCTCCTGGGGGCACCCGTGGGTGCCTCCTATCCTCACCCGCTAGGAAGGGAAAGCAGGCTCCTGGAGACCCTTCATGGCATGGGGGTCTCCTCTCCTCACCTACTGCTGCAAAAGGGCATGCATAGCCATATGGATATACATACCAGTTGCAGACTAGTGAGACCAGTGCACTGGTGCATGACCGTCCGTCCAGGAGAACCCTGAGTCAAGACTGGGTCACTCGCACCCGCGAGAGCAGGGTTTAGTGGGCTTTTTGGCACATCCCAGAAGTCTCAGTGGCCAAGTGGCCATGATGGCTCCAAAAATTTGCATGGTCACTCCCACATGGCCACTTGGCCAGCCCATCATTGCGCAGGTGTAAATAAAATAAAATAAAATAAAATCAATGGAGAGAGGACAGGGGAGGAGACATTTTGTTGCAAGAAAAACCCACTGCTACTGTAAAAATTCTGGCAGTTTTATAATAGCAATTAGCAATTTTTGCATGTTTCTGTGGTGCTTGTGTGTTTTTGGACCACGATTTCAAAAAAAATTGCGGTCGCCGCCCCATTTTGGATCCCCCGCCCGCACCGCATGGCATGGCGACTTGAGTCCGGCTGCCCAGGACAGGAGAGGGGGGAGGCGACTTTGGCGGGACAACGAGGATGCATTGCCCGGCCCGCCCCCAGCGCAGCCCAGGGCCAGGAGGGACAGGAGGAGAGGGGGGAGGCCGCGGGGACCCCCCTCCAGAAACCGCCCCTCTGGTAGGTGCCCTGAGCCCTCACTCAGGCAGGCATATTTTCGCCGGCTTTTTGGCCTGGGATGGGGAGGGAGTTTTAAAACTTTTTTCCGTGCCGCTTCCGCTTTAATTGCGGCGGCCGGCGGCCGGCGGCGACTTTGGCGGGACGACGAGGATGCATTACCTGGCCCGCCCCCCAGCGCAGCCCAGGGGCAGGAGGGACAGGAGGAGGGGGGAGGCCGCGGGGACCCCGTCAAGAAACCACCCCTCTGGTAGGTGCCCTGAGGCACGGCAGGCATATTTCCACCTGCTTTTTGGCTGGGAATCGGTTTTTTTTTCTTTTAAAAACTTTTTTTCTGTGCCGCTTGGCATTGCGGGATCGCCGTGATGCCAGGAACGACCACGACAAATCAGACCCATTTATTCGTTCGTCGGTTCGAGTTCGAGTTCTGGCTGAGTAATTCCCGTTACTGTTTCCGTTGCGTAACGGAAACGAGTAACGGAAACGGAAACGGGAATTCCGCTAAGTCGTGCCCATCTCTACCTCCAACGTATCATGCTGTAACTCACTCTTTCCCCCTTTCCTCCTCCTCCTCCTCCAGACCCAAACTGTTTGTGCCTTTTTCTTCACTGGCTCATGATGACCCCTGTAAAATGGTTGTTCGACCCCCAAAGGGGTCCCGACCCCCAGGTTGGGAACCACTGTGCTACTGGATACCAGAGTTTGAGGAAGTTATTTTTTGATCTCCTGCTCTAAGGATTCTTCAGACACCATGGCTAGGGATTCTGGGAGCTGAAGTCCAAAAACAAGGTTCCCACATTCCAGGCTTGGATTAATTGTCAGAACGAAGAAGACTGGATTGGACTAAATAGGGTGTTAAGCAACTTCCAACATCTTCAGATTGGAATGGATTTAGATTCAGCATATTCGCATACTGTAACTAATCCTCAGCTGTATTGACTAGTCAGCATTGTACCCTACACTGACAACTCAGAAGATAAGAAAAGAAACAGGTAGAGACTGAAGCAGATGCTACTCTTAGATTAGAGAGTGCAGCTGGGTGCTTTGTGGGGCTCACAGCTTTGTATAAAGCTTCACAGGCCATAGAGCCCCACCCCCACCCCATCCACCTGGGCCACTTACCTGTCACCCTGTGTCTCCAGGGACCTTCTGCTCCAGCAACACATCCATCTGGGCCATCCCTTCCCCACCTTCTCAGGCAGCCAGCCACTCAGTTGCATGAAGATAAACCCCCAGTTTTTAAAATCCCCCATGCATCAGTGCTCTTGCTGCTGGGTGGGGAATTCAAAAGTTTCCAGCCCACCACCACTGCTCCTGTCTCCCATGCCATCCCCTCCTCCTGGGGGTGGTGGTGGTTTGGACAGGGAGTGTAGTGGGCAATGGGGGCTACCCCAACTGTCCACAGCATTCCCTGTCCAAAACACACACACACACACACACACACACTGGGAGGAGGGGGTGGCAGGGGAGAAAGGAGCAGTCAGGCAGTGAATTTACTGTGCCTGACTGTTCCATTCTCCCTAGCCACCTGCTTCTCAGCTGGGATTTTTTGACAGCTCGAGTTGTCAAAACCAGCTGGGAGGTGGTGGTGGCAGGCAAGAACCAAGCAGGGAAACAGCTGGTAGATCTCGCTGCTTAAGCAAGACCTGGTGGCGGTTCCGTGGTTCGGTTCCTCCCCAACCAAAAACATCATTTTGGTTTGGTTTAGGACGACATGCTGTCTGCCGTTTTGTTTCCAAATGTTATGAAATGATGAAACAGCATGTCTTTTTTTGTAAGGTGCCCATCCCTAGTTGCTTGCTACAGACCCTGAAGTTACAGTCTGAAAAGTAACTTTTTCAAACAATGTCAAAATCTCACAGGAAATTGGACTGTGCACATCTTCATGAATTCTGTTTTAGTGTCTTTGCCTTTTGGCACAGCTTATGGTCGTAAGACATGACTGCACCTTATCAGCATAGTTATTATAGAATAGTACTGGGTCTCATGGTTTGATTTGTTTTTTGTGGCTTGATTTGTTATAATATGGAGAGCTGTAATTATTCAGCAAAATGTTCAGACTATAATATCCATTTTCAACATGTATTTAGGCTATTGCTTTTTCTCTCTCCATAAAGTTAACTACTAACATTTTTACCTTAAGCTCAAGCATATCACCTCGGGGAAGCATTTTGCCAGATCAAAACAAGTAAATTATCTTCAGCTGCTTCCTTTTACTTTCATTTGAAAGAAGGGCATAATGTAATTCTAGTTCAGTTTTTCAAATTCTTTATGCCTGGAATGCGTATCTTCTCACTAAGTTCTAAAAATAAAACAAAGCCTTAAAAACAGGGAACAAGACATTGGTATGAGGGTGCTTTGTGCTGTTTTGACATCGGAGATGTGTAGTCCACTCGTATTACTTTAGCCCACCACATTATCAAACAGTGATCCATTGTGATGGACCATAAAGAACAGATTTAAATCTCATTCAAAGTGTCCTACTGTGGCATATCAAATCCGCACATGTCCTCTTCAAATGAAAAATAAACTCTCCCTACTGCATGATCCCAGCAGCCCAGATTTATTCCACACACTGCAAGTATAATATGCTTTGCTTTGAAAGGAGATGTCTAAAGACTAAAAGCTAACACATGGGTTATAGACTTCTGAGATCTGGTTACTTTCTCATTTGGAATTGTCAAAGGTCCTGGAATGAAGTCATTTTTAATAATGACAACTTCCTCCACACTCTTCTGACTTCCAAAATTCACCCCCACACCTCTCCTTCCGCCTGTTGTATGATTCCCCACTCTGGAACCTGCATCTTTGCCAAATTGAAGTGTGAGTCCATGATTAAGCATATCAGGTTCAAGTGTTCATTATCTGACTCAGAAAAGCATCTGTGTTCAAGGACGTGTTGGTTAAAACATATTGGACAGCTGCGCTAATATCTAACTTCAAATCTAAACCAAAGTTTAACAGCTGTTTACTAAATCCTTCTGTCATACATTTTTATTGAACCACAGTGAAACCACAGATAACTCTCAGTTTCACAGTAGACCATTGTGTGCATGGTAGTATTTTAAGTGTTATTTATTTATTTATTTATTTATTTATTATTTCTATACTTCCC
Source organism: Phrynocephalus versicolor (assembly GCA_023846285.1). NCBI lineage: Eukaryota > Metazoa > Chordata > Lepidosauria > Squamata > Agamidae > Phrynocephalus > Phrynocephalus versicolor. The sequence goes on along the minus strand of JAHTLZ010000016.1, from coordinate 25,212,254 downwards.
ATCTTCCAATGGACAATATAATGTTATAGTAACATCTATATAAAAAGAAAAATGAGATAAAAAGCAGCAAAGATGGTGGCAAGTATGTCTCAAAGGAAGAAGAAAAAAACTACACAATAATATATCAGTTTTATTTATTTATTTATTATTAGATTTATATACCACACTGTCTAGCAATGAGACCACTCTGGGCGGTTTATGGAAATAAAGCAAAATACAAAAATACAAAGCATAAACATTATACAATAAATCCATGGCAAATATAATAAAACATACTAAAGCATAACTAAATCAAAATCATAAAATCAAGACCACCCAGCTTGAAGTAATAAGGCAAGACACGAAGTTTTGCATGAAAAAAATGGATCACACTTTATTAACCCAGCAATGACAAGATCCGGGGGGGGGGGGCAATATTAGGACCGAAGTCTGATCTGTCTGAGGCTGGCCAAGCCCCATACAGACCTTGTTAGGAGCTGGAATAAAATCTGGGAATACCCAGCAGGTCCCAACCACCCGAGGCTCCCGGCTCTGGTTCATAGCTACTTGTGGGACCCTGCCTTCCTCCCCTACTTGTGGGACCCCTACCTCAGGGCTTGCACCCAACACCCTCTCCACAACCCCCATGCACCTCAAATGCTCCCTCCCTGCTCTCCCCTACACCACTCCCTTCGCCAGGGCAAGCCTGCTTTTCCTGCCTTTTTTTAATTCAAAAAGCTGCAAACCCCACACATCCCGCTAATGACTTCTCCCCACCACCAAACCAGGCTAACTACACCTGGTTGTAGCTAGCTCCTCCTCCCTTCAGCCCACTCCCAACTCGATCAAGTCACGCGGCGGCTGCAAAAGTGAAACTGCCAGCGTCCTCCTCACCATGAGCTCCCTGCCTGCCCAACGATCAAAGACAAAGAGACAGGCTGGCCATTGGGAGCCCCCTTTTTAAGGTAAGGTCCATGTTGGCGTGGACGGGCCACCATCCTGCCTCTTTGTCATTTGCCTCCCCTGGGTGGGCTAGCAAAATGGCTCCCATGCCACAGTCTTGGTGCTGGGTTGATAGGTACTTTAAAATTTCCTAAGAGTGGTTTTGTGGCCAGGTACAGACCACATCTAGCCTCCGTCCAGTGGCTGCCAAGGGGAGTGTTGCCATGGAGACCAGCCATAGCAGTGCCCAGATGGCAGATAACAGGTGCTGTAGCATGTGTCAGTTACTGGTCAATGAAGTGACATTGCTGTGGAAAGCTGATGGATTCCACAGAGAAAACTGAGAAGCTGCTACTTCTTCAGGGAGTAAGAGGGAAATATAGCAGTCCAGTTGCAAAGGTTTCTGGATGCCCTGAAGACTGGGCAGATCTTCATCCCCAAAGGGTCAGGGAGGCCATAGCTGCCAAAACCCCAAATGGAGGAAAGCAGCCGAACTTGCTTAAGGCTTCCTAGCAGCTCCCCCATCCTCTGGAATAAAGGATCTGAAAGAAGGGACAACAGAGGAGGTGAACCCCCGCTGTATTGAGAGGTGTTCCCCAACCTCACACTAGCCAAGGGGAAAACACTGTGACTATTTGGCAATCCATGGGACCTATGGTGAAAGTTGCCCCCCTGGCAGATTTAATTAGCATTTGATCCTCCAACAGCCTTCAGATACTAATGTTTCTCCTCTCAGCACTTAGTAGAGTGGGTGGCCAGACCCTGACCATGTCTACCATTCTTTAAAATTATATCGTTTATCCATTCAATTGTGTCAGACTCTCATTCACTTTGTGGACTGATGGTCTCTATACCTTTCTATCTCTTACTGCTTCTTTTAGCTCCATGAAGGTCATTCCATCAAGGTCACTCCATCCAGTGTCCCTTCTGATGGTGTAAAACCAGCAAGTCCTTGGGTGGCCCGTTCTTCTTTTGGCACCGACCTAATCCAGCATGTCTTTTCCAGTGAGTCAGCTTGCATAATATGACTGTAGTATGACAATTTTTGCTTGCTGCTCTTGGCTTCCAGAGATACGTTTGATTTGAGTCTCTCCAGACTCCCTTGTTGGTCCATGTTGTCCATGGGATGCATTGTAATCATTCCCAGCATGATAATTTGAATGCTTCTATCTATCATCTATCTGTCCTCCTCCAAGTCTAAGTTTCACAACCATTCAAAACTACTGGAAATATGATTGAATTAACTTAGTCTGAGTTTGATTGGCTGGTGTCTTTATTCTTCCAGATTTTATTAATACTGATCATCATGACTGTTCCTTCAAGTGCTATACATCTTCTGATTTGTGGGCTGCAGTCAACATTTTGGTTAATAAGTTAATTCCTTTACTGCTTCAATTACGTCACTATTGATATTAACACTGACTTGCATGCTCTCTGCCATTGTTATTATTTTTGCTTTGTTCATGTCGAGGCACAATCCAAGTTTTTCACTTTCATCTTTGACTAGTAGGATTATCCAGTCTAGATTTGTTTTCCTTTCCACCAGCAGTGTTGTGTCATCTGAATACCAAAGCTTGTTGATGTTCCTACTGCTAATTTTTATCCCAATTACAGATTCTTCCAGATGTGCCTTTCTTATAACCATGTCTGCATACATGTTAAATAGACATGGGCACGACTTGGCGAAATTTTCATTTACGTTTCCGTTTTTCGTTTCCATTACGTAACGGTAACGGTAACGATAATTAAGCCGTCAGAACTCGAACTCGAACCGAAAAGAGAAAAATTTGGTCGGGTTTTTCATTTTCGTTTGTGGCATCGTGGTGATCGCGCAATGCGAAACACAGAAAAAGTTTTTAAAAGTTTTTTTTTAAAAAAAAACAACTCCTGGCCAAAAAAGCAGGCGAAAATATGCCTGCCTGAGGCTTTGCCACCTACCAGAGGGGTGCTTTCTGGGGGGTCCCTGGCCTTTCCCCCCTCTTCTCCTTTCCTGGGCTGCTTGCACCAGGCTGGGGGGGGGTCATCCTCGTCGTCTCACCATGCCATGCGGTGGGGGGGATCCAAAATGGCGACCACAATTTTTCTTTTGAAATCGTGGTCAAAAAACACACCAAATCACCACAGAAACATGTGAAATTTATTTATTTTAAATGCCTGAATTTTAATAGTAGTAGCAGTGGTTTTTTTTTAATAGCAATAAGACGTTGTACTGATTTTATTTTATTTTATTTTATTTTATTTTATTTTATTTTATTTTATTTTTAGACCTGCCCATTTGGGTTGGGCATGGGATGGGACCATGCAATTTTTTTGAACCATTCCACCAATGGCATCGCCAGGTTTTTGACTGACACTTCTGGATGTCTCGGAGGGCATAAAAAGGCGAGGAACCTTCCAGAAATCGCAGTCAGGTGTATGGATGTGGTTGAGGGAGGAGGGCTGGCTGCTGGTGCTGGTGTGATCCGATCGAGATTGAGGAGGGAGGCTGGAGGCTTTAGGATTTAAGTTAGGTAGGCAGGGAGGGAATTGAATTTAGAAAATAATTTCTTTGATTCCCTGCAGCTTTGTCTGCGGAAGGGAATAGCAGTTTATTCTTTATTTCTTCTCTGGCAGTTTGTGAGGATTTTTTTCTGATATTGGATAAAGGGGGAGGTTCGACTGGGAGTGGGAGGTGTGGATTTATTTTAAAAATATATTATATACTACAATTTATTTTCTATTTTCCCAACTTCAATTTGCTTGCACACACACACATTTGGGGTGCAAGCCAAGAATAGAACCTCTATCCTAAGTGATATCCTAACTGCCCACTCACCCGCCCGCCCACACTGCCACTCGCCTGTGGCCCGCACCACCACCTGCCCGCTCGCCCGCACGCACCTCCCCCCTGCCACTGTCGCCACCCGCCTGCACCTCCCCCCCGCTGCCCACCCCCGCCCCACCCGCCACCTAGGGCGCAAAAACACCTAGTGCCGGCCCTGATTGCGGGACGCCCCTATGCTGTGGGAAGTCAAATCGTGCTAAATCACGGTGAAAATGACAAACGACAAACAAAATGATGAAATGACAAATTTTTGAAAAATTTCACGACAAATGGAAACAACCCGAAACAGACCCGTTCCGACAAACGAAAACTCGAAACGTCATTTTTTCTGGGCGTGCCCATGTCTAATGTTAAATAATGAAGGTGTTTGAATACAACCTTAATGAATGCCTTTTCTGATTTTGAATATTCTGTGCCCCAAAAGGTGTCCTTACTGTTGCTTCTTGATTGGAGTACAGAGATTGTATCCGTTGGATGAGGTGTGGTGAAATTTCCATTTCTTTCAGGCAGTTCTAGAACTTCTCATGATCAACCCAGTCAAAAACATTTTTCTATTTAATGAATCACATGTAGGGGGCTTTTCTGTATTCCCTTGCTTTTCCACCATCCATCAATAGTTAGAAATGTGGTCAAATGTTCCCCTTCCTTTTCGGAATCTAGCTAGTACATCTGGTAACTCTCTTTCAGCGGTTGAGTTCATACATTGTTCAATGATCTTCAGGAGACATTTACTTCCATGTGGTATTAAGCTGATGGTGTAGTAGTTTGAACAGACTTTCATGCCACCTTTTTAGAGTACTAGAATAAATACTCACCTTTTTTCACTCTTTTGGCCACTGACCAGTCTTCCATACACTTTGACATTGTGCTGTCAATGCTTTTATGGCAGTGGTCTCAGTAGTTCTGCAGGTATTCCATCAACTCCAGGGGCTTTATGGTTTGGCATCTGACTGAGTGCCCATTCAACTTCCTCCTCCGGGATATCTGCTTACAGCTCCAGTGACTTGATTTTGATTATGATTTGTACAAAGTTGCTCTGTCACCTTTCCTGTCACCTTTCTCCAGTTGCATTTTGATCATGTAATTCCTGACCATGATGTCCACTGACTATTGCAGTTCTTGCCAAAAAAAGAGCACTGACTTTCTTCACATATGTAAAACGCTCTTATATGGCCTTTCTGGGCTGCATCTTCCCGTTTTCTGCATTGCTAGTCCCAACATTTTTGTTGTTGTTTTTCTTCACCTCTCTGCAACCTTGCATTTAATCTTTGTGCTTCTTCCTTATCAATAATAAGGAATACTGCCTTTCTTTTTATAGCTGTTTCTATTGTTGCTTTTGATACCCACTTAGGCAATTACATTGGTTTCTTGTGGGCAATATATTGATGTGCTATCTTGCTGAAAATTGCTTTTATTTCCTCCCATGGAAATAAAAGGATTTTATCCTATTAATGTTTAATAATTTCCGTGGGCCTCGTCATGACCATACTCACCATTCTACAACCATAATGAAACCACAAAGTACCAGTATAATAATATTAGTTTTCATTCATTCATTCATTCATTCATTCATTCATTCATTCATTCACTCATTCATTCATTCATTTATCCACTCATCCATCCATTCATTATGTCTGAAGGAGTGAGCTTGTCCATAAAAGCTCACATTGAAATATAACAGTCTTTAAGGTGCCACATTTTTGTCTTTTTTAATTTGTTTCTTTAGTTTTCTCTACTTGGTTTTACCTATAAAGCTTTATTAAAGTCATTCATCTTCATACTGAGATGAACATGGAATACATGCTCCATCAAAAAAGCAGACCTCACAATTCATGTTTTCTATGTACACCTAAATATACAGCATGCAAATGTGAAATCCATGTAGAATTACCAGACAGCCATTCTTCTGGAAATCTCCGCCATTTAGAAATATTGAACAGTATACATGCAAGGTAAGTTTACTTTTATCTTACTGGTACCACGTTCTTTCACTGCATTAAGCTTGAAATGAAATAAATCCAGTCATCAGCTGCTAAAATTGAATGGAATTTGGAATTGCATCCTGAGTCCGGATACAGTCATGATTTCTGAAGTAGCTAGATTTTCCCTAGGGATGTTTGGCCATGCTTTCCATTTGCTCTCATCATCCTACACCCACTTCCCAATTAAAAAACAAAACACAGGGCAGCTAGAATGTTACAGTGGTACATTTGAAGAAATTACTTTGTAGATCATTCAGAATTTTTAAAGCTGAACCTGAACAGATTCTTTCCTCTGCTTTTTTTCAAAGGCTTGCTCATTTTGTTCATTTATTGCTAAATGAAAAACTGTATTTAAAATAAGAAACAGAAAGCCAAACATTGCCCAATTCAACCTGATACCTCTATCAAACAGGTGTCATGTTGAATTCTTGTCTGACAAGTACATGCTACCTAGTTCCAAACAAAAGTGCCACATAACTGGAGCCAGTATCAGCTTGTGGGTCGTGTAGAAGGGACCCCCCCCCCCAAATTGTGGTAAGTACCCCCAGCTCCCTGCACATGAGCTATGCTCATCTCACACTCTGATTCTTTCTTTCTTGATCATGACCTTTATATATACAGTGGTACCTTGTATAAGAGCTGCCTAGGTGCCCTGAGCACATCCAATCTCTCTTGATTTTGGAAGCTAAGCAGGGTCGGCCCTGGTTAGTACTTGGATGGGAGACCACCAGGGAATACCAGGTGCTGTAGGCGCCTGGGGTAGGAACTGGCAAACCACTCCAGTATTCTTGCCAAGAAAACTCCATGAACATGGGGTCACAAAGAGTCGGTCATGACTGTAATGACACAACACACCTTGTATAAAGGAATTAATTCGTTCCAAATGAAATTATGTTAAGCAAATTTTCCTTTATACAAACTTTTCATAGGAATGCATTGAAAACAGAGTGATCCCGTTTTTATGCTGTACAGCTTTGCTCCATAGGCAATTATGTTAAGCAAATTTTCCCTATCCAGAATATTTTATGTTGTACAAATATTATGTTATACAAACCGCTTGTTATACAAGGGTCCACTGTATATTCAACCAAACAGTATTAAAAGTGAAGAAACAATAAATTATGTGAGTATTTGAAACAGTTTAACATATATAGCACTAAAACTAGTAGATAGAAACATTTAAAACAATCATAGAACCATGGAATAGGGACGTTGGAAGGGGCCTATAAGGCCATCAAGTCCAACCCCTGGCTCCAGGCAGGAATTCAAATCAAAGGATTTCTGCCAATTTCTCTTGAATGCCTTCAGTGTGGGAGCAGTCACCACCTCTTGAGGTAATTGGTTCCATTGCCGTACTGCTCTAATAGGCAGAAAGTTTTTCCTGATCTTCAGCTGAAAGCTGGGTTCTCTTAACTTATTCATTTTTTAAATTATTTTAGAGCATTTTTACCCCACCTTTCTCTTTGGAAAAGGACCCAAGGCGGCTTACAGTAATGAGGGATAATATACAGTCCAGTACAATTAAGACATGTTCATGTACTGAGAACAGGGAACTGAGGGACATCTTACAGCATTAATAGACATTACATTAAAGCTACAAGAAAACGTGTGCAGAGTAAAATTCCATGTAAAAGTTATGAGTGATGGAAACTAGCATCGAAAACATAGTGTCAATGTAAACACATAAGGTTATAAATAGTTATACACACAAAGTTTTTGTGATCCTGTAGATTCATATAAAAGATACATAACAGGTAGACCTTCATTCAGGGAAAGCTTGCCTGAAGAGAAAGGTCTTTGCCTGTTACCGGAAAGACAACAGAGATGAGGCAGTCCTGGCCTCTAGTGGGAGGGAGTTCCAGAGTCTGGGCGCATCAGCTTAGGAGGCCGTTTCATGGATTCCCGTGGGATGTACCTGTGAGGGTGGCAGGATGGAGAGAAGGGCCTCTCCTGATGACCTTAGCACCCGAGTCGGCCCATTGTTGCACGTCCTGCATAAAACATATTTAAAACAACAAACAAAAGGCACAACAGACCTTAAAACAATGCCATCTCTGTCAGGTATAAGTGAGGGAAAATATGTTGTATTAGACAGAATTGGTTTGCCTACAGGAGTTTCATATGTATATTTAATTGATTTGTAAAATGGAGTCCAGTATGTAATACTGATTCATTATAACCCAGGTGTACAAAATAGAAATAATGAGTAAAGCTGATGCAAAGTAGATGCAATCGTATGATGTCACCAGTTTTCTGATTGGTTATCATGAGTATAAAAGAGCTCCAGAAATCAGTAGTCTTTGGACCTTTGGTGAGAAGGTACCCATGTTGTCATGCTTTATGACTGTACTATGTTATACTGATATGTTGTCTCTATGTACCCTGTGATGTGATGTTGAAACTCTGTTATGTTTGTACATGTGTAACATAGCTGCTTTAAAGAAACTCTGGCTGTTTCAGGTGGATTTTGTCTTTCTGAGTTCTCCCGCTGGCAGAATAAATGGCCAAACTCTGTGAGGCAGCCAGTGACTGTGAAAAGGTCTGCCTGAAAGGAAGTCCTCACCTCTTTGCTGAGGGACAGGAAAGAGCAGGTCAGCCTTGCCTCCCATGGGAGGGAGTTCCACAGTTGTGGAACTGTGGCACATTCCTTATGCCTGTACCATACACACCTGTGGGGTAGCAGAAGTCAGAGAAGGCTTTCTTGTATGTTCCTAATACTGAGGCAAGCTGATATAAGAAGAGGTGGTCATTCAGAGAGCTTTGACCAAGTCATTTAGGGATTTATAGGTTAAAATCAGCAGTTTAAATTGTGTTAAGAAATGGTCCAGCAACCAGTAAAACTGCTATAGCATGGAATTATGTGATCTCTGCACCCAGCTCAAATTAACAATCTGGACTCACTGAAATTTCTGAACATTTTCCAATGGCAGCCCTATGTAAAGCATGCTATATTTTTCTAAGTGGAAGGTAACCAAGGCATGTGTTACTATGACCAGATTAGACATCTCAAGGAAGAGCTGGGGCATTAGTGTTAACTGTGCAATGAATGCGTTTCTGGCCACCACTGATACTTGAGCATCCAGGCTCAGGGACGAATCCTAGAGCACACTGAAACTATGCAATCATGTTTTCAGGGCGAATGTAATTCCACATAGCACAGACTGAACCCCTATTTCTTGATCTACATTTTGACGGGCCATTACTACTTCTTGTCTGGATTAGGTTTGACTTCATTTAAATATATAAAATGAATTAATATAGTTAATTCATTTTATATATTTTGTCCAATTATGTTGTTGTTGTTGTTGTTGTTGTTGTTGTTGTTGTTGTTGTTGTTTTCTTTAATTGTTCTTTGAATGTTATTGTTAACTGCCCAGACGGGCGGTATATAAATAAATAAATAAATAAATAAATAAATAAATAAATAAATAAATAAATGTTTACCCTCATCCATACTGACATCAGACACTGATCTAGAACTGAACCAGCTTCCTCAGATTTAGATGAAAAGGAGAGATAAAGTTGGGTATCATCTTCTTATTGGTAATACTAAATCCCAGGACTCTGAAGAACCTCTCCCAGCAGCTCCATGTATATGATAAATAGCACATTGAAAAATACTTCTATATGGTTGGCCATTCATCAGTATAAATAATTGTTGCTTCTAATTTGCAAAAACATTTTCCTCCCATGCAGCACTTTTCTTAAAACAGTGTATTAAATAAATTTACCAGATCGCCTTTGTTTTTTTTACATGCGATGGTTGCTGGCTTCTTTTGTTTTTCAAACCATTTCGATAATTAAGTTCTTTATTTTTTAACAAAAGCTGCCTCAAAATCAGATTAGGAAGAACCTTTACAGGAAGGTCCAGTGTATTTTATTTTGCAAGAAATTTTTTCCAGAAACACCAGCAACTTTATAGCATAAACATATTTCTCCTCCTTTTTTTTTCATTTGCCTTGAGCAAAGTTAGACAAGCATTTTGCATTGTACGGTGTTTCATAAATGAATTCTAAACACCAAAGGCAGTTTGCATCAACATAAAAGCTGGGTAGATCCTGGTTATGTATATGTTTCCCCTGATGAGCAGTCATGAGCTCTGGTTTGTGTTTAAATTCCTTTGACACTCCATTGGAAAGGATTCAGTTTCATTACTAGACTATTGTATGGAACATGCAGCTGTATTCACTGTGGAGAAATGTCTGTAAAAGAGGGACAGACCTTTTCTTCACGTGAGGAACAGTCCAACTGTAGTGTAGCATAGTCGTGTCCATAGTCACACAAGCCATGTGTGGATGTGCCAACTTTTCATGCATTCAGTCATCATTGTACATCTGGTCACTTTTTCCTGCCTTCTCTCAAAATAGGCAATTTAACATTTATTAGCAGATATGTACTTTTACGTTTTGGCTTCTCTTTCATTGTGAGATTTACTACTGCGCTCATATGTCCTGAATACTTTTTTGTCTAGTTGCATAGCTCAGTGAATTAGGTCTCTAATTGAAGAGCAAGAGGTTGGGAGTTTGGTTCCATACTGTCTCTTCTGGGAGAATATCCACGCTGTTTCAACTTGGGAACGCATCATAGTCCCCAGTGTGTCCCAAGAATGAGATAATGAAAAGCCCACTTACTGTTTCTTTCTGTTCACCACAAAGCCAGCTGATGATCAACTCTTAGTTATGCTGGAGAATATTACTCTATCATCAGTGCTCAGGTAAAGACACAGATGGTAGAGATGGGCATGAAATGCCAAAATGGCGTTTCATAGTTGTTGTTTTTTTGGGTCCTGGGGGCCCTCTTCATTTTTGTTTTTGTTGTTCAGGGCCCCAGGCCGCACTTCGTTTTTCGGGCGTGGTGGCAAGCCTGTCGGGAGAGCATTCCCGCAGCTGTGGGGAGCCCTCCCGGGGCCGGGCACTGCCAGAGCCAGCAGCAGGCCTGCCGGGGAGCATTCCTGCAGCAGCAGGGAGCCCTACCAGGACCATGCGCCGCCAGTGCTGGCGGCATACCAACCGGGAGAGCATTCCCGCAGCTGTGGTGAGCTCTCCGGGGCCGTGCACCGCCCCCGCATGGAGGGAAGAGTGAGCTACCCTTCTGGGATCCCTGGGATCTCTGGACCCCTCCCGCCCTGAGTACTCCGGGGAGGTGGTGGTGGTGGTCCTTGCATCCTGGGGGACGCCAGGTGGGTGTGCCGTTGAGGGGCGCCAGCGGGAAAGGGGCAATGGGGCAGGAGGCAGGGGGGAGCAGCAGGGGTGGGCGGGGAGCAGATCATTGAGCCCCCCCAGTGTGTGGGGTGGGGTGGGATCATCCCAGGTCGCTTGTGTCGCCACCCACCTGGCGGTGGCGTCTACTCCTGAGGCGCTGCTGCTGCTGCTGCACGACGGGCTGTCACCACTCTTCCCGGCCGGCCGGGTCGGCTCGGCAGGTCAGTTCGTGCGGTGGGCTGCACTCCATGGGCGCGGTGGCTGGCTGGCTGGCTGGAGCCAGGCAAGTCGGAGCAGAGTGAGCGAGCGAGGGGGGCACGGTGCTTCCACTCCATGCCCCATCTGCCACCCCAGGGGAGGCTCATTGGAGGCGCTCTGCCTCCACTAGTGTGAACGGCAAGGAGCCTGCCCTGCACACCTGAATGCCATCCCTCCGGGGAAACGCCCCCTTTGGAGCACGCGACGGTCATGGTGGGGGGTTGCTGGACTTTGTAGTCCCTGGAGGAGAACATTTTTGGGAGGTTCCCATGCTCCACATGCGCCCCTTCCCCTACCCCCCCCACACACTGTGTTCGGTCGAGTGGGACGCCGGAGCCCTCGAGACACATCCTTCGCCGGCGGCTGTATTTTATTTTTTACTGCGCTCACCACGTGGCCCGCGCTACAGCTGTAGTGCGGGCCGTCTTTTTTGTTTGTTCCCTGAAGCCAGGAAGACTGGGCCAGGAAGGCCAGCACCAGGTAGGTCATTCATCGTGTAGCCATTAACGAAAACGAACAGAACAAAGAAAATTTTCTTGGTTCTGTTCAGTTTGAGCCTGCCCCATCGCAATTGTCGTTATTCGTTCCGTTACGTAACAGAATGAATAACGGATAATGGTAATGAAAAAATGGTCATTTCGTGCCCATCTCTAACAGATGGCAATCCAGTGAGCTTCTGATTGGGGACCAAAAAGATGACTCCACCCATTTCTTCTTCATGTGCTGCTGAGTTGGTCACCTCACATTAACTAATCACACGAGCAGCTATATACGATTGTACCTTGTATTTGTTAATTTGTTCCAAATGAAATTCTGTTGAGCAAATTTCCCTTTGTGCAAATTTCTCATAAGGATGCATTGAAAACTGATTAATCCCTGATAGCGACCGTTTTTCTGTTGGACGGATTCGCCCCATAGGCGATTATGTTAAGCAATTTCCCCCTATCTACAGAAATGTTTTCCTGATTTTCTGTTAAAGAAACCACTTGTTATTTGAGGGTCTGCTGTATACTTAAAACTATGTGGCAATGAGAATTCCATCTTCATGTAGGGAGTTCAGAAACTAGTTTACTGCCTCATGGCACAATGGTTAAACTGGTTAGCTGGTTCAAGGTCTTCCACAGCATTGGTTAGGAATGTGTTATTTATACTTTTGGGGGCTCCAACTACTAAAATTATCTGATAATTCCCCATGCAACATTGGTTAGGAATGTGTTATTTATACTTTGGGGGGCTCCAACTACTAAAATTATCTGATAATTCCCCACACAAAATTATGCAAGTTCTTGGCCACAGATCCATATGTACAGACAACTTCAGATACACTGTCTTTTCCTCAACTGCAGAAAGGCTTAACCTAAAGCCATAATGGCATAGTTCCAGCCTGGCTTCTGTGATCCCTATGAAATATGGGTTAAAGGAGGTGGAACTAAGAAAGACCAGGACTGTGAATGAGAAGCTTCAATCAAAAAGAGCAGGAGAGCTGAATAGATCATAACTGCTGTTGCCATTTAGACAAGGTAAGGTTCCAGCCAAGTTGGTAAAAATATAATTCCTATGTTTGTAGTATATGAGTGAATCCACAGAATAAATTCATTAATTTATATAACTTATATAATTATATAATTTATATAATTGTGTTGATGTTTTAGGGTTGTGAAGTTCCCTGATGTGGGGCAGATTCTTTCCACAACCCTAGTGCAAAATGTCATAGACTTTTGCTGTAATTTGAATTGAAGGAGACACAAACTTTGTAATTCTACAAACATCTGTATTGGTGCTGTTGAGCATTTTATTTATTTATTTACTGCCCATCAGGCAGCAAGGCCACTCTGGGTGGTTATTGTTTTTATAATTTCTCATGTCATACAACCAAGAATAAGAAAAATCTCATTTTTTGAAATTGTGTTTTCAAGTTTCATCAACAAACATCTAAATAAGCAAATACCCCCATAGAATGTAAAAGTGTTAAACTTTTTTAAAAAGGAAGGTATCCCAGTGTAACCTGGGAGTCTTAAGAGTCTTTGGGAGGTCACATCTCTATTAGAGGGCAATATACAACCTAACATATGGCACTAGCCTAATGGGCATTGACACTGATCTAGAACTGAAACAACTTCCTCAGATTTAGGTGGAAAGGAGAGATAAAAGTTAGGTGTAATCTGCTTATTGGTAAGGCCAAAGCCCAAAACTCTGAAGAACCTTCCCCAGTAGACCCATGTCAAAATTAAATGACAAAAGAGACAAAAGACAACCCTGAGAGATCCCATAGGCCAGCAACAGGAATCCTGAGCACCATCTTCTGGGTTATCTCCCGCAAGAAGGACTGAAGCCACTGTAAAACAGTGCCTATGTGTCCCATTCAAGAGAGATGGAACAGAAGGGCACCATTGTCAATAGTATCTAAGGCTGCTGAGACGTCCTCTAAAACCATCAGGGACACATTCTTCCTATCAATTTCTCAGCATAGTTCTACCAAGACAACCAAAGCAGACTCTGTCCCAAAACCAGGCCTGAATCCAGATTGACTCCATCTCATTCAGGAACCCCTGGAGGTGAAAAGTCATAATCTGCTCCAGCATCTTGCCCAAGAACTGGATTTCAAAGACTGGTAAGTATTCAGTGTTGTGGGAATCAAGGAAGGCGTTTCCAAAATTAGTCTTACTATTGCCTCCTTAAGCATACAGGGATCCTACCCTGCTGCAAGGAGGTATTCACCACTCCTCCTATCTACTCAAGAAGGCTCTTTCTGGCAGCCTTTATAAATCAGGAAAGACAAGGGTCCAGCAGACATGTGATCGCCTTCACCTCTCCAAGGCTGAAGGCCACTGCAAGCCACTCCGGGATTTTTCCTCAGGGAAAGCTCAAACACAAGGTGCTGGGCTAAAGTGGAAGAAGAGGTAGAGTCAACACAGTTATGCCCTGTGGTATTATGGCTTCCCTTTGCTTTTACCCATACAAAGGAGTACCTACTGTCCAGTTATTGCATGGGACAGGTTGCACTTTTTTTCAAACAAATTGAAGTGGGCATTACAGAAAGTAAGGCACCTTCTGTTTCTAGAGGTAAATCCCTGACATAGAAACTAGACATCTCTAGAGTTCTGTCTGTGGCTCATGCTGGATTGTGATTGAACAGGAAAGTGGATCCATCATGTACTTTAGAACTGTCCACACAGATGGGGAGTGGGTCACCAGAATTTCAGGCAGGGTCTTTCTCTCTCAGCCCTCCAGTAGAGTATCCAGCTCTCCTTTTTCAATCCATTCAGTGTGATCTTATAATGCTCACAGAAGGCATGCATTACAAACTACCTCTGGCTAGTGGTCCACATGACACGAAAATCTTTGTTGGTTTGGTTTCAACCGACTAATGTGGCTATCCCTCTATAACTGGTACTTCAAGAGGGATCAAGGCTATGGTCCAATTTCCCTGTCTACTTAATTAAAAACTGTTGTTAAGTCTCAGAATGAATCATTTCATAGTTTGCATTGTGAAAAACAGCACATAGGAATAAAATATTTTGCTGTGGAAAACCAAACCTTTTTTCAGGAAAATTTGTAATACTGGAAAATGTGTGGCTTGGAAGACTATTTGGATCTTTATGGGTGTTTAATGACTTCTAGACCAAAGACTATTTTATCCCTGTATTGTTCAGTAGAAGAGGTCTTCCCATCATCTGACGTTTATTCTCATAAATATTTTCTCCCTCAAGGTCTTGGTGAGTCATGTTCTACATGTATTAGAAGAATTTATTATCCTCTGGTCCAGTAATAACATTGTTTTCAGTTTGCTTTAATATTGCTACTATTTTTAAACCCCTTCATCCTGCTGATTGTATATGCCAGTATTAGGAATATTATTCTCCATCAGCCAAGGAATGTTTCTAGGCAAGGGGTGTTTTGTGCCACAATCCTCATTCATTATGAGGTGTG
The DNA here is from genome assembly GCA_023846285.1 of Phrynocephalus versicolor. Lineage (NCBI taxonomy): Eukaryota > Metazoa > Chordata > Lepidosauria > Squamata > Agamidae > Phrynocephalus > Phrynocephalus versicolor. The sequence goes on along the minus strand of JAHTLZ010000016.1, from coordinate 25,197,138 downwards.
TGTGTGTGTGTGTGTGTGTGTGTGTGTGTGTGTGTGCGCGCGCGCACATGCGTGCGTGCGTGCGTGCATGCATGCGTGCACTGTTTTTTCCCCATCACTTCTTCTCCACAACACATATATGGCAATCTTAATTTTGGCTTGTGATTCATCCAATACATTCTAATACATGTAGAACATGACTCACCAAGATCTTGTCAGAAAATGTTTATGAGAATAAATGTCAGATCTTCTACTGAACAATATAGGAAGAAAATAGTCTTTGGTCTAGGCATCATTAAAGACCTATAATTGAAAATAGTATAGTTGTCAATAAATGAAGCCAAGAATCTGAAATCAACCCTGCAAAGTAGAGCTGCCACCATTACTTTTGTCCATTTCCACCTGGACCAAAAGATTCTCAGACCTTACAGGACACCTCTGAAAATCCCTAACCCTATACCTTCTGTTTCTAGAGCCTTAGGTTACAGACTGTTAATAGTAAGTAGTTACAATGAACCAAGAAGCAAGATTCTAGAAGTACAACCAAGAATCCCTTGAATGATGCACGCACACACATGTAACTTACCAGGAGGAAGTTTTGTTTACAAGTGATAAAGAAATGGGGAATAAACTATACAAGGGGACAGAGTAACATTTGGAAATAAATACAATAGTCAGACAATAGGGAAGAGCTGTGAGGTCCCCTAACAGGAACAGTGTCTTGGGACCAAAACAAAGAACAACTAAATGCAGATGCAAACAAAACAAAAAAGTGAGACATGAAGCAAGAGTTAGACTCTCTTTTTATATCATAAACCCATAACAACCCAGATGGATGTAACGGACCAATCCCACATCAACCCAGCCATAAACAATTCTTCATTCTAATGAGCTTGTCTGCCCATTAATCTTGGGAGATGAAAACAAAGATAATCCAAGTATCTAAGCCTCTTTCAGACTGTTGGCAATGGATTCCACTAAACATACAGAGAACAGACCCAATTTCTTTACACCCACTGTAACATTCTGATAGTCATTGGCAGCTGTCCAGACAGAACCTATCCGATGTCTTTTAAACGTTCTTAAGAGAGAACTATTGAAACATCCCTTCCAGTATTTCATAACTGCAAACAAACAGAAAAGCTATTGTCATGGGAAGGTGGTGCTCTGGGTATATTTTGACAGCCCAACAGCTTTTCAAAATGACACTCTGGGAGAAACATGGTTGATCCACAAATATACTACTAATGCAACATGATCTACAAAATCTACATCCTATACGGCAAGTCTAACATGTACACAGTATAGCTGATAGCTACATTATGCTGCATTTAGGAATTACTCTTTCTACTTTGTACCTAAAAATAACAAAGGGACCAAAATAATGACTAAGAGCGAATGAGTCAGCAAAGCTATGACACAGACTTTTAAAGCAGAAATGACAGCTATTTGTAGCAATAATGACAATAATAACTTTAGGGACCAAGGGTGGAAATGAGGCCCAAAGAAGGACTACTGAGAAATGAAAAGGAGATATTCAATGCCCAGAGGGTCTAGAAATAAACTTGTCCAAAGGAGGGAGAACCAGAGTCTCCACATGGAAGATATTTCCCATCTAGAATTCTCTCTTTTGACAATGATTTTATCTCTAGTGTCAACAGGCTACAAAAACACATACATGACATCTGTTTTCCTACTGCAAACAAATTACAGTGGTACCTTGTATAAAGGAATTAATTTGTTCCAAATGAAATTATGTTAAGCAAATTTTCCTTTATACAAATTTCCAATAGGAATGCATTGAAAATGGAGTGATCCCATTTTTATGTTGTATGGATTTTTCCCATAGGCAATTATGTTAAGCAAATTTTCCCTATCTCCGGAATTTTTTGTTGTACAAATTTTATGTTATACAAGCTGTTTGTTATACAAGAGTCCACTGTAGTACTCATTCCCTTTCCAATTTCCATGAAAATGCTCTTTTGATATGGTGTCCCCGGAGTTCCCCATTATAATTAAGATTTCTTCACTCATTCTCTGTTGAGAATATTCTCAATAATATATGTCAAGATGAAAAACACATCTTAGCCCAGAACTTGGAAAGTCCCTTTTAAAAATCATTGATTTTTAAAAATCATTGTAGAGCCCATTTCTGTGCCAATAACTTGTAATTCTGTGCCAGTAACTTGTCCGCAATTATCGGTAGCTCATTACATTTCTTATTGGGACAACTACAAAGTGCTACAAAGAAAGTCTTTTATTCTCTCCTCCCTATAAAAGACCAACCACCCGCTTATCCAGGAAAGAAATAATGTATCAGTAGCTTGGCGGTTCGAATCCCGGGTGCCACACAGCGGAGCGAGCTCCCTCTGATAACCCCAGCTCCTGCCAACCTAGCAGTTCGAAAGCATGTCAATGCGAGTAGATAAATAGGTACCGCCGTAAAAAGCGGGAAGGTAAAACAGTGTTTCCTTGCAGCCACGCCGGCCACATGTCCATGGACTTGCACAACACTGGCTCTTTGGCTTGAATACGGAGATGAGCACCACCCCTAGAGTCGGAGACGACTAGCACGCATGTGCGGGGGAAAACCTTTACCTTTTTATGGTTTATTACCAGCAAAATAATGCATTGCAAGTAACACTGTTTCTTACAGTGTATTGTTTCCAAATCCTGTCAAACAAGTCACATGTGAAATTAAGGGATACTATTGCTGCACAGAAGTAGCAAAGCAAAGCAACATTCTATAAGACAAGTCTAAAAATGAAGGCACATGAAACAAAATAACTTTTAAATTGGACTTTAGATTAGCACCAAATTTGTCTCAGATGTAATAGACAGTCTGCCCTTGCTCTGTGCCAAATTTGGGGACATTTGGGAAAGGATTTTCAAGTTATGATTTTTAAAAGTTAAACTGCCCCTCCCCGTGCAAACACATGTGGCCTTTTTTATTAGCAGATTTAGGTAAACTGAAAAGACCAGATGAAATAAACCAGATCAAATAAACGGAAAAAGAATGGTTAATTCTAGCTGCTTAAAAATTGGAAGGAATCAAGGCTACAGAGGAATAGAATACTGAAGCTTAAAACGCTATTTAAATTGTGAAAAAAGGGTGAGTGTTTTAGCTCTGTAAAGCAGACTTAAGGAACAGTCCGAATTAGATATAACATATTATTGGTCTTACTTGATGGTGCACCTCGATTCCTTCCAATTTATCTGCATGTTGGGGGCAGTTTAAAAATAAGGGCTATTTTTGCTCCAGTGAGATTTCGGACTTGATTTAACTGACAACACCAATGGCAGCAATCAGGATAGTGTATGGTATACCCTGTTGTGCCTGCTACTATTCACAAAATGATGCCAAACAAGGGGAAATCCCAGAAACTGACTCTTATTTTCCCATCAGTTAACCCATTCACAGCAAAATACAAAGAATTTGCCATGGCTGTTTTTTCAACAATTGTGAATGGTAGCGGCAACAAGAGGGTACCCCATAGAGTTGGCCTTTCTCTTCAGGCAGGCTTTCTTTTAAAGGACTGGTTGACCAAGGGGACTTTTAAAAGGGTATTTTTTAATTCTGTTGTTTTACTTGCAGTTTTAATGTTGCTTTTATTTATGAGTTTTACTATGATATCTCTTTGATGCCTTTTTAAATATTGTGATAATTTATTATTTAGCTTTCAACTTTGTTTCTTCAAATCAGAAACTGTATTGGTGCATAAGCTGTTGACCTTACGCTACCTGGGAAGAGAACTGAATATCAACAGGGGTTTGAAAAGTCATTGCCACACCAACAATCTATGCACGAATGGCGTCTCTGACTTTGGGCTCATGTATGAGCTAGATGGATAGATCAGTGGTTTAGGTATTTGGTTCTAGAGCCATAGATTAAAAGTAATTCCCCACTATGCCCCCTGGGAGCAGAGCCAGCCTGTGTGACCTTGGGCAAGCTGCACAAACCCAAGGTGTCCCCCAGAAGAAGGGAATGGAAAATCACTTTTGGAAAAAAATAAAATCCTGAAAAGGGATAGAGTGACAGACCCCATCCATGGAGATCAAAGTTTGACTCCCTGCCTGGCCACGGAAATTCACTGGGAGGGTAGTACTGGCAAAACCACTACACAAATATCTCACTTACCCTAAAACCCGATTAAAGCCATTATCAGTTGGTTCCAACATGATGACACATAAAGCTATCATTATTTGCCATATCTGAGGAAGTGGGCTTGTCCTTGAAAACTCGTATAAAAATATACTGTATGTACTCGAGTATAAGTCGACTCCCCTAATTTAACCCCCCCCCCCCCAAATGGGGAAACTTATTGACTCAAGTATAAGTCTAGGGTGGGAAATGCAGCAGGGCCTGGCAGCTTCGCCTTTGTGAGCTGGGGGAGCGGTGTGTGATGTTTAAAATGATTTTTAGCCATGGTGGCTAAAAGTCATTTTAAATATTGCACACCGCTCCCCCATGATGCAGAGGGGAGTCCGGAAAAGTGGTGCACGATGTTTACAATGACTTTTAGCCACCAACTCAAGCGCTTGCCTCAATGGTTAAAAGTCATTTAAAAAATTGCGTGCCGCTCCCCCACAATGCAGGGTGGTGGTCAGGAGAAGCGCCGCATGATGTCTAAACACTTGCCTCAGTGCCTAAAAGTATTGACCCGAATATAAGTTGAGGGCCCCCTTTTTTTAGCACAAAATTAGGGCTGAAAAACTGGACTTATATTCGAGTATATACAATACTCGTTAGTCTTTGAAGGTGCCACAATGTTTTCATCTTTAATTTTTTCCCTTTGGTTTTTGCTTTTATGGGAGAGTCGCTATAATGTAGAATTGATATATTAGCACCTGATTGTTAATCATCAGTGGGGTAATTTTTATGCCTAAATCCAGTCTCACCGATGCACCAATTCCTTTTCAGACTAACAAAATTTGCTTCTTAAAAACATTTTCATCTTATAGCAAGGTTGTTTTTTTCATATTTTAACATGATAATTTTCACATGTAAGAGATGAAGATGAAAATGTTCACATTTACCACATGAAAATGAAGCAGGGTATGACCTCCATCCCTACTCTATATCAGCAGCCCTCTGAGGTAGAGGAAAGCCCACTTTACCCTGCTTAATTTGAAAGTAGATAAAACCTCATTCACTACAAACGCTTCCTCTGCGCTCGACATTTATTTAGCAGCTGCCGGAGCAATGATATAACTAACAAGTAAATATTTGTGTTGACCAGTGTGTGTGTGTGGTCTCTGTTCTTCACTTAATACAGCTGGAGCCTCATTCATTACACACAAATAAAACCAAGAGACTATCTGGGTGTTTTCTTTTTTACTTCAGTGTAACTCTTATAGTTGTGGCTGCCTTATTCTTATAGGCTGCCTTCCCCCACAGAAATCCTTAGAGGATTCTTTGCATTCCAGAGGGAGCTCTTCTAATGAGAGCCATCTATTAGTGTAACATTTCCTTGTAACAATTCTGCCATGAATGTCTCTTTCTTTTAGCGAGGTTTCCTCCGCAGTGCATAGTTCTGGCTGTGACGTTACGGAACAGTCAGTGTTAATGCCAAATATGGGCAAGGCTATTATGCGTACATCGACATTATTCTTTCTTCACCACTAAGTGGGATAGGAATGCATTTAAACTAAACTTTAGCTCAAGAGTTCCTTATGATGTAACTACAGGAAACTGGTTCCTAAACTTGGCAGTTAACCAATAAGGCTTTGTTTAATTCATTTCATACAACTGGGTAGTTTTCAACTACTTTTTAAAAATGTTTTTGATTTGTTTTAAATTTTTAATTCACAACTTTGTTTTAAATTTTAAAAAAATCAGTGTATATTTAAAGCCTGATGCCAATGAGCCATGCAAGAATTGCTTTTTTTAAAAAAAATCTATAAACCACATAGCTTTAATTTTCAAGATAGTAAAAGTTAAAAGTTTCCTGCTTTTATACTTATTTACTATTCCGTAGGTTTTTGTTTGTTTGTTTGCCCAAAACCACAGCCACAAAAGTTAAGGTTCAACAATTAGGACACAGCAATGGGAATGAGCACAGAAATTGGGAACATTTTTCTCCTGATGGCTAGTTGGCTACCTATGTAAATCCAAATATACCATAGCTGATTTCTGGGACTACGGTTTCCACTGGCCAAGGTAGCTTGCAAATTGTGGGAGCTCTAATATTCTCAGCTCTTACAAAGGAAAAACAATGGAAGCCACTGGGTTTTAAACTTCTAATGACCTATTTAAGCTGTGCCTTTGCACTGCAAAGAAAGGCGATCCCTATAAAATCACGAGATTTGGGTTCTTATTTGTTTCTCTGTTGTTTGTTTTTAACTGTAAACTGCCCAGAGTTCCGCTTCGGAAGATGGGAGGTATATAAATGTAATAATAAATAAATAAATAAATAACTATAAGGCCAATGAGCCCAACCCCCTGCTATATCCTTGCCATTCCAGTGTCATGAAAGTGCAAGTATAATTAAGAAGTGTTTACTAGCCTCACTTTCTTTGTCATGATTCATTCTAATTACTGCCCAAGGAAGGAAAGACTGTTCCAGGCTCGTGATGTGCACACAAAATCAAACTCCTGGGGAGACCCCACAGTGTCTTAGTGATCACAAAAGTGACTGAGCAACTTGCATGCATGAGTTTTCCAGACACCTGAATAATGACACCATAGGCCAGTTTTGGCAAACCTATGGCATGGATACCACAGGTGACACTCGGAGCCCTTTCTGTGGGCACCCGACATCACAGCCACCTGTATTCAGGTTAAATGGCTGTATTGGCACTTTGTGAAAAATTAGTGGGTTTTGAATCGCAGTTTGGGCACTCGGTCTCTAAAATGTTCGCCATCAGTGCCATAGGCCAATATTCTCTGTTATGTGAATGGGGTAGTTATTAACAGATAACTGTTTCTCAAACTGATTAGGTCTTAATTGTAATGGATTGTACAGTCTCTCCTTACCGAAAGCTGCCTTGAGTCCTTTTCCAAGGAGAAAGGTGGTGTAAAAAAATACTCAAAAAAGGAGTGGGGGCAGCTATTTTGGATTCTGCCTCCCACTGTTGTCAAGGACTAAGGGATTTTCAAGGTTTGGGTGCTGCACAATTCACTGTGTAAAGTGGAAAGGTTGATGAGTGTGTATCTTAGTGCAGAGTCCCCTGTAGCAAAGCAAACCTACAGCTACACCAACGTACAATATTTAGAAGCAATCCTGCTCTAGTGAGCACCATTGGAGCCTAGAGTTCAGTGTCATGAAGGTTTCCCCACTCCCTCTGGAATCCAAACTTGGAAGCCCCCCTGGACAGGTTGCTTCAGGGAGTCAGGGAGTTATAGTCCAAAATAGTGATATTTCAGACTCCTGAATTCAGATTGCATGAGCAAGATTGTATCCTGGCTCATAGGCTAGTTACCGGTATCCATCTCCCTCTATCAGCTCAAGCCCCATTTCATGAACTTTCTGTGAGTCAATGATTTTTAATAAACAAATTTTACACTCCAAATGCTCAGGAGTGGCACAACCACTACCTGTCTTTGACTGAAGCAAGTAAAAGACTTTTTAAAACACACCTAACACACTTATTTTTTTTTTTTACTTTAAACCTCACTAGGATTTATTTATCTGTTTTTTTTTAATTTTTTTATTAAATAAACATAAGAAAAACTCACAAATAACAATAATACACAATTATGAATATATATAAAAAATAGACAATCAAAAACAGTACAAAGTGCCCCCCATCCCCAAGAAACCGTCCAGTATTCTTGCATCTTCTCTTTCTTCTTCAACTTCTTTTTTAGTAGGCTTCTTAAGGTCCTTTACACCAGAACTGAGTTGGATTATAAGTTGGTTGAATCCCTTTTCCTTTTAGTAACACATGATCAATAAATTCCCCCCACACATCATAGAAGATATCTTTTTTCATTTCTCCTCGCAAAACTTTTATATTACAAGACAATTTATCATTTAGTGCTATATCCCACACTTCCTTATACCATTCAGTAATTTTGAGGTGTGATTTAAGTTTCCAGTTTCTGGCAATGATCAGTCTTGCAGCTGTCATAATGTTAGCTATTAGTTCTCTAGTTTTCACATCATATTCATTGATGGATGGTAGTGATAACAATGCAATTTCAGGTATACATTTAATATCATTTTGTAGTATCTCTCTTATCACCTCAAAGATCTCTTGCCAAAACTTTTGAACAATTTCACATTCCCACCATAAATGAAAGTAAGTGCCTATCTTTTTTTCGCATTTCCAGCAAAGCTTGGAATATTTTGGATTCATTCTGTTTACTCTAACTGGAGTCATATACCATCTTAAAACTAATTTGAAATAGTTTTCTTTTATTCTAACTGATAATGACCGTAAGATCCTCAAATTCCAAATTCTTTTCCATTCCTCATTGTTTATTTCTTTCCCTATGTCTTGTTTCCATAGCTCTCTTATTATGTCTTGTTCCCTGTTCTCGAGTGAATCTTGAATTATTTTATGAATTTTAGCAACTGCGCCTTTACCTGTATTTCCTTTCTCTGATTCATATGATGTCAAAAATTGCTCAAATTTTGTGTATCCTCTGAGTTGAATATTTCTCCTAAACCAATCTTTCGTCCAGCTTTCTAGCTGGGCGTAGTTCAACCAGGACAATTCCTGAGTTTGCAAAACGCGTTTAATTTCTTGTTTTGTTGTCATTTTTTTAATCCAGTCTTTTAACCTTGCCACTTTCCTTAATTTAAATAGATCTCCCAGTTTCTTCATGTTCGTGGGAAAATTCATCTGATCAATCACCAGTCCAAGCGGGGAACCTTCCTGTACCAAATTCTTTCCATACTTTTTCCAAGTGAATAATAGGGAATTCAGAAGCGGGTTTTTAATTAGATGAGTTTTCCTTATTAGGGGGAGGGTAAATACATATTTATTTATGTCTTCGCTTAACTCTTCTGATTCAAGTTCCCACCATATTAATTTTTGAGGTTTAAATAGTATTTCTCCCAGAAAACTGAGCTGATTAGCTGTATGGTAGGTTCTAAGATTAGGTATGCCTATACCTCCCTCTTTTTGAGATCTGTACCATAAGCTTTTATTTATTCTTGCTTTTTTTCCACCATTGCAGAATCTATTTATAAGGTCTTGATAGACTTTGATTTCAGCTTCTGTGTATTGAATGGGTAACATTCTAAAAAGGAAATTAATTTTAGGAAGTATTTTCATTTTTACCATTGCTATTCTGCCGAACCATGATAAGTTTAAATTGGAATAATTTTGTAGTTTATTTTTAATCTCTTCCTTTATTTTTATATAATTTCGTTCTTTCGTTTTACTTATATCTTTATCCAACAAGATCCCTAAGTATTTTATGTGTTTACAAACTTTCAATCCGTGATTAGAGATCACCTCCGTGTCTCGGTTATTCTGTTTGAACATCATAATTTCTGATTTCTGCCAGTTGACACATAGTCCGGTTGTTTCACCGAATTCCTTCAAATGTGATTTTATCCTTAATATGCTTTCTGCTAACACACTTATAAAGCATCTATAAATACACATCATAAATATGGCAACATATTTCCTCTTCCTGACCTCAATCCATCCTTCCCAGGGAACCCTTACTAATTTCCATAAGGAACATACCAGAAACAGCATGGAAAAATGTTTGTAGTGGTGTTATGAAAAACAGATGGCGCCCTTTAAAGTGAAGAATGCATAAAACGTAATTTCAACAGTTACAATCTTGGCTTTCATGCAATCCGGAATTTGTTATGACAGAAACCCTGCTTCAGAAAAAAAGGGAAACAGCACACATATAATTGGAAATGGTTTGAATGCTGAGATTTTCAACATAGGAAATGAATTCTTTAATGTGTATATTTCACATTGATTTTATTTGTCTCTAGATGACAATAAGAATAGTTCAAAACCTGAATGGAGATTTTAACACAAGCTTCTTGCACCTTTAGGTTCAGTCTAATGGACTATACTCTCTCTCTCTTTTCAGACTACTTTAGAGCTGTATTTTGTTGAAGTAACTTTGTCATAGACATTCTTCCTGTATAGTCTATGCCCCTCCCGATCCTGCAAATACTTTTTAATGCAAATTGTCAAATCTCAATACAAAAAAGGCATCCAAGCCTCAATTCTGTTTCTGTTTCAGAATTTGAAATTGTAAAAAAACATCGTTGTTTTGTGAATTAAATGGGGAAGATTACATTAAGTGACATGTGAGGAGATAAGAGAATGGCCTTGCTGCCACATGGGTAGTATGGGTGGTGTGGGTGTTATAGAAGTCCAATGAATGAACAAACAAATAAAAATTAACAAGCAAACAAGCAAACACAGAAAGTGAGAGCCTGAGATAAAACCTGAATTACTGAATCATTGTTTGGTCATGACATTCAATGAAATTTTTTCACGTATAATTCCATCCTTCAGAAAAACGTACTGTTTTTACCGACCAGAAGTGATTACGTCACTTTACCATTTCTACATGTTGAAAGAAGGAAGCTTCCTTTGACCCATTCCCAGCAATCCCATGCACTGGAATGGAACCAAAGCAGAGTCATCCTTGCCGGATAAAAAAGGTAGGGGCTAGAAAAGAGTGGGAAGAAACACTCTTGGTGTGGGCTGGTGCATCCCAGCAAAAACGTTGTCTGATTGATGTCTTTAAGAGTGCCTCAGCCCACCCTACAGTGCTCTGAACAGTGTGCTAGCCTGTGTAGTCAGCCTCTCTGTCTCTCTCTGCCTCTAACACACAATTATTATTAGTAGTAATTCTATATTCTCTTCCAAAAAGTCAGAACACACAGTATGATTTAAAAATAACGAATGATATTAGCAAAACCGAAATGGCAAATTAAAATCCCTTTTTAATCCAGCATAGCAAATCCACTAAAAGAAAGTAAACAATTTTAAACTGAGATGGCAGCAGTAAGAAACAAAAACCCAGCCAAGAACCATGACTAAAAGCAGAACAAAACATACAAGTTTTCACAGCCCATTGTAAGCCAACAAAATAAAAGCCAAAAAATTATCATTTGATGATGGTTGATAGTAGGGATGGGATTTTCATATTTCTATGGCTTGCATGCTCGGAATTCACATATAATTCCCCAGGCAAAATTCTGGAACCAGAGACACCAGAAGCCAAAAGGGTTGCCTCTTCATTTCCATCTTTTATTTTCTGCCATATGCTTTGTTTGGACGAAAGAAGGAAATACTTTTGCAATCCCATTGTGCCCTGACAGTCACCCCAGTGCTTCATGGTAGGATAGTTTCGCCGCATATTAGAATTTAGGAGGGACTCTCTACCCTGGAAGTCCTAGAAGTACAAAAACTCTACCCAGTAGATAGTAAAACAATTCTGGAAGTTGAGTCATGACAACAGGACTTCTTTTCTTGAGAGAGCAAAATCTTTCACTGCTCCTCCAAACACCTTTGTCAGTCTGAAGAAAGCTAGTTGCAACTCCTCCATTTTGTTGTTTACTTTGACCTGAGGTCAAAGTGAACTATAAAATGGAGGCATGGAGGAGGTGGTTAGGTCAAAAATTAATAAGGAAGTTCAAGAAGACATGGGTCTGGGGCCTTTTTGCAGAACCGCCATGAGACCATTTCAGGGCATCTCTTTTGGGCATTGTACAAAAGAAGGTGCCAGGTGAATTCAGACTGATTCACCATTTGTCTTACCCTGAAGGCAGATCTGGCAACAACATGAACCCACATGAGTTATGTAGCATTAAAGACAGAAGGGCTCCATGCACTGTACCAATTTTAATTTTTTTTTGCTAATCTAGGGATCCTTGGTCCTTCAGCTGGTATCCTAAAACTGAAAATAAAACCATCCTGGAAGTATTGTGCCACCTCCCTATCAGGGTATCTATGAAGCCAACCCTGTAGGGCCACAACTTTTATTGAGTGGTGGTTTTTTTTACCACCCATGTCTCACCCCCCTTTGTTGCCAGGTCATCCCCTGGGGCATCCAAAGGCTGCATGTGGGCCTGAGCACATTGAACATTGGTGCTGGAATCTACAGTGCCTTCACATGCAAAAAACTCTGGAATTGAAATCCCAGCATACCAAGCAGGTTTAACTGCCTGGGCCTCTGCTAGGCGGGCAGAAGTTGTTTGGCCCATGTGCTGCAGGAGGTAGCCACTATCTGTCTTTTCACCCGTAACCGGGCAGTTTGGGACCATTTCCCATACCCACAATGGGTCATGTGGGACATCCCAGCATAAATTGGGGTGCAATGCCACCCTCATCCTAAACCCCTCATCATATAATAACCAGACAGGACCAGGGAACTCACTATAGGCACGGTATATCAAATCCATGTACTAGATCTGGTTGAATGCCTTCTCTGGGCATGCCCTAACTATAGCCACTGCATAAATGAAAAAAGTGGAAGAACTGTACTCACGCCTGACGTTGCACTAAGTTGTTGTGGTACTGCTGCTGCCTGATTGCTCACAGAAACATGTGTGGTACTCATCACCATTTCCTGCCCCATGGTCGCCGATGCTGTATTGGGTAGGACTGTCGTAGCTATCCCTACACCAGGAACCTTGCTAGCTAGTGGGATGTTTTGTGCACTAGGTGATATAAGCCCAGAATTAACTTTTTCCCTAGGTATCAATGTCATAGTTGATATGGGCACCAGACTAACCAGTGGCTGGGTACCGCTACCTCAAGGTCACATTCCCCCCGGGTTGACTGTGTTATGTATCTGTGTGTCTTCACCTGGCTGCAGCCTTGCCACCACATTGCTGCCTCCGGAGCATTGTCATTATGCTGACAGGTCCAAGACCTGTGGGTCATCACTGATAGGTAGCACAGGCTGCATTGGTGCTTCTATGTTCTCTCTTCCAACACTGCTGCCACCTGGGTTGGATTGGACCTTGGTTCCATCCCACTTGCTTCTGATGTAGGAACAGCCACTGCTGAACTCAATGTTCCTGCTTGTTCACCTTCAAGGACACAATGTGAGGCAGCATTATTTCTCTTGCTTGCCTTGGACTTCCTGTATGATCTGTGTGGCTCAAAAGAGCCCGCCATGCCTTTCTCACGACCCCTGTCCTTCTCAAGGTGATTCAATTTATCAAAAATTTCCCTGTAATCTGGCCAGTCTTCATCATCTGGTGAGGTTACCATGGGGTGTGTGTGTGATGGCGCCTGCTTTTTAGCAGGTTGCTTCCCTTTCTTCGAACCTCCAGCTTTTTTAGGAAACATACTGATATCACCCCAAATCACCCCGCAGGACTAGCACCAAGGTGTTCAAAATCCAGATATAAAAATATGTTGGGTTAATGAATAGCCTATAAGAGTAACTCTTTAAACACTGTGACTATTATAAACTCAATATCTGGAAACTGTACTTAAATGAAGCCTTTGTTTTATTTTTCTTATTGTATTGTGTTTTATTTTAATTATTTGTTTTAGGTATGATATGAAGCAGTAAAAGGAGGTGCATCCTCCCCCAGTATCTTAATCAACCCCCTCACTTCCCAGTGCTAAGTTCGTTTACCCACTGAATTATTTTTTTATTCATTTTAGTCTATTTTAGTTTTATAAATACCTTGCAAATTATAATAAAAAGAAGCTGGCCATAGTAATATTACTATTACAGCACCCCGAATCACTGTGGAGATGAGTGAAATCCTCCCATGCTGCTGCAAAAGCAAAACCATATAGAGATCCATGCTATGTGGCTGCCTCCAGAATTTCTGCAGCAGGAAGAGGCCGGTGGGAAGCATGGGCAGCCCTTATCAAGGCTGATGATCTTGAGCTCCTCCAGCCACCACTGGAGCACAATTTTCATGCCACAATCGAGGTGGGGAGGGTCAAAGAAGCCCCACAAAGACATGCTTCATTGAACTGCCATTTCCTGTGTTCAACATTAACAAGCAAAAAAGAAAAGAAAGAAAAGAAAAGAAACCAATGTCAAACACCATTCTGCCTTGAATAGCAATTTATGAATTTTGCTAAATTCTTCAAAAGCAAGCTGAAATGGTGTCTGTACAAACAGCAACCTGTTTGCACAGGCTGACCTTGCTTGACACAACTACCTCAAGTATACGGATGACCATGTTGTAGCTGACTGCCATATGAGTGTTAAAGACAAGATATCTGTTTATTGCTTTACTGTCAAAGGCTTTAGGTAATAATGATCATTACAAGTGCCTTTCTTCAGACTTTCATGCCCACTCTTTCCTTGTGTAAAGACAACTGGTTTAATAGGTATTTCTTTAAACACCTGTTGATTTTGTTGTCACTCTCATCATTCTGTGGGTCTTTTATTCTTAGTCTTATAGTTGATTGCTCTTTGTGAGGTGTGATAGCTTAATTTAATTTCATTTAACAGGGAAAATAATATGTTATCTATGTGTACTGTTCTGTGAAACATATTAAACAAACATTTAACAGGAATGGAGCACTTTTGTAACATCATTTCAATTAGATAATAGAGTGACTCGTACTACACAGATTTTTTAATCAACAAGTGCTTCAGTGAAGGTTTTCAAGTGCTGAATCCTACAATGGGAGCATTTCCCATTTGTACATTGTTTACGTGTCCCATGGTATTTATAACTCTACTCTATGCAGCCATGTAGAAGTGTTTAATTGCAGTCTGTCTGTTTTACTTGTAAAGTGGCTGCCAGCAGACTTTTGGCATAGAAAAATACGGACTTCATAAAGGAGAATGTAGTGGCTCAGCTGCTGCTGCTGCTAGGAGAACATTTCCAGGGTTTCCTGGCACCACTGAGTCCAGAGTGCTCTGGCCCAGGACCTGTTGATTCTTCTGAGCCTGTGAACTAGTCACAACAAACACAAAAAACCCTCATAATTTAACCTGTGCAGTTCCTTCCCATGAAGCGATGGTTCTGTCATACTAGTTAGGCTAGAGACTCAGTTTTAAAAAATTGCCTTGTCCTTCTTCCTCTACCAAAAGATTAGCATTAGTGGGTGTTTGTCAAAAATGTATGTTTTCCTCCTGCCAATATTGAAGTTGTATATGTTTTGGACTTTATTCGAAACTTGGGTTGGGCTTCATTTCACATGATGCAAAGGGCCCTAAGGCAGATGGCTTGCTGGATGGTAAACATTATTGGTTAAATGATAAATACAGCACAGACACTAGTTTACTTTCTTGCTATCGAAACCAGCTGGATTCGCCCCTGCTCTGGCATCTCCTGATGGGTCTGTTGCTCCTCCATCATTGCTATTTTCCCTGCTTCATCTCCAACTCCACCTTACAACCCATTTCCAATCAAGAGGCATTTTCTTCTGTACTTTCATTTTTATTATTCTTAATCGCCTGAGGGCAAAACATTTTCCCAAAAAAGCAAATGCATTCCAGTCTCCTTTGCATCATAAACTGTGGCTCAGAAATTTCTCCTTTGGTGTGACCACAGGCTGTAATTTTGAAAACAGGAGCTGGTACTGCAACATACTAAGATAGTTGTGGTTACACTGCTGAAAGCAAGAACAACGGATTTGCATGGCCTGCAGGAAAGACGCATGCATGAAGCATACCTGGCACCACCTATATACTGTCTAATAATCTGCAGATGTTGGTGATAACACAAAAGGCAGAAAAAATACACCTGCAGCAATACAGATGACTGAGAAATTCAGTCTACTACACATTACCCTAATATTCAACTTAACCCTTTTTTGTTGTACAAACCTGGATGTATGTCTGTTCCAGCCAGGGAAGCCTTTCTTTAATCTCATGCCCATTCATGCTGATTTTCCAGGTTCCCTACTCCCTATAGATAATAGAGATTCTCTTCTTCATATTTACTGCTGTCCATGTTGGAAAAGGATCAAATCAGAAATAGAGGGCATAGGGCTGGAGTACTTCCCTCTACTCAGGCAAAGACGTTTCTCTTCAGGCAAGCTTTTCCTGAATGATGGAGTGCCTATTATGTGTCGTTATATGAACTACCCATACATGACTACATAGACTTTGTCTTAATTACCTCTTATAACTTTGTGCTTATTGTGTGATTGGATTGACATTATGTTTTCAATGTTAGTTTCCATCCATCATAACTTTGAGATGGTTCACCGTACATGATTGCATTGACTGACTTCATAAATGCACCAGTGTTTTCAATGTTAGCGTCATCTCTCACAGTGGAATTTTTACTCTTTTCTTTAACTGATCACATTCTCTTTTAATGCTCATGTTGCCTTTTATTGCTGTAAGATGCCCTCAATTCTCTGTTCTCAAACTTGAATGTGTCTTAAATGTACTGGACTGTATATTGTCCCTCATTACTGTAAGCCACCTTGGGTCCTTTTCCAAGGAGAAAGGCAGCATAAAAATACTCAAAACCAAAATAAATAAAATAAATTCATTTATATACAGTGCCAATCTAACAACAAGGCCACTCTGGGTGGTTTACAAAATTAAGCAAATACAAACATACAAACATAAACATATACACTAAACAATAAATAAACAGCACACCATAGTAAAATATAAGCATAACTATATCAAAGTCATAAAGTCAAAGCAGAGGGCAAAGAGGCTAAAGATCGGTCAAGACAAAATAAATAACAGTGAATCGTAGTAGAGGAACTAATAATCATGGAAAGCTTTTCTATATAGCAATGTCTTCAGATGCTTCTTGAAGAATGACAACGAGGGGTCCAGACAGATCTCAGGAAGAAGTTGGTTCCAAAGTCAAGGGGCCACCACTGAGAAAGCCCGATTCCTCATCAACGATTTACAAGCTTCCTTCAGTGATGGCACTCTCAAATGCCTTGCCTGAGATGATTGGGTGCTACGGGCAGTATTATGTGGTAGGAGTTGTTCTGATAGATTACAAGGTCCCAAACCATTTAGGGCTTTGTATGCCAGCATTAAAACCTTGCAGTCAATGCAGTAACAGATTGGCAACCAGTGCAGTGAGGCCAGATTAGGGGGTGATATGCTGATGTTTACTCAACCCTGTAACTAATCTGGCTGCAGAATTCTGCACCACCTGAAGCCTCCACATTAACTTCCAAGGCAGCCCCATGTAAAGAGCACTGTGGTAGTCTAATCTTGAGACTACGAATGCATGGACCAATGCAGAAAGAGAACTGGGGTCCAGGAAGATGTGATCTGGGTGATCCCCCTAAGGTGGTAATGCACGGAATGGACCACTGACACCACCTGGGCTTCCATTTGGACCATGGCAGATATATGCTACAAATGTGTAATCCCTTTCTTGTTAGTGAAGTTTCATTTGCAGGATATACAAAAAGATCTTCACAATAGCACAACTATTATTAGACTGAGTATAATATTAATATCACAGATGTGCAGGATAACTATAGCTAAAATAAAGCAAATATTCTTTTTCTGTATATTACTGTTAAGATTTGTGTGTGTGTGTGTGTTTTGTTTGAGTTTTGTTTTTGTTTTTTGCCTTTTTTGGAGAAGATATCTGGCACTAAGCAATCTAAAACTATTTTAATAGCTTCTTTCTATTTTGGGTGTAGGTTTGTAATCTAGCAGTTACGTATTCCTAAGGGTGTTTGTGGGTGATAATTCTAAAGTATATGACACATGACAGTGCCTCATAATCAGCTTGTACTGTATGGTAGCGTATATCACTGGAGTGCACAAATTGTAGGAAACAGATGTGGGGGGGGTAACATAATTTTTCCTTCCTTGTTACACTGCTGCTTTTCCAAATACTTGTCTTGTAATAACCCCAACCAACCTTATGAAGTAGTTCTGCAGATAACTTCTAGAAGCTGCAATTAGCAACACTGGAAAACATTGATAAGGGCTAATGTCACAGCTGCAGCACCGGGTGTCAACAACACAAGACAGGAACTGAATACATACATGTGTATTGTTCTGTTGGGAGATGGGTTAGTAAAAGGTTCTGACTCTACCTGGTAACATGTAAACAAATATGAAGATGCATTTTTCTTGACCTGTTTTAAATATGGCCAAAACTGTTGCTACCAGGGTTCAGAGAAAGTTACTTGTTTATTACAATTCCCATAATGCTGTAGCCAAGATCGATCTTTTTTTCCGGCTGGCATGTTGGCTTAACTATTCTGGAAGTTGTAGTCCCAAATAATGACTTTCCCCATTTATGATCTAATTGCCCATGTTCCAAAGTTTCTGCTCCAATAAAGAGTGTCAAATTCATTCATGATCTCCCTGCCTAGCAGTCAGGTGTCCAGGCATAAGTGCTGCCAGGATAAATATTCTAAAAAGCTGGAGTGCAGGGCTAGGCATGTCTATGCACACACTCACATAGGGACCATAGAAAAGAGACTTCAGTGGTAAGAGGTACATGTTTTGTGTGCAGAAAACTCTTGGTTTCCATAGCTGACATTTCTAGGGTAGTATTTATATGCACATCTCCATCCTTAGCACAGTCCATAACCCCATGGATGTGTCCAGGTGAACTCCTAATAGGGCTCTAAATGATTCATAGAATCATAGAGTTGGAAGAGACCTCAAGGGCCATCCAGTCTAACCCCCTGCCATGCAGGAACCCCCATCAAATTACCCCTGACAGATGGCCATCCAGCCTCTGCTTAAAAACCTCCAAGGAAGGAGACTCAACCACCCTCCGCGGCAGCATATTCCACTGCCGAATAGCTCTCACTGTCATGAAGTTCTTCCGAATGTTCAAATGGAATCTCTTTTCCTGTAGTTTGAAACCATTGCCCCGAGTCCTAGTCTCTGAAGCCATGGAAAACAAACCTGTTCCCTCTTCAATATGACATCCTTTCAAATATTTAAACATAGCTATCATATCCCCTCTCAGTCTCCTTGTTCAATAAGTGGTGTAATGCAGAGAAAATGAGTGTATGCTTTCTCTACAAAACTCTGTGCTAGCATGCTTAGAAATAGGCATTACTTCTCCTTCCCCCCGCCTTAATAATGCATTTCAAAACATAAGAAAATCTATATCTAAGCACCCTCCTGGGCCAATGGCAAGGGGGGTGGATAAAGTCTCTTCCTGAAGCTTAAGAGACAAAACAGATAATTCTTGCCTGCCCCCTATAACAGAGCTATGGAGACGTAACCTCTGACTCATACAACTGTGTCTCATGAAAAGTAAACCATGAGAGACCAAGGCTCGCCTTATCAGAATTCTTTTGCTACTGAGGTAAGGCTGCACCGTCTGGACTTTTATGTTCCTGGAAGGCTGCTCTTATTTGGATTGGTTTCACCTTTGTCTCCTTCCCAATGTGAAAGGCAATGTGCTTGCTTAGCAGAAGTTCCAAGGCGGACAGATTTCTGTTGGCCGTGGGACTGTTCCACAAATCAGCAGTAGAACCTTATCTGGACTGGAAGGTTACACACAGCCTCACACATGATTGAACCTCTTCCTAGAAGTCTTAGTAATGGAAGCACTTAAAAATTCCAGAGTAGCTTCAGTTTTATAAACAACATAGGATCAGATAGCTGCTTCAAAAGCTCCTCGTCATATAGGCTAGAACGGAAAGTACCCGAACGCTGCATGACTCAAAGGGCCAGACAGCACTTGGCATTCTTATTTCACTCTGGGGATATCCTCAAATATCCTCAAATATTCCTGAAGTCAGATGTATTCTCTACTGTGGCCAAATCAAAGAATGAGGAATGTTACGGTGTGTATAATTGGAAGAGCAACGTATGAAACTTCCAACTTGTTTATAGACAAAACTTTCCACTACAGCTGCACTTGCAACTCAGATTTATTATGACATGCACATTATTTCTTGGAAATAGTAAGATATTTTCTGAACTTGAAGCTGCTTCAAAAACCTAGAGCAATAAGGGACATATTACAGATTACAGATCACATAAATGTCATACATAATGTGTTGTAGCCTGGCCTCTCCATGTCCACTGCAAAGCACCTTTAACATGGATGAGGAGAGGGGGTGGCTAACCCTTCTTTAAGCCAGCTGCTTAAACTTTATCAATATTCTGTATCTCATTGCTTACAAACCTTGTGCTAGATCCCATGGAGTAAAGCATTTTGGGATAACTGGGTCAGAAGGAAAACATTTGGCAGACATTAAAGTCTTCCAGAAATTAATGGAAGAAAATATTTTAGCAATCTCAAGAGTGGAACCCAATATAAATAGCTGTTTTCCATCTCTTGGTACCAACTGCAGCATAAAACCAACAGCCACAAGTAGGCTGCCTAAACGGACACGGAATCACCAGGACATCAAGGACAAAACCCATGTGCTGTAAATTTCACAGCTAACAACAAAACTGTTTAACAGGAGCAATGATCACACAAAAAGAGTGTGTTCCTTGCCATTAAAAACTTTGCTTCGCAGTGAATTCAGCAATTAAACCATGGCCATTGCTCTTTTGCCCACCTGTCACTCTGAGTCACTCTGGGATTCTCCCCATTATTTTCCTCCACTGGGGGCTGTGCTATTTTGGCAGGAATCTCACAAAATACGATGGCCAGACGAGTATAAAGGACTCAGTTTTGCTCTCTTTGTAGCAGAGCTTTTGTCTTCCTCTGGATGGGGACAATTTGTTCTGAGCAGTGAAAAAGACAGGTTAAAATCTGGTCTCATCCTAGTGATATGTTGTTTTGGAGTTCCACCATTGATCCTATGATGGTTATTAACACTGCTGATCACTGATGTGAAGAAACAAGAAATTAATTAAGCATACTATACGGTTCCCACACATTACTCTAAAAGAAATGACTGCTATGACAGTGGTTCATAAACGTCTTATTCTCCAACTCTTTCCTATTGATCACACTGTATCTACAATCATGGTTAATCTCTTAGTCCTATTTATTTATTTATTTATTTATTTATTTATTTATTTATTTATTTATTTATTTATTTATAATATTTTATCCCAACTTTCTCCTGAAAAATACACAAGGAGCCTAGTGAAATCTGGAAAGAGCTATTTAGCTATGTGCAGTTTAGCCTTCTGTAAGGGCGTTTATACATGACCCCTAAGCTCTGCTGCAAATGGCTCCCAGCTCTGGAGCTTAAAAATGTTTCCCCACCAGCTCCGGAGCATACAGAAAATTAAGTGCGACCACGCCCCCATAAGCGCGACCCAGCGCACCTTTCAAGTACCTGCTCTTTGATGGTGAAAAATTCCTTTATGCGGATCTGCCCGGCTCTCCTCCCTTCTTTTTGTTGTTGCTTTTTGCCTCCCGCCCCTTTAAGAGGAACCAGGAAGTGACTGGAGGCTCAACTTCCACCGGCACGGCACCGGGAGGTAGGTATTCTTTTGTTCCTTTTTTTCCTCCCTCCCCTCACGCAGACAGTGAAGGGTATGATCAAACGTATACAGCTGTTTTAGTAACCCCCAG
>JAHTLZ010000016.1:25144762-25175565 GCA_023846285.1 Phrynocephalus versicolor | reverse complement strand
TAGTAGTAGTAGTAGTAGTAGTAGTAGTAGTAGTAGTAGTAGTAGTAAAAAACAAGGAGACCTGTTGCACCTGTTTTTGTTATACACCATCAATTCACCTTTGACTTACAGCAGCCCTATGAATGGTACTCTCCAAAATGCCAAATCCTCAACAGCTCGGCTCAGCAACTGAAAACTCAAAGCTGTGCCTTCCTTGATGGATTCAATGAGTCTTCCATTTTTCCTGCTGCCTTCCACTTTCTGCAGCAATATTGCCTTTTCCAGCAAATCTTGCATTTTTGTGACGTGCCCAAAATAGGACAGGCTCAATTTAATCACTTTGGCCTCCAGAGGAAATTTGCTCTAGTACTCACTTGTCCATCTTCCTTGGCAGCCCAGGGTATCCACTGATATCTGCAGAGTATTTGTTGCACCTAATCAAGTCATAATTTTTCAGAGGTGAACAAATCATTTGGGGTGCTGGTAGTCCCAGGGCCTTCTCATCAGCATGGCTAAGGGGTGGGTACAAAATACTGTAATATAAATTAATAGCAGCAAGGCTGTTACTGTTTTCTTGAAATGTTTGTTTGAACATTAAAAACAATTGCTTATGCATTGACTGCATTGCTCTCCCACTTAT
The DNA here is from genome assembly GCA_023846285.1 of Phrynocephalus versicolor. Lineage (NCBI taxonomy): Eukaryota > Metazoa > Chordata > Lepidosauria > Squamata > Agamidae > Phrynocephalus > Phrynocephalus versicolor. The sequence goes on along the minus strand of JAHTLZ010000016.1, from coordinate 25,174,946 downwards.
TTATAATTTGAGTTCAGTGTAGGCATGGGACTTTTTTTTCGGAATGGGTCCAGTTCCAAAATTAATCACAGCAGCACAGCTGCTGTTTGGAACTTGAACCCACCCTTCAAAATGAAATCACCAATTGACATACCTCGGTTTACCTTGCACGGGGCAATATTCCAACCAGGAAGTAGCCTCCGATGTGTCATTGTTCCTTCTCCCTGGCGCTGGCCAGTCGGGAGCTGGCTAAGACAAGCATCATCCTGCCTCCCTGTCTGACTGGCCAGTGCCAGGGAGAAGGAACGATGACACATCGGCAGCTACTTCCTGGTTGGAGTATTTCCCCCACAAGAGGTAAACCAAGGTAATAAAATGTGTGATTTCATTTGAGAGGGTGGGTCCAAGTTCCGAACTGCAGCTGTGCTGTTGTGATTCATTTCAGAACCGGACCCATTACAAAACAAAAGGCCCATGCCTACTTCTTTCCTTACCTTTTCTTTATTTCACATTTTTGTTATTCTAGTTACACTTGTTTCAACGAACCTGAAATCTGTTACCGTATTATACTATTTCGGCATCTTTGCTGAAGGATCATGAAACAGATATGTGCCATTAGGATTGGTAGAACACTCTAGTGGGCCCTCAGCATGATGCTGGGGACACCGAATCCCACCTGCTAGACATTACACCAGGGCTGTAGTGGGCTTAATGGCAGCGGTGTTCACAGTGTTGGAGATTAAGCCAACTGAGCTGACCCTGATGGGAAGGGAGGGAAAGATAGCTCAACTACATTTAGCTAAATGGACAGCTACTCAACTCCAGTGCCAACCCTTGATGCAAGATGTGTGTCTAACTGACACTGAGAAGCCATCTGAGGACTGGGAGTTTTGTACAAAGCAAAGTGGTCTGCTCATATACCGCTCCATACCACTTCAAGTAGTCTCTGGACGGTTTACAGTTTTTTAAAATTACAGTATGCAGGCTACACATCCCCCCCCCCCACCAGCAAGCTGGGTACTCATTTTACCTACCTCAGAAGGATGGAAGGCTGAGTGGACCTTGAGCCTGCTACCTGGGATTGAACCCCACGTCTTGAGCATAGTTTTACCTGCAGTACAGGCATTTAACCACTGTGCCACGATGCTATACAACCTGATTTGCTATAAATACAAGGTTACCTGCCTGCCACTTGTCTGTCTGTATCAGGATAGTACTAGTAGGGTGATAAGAGATGAAACTTGAACACATGTTATACATAGGCAATAACTTGGTGTCAGTAATTTAACAATTTAGGAGTCCAGTGGTAAGTGAAGTGACACTTCAAAATGGAATAAAAAGCTTTTCCCAGTGAAGAGAAAGAGTGGGGTGGAATCTGAGCCAGCATTTAAGGATCACCTGCTCCTTGCATTACACAGACAGAAATATGTTGGTGATCGTTTTCTTCCTGTCTCCATATTTGGCTACATGTGGCTGTTAACAGCATCTGAAACAGCTGCCACTGCTAAGGCAGCCAACAAGTGGGGCTCTTGAAGTGGACACAAGTCAACCCCATGCCCAGATAGGATTCTTCTCAAGCACGTTCACACATAGTGTGCCTGCTTTGCTTTCCTCTCACCACTCTCTTGCGCCTTTGCTGAATTGCATACTGGAAAAGTTCCTGCCTCATGTCAACATTGTCACCTTCTCTGTATACTTGGAACAGTGAACCATTTTCCATTCATAATTTACATGTGTTGGTAAGTATATTCAGAATATGCTATTTATCTTTCCTTAGCACCATATGTCTTTGTGTGGTGCACAAGATGTTTAAACATTTCATTAATGTAAAGCAGATATAATACAAGTCAAATGGAAGTCCAAATTCAGCCGAGAGGCTGGACAAACTACGCAGCCTTTCAGTTTATTTCAATGCAATGCATATTCTTATGATATTCTGGAGAAAAATGTCTCCTGGAGATCTTTATTCAGCAACCTGCAGAATAAGGGAGGTGTAAGGGTCCGGCGCAGTGGTTAAATGCCTGTACTGCTGGTAAAACTGTGCTCACGACCTGGGGATCAATCCCAGGTCGCGGGCTCATGGTTGACTCACCCTTCCATCCTTCCGAGGTCAGTAAAATGAGTACCCAGTTTTCTGGAAGGGCAATATGTAGACTGCATACTGTTATTAAAAACTGTAAACCGCCCAAATAGTACTTGAAGTGGTATGGGGCGGTATATAAGCAGAACACTTTGTTGTTTTTTTAAGGCCATCAGTTCCAACCCACTGCTCAATGAGTTAACCAAAGTAAAAGTGTATCAGATAGACTAACACAGTGGTTCTCAAACTTGGGGTCCCCAGATGTTCTTGGACTAAAATTCCCAGAAGCCTTCAACCCAGCTGTGCTAGCCAGGGTTTCTGGGAGTTGTCGTCCAAGAACTTCTGGGGGCCCAAGTTTGTGATTCTAAGAGACGTAGGAGGTCATCCCACTCTATAACCCCTTAAAAACAACTCAAGTATTCCAACTGAAGCCTAATTGGGACCAATCTGTCCTTATTGTTAACAGCTGAGCCCTCAGGTAAAATTGTGTCTGCTTGGATCCAGATAATAGAAACTACAAAATGCATTTCTCAGATCACAGTACTCATCCAATATGATTAAAGAACCAATTAACCAGGCAAGATAAATGCCCAGAAGCAACCTATGCAACGATTCAGAAGTGAAAACAACTGAATGCTAGTTGTTCCTTTCAGCCCATAATTGAGACCACTCACATTCATGATCTCAGACATCTGTGTAGCTCTCTCCCATTCCACTTCCCTTACTCTCATACCGCTGCTTTCCCATGAATCCATCTATTCCATACCATTCCATGAACTTATGCAACTGGGTATGAAGAAGTCAAGAAATATAATTCCTCTCCATCATTTCAGTATTTCCAATATAATTACAACATCATTGACAAAACTTAGCCAATAAAAAGTATACTGCTTATAGACCACCTCATAGTGCTTAAAGCACTCTCTAGATGCTTTACAATTTAATTGTGCAGGCTACATATTGCTCTTTCCCAGTAAGATGGGTACTCAATTTATTGAGTTTGGAAGTAGACATGGGCACGACTCGGCGAAATTTTCGTTTTCGTTTCCGTTTTTCGTTTCCGTTACGTAATGGAAACGGTAACGATAATTAAGCCTTCAGAACTCGAACTCGAACTGAAAAAAGAAAAATTTGGTCGGGTTTTTCGTTTTTGTTTGTGCCATCGTGGAGATCGCGCAATGCGATGCACAGAAAAAGTTTTTTAAAGTTTTTTTTAAAAAAACCAACTCCCAGCCAAAAAAGCAGGCGAAAATATGCCTGCCTGAGGCTTTGCCACCTACCAGAGGGGTGGTTTCTGGGGGGTCCCCGGCCTTTCCCCCCCTCTTCTCCTGTCCTGGGCTGCTTGCACCAGGCTGGGGGGGGTCATCCTCGTTGTCTCGCCATGCCATGTGGTGGTGGGGATCCAAAATGGCAACCACAATTTTTCTTTTGAAATTATGGTCAAAAAACACACCAAATCACCACAGAAACATGTGAAATTTATTTATTTTAAATGCCTGAATTTTAATAGTAGCAGCAGTGGGGTTTTTTATAGCAATAAAATGTCGTATTGATTTTATTTTATTTTATTTTATTTTTTATATTTTAGACCTGCCCATTTGGGCTGGGCATGGGATGGGACCATGCAAATTTTTTGAACCATTCCACCAGTGGCATGGCAAGGTTTTGACTGACACTTCTGGATGTGCCAGAGGGCATAAAAAGCCGAGGCACCTTCCAGAAGTCGCAGTCGGATCCTGGATGTGGAGGGTGGAGGGCTGTGTGGCTGGCTGCTCTGGCTATTCGAATCGAGATTGGAGGGAGGCTGGAGGCTTTAGATTTAAGTTAGGCAGGCAGGGAGGGAATTGAATTTAGAAAATAATTTCTTTGATTCCCTGCAGCTTTGTCTGCTGAAGGGAGTAGCAGTTTATTCTTTATTTCTTCTCTGGCAGTTTGTGAGGATTTTTTTCTGATATTGGATAAAGGGGGAGGTTCGACTGGGAGTGGGAGGTGTGGATTTATTATAAATATATATTATATACTACCATTTATTTTCTATTTTCCCAACTTCAATTTGCTTTCACACACACACGTTTGGGGTGCAACCCAAGAACAGAACCTCTATCCTAAGTGATATCCTAACTGCCCACTCGCCCGCCCGCCCACGCCGCCCATGCCTGCGGCCCACGACGCCGCCCGCCCACTCGCCTGCCCATGTCTCCCCCCTGCCACTGTCGCCGCCTGCCCATGGCCCCCCTGCCACCACTGCCCACCACCCCCGCTCCGCCCGCTGCCTAGGGTGCAAAAACACCTAGCGCCGGCCCTGATTGCGGAACGCCCCTATGCTCTGGGAAGTCAAATTGCAGTGGAAACGACAAACAAAACAACGAAATGACAAATTTTTGAAAAATTTCGCGACAAACGGAAACGATCAGAAACGGACCCGTTCCGACAAACGAAAACTCAAAACGTCATTTTTTCTGGTCATGCCCATGTCTATTTGGAAGGATGGAAGGCAGAGTCAACCTTGAACCAGATATCTGAGCCCAGGATTGAACTCAGGTTGTGAGCAGAGTGTTAACTACAGTACTGCCATTTAACCACTGCACCATGAGGCACCTCAAGAGCTAAACTGATTAGCATGTCACTAAGGTCATACAAACAAATCCTTTAGGGGAATAAAATCTCACATTTTCTCCAAGTTAGTTATCCATGAAAAAATGTAATATGATTTTCTGCAAAACAAGGAAGCAAATTTTTCTGCCAGTTACAACTGACTGAAGAATCCACAGAGGAGCTGGAGTTTAGTGAAGTCACAACTAGAGTATGCTCATTGAATCAATTGCACTTTCAGAGGTGTTGACTCACAAACCTCATTGATTCAATGGGCTTATAGGCAACAACTTTTTTACTGAGCTACACTCGTTTTGACCAGGGTGCACGTGTTTTAACATGTTTTAACTCATTGATGCTTATGTATTGTATTGTGTTCCTTATATTTGCTGACTCGATCAGCTTTGTAAGCCGCTCAGAGTTCCTTAGGGAAGATGGGCGGGGTATAAATCCAATAATAAATAAATAAATAAATAATAAACACTTAATAAATGAATAAGTCATTTACTTAATGTGACTTACTACTGGATTGTGCCCAAATAGTCCTCAGAATAGTATCAGACACCAATGTTTTAACAATCACTTTTATGTGCTCTGAAATGATTACAATAAAATAATAATCATGAGCCATCAAATCAATTCCAACTTATGGTGACCCTCCAGGTAGAGAGTGCAGATAAGTGGTTTATCATTCCATTCTTTTGGGGGTGTCCTAGGACTGTGAAGCTTTCCAGGGCCACAGAGGTGATTCTACTTTGCAGGAAGCACACTGAGGAATCAAACTTCTAGCCTCTGATACCCAAACCACTGAGCTATTCAGCAAAGAGATGTTTAATTGGTTTGTGTATTACCTTTTGCAGCATGGTGGGGAAGAGAATCCACAGACACATAGTAATTTAGAATCTTTACTGAGGCAACACTAGGCAAGTTTTGACCCTAATATAGCAACTGGAAGATTTGTATTCAGTGCAGATTTCATCACATATTACAAATCATATCCATTGATAAGGTTTCTTCTGCTGACTTATTTAGCTGCATTTTGAAGCAATTTAAGACAGAAGAAAATGTGGTTTAGTTTCACAAAATACTAGTTTTAAAATAATAAATTAAAGAAATGGACATTAGCAAAATGAGATTCTGTGAAACAAGTAGGCTTGAAACTGAAAAAGAAAACATTAACTAATGGAACTGCTTTGGTGAAGCAGAATTAGGAGGGGGATCCCACTCCAAAACTCCACCAGGCATACATGCTGAAGCTAGCGGAGAATAAAAGGCCATTGTATTTAAGGCATGGCTACAGTCAAGAAAGACCAGAGCACATGGTGTTTTGTTTTAGGATAAGACATTTGTTGTTTGCACGCAAACCCCACATCACTCCAGTGCTATTTTCTGGCTCTAGTTCCTCTGACGTGTCATCAGTGATGCTATCTTGCCATCCTCCATTCACGGGACATGAAGGTTCAGAGCAGTCAGCCTGCAGTGCATTAATTGATTTCCTGCCTCTTTTAGAATAACACTAATCACCCTGGGATCTCAATTATGGAAGACATTTATAAGCATAGAATAGTCCCCCATTCTTCAGATTCTACCCTCCCATTAGTGGTTGGCAACAAAGATGAAGGAAAGAGCAAGTAGAACAGCTCCATGCTCCTCTTATGACATGACCTACAAAAAGGGGTTTTCTGTTGGCATGAATACAACTCTTCTGCTGGCTCTAGATAATGTGCATCTCTGACAACAATTTCCTCCTAATACAATGTTGTCTCAATGATCCATAGAGGCCCTTCCAGCTCTACAGTTCTAAGGTGGTGGCAGTGCTTATTGTTGTTGTAAGGTGTTATATAGACTAAATGGAAAATAAAAGCAAAACAAACAAACAAAAAGGAAACAAAAAGGTATTGAGAATTCTGCCTATGGCTAGAAAATGATTTTTGAAGATTAAACATTTCCCCTTGGACTGTCATCACACAAGTATCCAGAAAGAGTGAAGTTAAAATAAAGATTATAAGAATCTCAGAGTTTAGCCTAACTGTTCTGGTATTCATGCATCTTTTGGCACTGTGTATTTAGATGCAAAACCCTTTGGAAAATGAACAGTGTTTCTGGAAACTCTCTTGTAGGTCTTCATATTAACTGTAAATATCAGATACATCGGTCATAAATTTCCCAACAACAGCTTTTGTTTTTCCTGGAAAGTCGAACGTGTACCCCACTAGGGATCACCTAATAAACTGAATTTTTATTAAACTAAATTGTAAAGCTCTTCTGCAAAATCATGAATGCATGACGGTATTGCTCAAAATTTTCCTTTACATAAGGTTTATGTTTGGAACAAGTGACTACACCAGTATTTTGGGTAAATTTTGAAAATGAGCAATTACTTTAAAATATGTTCCCAGTGCCATTTCTATGCATACAAGACTCAAAAGCCAGTCTGCCCCAGCTTCAGTGAGTTCCCCGCCCCCGTTGGTGCACAGAAGAAGCTTTGGAGATGAGTCTGGAAGAAATTACAGCAAAAAAAATCTTGTACAATCTTAAAATCTAATAAGATAACACACCATTACGTTTTTTGTTGATTTTATGACACCAAACAAGCAAAACCACTATACACGATCTCAAGAAATTGATATAGAAAACGTGCAAATCTGTCAGTTTTGCTTCTTTCTATATTTGAAGTTTGTGCATTTTGGTAAATTATAATAAAAAAACATATTGAAACAAAATGTTTGCGCTTGCCTAGTGTTGGACAGGCAAAAACACCATATATGGAATCCAAAAGTCTCTTAGATTTTGATTTCTTTATTATCAGAACTAGGCTGCAGGCTCTGGGCGGAGTCGGGAAGGAAGGGGAAGGGGCTCCGATCTGGTCTCCGCACACAGAGGCTGGATCGGAGCCCCCTCCCGCCGCCATCCACCCCGGGGCCTGCAGCCCACCGGGGAAGATCCATTTGACATAGACCCCTGTTCAGTTCCTCTGTGCCTGTCATGTCCCCCACAGGAAAGATCCACTTGAGAGAGACCCCCGTTCGGCTCCTCTGCATGCAGAGGGGCTGAACGGGGGTCCCGCCTTCCCCCTGCGGGCCATGACAGCGCCCGGTGCTGTCATCCGGTGCAGGGAAGGCGGAGGCTGATCGGGAGGGGGCTGCGATCCGTGTTCCGCACTGCGGACACCGGATCACAGCCCCTTCCTTCTGGACTCGGTGGGCTGTTAGGCTGTGGGGTGGAGGGCAGCGAGAGGGGGCTCCAATCTGGGCTCTGCGCGGAGACCAGATCACGCAGCCCCTTCCTTCTCCGCCCCAGAGCCTGATAGCCCGGTGGACTGTCACGCTGTGGGGCGGAAGGCGGCAAGAGGGGGCTGAGATCCGGCTTCCCCTCACAGAGTCCAGATCGCAGGCCCCTCTCCAGCAGCAATCTGATCTCCGCAGCGGGGATGTGACAGCTGAGCCAGCTGTCACCCCCTCACTGCGGAGATTGGAGATTGAGATAGCCGTGGGCTGGCCTCCGCTTGCGGAGGCGAGAACAGGGCTGTCTCGATCCTCCCCTGCTGCTGGCGATGATAGCTGGGCTGTCATCGCCAGCAGGGAGGAACGAACAGAACAGAACAGAACTCATTTGTTCTGGTTCTGTTTGGTTCGTTCCTAAATTACACCATTCTCCGTTAGTCATTCCGTTGCCTAACGGAACGAATAACGGAGAACATTAACAAAAAAATAGTCATTTCGTGCCCATCTCTAATCAGAACTCTTTTGTTCAGACCAAATGTGCAGATCTATGTACAGTACTGAAGATCACTCTTTAAGAAGGATGTAATACCAACAATATGTATTGTGTGAGAGGTGATGGTTGTAATGTTTCTCTTGACTGTCTGAGGCTTCTCTTAACAACATATTGTATGTTGTCATGTTAAAAGCTGATAGAGCGGTCCAGATGTTAATTTAAGCTTAAACTCAAACTAAAATGTTAGTACAACTTTGCAATATTTGCAATATTTGATGTATTTCAGGTGCTACAAATTTTCAGTCGTTGTTACTTCAATTAGTTTTGCTTTTGTTCACTATGTTCAAATTCTCCCCCTCCCCTAGTACTACTCCTTGATTTATGTATCAATTATTAAAATAGTTAAAATTAAATTAGCCATGACTAAATTGAGACATAATGCTGAAGTTATTAAAAAAGAGCCAATTTCATTGTGCACATGTTGTACATTGACAACAAAGTATTATTATTATTATTCACATGACACCAGCATCTCTGGCTTACCATCATCTTTAGCTAAGTGAGCACTGTGTTTGAGGAAATCCAGCCATTCTTAACACAAGGACCATAAATCCTCAATCCTCTACAGGATTCTTATCAGCATCTTGATAAATGTAATTTATAACTATGCAAGGAAACATTGGCTTGGAATCCTGTTGAATAACATAACAAGTCACATTAGAATAAACCCAGTGAGTCATGGGAGATCTGATGAGTAAACTCTTCCATATATTCAATTGATTCAAATTAGCCCAACCTAGCTGCAAGTCACTAAACTAAAGTAAGTAGCAACTAAAGGAGGCCCACTGAATCAAGGGGATTTATGGAGGCGCTGACACACCAAATCCCCACTGATCCATTCATTGCGCCTATTCTAGTGGATTTTATGACACTAGGCTACAGGGTTTCAGCCTATGAATGTTAATCTGATTGCAAGGGCCATTCTGGATCACTGCGTCCAGCTCCTATCCAGGAGGCTCAGTGGGGAATTGAATTCCCAACTCTACCTCTGCTGCCAGAGACCCAAACCAATGAACTATATCGCCTGATCCTACTTTAGCTGAGTAGGTTGCAGTTATAATTAGAAATGGGCACGAAACAAATATTTTGCAATTCATTTTTTGTTTTTTCGTTTCATTACAGAATGAAACGAAAAACAAGGTGCCCTTAAAAAATGAAACGAAACAAAATGGAAATTTTCATGTTGTTCCATTTCATGTTCATTTGTTATTTATTTTGACAAGTGCCGATCTCAGCACTTGTGAAAATAAGTAATAAAAATAGCCCTAGCACTGACCAGTTGGTCCATGGGCTGGGTCGGCGCTGGGGATAAAAAAAAAGAAAAAACACCAACCCGGCCCGCAAGCCAGCTCATCGGTACTAGGGATTTTAAAAAGGGGGGACGCTGATCCAGCCCACAGGCCAGCCGGTCGGTGCTGATGGGGAGCAAAATGCTGATCAGTGGGGCTGGTTGGCTGTAAAAATAAAAAATGAAAAATGAAACAAAACAAAGAACAAAAAGAATTTTTAAAAAAAAAATCGTTCCAAACTAACCAAATATTTTTTTTAAAAAATGAATAACTGCCCATCTCTAGTTATAATAGGCTCATGTGAATCACTGGAACTAAGAGAAGAGTTGACTCACTACATCCTCATTAATTCAATGACCCTACTCTATTGTAGTTTACTATTCTCAGCATCAGAATGTTGGCCATTGTCACATTACATATAGCATTTGAATATATGGTTGTGTTAGCTTTCTGTCCTGTCTTTCTTCTGGTTATTTTTAGGCTTTTTCCCAGTATCCTGTACTACTTGTGCCAGAAATATTGGGTCAGTCCAGCACAGGACAGTGCACAACCACTTGAAACTGACCAGTGTAAATATGTGAAATTGAAAATGAAACAGAGATTCAAGAAATCCCATAGAAGCAGGAGCAGTGTAAGGCTATTACACTTAATTTTGAGCAGAAAATTGGAGAGTAGGTGATAAGCATTTCTCCCCACTGCTGCTTCAAGAAATCTTTCAATCACTGCAGGAGTCCTGGAAGTATTCATTTTTAGGATGAAATAACATGTGCTGAGATAAAAAAATGCTGAATAGTCTCTAAAACTCTATATCAGGTTTCAATGTGTACACATGTCAAATAAGGCAAATGTTCCAGTTGGCACAACCACATTTAAATTTGGATTTTTTTATTTAAAAAAACACATTCGTATGTGACTTGGTGTACAATGGTATGGGAACAGGCCCTAGCTCTAAAGCCAATCAATACTATGTGGAGTTGAACTATTATCTTGCATAGAATGTTTCTGATAATGCAACCCAGAATGGAATATCTTTCTCTAAGTCATCTACTTCACACGATTTACTAATCATTGGCCATGATCCAGTATAAACTCCCCAGTCCCTTTCAAACCATTATAGGCCTAGCCAGCATTCTGCCTTCTATATCTTAGAAGGGTTTCCTGTATCCAGCTTGAATGTGTGTTTTTTCCCCCCTAGTCATTCTTGAGTTGCTTAAGAGATCACTGTTCCAGCCAAGTGTCAGTCTTTGCCAAAGGTCTGCATAATTCACCATTCTCCTTCCCACAGGGACTAAAGGGCAGCCTCTGGGAAGCCCAAAAGTGGTATAAGTGTGCAATGGGACCCTCCTACTCACGTTCCCCCCCAAAATGGTATTCAAAGTCATACTTCCTGTAGTTAATGACATGACCGCTTCTTGGAGAAAGTCGCCTTCTTGCTGATATCTTGTCACTTTTTCTAAACTGAGAGTCCAAATGGGAATTTCCTTATACCCACAGGATTTCCCACCATTCTTGACAGCAATTCCAGCTCTTCATTTCCAACCTTTCCTTCCTTTTCTGCAATTTATTCTGTGCAGGAAAAGCCAAGTTTAGATGGCAGATTTCTGGGGTGAGAAGCTTTCAATGTGAATGCTAATCCACTACCAAACAAAAAGCAAACAAAGATCAAGTGTACAGAATAATCCAAAAGGGGGATATGCAACATTTTCCAAGGAATTACTGTGAATGGCAGCTGATTTCCAAAGCAGATTTGGAGGGGAAACTGATCTTGTTTGGGCGGAGCTGGGATGCAAATTTTCAGTGAAGTTCTAATCTTGTAAAGTGAACAACAATAGAACCATTGCAAAGCAGCCGAGAAGCCCCCTGAAACTTCTGTTCAAAGAGATCTTATAGAGGAAGATCTCAAGGAAAGAAGAACAGTGGACTCCTTTCATTTTTGTAGACTATGAGAGGCTACAGGATTCCCTTTCTAATTTATGATAGTATGATAAATAACCATGATGTGCCATCAAGTCAATTCTGACTTAGGGTGGCCTTTTACATGGTTTCCCAAAAGTGGTTTACCATTTCCTACTTCTGGAGGCACCCTGGCACTATGTTGCTTGTTGAAGGCCAAAGAGGTTGCCTGTACTTGCAGGAGGCACAGTAGGGAATCAAGCTATCAACCTCTGGCTCAGCAGCCAGATGCCTAAACTACTGAGCTATCCAGCCATTGTTAATAGTCATGTGCTGTCAAGTCAATTATTGCTTATGGAAACTCTACCGGAGGCACTAAATAGCCATAGCAACTAGTGCCCACTAGAAGCCTTATTTTTCATTGACATTGTGTTGTTATGCGCTGTCAAGTCATCCAAGGTGACCCTTTGAATGGATGATGCCCGAAGTGGCCTCCATTAAGATCGTTGCCCAGTTCTTACAAATGTAATGCAGTTGGTTTCTTGACGGGGTCAGTCCATCTCATTTTGGTCTTCTTTTTCTGATAGCTTCACTGTTTCTAGCACAATACATTCAGTGAATGTATCCAATCAATGTTTTAAAGTTCATAACCTTCACTGCATATTGGCACAGTCAAATCCATTGTTTGACTGTGAGTTGTATTTCTTTTATTTTTTTAAGAGTATTTTTACCCTACGTTTCTTTGGAAAAGGAACCAAGGTGGCTTACAGTACTAATGAGGGACAATATACAGTCCAGTACAATTAAAACCTATTCAAGTATTGAGAACAGGAAATTGAGGGACATCTTACAGCATTAAAAGACAACATTACATTAAAGCTACAAGAGAACACGAACAGTTAAAAATAGAGCAAAAATTCAATGTAAAAGTTATATGAGTTCTGGAAACTAACATTGAAAACATAGGGTCAATGCAATCACACAAGGTTATAAGTGGTTATAAACACAAAGTCTATGTGATGATGTATGGTAGATTCATATAAAAGACACATAATAGGTAGTCCATCATTCATGGAAAGCTTGGCTGAAGAGAAAGATCTTTGCCTTTTTCCGGAAAGACATCAGAGATGGGGCAGTCCTCACCTTTAGTGGGAGGGAGTTCCAGAGTCTGGGTGCAGCAGCCGAGAAGGCCCTTTCATGTCTTCCCAGAAGACATACCTGTGAGGATGGGAGGGGAATCATCTCCTGATGACATTACCACCCAAGCTGGTTCATACTGTGAGATTCGATCTTTGAGGTAGCTAGGACCCAGATTGTACAGTGCTTTATAGGTTAAGGTGAGCACTTTGAATTGTGCCCGATAGCTGATTGGTAACCAGTGGAGCTGCTTTAATAGGGGTGGAATATTATCTCTCTACCCCACCCCAGTCAGCAATCTGGCTGCTACATTTTGGACCTGTTGAAGTTTCCTGAGACTTTTCATCAGTAGTCCCACATAGAGCACATTACAGTAGTCCAGCCAGGACATCACTAGAGCACGTGTCACCATGGCCAGAGCTGGTCTTTGTCTGTTCTGAATCTCCCAGCTTTCAGTTTCAGGAGACAACCACTTATAAGAAAAGAAGGAAAACTTTCCCTACTCCTCACCAAGCATGGTTTTATATCTCCTAACTTGCCTGTCCTCCAAAGTTCAAGACACCAAATGCTGTAACATTTCCCCATATTGTATGCTTCAGTTCTCTTTGTCTTATTCTTCAATATACTTTGGCAATTGCTTTTTAAGATATCCCCACCTCCCTGTAGTACTAATAGAAATTCTTACCTTCCATATTCCATGTAGGGATCAAGTGATGTATATTTTGTAATGCCATAATTATGTTTGCTAAAAAGAGAGGGTGCTTCTAAATGTGTGAGAAAAAGATGAATCTATGCAGAAACTATGTTTCTGGGTGAGTGCCATTTCTATAGTTCAAGGCCTGCCTGGCCTCTTTCCACTACAGCAGATGCTCAGGAACTCCCTTCTTGTCTACAGAGATTGGTGCAGCTGGGACATATTGATCTGGGTGCTGACCCTGAAGTATGGCCCAGGATCTAAACCCCCAAACACATCTACATTTTATCATGGCCCAACATTTAAACACCAACCACCCCTTTATCTTTGGATCTTGGTCGCTTTGACAAGACTACATTCTTGATTGCTCCCCAACTATGTTAAATTGTTAACAAAACTTGATCTGGCTTTCCCGAGACATTTCCTCTTTAAATTTGCTTCCAACCCCAAGGTCCATATGTTTTCCTTCAGATTCACAGAGATCCAAACTGAGTCTTCACTTTTAATTTAATTTTGAAGTTCAAGCTGGACACACATAAGCATGCCATTATAACCACAACACACTGGGGGGGGCAACAGAAATGTGGACAACGATACTTTCCCAGAGCTTTTGAACGAAGATGATGGCAGCCATGGCAAGAGATACATTAAAACAACAGTATGGTTGCAATTGCAATTCCACAAGGATATGCAATTGCAACATTTATTCTACCATCACCCTCCCAGTTTGGACAGACTTCTTCCCATAGTTTGTGGCAGAGATTGTATGTAATGTTCACAAGTAACCCCACCCAGATTCAGAATCTTGGACCAGAACCAATGACTCTTTATTCCTTCCAAGTCTTTCAACCTCTAGCCCCAAATCTATCATTCATAATGTAAACCCTGGATGTAAGTCATAGCAAAGATTGTATTACATAGTCATAAGAGACAGCCATGATCAGATTATTAACACATACAGTTTCTGGAAGCATGATAGAACAGCCTACTACACATCAAAATAAAACAGTCTACAAGCATAGGAAAGAAACTTCAGCAGTGTGCACCATAGTTAGTAATTGTTAAGTGCCATCAAATTGCCTCCAGTTTATTGAGAACATATGCATCATGGCTTCCAAAATGTCCTGTCCTGAATAGTGCTATTTGGTTTGTGTAAACTCAAGCCTGTGGTATCCTTTGTGGAGTCAATCCTCTTTTCCTCTTTTCCTACTCTCTTCAGATTTCCAGGCTTGATTGTCTGTTCCACAGAATCCTGCCTTTTCCCAATGTGCCAAAAGTTGGACAGCCCATGACAGCTTTCTTCATAGTACAGCTGCTACATCCATACATAGTGGTTGAGAATACAAGAATGCAGATGGTCTTGGTCTCCAGTGACACATCTTTCTACTTGATGATCTTTTGTAATTCCTTCATTAATGCCCCTCTCAGTCTTCTGATTTCTTGGTCTGGGTCGTCGTCGGCAACACCAGCACTGGTGCCCGCTCAGCCTACCAGAGGCCTCGCTCGGCTTCCGCAACCTAGGTCCTCAGTGGCAGCGGTGGCAGCAGCACTCGCACGGCCTTCCAGAAACCTCATTCACCTTTCCAGGCCTGGATCCTCAGCAGCAGTGGCAGCGATGGCACTCACGTGGCCTCCCAGAGGCCTCATTCACCCTTCCAGTCCTGAGTCCTGAGTCCTCAGTGGCAGCGGTGGCCATGGCACCCACTCAACCTCGCTGGCCACAGTGGCGGCTCTTCAGCAGTGGCAGTGACAGTGTCAAGGGAGGCATTTTACAGATGGAATGAAATTGTTTGTTTTAATGGGGGAAAAACCAACCATTTCATTTAGTCTGTAAAAAAAATGCTGCTTCCTTTTTTCATTTTGTTTCGTTACATTTCATTACATAACAAAGCGACGAAACAGCATTTCATTTTTTGTTTCATGCCCATCCCTATTGGCGATTAGTAGCCTGAACTGGTTTCTGTCTTAAGCTATTCTAAACAGAGCAGCTGGGTTCACTTTTGCGTTCAATCTTAGAATCATAGAATCATAGAGTTGGAAGAGACCTCAAGCGTTATCCAGTTCAACCCCATACCATGCAGGAACCCTCATTACTGTACTCCCGATAGATGGTCATACAGCCTTTGCTTAAAAACCTTTGAAGAAGGAGACTCCACCACCCTTCATGGCAGCATATTCCGCTGCTGAACAGTTCTGATCTTTCTCAACATCAGGGACTTTTCCAAGGAGTTCTTTCTCCTCATGAGGTGGCCAAAGTGTTGGAGCCTCAGCTTCAAAATATGTCCTTCCAGTGAACATCCAGGGTTGACTTCTTCCAGAATAGGTATGCTTGATCTCCTTGCTGGCAAGGGGACTCTCATTAGTTTCCTCCAGCAAGAAAAAGGCATCAATTCTATGGTGATCAGCCTTCTTTATGGTCCAGCTCTCACTTCCATACATCAGTACTGGAAAAACCATTGCCTTGACTATCCGAACTTTTGTTAGCAAGGTGATGTCTATGCTTTTTAAGATGCTGTCTAGATTTGTCATCATTTTTCTCCCAAGAAGTAAGCATCTTTTGATTTCTTTGCTGCAGTCACCATCTATTCTATAGTGATCATGGAGACCAAAAAAGTAAACTCTGTCACTGACTCCATTTCTTCTTTTAAGTGTCAGGAGGAGATGGGACCGGTAGCAATGATCTTAGTTTTCTTGACGTTGAGCTTCAACCCATTTTTGCGCTCTCCTCTTTCAGTCTCATTAAGAGGTTCTTTAATTCCTCCTTACTTTCTGCTATCAGAGTAATATCTGCATATTTGAAGTTGTTTATATTTCTTCCAGTAATTTTAATTCCATTTTGTGATTCATCCAGTCCTGCCTTTCGCATGATGTACTCTGCATATAAATTAAATAGGCAGGGTGACAGTATACAACCTTGCCGTACTCCGTTCCCAAATTTAAACCAGTCAGTTGTTCCATATCCAGTTCTCACTGTTGCTGCTTGTCCTACATATACATTTCTCAAGAGACATATAAAGTGGCCAGGCACTCCCACTCCATTAAGAACTTGCCATAGTTTACTGTGGTCCACACAGTCAAAGGCTTTTGCGTAGTCTATGAAGCAGATGTTTTTCTGGAACTCTCTAGCCTTCTCCATAATCCAGTGCATGTTGGCAATTTGATCTTTAGTTCCTCTGCCTCTTCGAAATTCAGCTTGTACTTCTGGGAGTTCTCTGTCCACATACTGCTGAAGCCTCCATTGTAGAATTTTGAGCATAACCTTGTTAGCATGTGAAATGAGTGCAATTGTATGGTTGCATTCTTTGGCATTGCCCTTCTTTGGGATTGGGATGTAGACCAATCTCTTCCAGTCCTCTGGCCACTGCTGAGTTTTCCAAATTGGCTGGCATATTGCATGTAGCACCTTAACAGCATCATCTTTCAAGATTTTAAATAGTTCAACTGGAATGCCATCACCTCCACTGGCCTTGTTGTTTACAGTGTTTTCTAAGGCCCACTTGACTTCACTCTCCAGAATGCCTGGCTCAGACTGGTCTTTTTATTTTATTTATTTATTTATTTTTGCATTTTTATACCGTTCCCATTTCCCGGAGGGAACTCTGGGTGGTTCACACAAAAAGGTTAAAAGCAGGAACATCATTTAAAAAATGTAGGAAGTATTAGGCAAGAGGCATAAAACTTGACCGTAAAAAAGAAAAAAAACGCGGGGGGGGGGAAAGGACAAAAAACAGAAAAAAAATTCTCAAATTATTTGATGTTCTCCAGGAGCCAGTGGATATTTGCAATATGATATCAAGAGCCTCTTTTTTGGGAGGGGGGGGAGTCCAGCTTGACCATCAGGCATTTATACTTCCATACAAAGTATGTATCTCAGCCAGTTCTGCCTTGGGGGACCCTGCTATGTGTCCAGGCTTGCACTGCTCTCAGCTTCACTGACATACTCAAAGCCCTTCACTACATTATGAGCTAAACTATATATTACCGATAATCTCTCATTAGAACTAAACCGTTGTTAATGTTTGCTCTGTTAAGCTATGGGACCTCACTTGTTGAATCTGGAACACAACAATACAATTATGGAGAGAAACAGGACCTACCCTCCTCAGGGGTCACTTTCCTCATCCAAGCAGCACCATAGCTGAATAGGCTCCACATGCAAGCAAGAACCCAATTCACATGCAAAATGTATGCACAGACAGGAAAGTCTCTTTTTTCAGACTCTTTGGTGCTAATGTAGTCAGGAGGGAGGTCAGGCCTAGTATCTTCCCTCTAGCCATGTTGATGACTCTTAATTAAAGAACTGATATTGAGGTATCATAGATCATTTAAACCAACTGCTTCCACCTCCATTTCAATAACATGTAAACTTCTCCTTTGAACTGTTATTTCTCTGATCTAACTCCTTCTGCTGATTTGGTACAAGATTGCAGGTGTTCACCTAACATTCTTAAGAACCAGTGGTGGGAAATCATACTATCTTTTTTAAGTTTTTAGACTACTGCTCCCAGAAACCTGTAGCCAGAATGTCCAGACATCAGACCAAATAAGTTCCTGATAGATCTATAGTAGGAAAATTAAAATACTTGTAATTGCAGACCTAGGAGCACTAGAAAAAAACAATAAAATGCCAATGCAGGGGGAAAGTGTCATGAAGCAAACTATAGTTATGGGTTTTCATCACTAAATCCAAGGTTGTTGACTCAATTCATGTCATGGTCTACAGCAGTGTTGGTGAACCTATGGCACAGGTGCCAAAACTGGCACTTGGAGCCCTTTCTGTGGACACCCGGCATTGCCCCTTCACAGCCACCTGCATTCAGGTTACATTGCTGTATTGGCACTTTGTGAAAAAATTAGTGGATTTTGAATTGCAGTTGAAAAAGGTTCACCATTTCTGGTCTACAACATTACTGGGCAGCTTATAGTCAATTGTGATGGAGAATGGGAGTTACAATTATGAAGTGGCAAAAAATGCCCAGTATTACTACCACCATATCTCCTGACCACATTACTCTCATTAATTTCAGGAGCCAAGCAAAATAAGATCTTGATAAAACACGGAGAGAAAACTACCAGGAAACACCAATAATTACCAGGAAGGGCTAGGAAAGAATCCTGGCTGAAATTCAAGTGAACCACTGCAGTCAGTCAGAGCTGGAATACTGAGATAAATGAATCTGACTCATCTGCTTCCCCTGTTCCCATTTCCCTTAATCCTGCAGCTTCAGAAGTAGCTCTGCAATGTCCATATTGGTTGCTAGAAGCTACCTGCTATCTCCTCCAGATATACAGTATGAAGGAAAAGTGGAGGCTTTTTCTCCGGTGAGCATAGTGGATTCATATTGCCGCTACTGGATCTACTCCTGTGGTTGAACCAGGGTCTGTAGCGCTGCAAGGAGTGCATTTATCCTTTTGTCTTCTCTTTTATTAGTCATTGGTGCCATTATATTTGTGAGGCTTTAAAATGCTGAACTTTAGTCAGTTTGTGATGTTTGCCTCCTGTTTTGTTCAGTACTTGTTTGGTTCCCTCCCCCACCCCCACCCAAATGTTTTAATTATCTCATCTCAGTGACAGTGACTGCTTGCTTAATCCATGCTCCATTTTGGATTTTGAACCTCAGCATTTGTTTCATCTAAATCTCAAAACAGTGCTCCAAGTTTTCTTATCCTAGTTTTGTGATGCTGCTTCAGGAGAAGAAAAGTGGGGAGGGGGGGAAATGTTGTGGAAATAGTAAACAGACACTGTTTTCTTTTCATGAATCACAACTGTTAGCTAACGGCTCCTCTCAGAGGTAATATAGGAAGTGTGCATGTATTTGACAGTGGGGCTTTTCTTACGTATTCTCTTATAAGAAGATTTTATATCTTGTCTGGAAACTCTGGAAAGATGGCACATTCTGCCTTGCAAATCAGTAAGTACGGCACCTGTTCTTCTTTAATTAAAAACTGTGTTGTTGATATGTGCCAACAAGTCACCTCAGATTTATGGTGACCTTGTGAATGAGTGATCTCCAAAATGTCTTGTCCTCAACAGCCCCGCTCAGCTCTTGTAAACACAAGCCTGTGCCCCCCTTGTCTCATTTCCTGTCTTCCTCTTTTTCTGCTGCCTTCCACCTTTCCCAGCATCATTATTGTCTTTTCCAGAGAATCCTCCCTTCTCATGATGTGCCCAAAAGAGGACAACTTCAGTTCTGATATTTTCGTCTCTAGAGATAGTTCAGGCTTGCTTTGATCTAGGATCCACTTGTTCGTCTTTCTGACAGTTGAGAGTATCCACAAAGCTCTCCTCCAGCGCCATATTTCAAACGGATCAAATTCCCGTCAGCTTCCGTAAAATTTTTCCATTTTGTAAAAACATAAATGTTACCGTTACGAAAACATAAAAACAGTTCAGATTGATTGTAGAAAACTATAAGGAAAGAGAATTCATTTTAGTTACTACAAATATTTGGAGATTTGGTCAGGGGATCTTGCTTGAGAAGTACTGGCAGATTAATATTTGTAATCATCCCAAGGTAGATGTTTGTGCGAGCTTCTTGTGATCATGTAAATTATATGCAGGTTGGTAGTGCAGAAGGAGGATCCAAGTACAAATGGTGATTAGAGGCACTGGGACAGGGAGATATTTTCTTCAGAAAGGAGGGAACCTATAGATACATGTTTGAACTAAAAGTTTGATTCTAAGATATGTTACAGTTGTAAGATAATGTATTATGCAAGATTATGCATGAGTAAACAAAGATGCAATGAAGCAGGTTCTGTAAAGCTAAAACAAGGCTTAAAACCAAGAATGTAATCCAATGGCATGTCACTTGAACTACAACTTCAGTAAGAACATTTAAATTTTTCTAAGTAACTGTTTATGGTGGTAGGCATTCAAGATGTTTATTCTTTATTTTTGAAGGATTTCACCCATGCCTCTTTTATGTTACTTTCCGTAAGGAAACCATGCTTTTAATACAGTACACTCAAGAGATCTCTGGATATAAGGTTTTCATGCACACACCTTCTGGTTTCATCAGAGCATGCATGAGGAACTAACCATACAGATCCCATCCTGAATGTTTGTATTCCAAAGTCCCAGTACTTTGTGTAATGGTCTGCAACTTTGGATTAGGGAACTTTTCACTCAAGACAATACAATATGTTGCATCCAACTATACAGACTCAATCAATTTTACACAGGTATGGATGGAAAGGTGCCTTACTGTGCTCTATGTTACATCCCAAGGGAGATGCACCCTTATTTAGTGTTTCAGAAGCCCTCACGTGTGGTTATTTTTTATGCATAACTTGCAATGCCAACAGTGGTTTTCCATCTGGCACTGGTTTGGTTTACTTGCTTTCAGAAAGATTTTAATCTGCAGTTCATCTAGCATGGGCCTTTTTGTATGGCTGTGAGGTTTAAGAACTCTCTTTTATTATTCTTTCCAGACAATTTTATGTGTTGTTCATGAACACTCTCCAAATCATCTTCTAAAAATGGGATCCTATTTCCTAATTAATCAAAAATGAAATGGGTGGAAAGAAATGTATCATATTGACTAGTACTATTTCCCAAATTCTCCAGATGGATGCACTCATACGCAATAGAAAGGGATAAAGAAATTTTCACATGTAAACACAAATTTGTGAATCTGCATTTGTTTCATGTCTGCCGTGTTTTGACATAGTGGCCTAAAAGTATTTCAACAGTCAAACAATACTAGTTTTCAGTACACTTACCATTGGCCATCTATCTGTACTATAGTTAAAGAACATCAGTGTATTCTGGATACTCCCGGATCCAAGAATTATGTATGACATTAGCAATAAAAATTGTGTAATCCCAGTCCTTCACTTGTGACTTTCCAGATGGAGGCTTTTGCAGGCAGATTCGCAGTCAGCGATGGGAAAGTCAGCACTGATCCATGTGTTGATATAGTCTCTGATCTCTTGATGAATTAGCAAAGTCAATGTGGATTTCAAAAACTACAGTGATGCAACAAATACAGCAGTGGAAGATCCAAATGAATATGCAGTATTTCGATACTTCCTATTCAGAGCTACTATTATTGGAGAAAACAGCCATTTTGCCAATCTGCCCAGAAGGCACACAACATTTTAGGTCACCATATAATTTCGCCTGTAATAATGTGGCTTCACATTCTACTCACTAATTTCCGGTGGTTCATATCCCCGATGAGCCCAAAAATTGTAAATCTGTTTAGCATACCAACAGAAGAATGTTTGTCACAGTGGTTTTGATTCTGAGATGCATGAAAGAAATGCCACCCACAGAACAAATGTATGTCATCGTATTTTCCTGAGGTGCTCCCTCCATACATTGAGCTTTGTATCCCTTTGAAGTTCAAATCTGATTGTCCATTTGGTCATGGAGTTAAAGCTTGTGGTCCTACGTGTATTACTTAAACATTGTGGTCTCTTTGCTTATGTGTATAACATATCTGAGTAATTCCATTTGTCCATTTTATTCTTTAAAAGAGAACCTGGCTTGGCAATGAGAGCTAGAGAAACTCCATATGACATTTCCTTGGTAACTTATGCAGTGCTAGCTTATAATCAGCAGCAGGTGCGAGATTCCAAGGATTTCTCCCAGAGAGTGTCAAAGAAAGCAAAATTAAGTGAAACGTCCACACTCCAATTCTCCTTTACTTAAATAAACTCAGAACAGAATGTATCTCTCAGTTCTTCAGCAGAAATGAGAGTCAATGCACAGAAAATATGTTGTAGGGGCCAGCCACTATAGTTTCTCATCATATGGCTTTCATGATACCACGTGGACTGTCTGATTTTCTCAACATCACCTTTTGTCCACCTAATGAGCCTATTCAGACCATTGTTCATCTTATGAACCTATTTCAGGCCAGGGTGACATGAGGTCAAAGTGAACTATAAAACAGAGGACTCACAACTAGCTTTCCTCAGATTGAAGAAGCTGTTTGGATGAGCAGTGAAAAGTTTCAATCTCTCAAGAAAAGAAGTCCTGTTGCCATGGCTCAGCTTCCAGATCAATGTGAAAAAGTAAAACTTCATAGAGTAGACACTGTACCACTGTCTGTGTATAAAAAGACTCCATATGCACAATTTCCATCCTTTCTGAGATGGAGGAATGATTACCAAGATCTCCATACATACAGGCCTGCATGTAAAGTGCCCATGCCACCCATTGCTTTCTGTCTGCTTTGAAAGATATGATACAAATGACTCTCGCTTCTGTTTTCTCATCATTACAACTCTGTAAGGTGGCTTAGGCAAATGGGCCTGTCCAGATGCCTGTCTCAGATACAACCTCCAACAATTCTAGAGATAATAGCCAATAGCAAGGAGCTGCAGTCCTAAAACATCTGGAGTATCCCCATTTCCTAGCTGTGATTAGGCTGAGAAATACCATAAAACCAAAGACCACCATGTGAATCCTGCTTCCCCAATTAAAAAATAGATCATTTGGCTCTTCTTCCCCCCAAAGTTGGGGGTCCATGCCCTACTCTCATTTACATGTACCTCAGTTTAAGTAATTAATTCATTCTCTGGGCCGTTTTGTATTGCAATTCACAAAAAACTCTTAAACGGAAATGCAGTTACCCATAGGAATGCATTGAAAACTAATAAATCTGTTCTAGAGGTCAAAAGGCAATCCAGGGCATTTCCATTTAAACTTTTCTTAAACCGAGGCATTCCCAATCTTTTCATCATGAAAACATCACACATCAACTTTTAATGTCTTACCCCCCTCCCAAAAAAGAAAACTTAAACCAGGGCATTCCATTGGGAAAAAAAATCTTAAACTAACACATCCCCATTTCCAATAATTTCTTTTCTTAAACTGAGTTTTTCTTTAACTGAGGCATTCTTAAATCGAGGTACCTCTTTATTCAAAATTAGTTGTAATGAATATGTTGAAAAAGAAGACTGAGAGGGGATATGATAGCTATGTTTAAATATTTGAAAGGATGTCACATTGAAGAAGGGACTGGTTTATTTTCCATTGCTTCAGAGACTGGGACGTGGGGCAATGGTCTAAACTTCAGGAAAAGAGATTCATTTTAAACATTAGGAAGAATTTCATGACAGTTAGAGCTGTTTGGCAATGGAATATGCTGCCATGGAGGGTGGTAGAGTCTCCTTCTTTGGAGATTTTTAAGTAAAGGCTGAATGGCCATCTGTCGGGCGTCCTGTGATGAGGGTTCCTGCATGGCAGGGGGTTGGACTAGATGGCCCTTGAGGTCTCTTCCAACTCTATGATTCTATGAAATAATTAACAACAGTATGGCTATGGAACAAGTAGAGGTCAATTTTATCCAATAGGGATAATGGTGTACAGAATAGAAAGCTGTTGAATCTTCAGTGAAATGTTTTTTTTTCTGTATTAAAAAGATCATCTACCAATACCATCTATAAGGAATGGTGGAGAGAGAAAATATTTTAGCTATTAACAACAGCACATCTCTCTGTGTTTTCTGTAAAGCAAGACAGTCTGCTCACTTTGTCAAGGTGAACCATGTGCTCTGTTAAGGCATCCTGTAAAAATGAATGCCTACATTGTCAATATGAGTTTCAAAATTCACTACAACTATTATTAATATATTTATCGTGTATATTTCAGGGAGTAAAAAGGAGAACAAACAGAAAAGACTTGTACTGAGAGATTTACTGGACAGAATAATAGACTCAGAAGACCAGGGTACAAATCTCTGTTCAACCATGGAAACTCAATGTTGGTCGCACTGTTAAAGCTACTTTTTAAATATCTCATCCAGCATGAAAACCCAATTAAGATCACTAATGTGACTTGATGGTGCATAAGGCATGTACAGTGGTACCTGGTATAAAGGAATTAATTCATTCCAAATGAAATTCTGTTAAGCAAATTTTCCTTTATACAAATTTCTCATAGGAATGCATTGAAAACAGAGTAATCCCTAATCGCAAATATTTTTATGTTGTATGGATTCGTCCCATAGGCGATTATGTTAAGCAAATTTCCCCTATCTCCGGAATTTTTCATGTTGTACAGATTTTATGTTATACAAACCGTTTGTTATACGAGGGTCCACTGTATATATTGTACTGAACAACTACATATTTCTACTTTAGCTGTTGAATAAGAATTTCATTTCCAGCTTAGTAAAATATTTTGTAAAATATCCAACTGTTTCATTTTGGGTACTTACTTACTTACTTACTTACTTACTTACTTACTTACTTACTATTTTTACCCTGCCTTTCTCCTTAACAGGATTGAAGGTGGATCCGAGGAATAGCTAATCTGAAGAGGAAACAGAGTCTCAAGATGTAAGCGGGAAAGGCATCTTAGTTACTTTAAAAAGCCCAACATCCATATTTTTATATTTTCAGACTTTGCCTGCCTTTCTGATTGGGTTTCATCAAATATTTCCAGTTTCCCTGTTCTCTTCCAGACTCCAATAATTGGAAATAATTTCAGATTATAAAAAAATTTAAATGGAGGTGGGGAGTGGAGATGGGCACTTCACTGCGTTGATGGGCACACAGGCACTGTGTAGCAGTATCCTTCTCCCTGATAGCCAGTGTACCCGCTTATCCCTCTTCTATCCGGCTGGTGGGGATCCTGCCTCCTTGCCAAAGTGATCAGCTGCCAGCACAGGTGAGGCCAAGCAAGCCAAACCACTTCCTGGAGTGGAGTTCTACCAGGGAAGAAGCCCCCTGGTGGGACATGGCATCCAGTAAGTGAGCCCGTCGGCCCGAGGGAAGTGCCACATGGCACCTATGGGCCCATGTTGGCGGCTTTGTATGAAGCACCCATAAGACTGCTTGAGTATTAAACATTTTGGCATTGAATCCTGGTGCTCAGACATGTTAGTGCAGAAAAGGGTTACCACTGTTTCATTTTGTATTTCTAGAAAGGTCCTCATCTTTTACACCTATGTGCCAGAGCTTTCCATGCTGAAAGTAGCTAGACCTAGGGAAATTTTGTTCAAAACTCCTATTTAAGAATTTTCCAGGATTCACCCACTTATTTATATTCAGGTTAGAAACAACTTGATTTGATTTGTTTTGTTTTTTAAAAAATGACTGTCAGAGGAGAACTATTAAATCTGCTGGAATGCTGAGCCTCATCCCTTGTTTTGCTTGTGCGTTGGTTTAGAAACCCTTGTTTTGTTTGCCTGACAGATTTCACTTACTGTGAGTTGCCAATAAATACAGCTGAGGTATGACATCGATTTTGTTTTCCTGTCCCACTTTTGTGCTTTTCATAAGTGGCCAAAACAGCAGGGAACTCGGCAAGACTCAATAGGGAACATGGTCGTTCAAATCAGTTTTGGTCCAAGTGAGAGCACTGCCATTAAACGCTTCAATTAGATAGTAATCTAATTAGCTCTTGCAACCATCAATAGCATGTTCAGTGACTGAAAGAAGGAAGAAACACAGTGTGAAATGTGTCTTTTATCACTTTGAGAGCTGCCATTACAGCCAACAAGCTTGTGATTTGTTGTCAAAATAATTCCACTGGCTCTGGTAAGATGGCTCTTTATTGAATTGGGTGTTTTGCCCCACAGTTCCTTGTCACCACTGTCTTTCACACCACATGACAGAATTTCCCACATGAATCCCTTGGATACAGTCTGTTTGATACTGGCCTCAGCTCCTGTCACTGAGGCTGTCCTCATAAGAACCCAGACTAGTTCAGGGATTGGTTTGGAACCCTTCAGCCAGGGCCAGTAGAGATGGCTGGTGGGCACTGACTACCTTCCAGTTCTTCGGCAAACCTTCTCCTTCACTTATGCTCCCAGCATCTCAGCTGAATGGGGCTGGGGCTTGTCAAGACTAGAGATGGGCACGACTAAAAAAAAAATGGTTTTTCGTTTTTTGTTTTTCGTTGAGGGGTCCGTTTCGTTTCGTTTCCGTTTCCGTTTTGATTTTTGGAAATTTTCGTTTTCTTTTTTGTTGCGTAACGAAAACAAAAAATGAAAACGAAAACGAAAAATTTCTGTTTCGTTAGCATTCTTTTCAGTTCAATGTACTTGCTGCAATGAAAACGAAAAACACAGCAAAGTTTTCCGTTTCGTTTCCGTTTCCGTTTTGTTTTTTGGGAAATTTTTGTTTTCGTTTTCGTTGCATAACGAAAATGAAAAACGGAAACGGAAACAAAAAATTCGCTGAGTCGTGCCCATGTCTAGTCAAGACCTCTCTCACCCTTCTCAGGCAGCACAATGTTGGTGGGGCTAGAGCCTCTTCTGGGGAAAGGGCATTGTGTCCTCCTCTTTCCTGGCCTCTACTTCTGCCCACTGGGTAGCAACTCAGAGGATCCTGTCAACATCTTTCTTCTCCTGTGCCAATTCTTCAAACACCAAAGTTCTCTCTGCCTTGGACCTCTGGGTCTCCATGTCAGCCAAACCTTCACCAGACATCATAATAAACACAGAAAACTCCACCAGCATCTCATCCTCACACTCCTTTATGCCCTCCTGCCTTCTGACTAGCTGTTCCCTTTCATCCCACTCCTCAATGACTCTTGGGGTCTCCTCCTCGCAGCCTCTCTAAGAGCCCTGGGAAGGACCTCCCTATCGAGGTACCACAAGCAAGCACAGATGACCCACCAAGAGCCCTGGCTGTGACCCTCTCACAATCACATCTGGTGTTGTGACAAACACATATCTTTCGACCAAATTTAAAAACATCCAGTACTGGCATACAGTACTTTATTAAAAACAGCTTGAGAGATTTTGTAACACTGTTTGTAGACAGAGAAGTCTTTCCCACTTTTCTAATATCAATACAATGACAGATAGAGTTTATAGAATAATTTACCACCATATGAGGCACTGTGCATATCTTTTTTCTATTAAGGCAGATTTGGAGCTGATCAACAGCGGCTACCCCACTATATGGGTTATGTGGTTGGACCTCCAAAAGAGGCAGGTGTGGTATGGGGCCAGAGACCCCTGGAAGATGGACATGGTAATACAATAGTTGATCAGGATGGTTTGCCATAGGAATACATTGGAAATTGATTAATTCATTCTGGAGGCTAGAGAAGAGACAAAACCACAATTTTTGTGCAAAACACTTTATAAAGTGCACTTTAAAGACATGCACACTGTATAGAGACATGACTGATCCATAATAAACATTTCAAACAGCACACATCAATTTTTTTGAACATGCTTCAATGCACTTTAAAGACATACACACGTTACATGTCGTTAAAGTGTACTTTATAAGGAGTTTTGAACAAAAGCCAGGTGTTTTTGTCTCTTTTCTAGCCTCCGGAAGGAATTAATCCATTTCCAATGCATTCCTATGAGAAATCATGTATTGAATTAAGAACATTTTTAGTTAAGCAATCGAGTTTTGATTAAGAATAATAATCAACAAATATTGAAAATTGCTGCATACCAACTCAGACTCTTGGTGTAAACAGCACTGGAAGCAATGAGAGGCAGTGGCTCTTAGGAGTATAAAACTGTGCTTGTCTCATTCTAACACTTCACATTTCCCACTGTCATTTATGAGACAGATGATTTTTCTGCATTGTTTATACAAATTTGTAGTTTTGAGACAAATGATATACAAATTGGAGTAGTGCAGTAGCTGCTACCCTCATTGCCACCATGGAGTTTTAAAAAGTAGAAGCATGTATGTGCCCTGTCTGCTTCTTAGCTAAAAAAGGACAATAGTTTTCTCCAGAGATATCTGGTGCAGAATGACTAGAAGTCTATGGGGTGGTGGTGGGGAATCATTCATTTTCAGATTTCCATATCGAAGGCAACAACTTTGGCAGAACTTGTAATTTCTTTACAGGCATTTCTGACACATTCACATACCCTCTCTTGCTAGGAATGAAAAAATGTGCCATAATTCTTCACATTCCTCAGGGTTGTTCGTAGTTTCTTTCACTTCCCATTCTCAAGATGAACCCCATATACCTTTTCCATGCCAAAGACTACCCCTACTATCATTTCTTTAAAATCCTTTGCTGTAGGTTAGCCTTGCTCATAAATTATTTCTTACCTTGTGTTAGGTTCCCTCAGCAAGGGCAGATCTCCAAAACTAGTTGCGTATTCCCAATTGTATAAATGAACATGGAGCCACTACTTTCTGCCTGATTTACCACGGTACCTTGGTTTAAGTAATTAATTCGTTCTCCGGGCCATTTTGTATTGCAAAAAAAATAATAATAATCTTTTTAAAACCTTTTAATTAATTTTTAAAACAATTCGATACATAATACTTACATACAAATTCATAATTATTGATCCTAATTTTTCATCACCCCTCCCCCTCCTTCCCAGCCCCTGGAACTGAAGAACAAGCAATTTTTAAACTTTCTATGCAAACTAAGTCCTATCATATGCCCCACCTATACATCAATGGCTTCCCCTTAAACCTTTGTATTTTTACATATGGAGCTAATGCATCATTTTTTACATTTATTCCATGTTTCTTTGGATACCTTTTTTTCTTTAACCCATTTGAAATAATCATACCACTTTTCTTTCTTGTAATTTCCTAATCTACCCCTTTTTTAACTCACCAATATATCTGATTGAATTATTTCAAAAAAATATAAATTCCAATTTTCCTCAGTCCATTTAGGGGAATCTTTCCATCCACATGCAATTACTGCATGTGCCACTACTAACATTGACTTCAATAAGTATTGATCCGCATCTCATATCACAAAAAAAAACCTTAAACTGAAATGCGATTTCCCATAGGAATGCATTGAAAACCAATTAATCTGTTCCAGAGGTTAGAAAAAAGGCAAACTGAGGCATTCCATTGAACATTTTCTTAAACTGTGGCATCCCTGTTCTTTTTGTCATGCGAATATCACACATCAACTTTTAATGCCTTACAAAAAAATAAAACCAGGGCATTCCATTGAAAAAAATTCTTAAACTAATGCATCCCCATCTTTTCTTAAACTGAGATTTTCTTTAAACAAGGAATTCTTAAACTGAGGTACCACTGTAGAAGTATTCTGAAAATATATTGTGTGAAAAACCTGACTCTTCTGCTTATCATTGCAACAATACATCTGCAGGTGGCCTGCTCTGAATTTCAGCATCTTCACCTACAAGTAGGCCTAATCCTTATAAGCAGCAGCAGTAATGTGCAGTGCAAATCCAGCCAGCCAGAAAAAAAAAAAAAAGATTGGCTCTTGCAAATGAAAAACCCATGTGCACCATCTAATGGGTAAAAGTAAGAATGTCTGCTTTGGGCCACTGTACTTCATAAAACCTGCAAGTAAAGGAAGTGGAATTTTATGAAAACCGAAACACAAAAGCTGTCTTCTTATACTCTCCTAGAAGCTGCCAGGCACAATGTTCATTATACAGCAGCTTTCACATTCCTATAGGATCTGTTTCTCTCTGCTAGAGGTCCTTGAGATGGTCTTCCCATACTCAGCATTTTATTGCACAAACATATGAGTTCTGTCAATGTTTTTGAAATTGGTAAAGGGAATCCAGATGGAGAACTTCAAGAGGCACTAATAGGTAATGAAAGTCATGTCCGTATGTATGAACCGTCAAGCATTACACAGCAAAAAACTCTCTTCTGGACTAAAATGATATGCCTTTCAGAGGGATATGAAGGGCATTGCACAATTCCTGTCATGAAAAGAGGAAAGCTGTGGTCATGGAAGAGTAATTTCACCATGTCTTAAACTTTAGGAGAAGGGCTTGCATGGGGGTGGGGGAGGGGGGAGATTATTATTATTATTATTATTATTATTATTATTATTATTATTATTAT
>JAHTLZ010000016.1:25103293-25144752 GCA_023846285.1 Phrynocephalus versicolor | reverse complement strand
TATTATTATTATTATTATTATTATTATTATTATTATTATTATTATTAAATCCTTGAAGCATTAAAATATGTTTGCATTAGCCTCTACATTGGAATTTATTTCTAATTTTACTGCTGATCTTTCTACTCCTTCCTTTTACAAATCTAAGATTCTTACTATGAAACAAGAAGTAAAATACTCACCAGCAGTTAGGGACACATTCATGTTTTTAATGACTTTTGCTTTACTAATGATTCATCATCAGGGGTGTATACAAGTAAAAGTTACAGCTGGTAATTAAAAAGGGGTAGGATACAATAGGAGCCACATTGTCCAGAAACTATAATGGAAGGAGTGATAATATTTAAATATCAAAAAAGAATGTATGTGTCAAGAAATGCAAGATATATAAGGGAATTTACTTTTTATTAGTTGACTGTATTATACAAGCCCACTTGAATTTTAAGTACACAATGCAAACATTTAAATACAATCCTATGGTTATTAGAAAGGCTCCCCAGGAGCCATGCTCAAATTTCCCTCTAAAAGGGTAGGGAAAATCCAACCTGATGATGATGGTGGTGGTGGTGGAAAACTAAAAAATAGAAGAAAAAAATAAGAAATATTTGACTAAAAATACTGGCTAAGTACAAGGAAAATTGGAGACGCATTGGAAATTGGAAAGAAGCAAATAACAGCAACAGCTAGAAAAACTGAAAGATACTGGAGCGAAACGAACAGAACCATGAAAATTGTGTTTGTTGCGTTTTGTTTTCATTAATGGTGATGCGCAATGAAATGAGCTGTTTTAAATGTTAAAAAACGCCCTGGACATCCATAAAAACCCAGAGATAATTATTTATACTGTCTGATAATACCTACCAGGGGGGGGGGTCCTTAAAATGTGCATTTATGTCTTTTCTCAGATCGCTGTATTTTTTTCCTTTAAGGGGAGTTAGGGGACATCGACCCAAAATGGCTCCCAGATGCCTGATATTGATTTCTTGGGTATTAAAATGCCCTGGACATCCATAAAAATGCACTGATAATGCAATAAATTATTTGAAATTATTACCTACCAGGGGGTTGGGGTCCTTAAAACGTTTGTTTTTGTCTTCTCCCATCGCGATGTATTCCTCTTTTCCCTTTAAGGATGACAAAATGGATGTCGCCACTCCAGCCACAACATGGAGGCAAGCCATGTGATGGGATCATGTAAATTCTTGGACAACTTCAACCAATAGCATGCCCAGGTTGCAGACTGGGCAGGTCTGGCAGCCACAGAGGGCATAAAAAGCTCTGGCAGCCCCCGTCCTCCTTGCAGTCCCCAGTGAGAGTTAGGGTGGGATTGCTGTCTCTGCGACTCTGGCTTCAGTCCTGCAGCCTCCCTGTGTGTGTGTGTGCGTACTAGAGATGGGCACGACTTAGCGGTATTTTTGTTTTCGTTTTTGTTTTTTCGTTTTCGTTACGTAACGAAATGAAAACGAAAAACGGTTCAAAAATGGACCGAAAACGGAAACAAAACAACTAATTTTGAGCCAGTTTTCTTTTTTTGTTACTGGAAAAGCACTCAATGGAGCTAAATGGGGAGAAACGAAAAAAATTTTGTTTTCGTTTTCGTTTTTCGTTTTCGTTATGCCCCCGCACGGAAATGCTTTAAAATTCATGCAAAAAGCGGGTAGAAAAAAAAGAAAAAACAAAAAATGAAAATGAAATGTTTCCAAAAATTCACAAAAAACGGAAACGAAACAAAACAGACCTCTCAACGACAAACGAAAAACCGAAATGCCATTTTTTTTATTCGTGCCCATCTCTAATTGAAATCCTACTGAGATAGTCTAGGAGTGAATGGATATGACCGGAATTATCCAGAGGAAATGTCTTTTCTATTTCTATACTAGTGTGTCCTGGAATTTGGGGTAGAATGGTGAGGAAGGGCAAGGGGAGAGAGCAGGCCATTTTGGTTTTCAGGATCTCAGGGAATTTGAGGTAGAGCCAATAACATGCCACTAAGTAAGGCATTGGCCATGAATCAAAGAAGAAAGATAATGAAGAAAGAACAGAGTTGATATTTGGCTTTTGAAGAGTGGCAGTTTGGCAATTGGCTTCCGTACAGATGATTACCAGGTGACAATGCTGACTGCTAACAGAAGAGTAAGGGTGATTATCTTATAATGACAGATGGCTAGAGATTCTCCCCAGACAAAATGCTTTCCTGCAAGTTTTCTTGTACACTTTTCTAGGCCTTTATTTAAATAACAGTAACTCGTGGTTTCTGAATCTGAGGTTTGCCCTATGCCCGTTCTCAGTCAAATTCAAGAAGAAGAAATCGTGATCATGCCACAGTCCTACAAGGCAGAAGAGTAGGGAACGTATATATGGGAAGAAACAATTCTTGGTCATATATAAATCGCCTTATGTGAAATCTGTTTTATTGCCATTCCTAAGAGTAAAAGCTCCTTAGGTTAGAGTCTTTGGTTTGAGTAAGAGAATTGTTTCAGTTAATCTATAAAACAAGTATTCCCGAAAACACAGTTTCTTTTGTATTTGCAGTGGAAAGAACTTGAGGTTTCTAAATTCTAAATGTGAGGAAAACTGGAACTGACATTTGGCCATCCATACTGAGAGTTTTGAGACTGTCTGTATTCAATACTGCTAATGCTGAATAATGGAATTTTTATTTCAGATGCTCCTCAGCTTTGACATCTCCATTACAGCCACAATGCATCAGACCTAACAGAACATGGAGCAAGACATGGCTGCTATCAAGATATGGTAAGAATTTGGCACAGTGGTCTTTTTCAGGAAAGAGCTCATTAGAGGTTGCACACAGAAAAGGCCGTGGGGAAGACCTCACTCTGGAATACCAGGACTCTGTTCTGGTCCTGTGCTATATATGAACTAGGTGGAGAAAAAGATAAATCTCTTATGTTTTCTCAGAAAAGCTGCTTGCTAAGAAATTGTCGCCTCAGTTCTAATTTTACCATGGAAATATACAAAACTAGAAAAAGAAATGAGGCAGTCTGTGGTAAATCTGAATGGCTGGAATATATGATGCTTCTGCTCCCAACAATTCACTTAACAGTGGTCTCCTGCGCACCTAAGCAGCCACAGAAGTCACTTGTTTATTAGTACACAACAGGGTTTACTTTTGCTGCAACTAGTTGTTGGAACAAAGTTGCCCTGAGATTAATAGTTTGTGGCTGCTGTGGCATCCCGAAAGGGTTGCTGGTGGACCTACCCTCCACACTCTCCTTGCTATATAATGAATAGCTGCATTTCCAATGTTCCTGCACCACGCAGATGTGTCACTGCTGAAGCAATAGCTGCCACTGTCTTGTTACAGAAGATGGAGTTAGGTCTTAGCTCTAGAGCAGGGGACAAACGTTTCCCTTGTGCCAGTACTGGTTGCTTAACCTCAGATCTCACGCCCTGGTGCCTCTGCACAGCAAGGCAGTAGACTGGGCTCTTAATCAATACTGAACCAACCACACATGTCAAGAGACAAGCATTTGGTCTAGTTTATCTAAATAAAGACTCCCAAATGAACATTGCATCCATCTGACACAGAAACTTCTTTGATGGCAAAACGGTCATGGAAAAGCTGGTTTAGCTATTTTTACAGGGCTGGGACAGGTACACCATTTCAGGGTGTTCCTGACCACTGAAATACTTCTTCCAGAGGTTTGCTATGCAATCACTCGTTCATCTTAGGTTCAGCACATTTCTCCATGAAACACCACAGCTTCAATGCACTTAAAGGGAAGCTGCAACCTTTCCTGGCATTTCCATATTCTGCAATACTCCATTAGGACTTCCCCCAATGTTATTCCTTGACACCTTGCTTCTGTTACCTTTA
Source organism: Phrynocephalus versicolor (assembly GCA_023846285.1). Classification (NCBI taxonomy): domain Eukaryota; kingdom Metazoa; phylum Chordata; class Lepidosauria; order Squamata; family Agamidae; genus Phrynocephalus; species Phrynocephalus versicolor. The sequence continues at coordinate 25,140,914 of JAHTLZ010000016.1, read as the reverse complement.
GGAGTGTGATCAATCAGGTTTCAGAAGAAATCCAGGGTAATCTCAATTTGCTGGGCATATTGGGGCATTAAAATTATATATATCATCAGCACAATTGACTTTTATTCAGTGGTGACCAGCACAATCTATTGGGAAGCTCACAAGAGTGCTGAAAGGCAACAGCTCTTCAGTACAATTTGTCCATACAAGGGCCTCAGGGCACTATTGTTCAGGCAGCAGAGTAGAAAATGGGAGTCCCCTACAAATACTCAAACACATGCACAAACCATCCAAGACAAGAGGCACCTAAACCAGATAAATTATTTTGCTATATGGGAAAGGAAGTTTCTACATTTATGTATCCTCTTCCCCTTCCTGATAGTCAAGTAATAAAAGAAATAAAGGCAAAAATGATTAAACTTTAGGCACACCACAAGCAGACACAACTCAGCAATAATGCTGGGGAATGTTTACATCAACAGGAAAAGAGGAAGACTAGATATCATCATCATAGAGCTGCAGAGCTGGAGTTCTAAGGATTGTAGGTGATCAGTAGAGATGGGCAAAAAATGAAATTTTTTATGTTTTATGTTTTATTTTTCGTTTGATTACAGAATGAAACAAACAAAAGTGACTACAAGACCCATGGGCCATCTGGTTGGCACTAGGGGAGGGGAAGCAAAGAAAAAAAACAGTGCTGTCCCAGCCCACAGGCCAGCTGGTCAGTGCTAGGGGAGAAGGGGGGGAAAGGCCTACCCGACCCACAGACCAGCTGGTCAGCACTAGGGATAAAACAAACAAACAAACAAACAAAGCACTGACCCGGCCTGTGGTCCAGCTGGTCAGTGCTGGGAGGAAAGCAAAAAACAAACAAAAGAAAACAAAGCACCAATTACGAGGCCCATGAGCCAGCTGGTTGGCGCTGGGGGTGGGGAAGCAAAACACACACACACACACACACACACACATGCACATGTGCGCATGCGTGCACGCGTGCATGCACACACACAACACAGCACTGACCTGCCTGCAGGCTAGCTGGTTGGCGCTACGGATTAAAAAAGCAAAAACAAAAATCAAAAAAGGACCAACCAGGCCCACGGGCCAGCTGATCGGCTCTAGGGATGTTTTTTTTTAAAAAACGACCTGGCCTGTGGGCCAGCTGATTGACACTACTGATAAAAAAGGAAAAAAGGAAAGGAAAGGAAAGGAAAAAAGAAAGAAAGAAAAAAGAAAACGAAAACAGGACCGGACTGGACCATGGGCCAGCTGGTCGGTGCTAGGGGGAAAGGGGAAATTAAAAAGTTACACTGCGGGCCAACTGGTCATCGCTGGGGGGAAAGAAGCAAAAAAAAAAAACATAAAAAGGTGTGCCGTGTATAACGTTATTAATTATGCGTTCACAGAACTTGGGGTACAATCATCTCCTGGTCCCAGGCTGCATCTCTCTGTGCTTGGGTGTCTCTCTCTGTGTGTGTGTGAGAGAGAGTGTGTGTGAGAGAGTGTCACTGAGCCACACCTGTGACCCAAGGCTCTTTACTGGTAAAAGTAAACAAGTACACAGGGGGTAGAGAGAAGTATTGACAATAGGACAGAGGAAGACAGAGGAAGGATGGTCTGGTGCGGCTCTGGAATTCATGGAATCCATGACTTCCATGAATCTATCTCAGCATGTTGTGTGCCCCACCCATAGAGCTGGCCATACTCTGGACCTGGTTTTTACTTCCATGTCATCAGACTCCTGTCTGAGGGTTAGGGGTATTTTACCCATGCCCATGTCATGGTCGGACCATCACCTGCTAAAATTTTCCCTGTCGATTGCCACCCCGCCCCGCGGGGAGCGTCGGCCCTATGTTGGGGCCCGCCCCCGTAGGCTCCTGAACCCTGCTAGGTTCATGGAAGCTTTCGGGGAGCTTTCTGGTGTCATCAGTACGCTGATGACACGCAGCTCTATCTCTCCTTTTCGTCTTCTGCGGTGGAGGCAGTACGCTCCCTCAACCTGTGCCTGGAGGCGGTTCTGGAATGGACCAGAACTAACCGGCGCAAGCTGAATCCAGAGAAGATGGAGGTTCTGTTCTTTGGGGCGTCCTCGTCTGGGTACAATGACCCCCTCCCTAGACTGGGGGGGGGTTCCCTCCAGCCTACGGACAGGGCCAGGAATCTGGCCGTGGTCCTGGACTCAGCCCTCTCCCTGGAAGCCCAGGTGATGGCTGCTTCCAGGGCCGCTTTTATCCATCTCTGGAGGATCACCCAGATCCGTCCATACCTCAATGAGTCCTCCCTGAGGACAGTTGTGCAGGCCCTAGTGATTTCGAGGATTGACTATTGCAATGCCTTCTATGTGGGGTTGCCCTTGACCCTTATCCGGAGGCTACAGCGGGTGCAGAATGAGGCGGCCAGGCTGGTGGTGGGTGCTCGTAGATTTGAGCACATCACCCCAGTTCTGGCTCGCCTGCATTGGCTCCCCGTTGCCCTCCGGATAAGGTTCAAGGTCCTGGTTTTGATTTTCAAAGCCCTCCACGGCTTGGGACCAGACTACCTGGCGGAGCGTATCTCTCAGAGATCAACTGGGACCAGGCCCACAAGATTGGTGCAGGTGCGCTCACTGAGGGTGGCCACACCCAGAGAGGTACGGAGATCGCGTACGCGTGACCGCGCCTTCTCTGTGGTGGGCCCCACGTTGTGGAACCACCTCCCCAGTGAGTTGCGCCTAGCAGAGTCCCTGCCCGCCTTTAAAAAGGCTTTGAAAACTCACCTTTTAAAGGAGGCATTTGGCAACCTTTCTACATACGTTCCTCTTTTTTTGCCACCTGCATCATCCCCTCTAGGGTCTGCCTCCCTTCCTTTTTATTGAAATTTGTGGTTTTTTTCTCTCCTTGTTTTATTGTTAGCCGCCCAGAGTTCCTACCTGGAAGATGGGCGGGATACAAGTGTAAATAAATAATAAATAATAAATAATAAATAAGGAGCTTCGGGCTGGTCACAGACCAGATGTGCCTGATAGCCTGATATCTGGGATTGCCATTGTTTCACCTGGCCTCCTGAGCTCTGCCAGCTCCCGGTCATCTTAACCACACTGGGTTCCCTGCTGCTCTCTGGACATGTTTGTCCAGGGCTTAGGCTGCCTCAGTGGTGCCAAGTTAATTGGGAGTTCATAGCCTATTGTGATATGGAATCCCCACAGCCGTGGGTCAGCTGGTCGGCGCTGGGGGGGAAGCAAAAATGAATAATTTTTTGAAAAAATTATTTTGTTCCAAACAAAACAAATAAAAACAAAATAAAAAACAAAACAAAACAAAACAAAACACCATTTTGGCATTTCGTGCCCATCTCTAGATTACACTATGGATCACTGAGTCCAAAATACAAGATGGCTTCACACAATGAAGGAAGCCATAGCCTTGGTTTCACAAGAGCTGAGCAGTAATGTTGATGACAGGATTTGCTGGAGGCCACTAATTCAAGCCACAAGCAATGTGATGGTGTATGAGAACAATAATTCATGCATTCCTTTTTGAGTGCTGAATAGACTGAAAATTCTTTTGGCTTTTATTGGCTATTTTAGACTAGGCAATCAAAGGTCTCCGCATAGCGTACAATAAGCTCATAGAACTGAACAGCTAGAAAGACTTCTTATGTTTCATCTTGATTCAACTACATTAGACAAAAGAACAATATAATATATAAAGACCAATACAATGAATGAAAACAGCCCAGAACATTCTTGTATTGCTCTGTGCAATGCAAAGGTGGACTTTGGAGGGAGGTGTATGAGTATGTTTCCCACCACTGCCCTAATGTTGGCACTCTAGTCCATAGCGTGAGTTATTCAGAGATGCAATGACTGATCATCAAAAAAGGGCCTTGCTTTATGGTTACAACCAGAGCCAAGGACAAACTGTCCCTTTATGGAAGTGATAATTGACATGGTAGAAACTGGATTTCTCCAAAGATTTTATTTGACTACATTCCTTCACCTATGCATTATCTTAGATCTGGTGCCACATATTATTAACACATGGCTAAACCAAGTCTGTTTCAACTGTGTTATGAGTCCTTGGCCTAAGTAATAAGGGGAAATGAGGACATGTAATGAAGACGTCAAAAATCCTGTCTATCCAACCTAGGTGTGACATTGTTTATGAAGCAGCATGAGGATTCTCGTGTTCTGGCTTCTCCTATCCTGTCTGGTCTACATAATTTGATCTAAAAAACAGTAGGCAAAAACACATATAGTCACAGCATGAGTCGGGGCCTAAGGGAAAGATTAGTCACACTGCTATATTTGTCAAGTACTCAAAGTCAGAAGTGTGCTGAATAGCTTTTGTATCCCTCATACAATAAACACACATACAAAAATGAAATTTGTGGTGAGCCACAGAAAAATAAACCACACTCAACTATGATGAAGGATGGAATTCACAGCGAAACCAATACTTTTTGATGGAGGTCGGTATTGGTTGAAATGCAAAATGTATTTTAACAACCATTCTTTGCTGGCCAACCTGGAAGCCAAAGTTAATTTTTTTCGGGTAATGAGCTCTCCCTTACTTAGTAAGATTTTAACCTAACATGGTCATGGAAAGGGAGACATGATCATCTGCCTGAAGTGGCCCATAACAAGTTCAATAGTTATTTTCATCGACAAAGTCTCATTTGCAGAAATGGATAGAAAGGCAAAGCTGATGAGTTCTGCAGGTGTGGTTGTAACCCGCTTCGGCATGCCAGTTTGGGCAGGAAATAATGTTTCCTCTTCCGTAGGAGCAGTCCCAACTTTCTTTGGTCATGACAGGACACAGGCATGCTCACTCGTGAACCAACCTGACAAGCAGACCTCTCTGATAGTGTCATGGGCTGCTTCAGATGGTGGTGGATTCTCCCTCACTGGAGGTTCTTAAATATGCCCTTCCACACTGCTGCTAGGATGTTTGTTCTGAACATCTCCTGCTTCATCAGTGAGCTGGAGTTGGTGACTCTTACCGACCCTTCAGCTCAGTAATTTCATGATCATCTGAACCCATGACTAATGGCATGTCCATTTGCATGACATAGCCAGGTGGGAAATAGGGTGCCACCAGTACTAAGGAAGGAATTTAAAGTTTAAGGATAAACAATTTCCCTTTGAAATGGTTATTTTAAGAAAATGTTATTAGTTCTGTTAAAGCCGAGTGGGGTTCAATTCATTTCCTAGAACTGGGTATGTGTAGGGTGTGATAGGGTTCTGCTAGTTACTTCTCAGACCTGGCTTGTGCAATGATCATGTAATTCCTATTTTAGATGCAAATAAATTGGTGGCTCATATAATGCATATGTTATATAATCGTGTACGCCATATTCATCATTTGTTCACTAAATCTAAAAGGTAAAGGTAAAGGTTCCCCCCGCACATGCGTGCTGGTCATGTCTGACTCTAGGGGTGGTGCTCATCTCCATAATCTAGCCAAAGAGCCAGTGTTGTGCAAGTCCATGGCCATGTGGCTGGCATGGCTGCGAGGAAACACCATTTTACATTCCAGCTTTTTACGGTGGTACCTATTTATCTACTTGCATTTACATGCTTTCGAACTGCTAGGTTGGCAGGAGCTAGGGTTAACAGCGGGAGCTCACTCCACTGCGTGCCACCTGGAATTCAAACCTCTGAGCTGCCGACTTTGCAGCTGACAATTTTCAGTGTTCTAGCTCACTGAGCCATTATGCCCACTAAATCTACCCACAGACAATTGTGACAACTCATTAGGAGAAAACTCTGATGTATAACTTGGTCAAAATCCAATCCTGAATCCATGGAAACATTTCGTATCTGGGGTAGCAGTTGCAAGATGCTCCTCTTGTTTCAAAGAACTAATAGATATCCCTCTAAACAATTATGCATTGGCATAAAAAACAGGGCAGCAGCATAATCACTTGAGCTACTTTGCAGGAGCTGCCAGGTTAACTGAGAAAAAAAAAAGGAACCAGCTTCTGGGAGTTTTCCTTGCTTGGTGCCTCTTTGGGAGTGGCAGTGGGCATAAGAGGGCATCCTGTACACCAGTGGTTCCCAACCTTGGGTCCCCAGATGTTCTTAGCCTACAACTTCTGGAAATCCTGGCCAGCATAGCCTATGTTGAAAGCTTCTGGAAGTTTTAGTCCAAGAACATCTGGGGACCCAAGGTTGGAAACCACTGCTATAGACCATCTTGACTTCCGCCAGTGGTGTTGACAGCATTCAGGCTGCCCTTTGCTATTTTAAGCTTGGCAATCTTTTTCATGCTGGCACCATGGACGCCACATTGTGCAGCAATATTGGGCCATTTCCTGGTGATTTGAATTGTGGCTACAGAAGCACAATATCCCACATTCATTAACTGGAGGTTTGGGTTTTTTTTTTAATTGAATTGCTTCTTTGGTTGCTCCAGGCTTGTAGAAGACATAATGCCCTATCTCACCAATTTCATTACACTTCAGCACTATGAGCAGTGGGTCTTGTGCTGCTCTAAGGCTTAGCACATTAGAGACCAGATGTTGCAAACTATTTTTACAGCAAAAACTCCTAGGGGACATCAAACAGCATTTTGCCCACCTGAGGACTTGCATCAAAGTGACATTGGCTGAACTTTCAAGGAACAAAATTTTGAAGTGGATCTGCAAAAATTAAGATGCCAGATCCACTCACAGTAACTCACACCTGCACTCAGGCACAAATGGCTATTCATCAGCACTGCGGACTGAATGCACAGCAGACCAAGTTTATGTGTTCCTTTGGCTGAACTTGTTGACTTTTGCAGACTCAGGAGCTGGGGCCACTTTCTCCCTGAGAGGTTCAAGAAAGAATTTGAATGTTTACTGTAGATCTGCTAGGGAACATTTGAGTAATGTAAAACTAGACAGTTCGTTGGTAGCAAGTCCCATTACACTTAATCGTGCTTACATCTAAGCAAATATCGATAGAATCACACTGCAAAAGTAGTCAACCATGATCTACCCTGTGGTATTTCTTGTAGCGATTGGAAGTGTCTCAGTTACTGAAATCTTTTACTGAATATTTCTGATGTTTTCTTCTATCAGCTACCCACATGCTTTTAACTCAATGCATTCAATGAAAGAAAAATGCAATTCAGTAGGACTCTTGTATCCACTGTTTCTTTATTCACTGAGGAAAAAATAATAATTCAGCCGCCGCAAAGCAAGCCACTGTCACAAACAGCAGCATAAAGCAAGCTACTGTCTCAAAACAGCAGTCATAAAGTAAGCTACTGTCACAAAACAGTTTTTTGGGGTGTGTTCTCTCTTATCCACTATCCACAGAAAGGCATAAGAACATAAGAGCCATCCTGGATCAGGCCAAAGGCCCATCTAGTCCAGCTTCCTGAATCTCACAGTGGCCCCACCAAATGCATCTGGAACCAATCCCCAGTTGATACCAGGGTCCTCCTGTTTTCTCTTCTTCTCCTTTTTAAAAAAATCCCTCCGTGTCCCCACTAATGTTAAATATTGCAATTTTTGTAGCACTATCAAGTTTTATTTTTCAGGGAGGAAAGGAGGGGGTTCTGAATGATAATCTGACACATTTTCTGCCAGGTGTAGCTAGCATTCTGTTCCACTAACTCCTTAACAGAAGAGGCCATAGCCATTTTGTCCATAGCATTCCTATGTGGATTTATCCTCTTATCCCTGAATTCTCTTCTCTAAAAGTGTGGGTTTTCTGCCTGGCTGCCACAGAAGAGGCTTTCCTTTTGGTGACCAGAAAATGTGCTCTCTATTAAAGATTTGGGTTGAATGTAGAACACAAAGGATACTTCATTGTAGCCCCTGTAATACTGATGTGTTGGAAGACACAGTTCAGGAACATGGGGAAACCTTGGCCATAATGCTACTGAATATTCAAGGTTCTCAATTTAGAATATAAAACAGTCATCATACATAATTTCCAGCCAGGGGATAAACCAGCCTCATGCCCTTCCTAGTTAAATATTCCTCATTTTATAACTCTAGGAATTCTAGCTTTCAGTCTCTTTCTGTGTGTGTATGTGCGTATGCGCATCCATGCATGCCAGAAACAGCTTGTACATTTCAGGTCTTTTTACATGAAGAAAAGTTTCACCACCACCACCACCACTCCATATTTTCCATGTGTCATTTTCCTAAGAACGTGCATAACACGCTGAGGTCTTCTGGTTTCCAGGGCAAAGTTATTACCAGTTATTACCGACTGTATGTATTTTAATGCATTGGTGCTGTAAGTCTCTCTGGATTCGAAATCACCTTGAATGAGATAATTATAAATGAGCTATTCAATAGAAATAATGAACGCCAGTGTTCGAATATTTAACCAGAGTATTGCAATACTGGAAGGGAAAGGACATGTTTAACTCCAGGCATCATTCTTACATTTGTCCTTCAATCTTAAAGTAGTTTTTCTCAACCTGGTACCTTTCTGATGTGTTGGATTCTAAGTCCAGCTACCCAGACCTGGCTGGGATGAAGGAAATCATAATTTGTATACATCTGGAGGGGACCAGCTTGGAATATACCTTAAAGTCCATGCTTAAATGGAGATAAAAAGTCTGCACTCTGAGTTTTGCCAAATGAATTATACAAATAGACATGGCTTCATTCTGCCTGGCTAAACTTGTAACTAGTTTGGGAGGGTTCTGATTTCTGTATAAACTTCCCATAGACACTACACGTTAGGAAGGAGCCCACCTTTAGCTTAGAGCTGGCAAAAGAGTCAAGTAAGGAATCTGATTATACTATAAATTAACAGGGCGGCTTTCCAGCATTGCACTCACTGATGTTGAAAAAGCATTTTTGTCCCCCTCCCATGCTAAAGGTCAATGTCTGAGGTGTGGTGCTCATGAAAAGAGCTGCAAATCTGGCTCTGGAACTATAAAACTCACAGTCTGGTCCAAGTTGAGTCAGGTGAGCCAAAGTACATTGACTTCCATGAGCCTCTTTGTGTACACCTAACGCTCTGCAGGAGGAGGAGGAGGAGGAGGAGGAGGCAAAGAAAGGCACATCCATCACTGCACATGATCAAGAGACCCATGCGCTAAAGTCAAGTTCAGAATGTAGTCCATTGCAGAATGAAAGATATAACTCAGGCTCACACTGAGATTTTTAAGGTACTAAAAGACCTCTTCAGTTCCAAAACTACACTTTGCCAAATGTGTATATACCTCCCCATAGCACTTAAAGAACTCTCTAGGCAGTTTACAATTCAGTTCGACAAACTACACATTGTCCCCACCCCCCCCACCCCCAGAAAGCTTGATGTTCAATTTACTGACCTCAGAAGGATGGAAGACTGAGTCAATCTGTTGCAGCTACCCAAATGTGTCAGGATCGATCGCAGGTTCACAGCAGAAGCTTGACTGCAGTATAACCACTGTGCCCTGAAGTTCCTCATGAATATACTGTAGCTTGAATATATACAATAATTAAGTCAGGCATGTCCAAAGTCAGGCCCGGGGGCCAAATGTGGCCCAGTTTCAAATTTCAAGTAGCCCGCAGCCTCTTCTCCCCACCAGCTCAGCCAATTGTCCCCTCCCCATACTGGATGGAGGCATCGGCTTGTAGTTTTATGGCTTGCCTGCCCTCCCTGCCTCCGTCTGTGTCTCCCACCCCGGCCCCCGGCCCAGCCTACCCACCCCTGGCTCTGTTGGTGCAGCGTCCTCCCCACCTCCTTACATATCCTAGAGGTTTATCCAAAATCCGGCCCAGGGGCCAAATGCGGCTGAATGTTTGGCTCCCACACATTTTCACCTCACCAAATTTGGCCCTTCTTGCAAAAAGTTTGGACACCCCTGAGTTATGTGAACTAATCACTGACTAACCATTTCTTCCTACAGGCAGGGCATGCTATGTTTTTTGGATCCTTGGCCATGCTGGCTGAGTTAACAGTCCAAAAAAGTAACACTTTTTGTCTGTGTTTATTTTTAAGCCAAGGTGCTATAGCTTTGCCAGGAATTGTTGTCTTGTCTTCAGGGTATATTACTCTGAAGCTTCTTTAACTGCCATAGGTCTACGATCTGGAATCTGGCTTTGTGAACTACCATTGATAATAATGTGATAATATATAATTGGCACTCTCAGTAGCTTCTTCCTTTCTTTTCCTTCTGCATTCACTATTTAACGGCCCCACACATATACAGCCATGTGTTATATTGATTCTGGAGGTTATAATTTTTAAAAATGCTTGACTGTGTCCAATGCTTTTTATTGTTTTGTTTTTATAGTTTTATTTTATTTTTTTCCAACTACATGTGTATATATGCTTATCATTCAGTATAACATTTCCTGCATGTAACACATTGAAATTTATGCCATATAATTGTTTGCCATTTATACGCCTTGGAAGATGCAAATGATGAATTAGAGAGGCTCAGACATTAGCATCTCTTAGCGTCCCAAAAGCATTCTCATCAGCTTCCCAGTTGATTGGGCCACTGCATGTGGTAAAAACCATTGCTGGACTTCTTGGGGGTGGAAGTTCCACTAGTGACTGGGTCAGCCTTGTGGGTGAGGTCCTGATCAGTTTCAGAAATTGCAGCATGCAAATATAGAGGCAACATCTGCAGGTCTTATATCATGCATGCTTTGTATTTCCAGTACTTGGGTGCCATAATACCCTGGTTTTACAGTACTCTGGCATTCCAGGACTTTGGTGTCACAATACCATGGCATTACAGCATCTTAGTGTGCCAAATTATGTATGCTACAGTTCCCTAGTCCCCTGAGTTTTGCAACAGTTTAGTAAAAACAATGACATTATCATCATACTGGAAGCTTGCCAGATGCTGACTTACTGTGCAAGCCTCTGGAGTCACCAAGATGATAGGGACAATTGAACTCCCTATTGAAAATGTTTCCTTGGTGCTGCAGACCCCCGATAAAGGATGGCTCATAGTTTGAGGGGAAATGAAAACAATCGAAAGAACTATAAATATAAGACACAGTAACACAAATTCAACATTCAACGCTAAAATGAAACTTCAAGCCAAACCACACACACTAGATACTGGTACTACTACAATCATGTAGCAGCAGAGCAGCAGGGTTCATTTCCAGAAGCCAATAGTGACCACTATCATGCATCTTCCTCCATAGAATCATACACATTTGGCTAGGTGAACACTTACAATTATTTTGTGTGTGTTCTTAATATGTGTAGAGGCTGAGGAAGTCATTTTATTATACTTTTGTGCATCCTTCATTCTCAAGACCATTCTTTTATTCCAAATCAACTTATTTCATTATTACTTTGTTGATCAACATATATCATAGTGCTGTCTGCATTATTTCAAGAAATACATTGAATCCTTACTGGGAGTATATCACTTTCCTTTCTCAAACACGTATGACAAAAATGGATTGCAGATATCTTTAAAATCATTAATACGAGATACCCCTTTGCTCATTTTCAAATCACATGTTAATTTATCATTAAAAGCCATATTTCACATTTCTTTATACTAATCTTCTATTTTAAGTTGACTACTGACTCGCCAATTTTTGCCGTGTTTAACCCTGCTACAGTTTTGATAATAATTATTAGGTCTATTTCGTTTTAAAATATATTTTTATTCTTAAAAAGCTTGGATGTTTTAGAGGTTCATTCTCTGTCTTTTGCTTTTTTCACTGTGCTTTTTTATATTATAAACTAGTAATTTTGAAACATGATTCAAGTGCTGCCTAGAACTTAAGTTTTGGTTTTGAATGTACAGTACGACCCCCACATCCACTGATTCACCAACCACTGATTCAGTTATCCACAGTTGGTGATCAGGGTTCAGGGCAGGTCCAAGCCCGGCAGTTCAGAGGGAAAAAAGAAAGAAAACTTACCATCGCCGATGCTGGCCAGCCATGCTCCTCACTGCCACCACCGCACACGGGCTACCTTCCGCTGGGAAGACTTAAGAGCGCCTGCCTGGCCAACCAGCCTTTGAACTTCCCATTTGGGTCCCTGGCGGTAGACCAGAAGTTTGAGCTCAAGCAGGAAGTTCAAAAATTCTGGTCCTCAGCCCAGGACCTGAGCAGGAAGTTCAAAGACCAGTTGGCCAGGAAAGTCTTCTAAAGTCCCCACCCCACTCCTCTGGAGGGCAGCTAGCATGTGGCTGGGTGTTGGTGGTGGAGGCAGAGGCGAAGGCAGCCAGCCTGCATCGTCAGTAAGTTTTTTTCCCCTCCTCGCTGCTGCCATTGCCCCTGCAGGCTAGCCACCAAGCCAGTTGACAAGGAGGATGGCTGGCTGGTGGCGGTGGTAAGGAGGTTGTGTAGTGGTGGCAGTGAGGAGGGCAGCTGGCCACCACCACTGCCAGCAAGGAGAAAGGGGAAAAAAACTTAATTTCCTCCTTGCTGCCGATGCTACAACACCCAGCGTTTGGGGGGTGTTGGGGCGAAAGCTGTCACCCCAGCACACCACCACCCCTGTTGCCACTGTCAATCCGGATAATAGCATCTGCTCTTATCCTTGGATTTTGCTATCCACGGAGGATCCCAGAACCGATCCCCTGCAGATACGGTGGTCCTACTGTACTGTCTACTGTTTCTCACAATTGTAATGATTCTGCTTGGTAAAGATATCTACAGCTTTTCACAAGTTGGAAGAAAGGATTTCTGTATAAGTATTTATGCACACAGTTTTCCATAGCTGTAGGACTTTCAGATGTTTGCAAACTTAGAAGTATTTTTCTGCTTATGCAATAGAGAATCAATGAAGAGAGAGAAAAGCGTGTAGAATGAAATAATGAAAGGCATATTTTGATATTTGGATGAATGTTGAGTGAAAATGATTTTCTGATTTCATTCTAAGATTAATCCTTTTTGGGGCCATGGGGGAATAAATGCTAGCTGTGATTAACACAGTCTTCTGATTTTTCCTTATAGCTCTATAAAGCTCTGCATGGTTTAAGAAGATATTCAGGCATCAGAATCCCTGACCTGATAGAACCACTTCTGCAGAAGCTAAGGGCAGTGGAGTCTCTTTATTTGGAGGTTTTTAAGCAGAGGCTGGATGGCCATCTGTCGGAAATAGAGATGGGCATGACCAGGAATTTTTTTTTTCAAGTTATCGTTTTTCAGGATGGGTCCGTTTCGGCTCGTTTCCGTTTTTCACGAAATTTTTCAAAAATTTGTCGTTTCGTGGTGTCGTTTTTCGTCTGTCGTTATACTGGTTTAGGGGGGGTAGCGGGCTCCTGGAGGCACCTCTGTGGGGTGGGTGCCTCCTCTGGCCCGCTATAAAGAGAAAGCGGGCTCCTGGAGGCACCTCTTATTTTTGGGGGGGTGCCTCCTCTCCTCACCCGCTAGGAAGGGAAAGCAGGCTCCTGGAGACCCCTCATGGCATGGGGGTCCTCTCCTCACCTGCTGCAAAAGGGCATGCATAGCCATATGGATATGCATACCAAGTTGCATGCAGAGACACAGCAGACTGGCAGAGGCACCCCTCTTTTTGGGGTGCCTTCCCTGCATCAGTCAGGCCTCGGGGGCATGGTTTGCATGGCACACATGCTGCTGAGCCGAGCCTGCAGGAGTCACCCAGAGCCACAAGTGGCGGACTAGCAGACTCTCTGCACCCGCTGTGTCTCACTAAGAAGGGAATTGTACTTGCGTGTAGTGCAATGCAAGTACAGATCTGGCTTAGGCAACAGGGTTAGCACAAGGGCTAGGGTTAGGCTAGTTATGGGTGAGGTTAGGGTGAGTATTGGGGTGCACCTCTGGGTGCCTCTCTGACCCACTTAGAAGGACAGTGTACTGGCGTATGGGTTAGGGTTAGGGTTCGGGCTCGGGCTACGGTTAGTGGGCTTTTTATGCCTGGTTGGCACATCCCAGAAGTCTCTGTGGTCAACCTGGCCAAGTGGCCATGCGATTGGTGGAATGGCTCTAAAAATTTGCATGGTCACTCCCATGGCCAGCCCATCATTGCGCAGGTGTAAATAAGATAAAATAAAATAAAATAAAATAAAATCAATGGAGAGAGGACAGAGGAGACATTTTGTTGCAAGAAAAACCCACTGCTACTGTAAAAATTCTGGCAGTTTTAAAATAGCATTTTCCGCATGTTTCTGTGGTGCTTTGGTGTGTTTTTGGACCACGACGATACGATTTCAAAAAAAAGATTGCGGTCGCCGCCCCATTTTCGATCCCCCGCCCGCACCGCATGGCATGGTGAGACGAGAGCAGCCCAGGAGGACAGGAGAGGGGGGAGGCCGGGGACACCCCCCCCAGAAACCACCCCTCCTCTGGCGGCGAGTCCGATGCTTGTTGCGAGCGACTAAGATGAGGATTTCCCCCACCACCAGAGCAGCCCAGGACAGGAGAGGGGGGGATACCGGGGACCCCCCCCCCAGAAACCACCCCTCCTCTGGTAGGTGCCCTCACTCAGGCAGGCATATTTCCGCCTGCTTTTTGGGCCGGGAATCGGGGTTTTTAAAACTTTTTTTCTGTGCTGCTTGTCATCACGGGATCACCACGATGCCAGGAATGACAACGACAAATCAGACCCAATTTTTCCTTAGTCGGTTCGAGTTCAAGTTCTGGCGGAGTAATTGTCGTTTCCTTTTCCGTTCCGTAACGGAAACGAGTAACGGAAACGGAAACGAGAATTTCATCAAGTCGTGCCCATCTCTAGTCGGAAATATTGTGATGGGGTTCCTGCATGGCAGGGGGTTGGACCAGATGGCCCTTGAGGTCTCTTCCAACGCTATGATTTTATGATTCTATGATTCAATACTTCTGGTCCACAATGAATAGAATACTAGGCTCAATGTTCAGTGAGAATGCAAGAATGCTGAAGGCTGACTGAAATCAAAGGTACCTGGTTCACCTATCAGTACGAAGGCTCCATCTCTCTAATGCTTCAGTTTCACTGGATAGAATCTGAGCTACATAAACTAGGGCCGGAATGATTTCATAATCAAGAATAAATGGACATTGATATAAGGTATGTGTAGCACACGGTGTGCAACTTGCTTCCTTGCCCGAAACTTTTGGTATTCCAGGGGGCGCTTATCCACAAACTGCAGGGAAAACATTCCTGTCGTCTAAATGCTAGGCTATTAGGCACCCTGTCAAGAACGAACAAAGAGGCAGTTGAGAACTTCTCTGCTCTGGAGGGTGAACTGTCTGGAAGCTTCCTTGTACCCCACCCCCACCTCCACAGGTGATATGGTGGTGGGCCTACCCTCCTCCTGTCTCTCATTCCCCTTTGCCCGAAGAGCTTGTAACTTAGCAAATGTCTGTCACACAGCATTTGAAAGCTCATGGAAACCTGGCTTTGAGCTATCTACTTGGCAGGTCTCTCGGAGAAATGCACAGGCACATTTGGCACCCAGCTAAAAGAACAACACAGCTATGGTTTAAGCGTCTTTAAATTATATCTTCTCACAGCCTGCATGTTTAATAAGTATGTTTACATTTCAAGTGCAGCCCCCAAAGTTTAGGTCTGCACGTTTATTATTTGAGCTGATATTTCAAATGTACGTTCCTTATTCATTCCATCATAATATCTTGTTATTAAATATTTGGTTAGCTTCCCCTAGCCATCAAGGTATCCTGGCAAAGGTATGGAAGGGAATTTCTTAAAAATAGTTATGATATAGATTTACTTGCCAGCTTTCGGGCAGTTTGTTAAATAAGGAAGTAGTGTTCTGAATGCTAAGAAGAGTGTTCTAGTTTAAGATATTTCACAAGCATCTCAAAAATTCCTGCCTTACTGACTTGAAACACATTGTCCAATATTCCATTTGACATTTGTATACTGTATATGTTGTCAGAGATTCAGCATGTGTGCAGTGGAGCTTAGGTAGAAAATCCAGGAAAACAGAGCAAGGTTGAAGGCTGTCAGAGCACTAGTCCTCGGTGAGAAATAATACACAGGCTCAGAGTTGTTTGACTCGCACTCCAAATCTATTTACATATATTTATTACAGTCTCTCTCAGAAAATTTCTCAGCAGTCCAAACTATATACAGCATAGACATTAGGCAGCAAAAATGAATGAATCCCTCTCTGTCTATGTTTAACATCTTGTAAAGATATATACCATATGTACTTTCATTGACTAATGAGGTACTAGTAATTTCATGTGCATTTTTTTTCATGCCCGTTACACCAACCCATGGCCCATTGTCTTTAGCTTGGTAGATTCAGTGTCTGATCATACATTGCTGACACCTGTGTATAAATCAACCCATCCAGGCTGTAAATTCATATTTTTTTATCAATATCTTAACATATGTGTGCTAGAGGAATCACAGATGTCTCTGCTCCTAATTGCAGCTAATTGATAAAGGTGCCAGGCACATTCCAGGGGTGTGATCATGCAGATCAGTCCTACAACAATCATGTGAATACCATCTCATGTGACAATTTCCACTATTTCTCTTGCATACATGTAAAGAACATGATTCTTGTCCCCATGGGTTGGATCCAGACTTTGTAATAGATAGAAAAGACCAATTAATCTGATGATGGCTAATTAATATCACTGATTT
This sequence comes from Phrynocephalus versicolor, assembly GCA_023846285.1. Taxonomy (NCBI): domain Eukaryota; kingdom Metazoa; phylum Chordata; class Lepidosauria; order Squamata; family Agamidae; genus Phrynocephalus; species Phrynocephalus versicolor. The sequence continues at coordinate 25,124,470 of JAHTLZ010000016.1, read as the reverse complement.
TATTGGGTCTGCTTAAGCAGGCGTGAAGTTCTGATTGCGTGGGAGCCAAATTGGTGCCACCAGCCTCCTCCAAGGGCAGGACTGTTGGTGAGCTTTGCATAAAAACTGTAGAAAAGCAAAAAAGCAAAGTGTTCTGCTTATATACCGCCCATACTACTTCAAGTAGTCTCTGAGCGGTTTACAGTTTTAATTACAGTATTCAGGCTACACCCCCCCCCCCAGCAAGCTGGGTACTTATTTTACTGACCTTGGAAGAATGGAAGGATAAGTCAACCTTGAGCCTGCTACCTGATTGAACCTCAGGTCGTGAGCACAGTTTTACCTGCAGTACAGGCATCTAACCACTGTGCCACGGGGCTCCTTGTAGAAACGCCTTTTTCATTTCACTGCACTTAGTTGCCTGTTTGCTGCTCACCTGCAAAGCCATTGAGCTGTACTCCAAAATTCCCAGAGCTAGGTAGGATTTCATGGCTTGGTTGCTGAATGGAGCCTTCAGTTGCATTTGCTGACAGGTCAATGTGTTTGCACTCCACAATGGCCAGTGCCTATGATTGCCAATTGGGTGGCCATCCTAGACCATTCAAAATTTACTTTCGGAGGCAAATATACCATTCAGAATTCTCTAAAGCAACTGAAAGGTATATTTTCAGCACAAAGATATGGAATCTAGAAATAAAACCTTGGTTTTAGAAATTGATTGTTTTTAGCTCTTTTTTCCTTTTTTAAACATTAGAGTAAGAAATTCCTGCATGAGACGAGTCCAGAGTTATTGCACAATTCCTTATACAGACTGTCCCTGAGGTCTGGAGATCTGCAATAAATTATTTACAATTTAAAGTCCAGATGTGATCTTATAATCCTTTTCAAGAGAGTAGCACAGTAGAATTCAATTCTTTGAGCAATACAAGATAAACTTGGAATACACTATGTTTATTAAAACAGTACTTCCAAACTATTCCTTTTTAAAAGAAATCTGGACATACTTTGACTCTAATATTTTTAGATATTTACTAAACATAAGTATACTAGTTAAACTAGATTAGGCTGATAGAAACACAGAATCATAGGATCATCCAACCTCCTACCAGGAGATCTCATACCATCCCTGATAGATGGCTGTCCAATATTTTCTTGAAAACCTCTAGTGATGGGGTACCCACAACATCACGGGGCAATGGCTCAGGAAATTTTTCCTTATTTCCAGGTTGGCTCTCCCTCTGATGAATTTCCAATTCCATCCCTTGGTTGTTGTCATGCCCTCAGGTGTAACTGAGAATAAATCAATGTCCTCTTCCCTGTGGCAACTCATCATCAACAAATAAGCAAGCCACTAAGCAAGCAAGCAAACAAACAAACAACCGAGCCTGCACCAAAATAATCAAAGTGCTGTCTTGATAGATGTGAGTCTTCTTTAGTCATCTTCTGTTTTTACTACAGGCAACACTGAAGGCAACCAAGCTTTACAAATATATTGTTCCCTTCTATGTAAAATGGATTCTACACAAATTATGACAAAGAGCTGTCATTAGCAATTAGCAGTAAATAGATGTCCTGCATTTAGACTCTCCCCTTCACATTAAGCATGATTAAATTTTAACACTGCAAAGAAGTGCACTGATCTATTGTTCGCATTCGCAATCATATTTAAGTGACATATTTGCTATATCTGTTGGCATTAAAAACTAAGCAGAGTGATGGAGGAGGGCGGAGAAGGGGGGGAAATTAATAACCTAAGATGAAATGAAAGAAAAAAGTGAAGGTTAATTTAAAAAAACATTCATTGTTGGCTAGAAGCCATGTAAATACAATTCCATTAACATTAGAACACAAGGAGTCACGGGAAGTGGAATGCCAAATTGCTCTGGTAAATAGAAAATGCTGGTAAATCAGCTTGTGGACTGAACAGCCACAGAGGACAGAGCACATCTTATGCATTGCAGATGGAAGGTGAATAATGATGTTTAGCTGGAACGGCTGAAAAAAAGGGAAATGCAGAATTATCCTATCAAGGGTCTGACACAGGTCTACAGTGGTGAAATGGCACCACATCTGGGTTTATTAAAAGGCATAAGTCTTCTTCTTTTTCTTAGCATTTGTCACACTTGGCGGTGGGGTCTGCAAGACAGATAGAGCCATTGTTTGATGGGACTTTGACTAGATCAGCCAGCCTGTCACAGGGGCCTGTCATCTATTTGGTCCAAGTCCAGCTCACCCTGTTTGGGACCGGGAGATTCCAGTGGCACCACTAGAAGGATCAGACCTTGCCACCCATCTGAGTTGATTAAAAAACACAAGAAAAGACAAGAGTACAGGAGAGGTGTATGCGGGTATGGAAATACCTCATTCATTTTTTCTGGAGGGTATTGTCCCTTCCCATTTTATTGGAATTCTTTTTTTTTTTAATTTCTTGTTTTCTTTTTTGAAGTTTTGTTTTATTGTTAGCCACCCAGAGTTCCATTCCAGAAGATGGGTGGGATACAAGTGTAACAAATAAATAATAACAAATAAATAATGGTACAGAGGAAATTGTTTGGGTAAAGCTTTTCTCACTCACTCATAATACCAGTGGGTTCTATTGGAGATGAATGGTAGAAGATTCAGGGCAGACAGAAATATTTCTTTGCACATTGTATCATTAAATGTTGGGATTTATACTGGTTCTGTGCATTAAAAACAGGGGGGCGGTCACTTTTGATCCTTGCATTTTATCTTTTGAACAAACAGAAAGAAGGTTAAACCTGTGTATCCATCAGTCAGAATGTTATTGGCTGTTTATACCAGCATTAACTGAAAAGGTGTACACTTTAGTTGAGAGTTCCCAGTAATTAATGAGATGCTATTTGTTTTGCTCATTACACACTAAATCATGCAACCATCACATAGCGAGGAAAACAAATTACAATGCACTAACTAAAAGAAGCTTCAGTTTATGTCACTGGACTTATACTGGTATGAATAATCAATAGCATTCTGGCCACGGGGGTGGGGGGGGTGGGATTAAGATGTTAGAAAATATCCACACATTTTAAGTTGAATAAGATATAATGCATTCAAACTTCAAGAACGGAAATTTCGCCTGGACTGACAAGGACAGCTGTTTAACAATGAACCACCTTAGAGAGTGGCACACTGTCCTTCATTGCTAGCTATTAAACAGATTTTCGATAACTACCTGGTGCAGTGGTTAAATGCCTGTACTGTGCTAAAACTATTCATGACCTGGTGTTCAATCCCAGGTCACAGGCTCATGGTTGACTCAACCTTCCATCCTTCCGAAGTCGGTAAAATGAGTACCCATGAGTGCTGGAGTGGGAGGGGGGATGTGTAGCCTGCATACTGTAATTAAACTGTAAACCACCCAGAGACTACTTGAAGTGGTATGGGGTGGTATATAAGCAGAACACTTTGCTTTGCTTTGTTAAGGATGTTTTAGCTGTGAGACCCTGCTCCGGCAGGGGATTGGACTTGAAAGTCATAGATTTACAATTCGATGATTCTTTAATTCTTGTCTTACCTAGTCATTTATTTTACTGCTTTCAAAGATAATAGCCAGTCTCTTAACTAACATTTGATAATGCCATGTAGGGCATTCCAAACTGTGGCTTTGCAGTGAGGGTGAATGCATATCCCAGACATTGCACTAATGTGGTAGTTATGCAAGAACTAGCCAGCTTCCCAATATGTTCTCCATTATCTAGTCAAATCGAGATGAATGATGCTCAGAAGGCACTGGACAGCATGTGCCTTTGTGTGGCTACAGGATCTGTTTCTGGACAGTAAATGACTTATCTTAACCTTTTCTGGCTGCATGCTTGGAAGCCTTGTATTGCAACTGGGGCTGCAACTAACATGTAATCAAGTAGGATGGAGAGGCCCATCTTGCCTCCACAGAGGGCATCCTGGGGCTACAGCACCCAGAAACCTTCCTGCATTTCATTTGGTAGCTTTTGGCTCATGGCACTAATCTTTTCTCTAGTGGAATCTTGCTAAATAGTAAGGCCAGTAAAAGTATTTCTGAGGGGTTCCTGGACTGCTGTGTAAGCTTATATAACCTGCATTATCACTATTGATTCTGCAGAAAGTAAATTTCAGGAAAATGAAAAGAACAGGAGATGTTTATTGTTTCAGAATGATATGCCAATATCTTGTATTTTAACCAATGCTGCTTGGTTATTCTGATGTTCTCTCTTAGATAGTTCTGAGTCAAAGACTTGATAGTTCAGAGCACTTAAAATTTACTCATTGTGTCTGTGTGATGTGATACAAGTCTAGAACATTATACATGATGTAGATAAAATTGACAGGGAGAAGCTTCTGTCTCTTTCATCCTACAAGAACTATGGGTCATTGAATGAAACTGAATGATGGAAGATGTAATCTCTTGCATCCTCACCCCCAAAAGGCATGAAAAATGCACTAAAACCTAGCAATAATTTTATATGAGCAGTTTATAGTTTATTGTTTCTGCAAACCTTGATTACCAAGAGCAAATGAACTTTAGAACCCCAAACAGCTGACGGTTCCCAGCTTAAATCAGTAAAACTGTCAAAATTGTTTCCAGATCCTTGGAATCCCACAGCCCTCACATTCTTATAAATACTTAATAAAATCTTTAAAAGGTTTTGAGTGAAGAGGTTAGCTGGACTGTGTGGAGTGGAGGACTGGATGTTTCCAAAAATGTCTGATATCCCCCTTTAAACAGGAACTACACACAAATCTGCTATTAAATTAGTTCACCAGTTTACCTTCTTAGATTTCAGTGATGCAGCACCTGTTTCATTTATCTGAGTTAAATTTTCCACACAGTTCAGCCAAATGGTCAGTCTTATTATTTGTTTTTAGCTAATGGATGGCTCGCAGGGTCATGCATTCATATACCAAAAGCTTTTTGGGAAATGCTTTGTAAAATCTGAAAGGGGTTACAAGTCAAATAATTTTTCTCTCTTAAAGAAAACCTCATCTCTCCTCCTTTATTTCAGAAACCTTTTTGTTGCTTGCTTTATCAGCTTAACAGTCATGGAGGCAGGAGCCAAAGTTTGGGAGTTTGATTGTCCACTGTGCTTCCTGTGGGTAGAACCATTCTATGTAGCCTTGGGCAAGCTGCACAAGCACAGGGTGCCCTGAGAATAAAGGAATGGTAAATCTGTTCTGAATATTAGTCAACATTGATTTGCTAGCACACTTTTGATGGTGGTGAGGATCACCATCACCACCATCGCTATCACTATTACCATCGTCAACAACAACAACATACAGAATATTCACCACAGAAAGTTTTCCTTGGTTTCTAATGCTCATTTCTTCTAATTTGTGCTGTGTTGGGGTCCCTAAGAGTTACAGCATGACAAGAATCCAGAAAAACGCATTTAATTATTAAAAATATTGAAACATCTATTCGGAGAACAGCCTATCCCTTCTCTTTGATTATTTCTTTTCTGCTATAGACACTAAGAAGCCGGTACGGCCAGTTTTAGGATGTATAAGAGAAAAAACCAGAGGCACATGCACAAAGGCATAGCTAGGGCTTCCAGAGCCCAGGGCAACAGTCAGTTTTTGCATCCCCATCATTGCAAAATATAATCGGGATAGCAGGACCTGATGTAGGGGAGTGGTATCAAAGCAAAGCAAAGTGTTCTGTTTATATACTGCCCCATACCACTTTAAGTAGTCTCTGGGCGGTTTACAATTTTAATTACAGTGTGCAGGCTACACGTCGCCCCCCCAGCTAGCTGGATACTCATTTTACCGACCTCGGAAGGATGGAAGGCTGAGTGAACCTTGAGCCTGCTACCTGGGATTGAACCCCAGGTCGTGAGCACAGTTTTACCTGCAGTACAGGCATATAACCACTGCACCACGAGGCTCAGGAGACAGATATCTAGTCTCGTGTGCTCCCAGAGGCATTTGGTGGGGCCACTGTGAGATACCGGACGCTGGACTAGATGGGCCTTTGGCCTGATCCAGTATGGCTCTTCTTATGTTCTTATGTTAAATGCAGAGAAGAGCAACAAAAGATGATAAGGGCCTGGAGGCTAAATCATATGAAGAATGTCTAAAAGAACTAAGCATGTTTAGCATGACCAAGAGAAGACTGAGGGGAGACATGATAGCAGTCTTCCAATACTTGAAGGGTAACCACAGGGAAGAGGACTTTGATTTCTTCTCAATTCCACCTGAGGGTATGACAAGAACCAGTGGGTGGAAACTCATCAGAGGGAGAGCCAACCTGGAAATAAGAAGAGATTTCCTGACAGTGACAGCTATTGAACAGTGGAACAGGCTGCCTCCTGATGTCATAGGTGCCCCATTGCTGGAGGTTTTCAAGAAAAAATTGGATAGCCATCTGTCTGGCATGGTATGAGGTCTCCTGCCTTGGGCAAGGGGCTGGACTAGAAGACCTCCAAGATCCCTTCCAACCCTACAATGATTCCATGATTCTATGATCTTCTAATGCCTTTATGACTATAGCAGCCTTGCCCATCCTGGGAAACGTAAAATCACAGTAGAGATCACAAATGTAAGAATCAGCTTTCGATATACAGTGGACCCTTGTATAACAAACAGTTTGTATAACATAAAATTTGTACAACATAAAAAATTCCAGAGATAGGGGAAATTTGCTTAACATAATCACCTATGGGGAAAATCCGTACAACATAAAAATGGGATTACTCTGTTTTCAAAGCATTCCTATGGGAATTTGTATAAAGGAAAAATTTGCTTAACATAGTTTCATTTGGAACAAATTAATTCCTTTATACAAGGTACCACTGTATTGTGAAAAATCTTTCTTGCCATTTTGTTGCAAATCAACAGAACTGAAAAGTAGGGTTGTAATTCAGAAAGTCTCTGTGTGTGTGTGTGTGTGTGTGTGTGTGTGTGTGTGTGTGTCTTTAATCTTCTGCTCCATAGGCCTGTAGAACCGAACATCTTTCTACCTGTAATAAAAGGAGAGAAGGGGAGAGAAGGGGGAAAAGTGGGTGCTTTCTAAAACACATTGAAGAGATTAGCCATCTGGTTGGATACATTTTTTTTAAAAAAGGAGAAAACCCACAAAACCTCTTTTATATTTTCATATTCCGCTTAGGACCTGGGAGGTTTCAAGTGTAGAAAGAAAAAGTCACAGCAAAGCACAGTGTAGATAAGATGGACAACTCTCCGAATGTTTCCTGATCCTGAGGGATTTTTGCAATGCATCTGGGGTTTGTGTTATGATGAATTCTGTCCTCCACTGTGCTACAAAGCAGAGGTGGGGACTGTGCAGTGTTCCAGATGTTTTTGGACTGTGACTTCCATCCACCACCATTGGCTTTGCTAGATGGAGCTGTGCTGAGAGCTGGCATCCTGAAACTTCTGGAATGCCGGACTTTCTGTCAGAGCCGAAGGTAGAAATTTTGGCACCTGGGGCAAAACCAAACAAACTCCAGCACTCAACCGATTTAGAGGGTCCCCTGTTATTTCCCAAGCCTCCTCCTTGGAAATGACTAACTAAAGGCTGTGCAGTCCAAGATGGATTGTCCATCTGCAGGAGAAATTAAAAGCACCATGTGGTGGCACCCCCCACACGAAGCCATACTCGGCAACCCCTAGTGCAACCCCATGGATGATGGAGGAGAAAGATTAACAAACCTCTAGCAGCATAGTTTCCACCAGAGAAAAGGAAGGAAGACAGCTGTTGTGCTCTGTTACACCTTTGTCTTTGGATTGCTGGTTTCAAGAGGATGTCTTAAGAATCAAGGCATGATGGGAAGGGTAGTTTCCAAGTGCATGGCTCAGCATGGGGGGGGGCACCACTCAGCGTGTGGCTTCCTGAAGTAGGCAGAAAAAGTTGGACTGCAGGGCTGCCTGCTTTAGCCTGTAGCTTCTGAGGAGGATCAGCAGATGACAGAGCAAATGCTGTGGTTGCACCTTCTGAATTCAAGACCCTGAAGCTTAGCCCCAGTTGCCCTGCCTTGGTCACGCCTCTGCTTTCTTCACCTCATCAATAAATACTCACCATAGACACTCCCTTGCAAAGCAAGAGCCGGCGGCGGGGGTCGGGGGCGGCAGCAGGGGGCGGGCGGCGGTGGGGGCGGCAGGTTGCAGCGCCCCCTGTCCATTTTGGTGCCCTCTGTCCATTTTGGTGCCCTAGGCAACTGCCTAGTTCGCCTTAATGGACGCGCCGGCCCTGGTCTGCACAGAAGTCTGAGGAGTAGCACTAAGAAAACAGCATATAAATAACAGCATTTAGATGCTGTGTTTATTTTATTGATTGATTAGCTGCATTTATAGTCCACCTTATCTTCAATGAGTCTATGCATGTGACTGCCCAAGGTCGCCAAGTCCTCCACTGTGGATTTGAATCCAGATCTTCTTTGTCTAACACCCTAACCGCTCTACCAGACTGGTGTGGTCTGAGGGTGACATTGGCAGGTTGTTGTTTTTTTGGCTTATGAAACGTGAGAAATGGCCATGATTTTTTTAACCCCACTCCATTTGGATTTACTGCCCAGGTGTGAAAGGCAAAATGTGCTATCTAGGTGCCCAGCACTGGGAGAATTATGACTTTCTTCCTTTGGTTTCTTTTTACAGTTCTTTGTGATGACTAAAATCCTGATCCAGGATTGTCAAAGCTTCAGGGTGACCACTGTGGCTGCAGATGAGATCAGGTTGAAATGGGAGTCACTGTTTCTAGTGGAAGAAGTAGGATCCTGCAGGATTGCACCACTGGAATCTGGCCAAGAAGTCAAAACAGTTGAAAGTTATGTGGTTTGTATTTTATTAACGAGAAACATCCCATGGCAAATATGCATTTTTGAACAGAACATATTAAAATCTAATACATCAAGGCTGGAGATGGTAAAAAAAATCCTATGGCTATCCAAGAGGAAATGTCATGTCTGTTTATGTAGTCATTAGAGCCCATCTCGGCTTATCTTGCTTATTTCTTGAAAGGTTGATTTTAGCTTGTTCACCTGGTTCAAGCTACCAGATGTGTATTCTCTGCCAGCATGGCCACATGGAGCTCCTCCAGTTCCAGCCAATTTAATTCAAATGAAAAGCTCTCACCTTCTCTCAGCAGGTGCTTGGCTTCTTTCTCCTTCCCTCATTTCGTCCTGCTCTTAGCCTGTAGCTTCATTTTCATGAGATCGTAGGAGACAAGTTTAACGAGGACATTTGCTCCACTTAGCCAATAACTTCAAAGAAGACCTTCATGGTTCCCTCAAGGGCTGAAGGAAGAGATGAAATTGATTCCTACCAGTATGACTTCCTAACATCCAGAGGTCCAATAGTATGCATTACGAAGGTTTATATTTTCACAAGCCATACTTATGCAGAATTTACCACATGGCAAATATGCGATATTATAGCTATACAATGTATTTAGCTTGCAACTGTATTTTACATGTTGTTTACATCCAATGTTTAGCACCTACCTAAGAAGAAATGTAGCCTGGGTTTGAATTAACATAAGAACATAAGAAGAACCATGCTAGATCAGGCCAAGGGCCCATCTAGTCCAGCTCCCTGTATCTCACAGTGACCCCACCAGATGCGTTTGGGAGCGCATGAGACTAGATATCTGTCTCCTGATACCACTCCCCTGCATCTGGCCCTTTCCCCAAGCCCCAGGTTCCAACTGATTGGCGCTGGGGTGGGGAACCAAAAGGTTTTTCTCCCCCACCCCAGTGCCAGTCAGCTAGAGCCTGGGCTTGCCTCCATGGAGGCATTGCATGCTGCTCCCCCGCACCCAGGGGTGGTCAGGAGAAGTGGTGCATGATATTTAAAATGCCTTCAGCAACGGAGCCAAGTGCTTGGCTCCGTTGGTGAAAATCAATTTAAACATTGCTCGCCACTTCTCCCCACCCACCAGGGTGCAGGGGAGCGGCGAGCGATGTTTAAAATTCTTTCAGCAATGGAGCCAAGCTATCTCCGTTGCTTAAAGACATTTTAAACATTGTGCACCTCCCCAGGCCTGACCTGACCTGTACTCGCATATCGTAGATTTGCAAAGATCACATGTCGGGTCCATCCCTAACCCCCGTGATAGATGGGGGGGGGGGGTTACTGTATAGAGTGGTACTATAACTTTCTGTGATCTTGATGATATCTCCCTCTTTATGCAGCCTAAGACCATGTTTGCTTTTTTTGGCAGCTGCAACACACTGCTGCCTCATCTTTAGGCAGTGATCCACCAGGACACCTAAATCCCTTTCACAAGATATTACTGTAGAGCCAGGTACCACCTATCCTTTACTTACACAGGATGAACCAAGCCAAGGGAACAAAATAAGAGAAGCCCATCTTTCCTCTGAGATGTGAATGAGACACATTCATCTGTGCAATTTGTTTGTCAGAATGGCAGCAAGATCCGTTTAAAGTCTCTTTAACCCACCAAAGTCTCTAAGAGACAGGGTAATACCTTGGCAGTGAGCATAAGGGATGTATATTTACCAGTGGGCTTTAAGAGGTAGTATGTACTGGGGGAGGGGATTGATTCATATAACTGTTAAATTTGTATTTGCTTTATTGGAGCACTCAGAAAACTTAAACTTTCCTCCACAGAATGGTTCCATAGATTCCATCCTGAGGAAAAATAAGTAGCAGAGCAGTAAAGGTTCTACAAAGAACAAAGTATTAAGTATTTAATGATCTCAGAACCTTCACTGAGCACTGCAACAGTGAACTATTTATGGGTGCAATTAGTAGTATAATTTTACTGGGGAAGGGTTAGCATACAGTAGTATTTCTTTATGGGTCTAGGTCCTGTACAAAAATATTTCCTTTGGATTTTATTTGAATAATGCTTTCTTCAGGTGAGCTCTGGCAAGCACCATTAAAATTGTAAATCTGGGAACCTCGGAAATATAGAAAAGGGAAGGAAATTACCTCAGTTTGGCAGAAGGTACAATGTTACTTTCTTTAAATAAAATTTATCCTCTGTCCTTATTATCCCCCCCCCCCGGTACCACTACCACCACCACCACAGGCCTATTTAGCATTTCGTTGTATTCTCTCACTTACCCTTACCCTTTTGCCAGACTCTCACAACTACTTTTGGTATCATGGCTGAAGCCACAAAGAGCTTGTCTTTCCATAAAGAGGTTACATGCTATTTCTCAGCTCCCTTGAAATCTTTGGTTGACTGGCACTTTTTTGTTCAGCTTACAAATGGTTTTTGACAGAGGCCAACCAAATATTATGAATATTGAATTGTGTGGGTGCAATTTGGCATACGAATAAGACTATTTTCCACCAAATCATTAGAGCAACAAATGTGTGGCTTTTTATATCATTCCATGCTCCTAGTACCTTCAGCTACCAATGTATCAGCATTAGACATGGGCATGACTTGGCGAAATTCTCGTTTCCGTTTCCGTTCCTCGTTTCCGTTACGCAAGGGAAACGGTAACGACAATTAAGCCATCAGAACTCGAACTCGAACCGATAAAAGAAAAATAGGGTCTGATTTGTCGTTGTCGTTCATGGCATCGCGGTGATCGTGCGATGCCAAGCGGCACAGAAAAAAAGTTTTAAAAAAACCGATTCCCGGCCAAAAAAGCAGGCGAAAATATGCCTGCCTCAGTGAGGGCACCTAGCAGAGGGGTGGTTTCTGGGGGGGGGTCCCCGGCCTCCCCCCCTTCCTGTCCTGGGCTGCTCTGGTGGGGGGCATCCTCGTCGTCTCGCCATGCCATATGGTGCGGGGGGATCCAAAATGGCGACTGCAATATTTTTTTTGAAATCATTGTCCAAAAACCCACCAAAGCACCACAGAAACATTTGAAAATTAGGTATTTTAAATGCCTGATTTTTTTATAGTAGCAGCAGTGGGTTTTTCTTGCAACAAAACGTGTCTATTTATTTTATTTTATTTTATTTTTATTTTTTTACACCTGCACACGCGCAATGATGGGCTGGCCATGGGATGGGACCACACAAATTTTTGGAACCATTCCACCAATTGCATCGCCAGGTTTTGCTGAGACTTCTGGATGTGCCAGAGAGGGCATTAAAAGTCCACCAACCCTAATCCTAAACCCAAGCCTAATCCTAACCCTAACCCATACGCCAGTACACTGTCTTCTTAGTGGGTCAGAGGCACCCAGAGGTGCAGCCCACTAACTCACCCTAACCTTACCCGTAACCCTAAGCCTAGCCCTTGCCCTAACCCCAACCCTAAGCCAGATCTGTACTTGCATTGCACTACACGCAAGTACACCTCCCTTCTTAGTGAGCCGTAGGGCGCCCAGCAGAGGCGTTCCTCTCTCACCTCGCTCACCAGTTCCAAAAAACTCCAAACCTGTACGCCAGTATGCTGTCCTTCTTAGTGAGTCAGAGTAGAGGCACCCAAAAGAGAGGTGCCTCTGCCAGTGCCACTTGGTACGCAATGGCTACACGGTCATGTACTCTTCCTTTTCCCTTTGTAGCAGCCCAGAGGAGGCATACACCCCAGAGAGGTGCCTCCAGGAGCCCACTAAATGCCTTCCCTTTGTAGCGGGCCAGAGGAGGCACCCACCCCAGAGGGGTGCCTCCAGGAGCCCACTACCCTACCCCCCTAAACCAGTACTAACGACAGGCAACAAACAAAATGACAAATTTTTGAAAAATTTTGCAACAAACGGAAACGAGCCGAAACGGGCCGGCTCCGACACACGACAACTCGAAACGTCATTTTTCCTGGTTGTGCCCATCTCTAATCAGCATTACCAAAAGCTAGGAGCAGTGCTTGGAAATATAACTTTTAAAAACATTTGCTTATTTTAAAGGCTATTCGTTATAATTCTGCAATAATATTAATCTTCCAAAATACTGAGATTAACGTTAGTCCTCAGAGTTGTAGCTATGTTAGTCTGTGTTGAAATGCTGACATTAACATCTTAAAATAAATGTCAGCATTACTTTAACGAAAGAAAGAAAGTTGCTCAAAAGACATCATGAGCAACAAGTAACAACAACATTGCTTTCAACATAGAGACCTGCCTGAGGTTTCAGGGCATTATGATGGAGAAGAATCAACATAATCCATCTCTTTCTTATTTCTGAAGCCCTCCAGATGTTTTGGACCACAAGTCCCAGAATTCCAAGCCTGTATTCTCAATGACAAAGGATTGTGGGAGTTGTGGTCCAAAACATCTGGAGGGCTGAAGTTTGGCCACCACTGCATTAGCATCTATTTAGCAGAGTTTCACTCCAGGAAAGAGTGGATCAAGTACACAGGAAGCTTGAGGACATTTGGAGGATGGATCAGACGGCAGTGAGTAGGGCTGCACTTAAGCAGCTGACCAGCCGCTATGTTTGCGCGATTAGGGGTGCTAGAACAGCTCATGCCTCCCTGAGAATTGGTGAGGCCTTGAACCGCCAGGCGGAGTTGTTCCAGGTTGTTCGAGACCTCTCCAATCCTGGTCAGCTTGGGCCTCCTCCTAGTGAGTTCACTAGTGAGCAATTTGCAGCCTATTTTAGATCTAAAATTGAGGCCATCCGTTCTGATCTGCCCTCCGGTTGCGCTAGTTCATCCTCTGACATCCCTGGGGCCTCACCTCTTCTTGCCTGGTTGAGTTTGGGCCTGTGTTACCAGTGGAGGCCTCCAGGGTTATGGCTTACTGCTGGCCGGCGGCTTCCCCTTTTGACCCTTGCCCAGCCTGGCTTACTAAATCTGCCAGAGGGAACATGCTGGAGTGGGTTTCCGCTATTGCCACGGCCTCCTTCAGGGAAGGAATTTTTCCTTCCCATTTGAAGGAGACCGTGGTAAAGCCCACTTTGAAAAAGCCCTGCTTGGCATCGGATGAGTTGTCCAGCTATCGTCCGATTGCCATTGTTCCCTTCCTGGGCAAGGTTGTTGAGAGGGTGGCTGCCGTCCGGCTTCAGTCATACCTGGAGGAAAATCATATCCTTGATCTATTCCAGTCCAGGTTCAGGCCGCTTCAGGGGACCGAGACTGCACTGGTTGCTCTGCAGGATGACCTCCTCAGGGAGGCCGACAGGGGGTGTTCCTCCCTGTTGGTCCTCCTTGATCTGTCAGTGGCTTTTGATACCATCACCCATGGTAACCTGCTGGATCGGCTTGCTGAGACTGGAATTGGAGGCTCTGCCCTCTGCTGGCTCCGTTCCTTTCTTGGCGGCCGGTCTCAGCGGGTTCAGCTGGGGGATGATTTGTCGGCTCCTCGGACACTCCCTTGTGAGGTGCCCCAGGGTCGGCAATCTCCCCCATGCTGTTCAATGTTTATATGAGGCCGCTGGCAGAGGTCATCAGGAGATTTGGAGTTCGCTGCCATCAGTACGCTGATGACACATAGCTCTATGTCTCCTTTTCTTCCTCTGCAGATGAGGCAGTACACTCCCTCGACCTGTGCCTGGAGACGGTCTTGGAATGGACCAGGACTAACCGGCTCAAGCTGAACCTGGAGAAGACCGAGATTCTCTTCTTCGGGGCACCCTCATCTGGGCACAATGGCTCCCTCCCTAGCCTGGGGGGATTTCCCCCCAGCCTATGGACAGGGATAGGAATCTGGGCATGGTCCTGGATTCAGCCCTCTCCCTGGAAGCCCAGGGCCATTTTTGTCCATCTCCGCAGGATTTCCCAGATCCGCCAGTACCTCAATGAGTCCTCCTTGAGGACAGTTGTGCAGGTGCTTGTGATCTTGAGGATCGACTACTGCAATGCCCTCTATGTGGGGTTGCCCTTGACCCTTGTCCGGAGGCTCCAGCGGGTGCAGAATGCGGCGGCAAGACTGCTGGTGGGTGCTTGTAGATTCAATCACATCACCCCAGTTCTGGCCCGCCTGCATTGGCTGTCCGTTGTCCTCCGGATCAGGTTCAAGGTCCTGGTTTTGATTTTCAAAACCCTCCACGTCTTGGGACCAGAGTACTTGTTGGAGCGTATCTCCCAGAGGTCAACTGGGGTCAGGCCCACACCTTCTCTGTGGTGGGCCCCACATTGTGGAATCATCTGCCTAGTGAGCTTCACCTTGCACAGTCCCTGCCCACCTTTAAAAAGGCTCTGAAAACCCTCCTTTTTAAAGAGGCATATGGCGACCTTTTTACTTATTGTTTTTATTATTTCTGCCCGCGTCGCCTCTTGTGGAAGGTCTCCCCCTCCTTATTTTTCTAGTTCTCTCTCTGTCTCTCTTTTGTTATATATTCTATTGTAAACCGCCCAGAGTTCCATCCGGAAGATGGGCGGTATAAAAATACAATAAATAAATAAATAAATAAATAAATAAATAAATAAATAAATAAATAAATAAATAAATAATATTTAGACACCCGGTCCTGGGCTGGGAATTTGCTTCAATCACCTGCTACCACCTCTCATTCTCAGATGAAATGAAGACTCAGGGGTAGAACTCAGAGCCTTTCACGGCTGACTGAAAATGCATAAATGTGTGTGAAAGAGAGAGAGGGAGAAAGAGATGAGACTGACTATGTGTATATTCAGAAAACTAAGTATACTGAATCTATTGATCGATTGATGGATCAATCTACATATATCTTTCTCACCAGAAAATAAAAATAACATATGTGCATTCATTTGCACTGTGCACTAAATCTGTACATGTGGTCTAGCGGTAGCAGCTATACTTGCATAACCATCTTGGACAATCTGCAGTAAGACTAATTGGTTTGACAGTATCGTTTGGGGGCCAATTCCCTTGTTTTCCTCCATGTGCAATAGCCATTTGGCTACTTGTCTGATGGGCCTAAGGTCATAGAGTTACAGTTGCTGCAGGTCTGTAGAGTTGGACTGAGGCCAACATTAATAGCTGCACACATTTATTTGCAGTGCATAATGTTCTTAACAGTCGCCGTCCTGAAAGTCTCTGACGAGTTATGTCAAAAGAATTGTTTCCCCTCCTTTCAATCCCTCATGAAGGAACGCTTCAGCCCTGTAAGAGATTCATCGAACCATAAAGCAGTGATATGTCCCAGATGTGATCTCAGACTCCTTGTCAGTGGTTTCTGCTTGCCCTCAAAATGTGTTTGTTGTGTGGTGTGTATAATCATCTATGTGTTTTTTATTTCTAGTTCAGGGTAAAATGGCCTGACTTCTCCTTCCTGGCACAGGGGCACACTTCCTCCCAGCAACTGAAAGTCTGCCTGGAAAACAAAACAACCTTCTCCGTGGCAGGGTGTTTATGCACTCCACATCAAAGGCATTTCAAAGGCACGCTCGCCTAGTGAAAGCATGAACTGTTTTAAGTTTACTTATTTGTCATGGAAGCAGCTGTCTCATTTGCTGTGCCCAACTGAAGGAAAAAAATGTAACAGACAAGCAACAGGATTTTTTTTTAAAATGCTCGCAGTTCATCAACTTTCCTTCAGCACTCCTGAGGATAGAGGACAAAGAGAGCAGTGATCAGAATTTGCAGAAACCAGTGCAGACTAGGAGGAAAAAGCAAGCAAGCGGTGGATGAAGGAAAATATCTCCCAAATATTTTGAGTAGAAAAATTAGATAAATGTAACCAAGGTATGTTAGATTGACTACAAACTGAATATATAGACAAAATATTATACAATATGAAAGCACTGGCTGGCACCTGATTGATTTTACCTTAATGTACACTCTGTGGGCAGTCTGGCAAACCGTATTCCAGCTAAATCAACTTTTACTTTATCCCTGAAAATAACATACCACATAGGTCTTGCCTCTCATATTTTCCTGTCAGAAAACACATTTCAGAAGTTCTCCTTTGATTTGCAACTCAGGCATCCACTGGCTTGAATTTTTATAAAGGTTCCTTGCCAGATAGCAAGGTCCATGTTTTAAAGATACTCTCTAAAGATATATATTCAACAGCCAAGTAATGTGATACTCTAGGAGCAGAATGGCAAGAAGAAAACTCATCTGCATGGGAAGGTTGCCTTATATCAGAGATGGTACCACCCAGGGGGGAAAAAAAACTAAACTGTGTCTTTTGTAGAATACAGCAAATTCCAATACTGTGGGGAGACTGTGAACATTCATGTGCTGTATGCATTGCAAAGGGAAAGGAAGATGGGTCCAGCTACAGAATCAGTCATACGCAAGCAATGGCAGTTGAACATGACGAACTAAGCCTTTCTTTTAAAATGCAGAGAGCACCAGAGAGCAGTATGGTCATTTTATTTTTTTTTAATTTAAGTAATTTTATTGGGGTTTTTTGGTGGGGGGATGAAAGAGGGAGGGTGTGGGGGAGGGGGAGGGAATACACTATAAAAATTACATTAAGTATATCAAGCCAAAAATAACAGTTTAACATATTAACAAATCACCAAATAATATCACAATACTAATAAGTTTGTTACTTCTTGCCATCTTTTCCGGGAAATCTCATCGTAGTCTCCCTTTAGAAAACCGGAGAGTCTGTCGATTTCAATACATTTTCTTATCTTTTCATGGAAGTTTCTGTTGGCACTTCTGGTTGTTTCCAAAATTTCGCATACAGTATCCTTGCTGCAACTATTACATGATGAAGTACATATTTCTGGTCAAATGAGATATTAATATCTACTATATTTAATAGAATAAATTCTGGTCTAAGCTCTAACTTAATCTCCAAATATCTTTCGAAAAATAATTTTACCATTATCCAATATGCCTTTGCCTCTTTACATGTCCACCACGCAGTATGGTCATTTTAAACAAAGAAAGAATGCCATCTGTTTCAGTCTCAAAATTCCAGACCAGTTCCACAGTCAACAGAAAGATGAAGGCGTATTTCAGTTGTGTGGGTAAGCATTCAGAATCAGTGTCCTGACATAAGATTTCTTTAGGAATTTGCTCCAATATGTGCATGCTACCACTGTGCAGAGGGGTGCATACACACTGAGTAGTTTCTCCCTCTGAGCATGCATGGTGACCAAATCCTGATCCCTTAAGCCCCCACCTTGCAAAGCACAAACAAACAAACAAACAAAAAACAGTGTGGCAGCAAAATCTAGCATTCTGCCGGATCTCCAATCACATAGAAAGTTATACTAACGTTCAAGCAAGCATAGGGCACGCCTTCAAACAATACATATCAAAGGTACTGAGACGGAGGTAATGCCTGGTGTCCCCGTTTGCAAAAGGGTGAGATCAAAGTGCATGGTCCCATTCCTCTGCATCAGTGGTTCCCAGGTATGGGTCCCCAAATGTTCTCTAATGAAAACTCCCAGAAGCCTTTGTCACTAGCTGTGCTGGCCAGGATTTCTGTGAGTTGAACTCCAATAACATCTGAGGACCCAAAGTTGGGACCCACTGCTGTACATCAAGTACATGCAATGTGCTTGGGTAGTATGCAGGATGTAAAAAGCTGCTGCTGGAAATATTAGCGCTATCACTAATACAACATTATCAAATTGCTATTTGAAATTATTCCATCTTGGTTAATCATTACCTGTTAGACAATCAGTTTTAAAAAAATCCTTTCAGATTACTAGCAATGTTTTCGAATAACACCACAACCTTGGAAGATTAATGCATCACCCTATGCAAAGTGTTGATCATTAATTACTTGAATTGTTTCATTTGTGCTTAGCAATCAAGTTGAACTTAATTTTGCTACTTTTCCATTGACTGGATAGAACCTATCTAACCAGCTTCTGAAACACCTCTTGTGTTGGAGATTATGACTGTTTTCCGGGCAACTTGCCAGACTGGGAGGCAATTCTTAACCCTTAGAAAACACTCCCCAAACTCCTGCATGCATTCCAGTTTGAATTTGTGAGTCTAAAGTAGAAATGGGCCACCTCCAGAACCAGAGAGGCTACCCGAAGGCCTACGTGCTCCAGAGATACCCCCACACTAATTTTTGGTTTCTTAGAACAAACAAACACAAAAATAGGGTGAGTTTTTTTTAAACTGAAAAGGTCCCATTCTATGCCCAGGCCTGCTCCGGAGGGCAGGGCAGCTTTGCCCCCCTGACCGGAATCCTGCAAGATACCCCAAAGAGGGGGCAAGTAGGAGGCAATATTCGCCTGCCTCACCAGGGAGCCCAACTCTTTCGAAGCAAAGATCTTCGAGGGACCTGTGCTGTCGCACCACACTAGCTTTCATTTTCGGAGCACACGGTGACAGCACCAACTTGAACGGTTTGGGAGATCGGGTCTGTCCAACCCGCTGCTTGGGACTCCATCCCCACTGTATTTTAAAAAAAATAGAGAGCAAAAAAAGGGGGGCAGAAAAGGACAGCAGAGCACTGGCAGCAGTGCAGCCAGGCCTTCTCGGTTTTTCCTATGTGGGGCTAGGTGTTAGTGCCCTCATTCCATGCTTGTTAAACCCTCCCCCGCACAGGTTTCTGAGTGCCTGGCTCTGATGGGCTGGCATCCCCCCTTTTTCGTTAAAAAAAAACAACAACCCAAAAACTCTACCCTAATAAATGACCCAAGCTCAGCTAGACACATTATCAGCACTCCCGATCGCTTGTAGCATTGGGAAGTAGCGTCAGGAGGAAGTGGCTGCAGCCTGGGCTCTCTGCCCCCCACCCCAGCACATTGTTGTAGGTGGCTGGCATGGAGTGTGGCTGGCACCCCCCTGCACAGGATAGATTTTAAAATAATAATTATTTTTATTAGTTTCAATTATTATTTTATTATTATTGGAATTTATGTCAGAACTATCATCTGCCCGTAGCAAAGAACTGGTGGGATCATAAGCCTGAAAAAGTGACTGAAAATGAGCATGCAAAATTACTTTGGGACTTCCAAATACAGACAGACAGGGTTTTGGAGCACAATACCCTGGATATTGATTGTGGAGAAGAAAAAAGTGTGGATCATTGATGTTGCTATACCAGGAGATAGTAGAGTCACTGAGAAACAACTTGAAAAAATTACCCGATATCAGGATCTGAAAATTGAACTTCAGAGACTCTGGCATAAACCGGGTACAGGTGGTCCCAGTGGTAACTGGCACGCTGGGTGCGGTGCCCAAAGAACTAAGCAAGTATTTAGAAGAAATTGGAGTTGACAAAGTCACCATCAGTCAGCTGCAGAAAGCCACCTTACTGGGATCTGCTCGCATAATTCGCCGATACATCACTGAGTCCTAAATGCTTGGGAAGCGTTCAACTAGTGATTGGTAATATAAAATCCAGCGTAGATAGCTGTGTGGTTAATAAATAATAAAAGAAGAGGAAAAGAAGGCAAAAAATAAAAATAAATGAACATAATAATATTATTAATGATAATATAACTAGAGATGGGCACGAAACAAAAAATTGGTGTTTTGTTTGTCGTGTGTCGTTTAGGGGGTCCGTTTCAGTTTGTTTCCATTTTTCGTGATTTTTTTTAAAAAATCATTTTCATTTTCGTTCGTTTTGTTACCATTTTGTTACCATTTATTTCAATTTTTGTGATTTTTTTAGCATTTAAAGCAGTTCAATGTATTGTCATAACGAAAATGACACAGACGACAAAATTTCTGGTGTTTCTGTTCATTTCGTTTCATTTTAGAGACAAAATTCATTTGTCGTTTTGTTGCGTAACAAAAAAAATTGTTTGTTTTGTGCCCATCTCTAAATATAACAATAAAATAAAATAAATAAGGGTTTATAGAGTGGCAAGTCATTACTTCGAGCATTTACTTAAGTGGATCCAGGTTAGCTGTATCCTTGGACAAGGCTGAGCCATTACGGTGGGTGTTCAGGCTGACACTAGCCTTGTGATGGGGGCAGCTTGAGCTAAGGCCAGTCTATGCTAATAACTACTAAATATATAAATAAGGTAAAATGAATAAGGTAAAATGATCATTGCAAGGATAACAGATTGTGATAGCAGGGGGCAACATTTTTTTAAAAAAAGTAGAAGCTAATAGTAATTTAATATGGCAATACACTTCAGGCACCTACAATGAGGCTGCAAAAGGGGCAAGGAAAGAGTAATGGAAAACAGCCAGCCCAAAACAGACCCTAGTTGTCACCCCCTGCACCATCTTCATCGGATGAAGGGGCATGTCACATTTGGGAGCAATGAAAGGCTAGGATGGAGGCGCTCAAAGAAAGCAGGCAGGCCTCTGGCCCTCCAACGACGATGCCCGTTGAACCCCGCTAGGAAGAGAGCTAGGCTGATGGAGCTAGCAGGTGACAATGTCTCATTTTGTTGCCCTTGGAGGATCAACACCCACTAAACAGCCTGAGCAGTTCCAGGTCGTGCAGGCGACGCCTCGGAGAGCTAGGGGAAGGACATTGGAAGACAGTACCCAGGAACAGCAGGGAAGTGCACACCAACCAGAGGCCGAC
>JAHTLZ010000016.1:25087954-25103283 GCA_023846285.1 Phrynocephalus versicolor | reverse complement strand
TGTGTGTGTGTGTGTGTGTGTGTGTGTGTGTGTGTGTGTGTGTGTGTTGTGGAAGGAAAATCCAGTCTAGTTACTGATGAAGAGAAAAAAATACAAAAGTACAACCTCACCCAAGTCCCCAAGCTAGCACTCCAAGCTGTTCCTGCTATATAAAATAACTGCTATATAAAATACTTTTCCATTTTCGAACTGGGCATGGTGGATAGAAAGCCATCAAGGGTGTAAGGGGTGATTGGATCATCCCAACAACAAACCACTGTGTGACAATGCCAAGAGGCACCAATAGGCCAGGACAAATATTTAGCAACTTAATGCCAACTATCAATGACCCTTATTTTTCCATACCTACATTTCCTGCCCCTCTCCATAAACAGGATTTTCAAATGTGATCTTTCTCAGCCATAGCTGGGCTACAGAGTGGAAAAGGAAACAAACCTGGGAGTTCCTTCCATGGAATATAAACAGCTGGGTTCTTTTAAAATTCTGTTCCTATAATATCTATCAACTTAAACATATTACATCCCACTTTTGAAAGGGGGGAGGAAAGCCTGCATTCTAAACGCTATGCACATACCTTAGCATGCCTAATTGGGGAACTATTATGATTATTTTTTTGAATTACTTAGCTCCCAGGCACCACAGAGTTCTACAGAGCAGGATGTGATATAACGTTGGCACTGCTGGTTGAGGAGGATCCTTTGGAAAAGACTCTCTCTTCTTAAACAGCCTCACCTTCTTCTGCTTCTGCTGTTATTCTTGCCCTGAACTAATCCACACCATTGCTTAACGGTGAGGTATGATGAAGCTGTGGCTCTTGTTGCTGTTGTCATAATTACTAGCCTAGTGCCACCAAGGGGTAAGGAGTCCATTAAAAATCTACTTTCAAAGAAGATTGAACCTGTGTGGCTTCCTGGTGGTTCTTGGACAATTTCCTGCCTTCTCACTGGGCAATTATCTGAGGGAATGAGGAGGGCATTCATCATAAATGCTCCTAGGTGTATGCCTCCCCACGGAACAGATTCAAGCTAATCCTCTGTGATGCCCAAGTCCTCTGGTTCCTGGTTTACTAGAGAGTGAGCAGTTTTGGAGAAGAAAAGCAAGAAAAATCCCAGCAGATATGATTGTGCGTGAGGTGGAGCCCATTGAAAGTCCTATAACAGCCACACATTTCAGTCTTCTCTGTCACCATTGTGCCTGCACAGAGCTCTCCAACAAGAACAAAACGCAGACCCCTCAGCATGGCACTTTACAGAAATGCACTGAATTGGCTTTGGTCCTCATTCGCTCTACAACATTGATAGTCAATTTTGGGTAACCCCGTTGGCAAATACCGAAAACATCAGCCAGGACAGCTGGTAGTGAATTGCCGTCCAAGAGCACTGGAGTTACCCAAAGTTGGGAACTGCTGGTCCAACATAAGAGATAAATGTAAATTTCAGCTCCTTGAGGAGGTGGACAAAATCCTTGAAGAAGTGACAGCCACCACATGCATGTAGTCCTCTTGTCTTCTTCATACAAGTAGCTGAAAGTGGGTAAGCAAAGTGATGAATGTCTCCTTGTACATAGCAGAATGAGCTTCCAGTTTGCCTACAGGATGACTGCTGGGCAAAATAACTTGTTTGAGCCTTACCACACAAAGATACCTATGACGTTCCATTCTTGGGCACTGTGTGTGACAGTCACCTAGTTCCAAGGTCCTGTTCTGGCATCAGAGGTTTTCTGGCAGGTGGGGTGCCTTTGCCTCCCTCCCTGGAATCATGAGACAGCCAGGTCTTATCTGGGGGGAGAGCAAGAGAGTGGGCTATTTAAGCCCCCTTACCTTGGGATCCTGCATCGTCGGCAGTTTGGACCCCAGCCCTCTCTCCCTGTTACCAGTGTGAGTGTAACTGGTCACCTCTTGGGGCCGGATAGGAATTTTTTACCTTTATCTCCAGATTGACTGTGGAGATGGGGATTTTTCCACCTATCCCACACAGGTCGGGGTTTATCTTGGTGGTAGGAAGTGCATGGTGTTGTTATCATGCTGGTTGATCACACTGGCAGGTTGTGTGGAGGGGGCATTGGTGGTGAGTCCAACTTAACAATGTCATTCGAGCCCATCCAACTTGATGATCCTGCAGACCTGGAGATGACAGGATCATGGGAAGGATGCACTGGGGTTACAACTTGGGCCAAGAGTTACCAATTGATGGAGCCCAACGCACGAGGGGTATTGGCAACTCCTGAGGGGGAGTATGGGACTTGCCCAAGAAAGATGCTTTGTAGGCTAGGGAAGTCGGGGATGATCTCAGTGGCCCAGCCTTTAATCTGCACTACTCCAGCCCCCGGTGAGGTTAATGGTTCCAAGTTACTAGTTAATACCTGGTTAAAACCCACCACCTGTGTCTCATGTCTCATTCCAGGGTTGGGGTGCAATGACTCCCGGATCAGATGAATCAGATCTAGATACATTTCGAGCTGCTTTTGGGGTTGGTTATGAGATGGAGGTGGCATTGCTCCTCTTGGTGGCTGACCTATGACAGAAAAATAGACAAGCAAAACGTACCCTTATTTGTTTTTCTGGACTTCTCCATGCCATTTTAGATACAGAAGAAGTTAAGAGAAATTACCTGGGAGTTTTGGGATTTGGTGTTACCGGTATGAAGATAGCACCCAACCGTATTTGTCTTTTCCATCAAAATCCAAGGAAGCTATTTTGGGTCTCATATAGTGTCTGATGTTTGTAATGGATTGGATGAGAGCAACTAAACTGAAGTTTAATCCAGACAAGACAAAGGTGCTCCTACTCAGCTGAAGAATGGAATAGAGAACAGGGATGCAGTTTGTGCTAGATGGGGTTACACTTTCCCTGAAAACTCAGGTTCATAACCTGAGTGTGGTCCTGGATTCATCCATGAGCCCGGATGTCCAAATCTTGGCAATGGCCAGGAAACTGTTTGCACAGTTAGAACTAATGTGCCAACTACATTCAGTCCTTGAGATATTTAATCTGGCCGCAATGAGACATGTCCTAGTTACATTCTATTTGGATTGCTGTAAAGCATTTGCCTTTGGAACTTGTTCAGAAATATCAGAGGGTCCAAGATTCTGCTGCTAGACTACTGACCAGAGAGAACCAACATTCCTAGGTACAAATTTTTTCACTGCTGCAGGTCTATTACCACACACAATACAAAGTGCTCTTTTTGACCTGTCTTTCCCTAGATGACTTGGTCCAAGGCTATCTGAAAGACCACGTCTTCCCACATGAGCCTCTCCAAGTGTTACAAACTCCTCGGGTGGCATTTCCCTTTATCCTGCCTCCCTCACAGTCACATCTAGAGGGGACATTTCTACAAGAGTGCTTGCTTCTCACATGGAAAGACTTTTTATAGGGAGAGTTGCACATTATGTTTTCATGTGTAATGATTTAAATTTTGCAATATTTTACTTTATTACATGTTTGGGTGCTTTAATACTTGGGAGTTCAATACTTGGGAGATACCCAGCTTCTAAATCAAATGAGTTAACAAATGGATGGATGGATGGATGGATGGATGGATGGATGGATGGATGGATGGATGGATGGATGGATGGATGGATGGATGGATTTATATGCTACCTATATCCTAAAGAATCCGAGGTAATTTCCAACATTAAAAGGAACAAAATGAAAAGCTGAATAATAAATTATTGTAATATTGAAAAAGCACTAAATGGATATCATAGTAAAACTCACAAATAAGAAAATATTAAAAGCTTCAGTAAAAATAAAAATAAAAATAATAATCCCTTTAAAATATCCCCATGGTCAACCAGACATTTACAATTTTTTTTAAAAGCCTGAATGAATGGCTTTTCCCTTTGCAGAATCTCAGCTCTATGGAGGAAGTAAATGATGTGCAGGTACACACTTCATGTATTTTCATTGGATAGGTGGAAATAAGAAGTAGGCAACCCAGGTATAATCCCAGCTGCATACAAATGGTTAAAGACACTTGGTGAACTTGGAGAGTGATACTAAAGACATGCAGAATTCCAAGTAGAAACTATATAAGCTCACCTGCCCTGTCCTCAGCCTCTTTCCCTCTCTTCTCATCTGCGATCTCCCACCCCGATTTAAGAAGACAGAATGAGGTTAGCTGGCTGGATGGGATTTTTTGGCAGTAAATCAGATTAGCTCAGACTGACAGTCCATTTTTGCCCATCCCATTCTCTCTTTTTTGGGTGCAGTTTTTTTTTTAAATAATACCACCAGTCCCAATTGGCAGGTAGTGCAAGAGTAACAGTTTGAAAGTCCTTTGACAAAACACATTAAGCTATTTGGCAGCCCTCATGTAATTCATATTGATAGAGCAGGATATTAAGAAGAGATGACAGAAGTCGAAATGACAGTTAAGTGTTGACTTGAGGGCTGCTTTTGATTATTTATAGTTAGAGAGTTCAGGAGGATGCTGAACAGAGGGGCAGCATCTTCCTGAATATAATTATGCGATAAACTGCGATAGGGCGGGAACTAAGGAGATTCCAGACCCCTTACCTGCTTGCACTACTCTCAGCCCCCGCCTTGCTTTGGGTCAAGGTTCAGCTTTTGAAGATAAAGTGATTCAGTATTAATAAATTGTGTCCCTATTTTAATCCATATGAACTTGTGCTGCCTCTTTATTCCAGGCTGTGTGGGCAATGCTACATGGCAAGAACATGAGGCTCACAGCCACAAAAATAACATCCCTAAATTCTGTTTTGAAGCTTGGTTGGTGAATTTGCTTTTGTTTCTCTGACCATCTGTGAGGTAAAATGTAACTGCTGCTCTAACCACTCCCTCAAGGTAATAAATACCTTTTCAAAATATAGGCCATGATAAGACTTTTTATAACTTTTCAAAATATACACAGGCACAGACTGTCAACAATCGTCATCATCATCATCACCACCACCACCAAAAACAATCATCATCATCATCACCACCTTAGAGCTGGACAGGACCCCAAAATCATCAACCCTTGTGAAGGAGGCACCATGGGGAAACCAAATTTCCAATTTCTAGTTCCACAGCCAAAGAACTAAATCACAGAGTTAAGATATTCTTTAAGTCCACTTGTGTTGACATTAGCAGCTGCAGTGCTGGCTGTGTTTCCAAATATGGCAGGAAAAAAATCAGCCTTACAGCTATTTAATGAGGAGTATAATGTTTTTGATACAGAGACTTTCTCATACCACTTTTACACATTTGCTTCATACAATAGCAGCTCAGTCTTGCTGTGAGCCTTGTGCCGTTAGCCATAACAGACATGATAAATGTCTATTAGCATTAGAAGGGCAGCATATAATACAGTAAAAGAACTGGGAAATATTCCATTCAAACCTCACAGACTGCCTTTTTTTAAAAAAAAATTCACAGTGCTTAGCTAAGGGCTAATGAAAGTGCATGGGATAGTATAATAATTAGTTTAAATCAGGGGTCTCACTATTACTTTAATGATAACATTCAAGAGAACTGGACAGGGACAGCCTATAAGTAACACTGAACCCAAAAGTACATTGTAGGTAAGAACCCAAACTATCCCCACTCTGTAGTACATAGGCAAGATGATCGCCTTATCAGCTCACCTAACAGCTGACAAACAGCATACGATACTTTGGAAAAGTTACTTTTAAAAACTACCACTGTCTGAATATTTCAGCCTGCTTCACCAATATTCTGGGAGTTGTAATACAAAAACATAACTTTGCCAAGCTCCATACCCAACAGACCCACAGGACACAGTGGTTTAAACTGCTGTACTGAAGCTGTAACTGCACAAACAATCCTTGGTTCAGTTCCAGGTAGCAGGCTCAAGGTTTACCCAGCTTTCCATCCCTCCACAGTCAGTAAAATGAGCATCCAGCTCTGGGGGGTGGGGGATGTGTGTAGCCTGCATAATTTCTTGTAACCCTCCCAGAGAGTGCTTTAAGCACTATGGGTCAGTAAATATAAGTCACACACTTTGAAACACATATCATCAGTATTCTGTTAATGATTATTTTTGAGCTATTGAAAAAAATGCTACATTAGCACTCCCACACATTTTACAACTTGAAAGTCATTCTGTTACTTCAGGAACATAAAATATGATTATGGGCAATTTGACTTGGCATAATATTATCACAACTAGTATATTAAAGATAGTGTATCCAAACAATTATTACAAACAGAATTTACTTTTTAAATAATATGTATTTGTCATTGTAGTATTAATGAAATTATTATTTACACAAAGGTTATAAACTAATGTAGCTAAATGATTTGATTTTCTGGAATCAGATGTATGTAAACTCTTACCAAACATACACACCCACATGCAAGAACAAACTTTTTCTTTTTCTTGTAACAATAGCATCACTTCCTAAAGGAAGAAATGCATCTTGATCTTGTGTTGGTGAGTTCAGTTTGTAACCTAGGACTTGCTTGTCCCCAGTGCACAAAAATTAGAATAATTTGATAGTATGCATATTTTTTAGAATTTGGAAAATATTTGAACTCCCTGTCTTAAGATATTTTATTCATCGTATTAGAATAAAACATTCCATAATGTTTTGTTATTTATGCCATATTGTGGAGCCAATTATTGTTTTTATCTATATTTTGTTGTATGCTATTCCATGTTAAATGACCTGAGTTCCCATCTGGGAAAATCTGGCAGTATATAAATATAAAAATAAATAAATAAATATACGTAGCTCCCAAGCACCATAGAGTTCTACAGATAAGGATGTGATATAACAGGGATGTCGAACATATGGCATGCGTGGCAAAGGTGGCACACGGAGAGCTTTCACCTGGCACACAACATGCTCCCTGCCCCCTTTCCCCTCCGCTGGATCAGCCATGAAGTATTTGCAGAGGGGGAAGTAGGGGGTGGGCAGGGAGAATGTTGTATGCCAGGCTGACCCTGCCCCGCGCCCTGCCGCTGCTGAACCCACCTCTGCTGGTCCCCGCCTCCACCGCCATTACCGCTTCCATCCATGCCCCCCCACCACAGATGACGTTGACCTTGCTGCCCCGTCGCCCTGCTGCCTTCACCCCTGCCCCCCACTGCCACTGAACCCAACCCCCCCGCCGCCGCTGCCGCCCTGCTACCTTCACCCTGCCCCCCCACTGCCGCCGATCCCGACCTGCCCCCTGCCACCGCCACCACCCTGCTGCCTTCACCTCCCATTGCCACCGATCCTGCCCCCCCCACCGCCACTGCCGCCGCCACTGCCATCCCCATCACCGAGTTTGGGCACTTGGTGTCAAAAAGGTTCGCCATCCCTGTGATATAATGTTGGCACTGCTGGCTGAGGATGATCCTTTGGGAAAGACACCATCTTCCTGAGTAGCCCTCCCCGCTTCTTCTAATTGCTGTTAGTTATTCTTGGCCCTTAGCCTACCTGTCTGGAACCAATCCACCCAATTGCCTAGTGATGAGGCATTCTGAGGCTGCAGCTGGCCATGGCAGCTTGCCAATACTTCGAGAGTTTTCTATTTTTTACTTCAGGGTTTGAGCAACTTTGTATAATTGTGTATTAATTATGTGGACCCCCAATTAGGAAAAGAAACTCTTCAGTCAACGCCAAGCTGCTGTGGCCAGTGTGGACAATTTAGAGGCACTCCATTCAGAAGTTTTTGTACTGTAACTCCCAGAATTCCCCAAGAATTCCTTTGGAAGAATCTTGAGTTCTTGACTGAATGCTGCAGTCTGTATATATGTGTCTGTCAACAGAATTTAAGTCCAAAAGAAAAGAAAAGAAGGGCACATCCTATTTTCATTTTCATTATGTGGGCAGAGTTTCATAACAAGATCCTAGCCACAGGGAGACAGACCGTGACATAGCATCGGTCTTCCTCTTTGTAATTCGTATGTTCCAAAGCAAATTGGATTATTTGGGACTCTGAGTCCTAGAAATGCATCATGATTGCATGTCAGTCTTCTCTTACAGTTGAAGCCAAGTGTAAATAGCTGAGAAATCAGAAATGTTCTCAGTCTAATAAGGAATCAGGTACATGTGAAAGAGAGATGTTCAAATTGTGAAACAGTAATGGCTACTTTAAAATAAAATAAACAGCTTTACTTCTGGCCAGGTTTTCCTTCCTCTCCGAGACTAAATGCATTCATTCTGTTACATTGTTATGTCAACCAAAGCCCCAAACATTTGTGAGGGTTTACAAAGGAGTGCAGTGTGGAGGACATCTTCCACCTGTACTAGACACTGTGGGTGGGAGAGAACCAGAGTAAGTTTGCTTATCAGATCTTCAGATGACACAAACCTGGAAATGATAGCTAAATACCACAGAAGATAGAATCAAAGTTCAAAAAAAAAATCTTGGCAAGCCAAAACCTTGATGCTAAGTTAACAAGAGGAAATTTAGCAAAATGAATGTTAAATCCTGCATCTGGGTACAAAATATTAGAAGCACAAGAATAGGATGGGGAAGATCATAGATTTTCATCAGTACATGAAAGAAGGATAACAAGCCAAGGATGTGCCAGCAGCACAAGATGTCTGCTAAGAGATTACTACAATCTTGGGTTGCAGGAAGCAAAATGTAATTTATCATGTGAAGCACACTGGGAATACAGCAACCAATTCTGGATGCCACACTTTAAGAAAGACATTAGCCCTATTCACGTATCACATATAGACAGCAGTACTCTAGCCCTGGCTAATACTCTCCTAATTTTGGACCCAGTCTCACTACCGTTATCTACGTGTCTTAATATGATGCATTCTATTTTTTCGGGCAGTCACGTGACGTATGATGCACAGTTAGTGCCCTGACGACAGAGGAGTATTTTACTTCTCTGCATCCATCCTGATTTGCTTACTGCACATCTTTTCCCTGTTTTTTCCCTTGTGGCGAATACCTGCGTTGCAACCAGGTAGCAGTTTTTCTTCTTAAAATTGATTGTAATTGCAGGTGGAAAGCCATTCAAAATTGTGCCAGCAATTAGGTAACTATCTAAGACAGTGAAGTCTTCGGAAACTACGTCCCAAGGAAAAGTGGGGTAAGTTTCACCTGGAAAACATGATTAAAGTGTGAAGTAATTGTGACCTCCAAATATCTGAAGGGCTACAACACAAAAATAGGAGGATGATTTGTCTTCTTTTACTTCTGAGAAAATGGCAAAAACTTGCAGGAAAGCAGGATTTATCTAAACATTAGGAGAAGCTTCATATCTGCACAAGCTGTTCAGCAGTGGAACAGACTGCCTCAGCAAAAGGTGGGCCGCCCTTCATGGGGGGGGGGGTGTTAAAGCAGAAATATTGTTGGATTACAATTCATCATTCTTCACGGTTGGCTCTGTGGGATGGGGGTGATAGGATCTGTAGTCCAGTAATCTCTGGGGGATCCTTTGCCCACCTCTGCTACATCTGCTTCTGGCTTTACTGGTTCTGCCCTGATTGGCCTGGAAGAATGCTGTTTACACATATAAAAGCAAAAGACTGCAATGATCTATTGTGGATGCCTGAAATTATGGCTATGAGGGAACCATATCTACAACACAGAAGGGGGCAGGACAACGGTCACAAGGAAGTGCTCTTGTCTGTTGTATACAGTAATACCTTGGTTTATGAGCATTTTGCAAAACTAGCAAAAATTTTGGCACCTTTTTGTTTTGGTTAATGAGCTCGTCTTGCAAAACAAGCACCAGAGTACCACCCTCTCCTTTGCCTGCCACGGCCGCCGGCCGGCTCTTCGCCACCATGGCCACTGGCCTCTTATTTCCACAAAGGAAATAATGAAAACTTCACCTCAGAGTGAATCATGTAAATTTCCATTATTTCCTATGTGGAAATTGTTTTTAATGGACAAGTATTTTCATTTATGAGCATGTTTCCAGAACGGATTATGCTCATAAACCAAGGTACTACCGTATAGGGCTACAGCAAACCATGGATAAATGAAACCACAAATACTGGTCCTGCAATACAGGGGTCCTTCTGCATTGTTATTGCTGTCTTTACTCCCATTTACCATTTTCACATTTCCTTATCTCGCTTGTCTTTTATGCCCTCACTGCCAGGGGCAACTTTTACTGTTCCTACATGCTCTCTCTTCTCAACCCATCTCCAACACAATCTCAGCCCTTCTATGGCTTATGGCGCCCAGATAGCCAGAGGACGTCATTTGGATTCACTTCCTAGATGTTTGCTTGGGTTTTCACAGCCAAGTCCTCCAGACGATGTTGTTATCGTCTTTTCTTTACATGAATTTACAGAGGCCACCTCAGGTCAGGCTCCCTCCCACAGAGACTGCTGTCCTTTATCCAGTCCAGGGTAAGACCTTCAGTTTTCCATATGCCTCTTCCCAGTGAACAAGAGTGCACGAGCAAAGGAAGTCACAAAGTCTTGCCTTATCAGGTACAAATCTTCAGTAAACATGTTGTTGCACTTCTAATTTGACATAACAGGAAAGAGAAATATACAGCCTTTCAGAGCTTGAAATGGCACATGTGTCATGTGGGTAGAAAAGTATGTCTGGAAGTATCATATATCTGCTACCCTGGACACAGAGGAGCTTTGTATGGTCAGCTAAGGCATCTTGAGTAAGGAAAGCCAAACCAGAGACTTATAGCTGGGATAGAACCGGTTCAATCTGGCGCAAATGAGTTTTTTCCCCGTCAATAAAGTAAGCAAGAACCTTCACCTGTCCCCCCCCCATGGAGGTGCTATTCCAACATTGCAACAGAAAATATTTTTTCTATGCAAAAATAGAACTTCAGACTCTTCAGTGCCCACACCACACTCTGATCTGTTTCGTTTCAGAGAAAATATTTTTTGCAAGAGGCAATTGCTTTAGAGCTCTAGTTCATTCAATGGTCAAATTATTTTTTCTTTGGAAAACTACTATTATTTGTGGAAATGGAGGAAAGATTTTTCTCCCTTCACATTTTGATGTGAATTGACCTAATTGCCCACTTTTTAACCAGCACATGAACCAAAGCTGAGATCCTTTCACATTTGCACGTCTCCAAATTTTGCAAGTGGATTTTCCAGTTTCAAAAATTCATATACTGTATTAAGACAAGTAAGATTTAAAATGCATTATAATATAAACAGTGCTAACAACACTACACATATATTGGGGGGATCCATTTATGAATGTGTCTCTTTTTATTTAAAAGAACACAAAACGTAATGATAAATTTAAAATTAGAAACATGAGAAACTAAGACCTCATCCACATGGAGCTGTCACTGCTCTTTATTTTATTTTATTTTATTTTATTTGTTTTATTTAGATGTCAACTTTCTTACAATAAGGGGACTTAAAGCAGCTGGCAAAATTAAAAGGAATGTAACTTAAAACATAATAAATTAAAGAGGTAGAAACAATTAATATGCTAATTAAAATACAACTGAATAATTACAAGAAAGTAAGTATAACTCTAACAAGTCACTCTGGGATTCAACCATAACTGTTAAAAGCTTGACTGCAGAAATGGGTCGTCAGCTGTTCTTCTTTAAGTGCCATGTCCTCGTAGAACATTGGCGATCAGTAGCCTGAACGGGTTTCTATCTAAAGCTATTCTAAATAGAGCAGCTATGCTTACTGCAGACCATTGGCTTAAGTTCTTAAGCCAGAATGTTATTCTACGCCATGGGCCACACTTCCCGTCTATTTTTCCTTGAAGGATGACCTGTAGCAGATGGTATTTCTCTTTGCGCATTATCTGCCCGAAATATTGCAATTGTCTTCTTTTTATGATATTGAGGGTTTCTAGCTTTTTATTCATGTGCTGTAATATAGACACGTTAGTGACTCTGGCTGCCCAAGGTATCTTCAGAATTCTTCTGCTTGTCTACTTTTTGAATGCTTCCAGCTTCCTGCATAATGTTTCTGTAAGGGTCCAAGTTTCAACACCATGGCGAAGTTTGCTGAACATGTAGGGCCGAAGTAGTCAAGTATGAATTCTGAGAGTTAAGTCCAATGTTTGTCAAGAAGTTCTTCATTTTCTGGAAAGAATTTCTGGCTTGTTCAATTCTACAATGGATTTCGCATGAAAGATCCCAGTTATCCTTGACGTAGCACCCCAAGTATTTATAAGATGATACTCTCTCAATTATATCACTACCCATCTTGAGAAGGTTTTTCAGCTGTTGGTAGAAGGATAAATAGGAGGGGGAAGATCTTCCCATAAGCCGGGGGCTGCTACAGAGAAAGCCCTCTCCCGAATCTTCTTCAGCTGGGCCTTTGCTGGCATTAAGACTGATAGGAGGGCCTCCTCTGGTGATCCTAAAGACCACGAAGGCTCATATAGGGAGATGCAGTCCTTCAGATACCCTGGACCCACACTGTATAGAGTTTTATGGGCAGTGAATGGCCAGCATTTGAATTGGGCCCAGAAACAGATTGGTAGCCAGTGCAGTTGTTGTAACAGGGGCATTATAAGCTCCCTATAACTAGCCGCATTCAGTAGACTGCATGCTGAATTTTGTACAAGCATAAATGAACCAATGATATTGGCTGTATTTTCTTCTCTCTGGACAATAAAACCGCTCTTTCTCATGTGACTCCTAAAAAGAGATGGAGCATCTTCAGGTCAATTCACAGCAATCTCCCATTCCCCAACTCCCAACTCAAACTGAAAACTGTATCTGCCCATATTTCTGCCTCTCCCCTGAGTTCTTCTGTATTCCCTTCACGGGGCAGAGGAAAGAAATACCTCCATCATTTGCCAATATTATCATTCGTTCTTCATCTATTGAGGTTTTAGTGTCAAGTCTTCACCCTCTATACAGATTAGGTTTTTTTTTCCCTTTCAAAAAAAGCACCCTTCTCTACATTTTGTGCTATAGGTCTCAGGTCAAAAAATGCAGAGTTTGGGGAAAATGAATGCATTAGAAGGGAAGTTGTGCAATTCTAATGCAAATTTCATAATGTTTATATATCACAGAAAATGGGATGGAACAGAGTTGCAATTTCAGTCCATGCAGCATTGACACAGATCAGTGTCTACTAGTTCAACTGATTAGAGGAGGGCTGTAAAGTCATACAAACAGAAGCTTAAGGAATAAAGAAAGGAAGTAAGAAAGAATTCCACTCTCGGAAGTATTGGCATGTTTTTATATACTGTATTTGATAAAACCTCTCTTTTTTGGGGGGGGTCCACTAAGACCTATCTTACATCACAATGGTTATTGCTTTAAATAGTAAAAATTGCAACACCAGCATCACAGGCTTGACTAATAGAATCATATTTTCCACAGTAGTAGCTGCTGATAGGACACAAGATAGTATAATCACTGAAATCTGCCATCACTTGTTAGTGCTCTCCAGGGTCTGTTTTGAACACAGGCAGGCATTAGCAGTCAGTGGGGAAAATATTTTTTCAAGACAAGCTTAATATGATATAAAGCTGTTGATTGAATATGTCTTTTCTTATGCTGTGAATCCACAAGAGCTTTTCCAGCCTGCTTTCATCCCAGCCAAATTCCAAAATGCTAATATTTTCCTCTCTACCTCAGATCCTTTTCCCTCCTTTTTTTCTAGTTGGGGTTCAGTTAGTGTTCTGTCGGTGTTAGAATTATACAGTAAGAAGTGAACAGATGTGTTCTGTCAGCCGTGTAAGCAACCAGCTAGTTAATAATGAAGCTACTCAATCTGTTAAGCTTAGTAATAATACTATTAAAACATTTCCACAAAAATATGATGTTTGTTTTTAGGTAGGAAGGACTGTAAGTAAATGGAAACATTTTATTCTTTCTAATTTACCAGAGTCTCTTTGTAGATGTATTGAGACAAATAATTTCTGGTTTAGGTAAACAAACAAATAAGAAGTGGTCTACTAAGGGAGAGTGGAGTTGAGTTTGCTCTGTAGCTTCCTGCCAGAACCACTTGTATCTGCTATGATAAGAGGACATTTAGTATTATTTTTATTAAGCCACACTCAATTTTTCATCTCACCAAACTCTACCAACAAACTAAATCTAAACATAATTATCCATTTGAACAAATAAAAGGAACTAGACATCCCTGTTTCCCTCATTCATCACTCTAGTTCATCTCATATATGTAAAATAGCTCATAGTTAATTGATTATGCCAACAAACAGCTTGCTGCCACACTTTATCCCTTTGTCCACCCAGCCCGAAATAAAGAGATAAGACACGTTTTTTGGGATTAATAACGGGCCACACTTTTATTAATGCTTTATCGGACCAGTTCTCCTACTGTTGAGTCCTAAAAGGGGGACCTGAAATGGCAGGTGGCGCTTAGGTGTTTACCCATTACATAATTAGGGTGTTAACACATGGGGTAGTGGCCCCAGCAATGAAAAGTTGTGGGAAGCCCTTTGACAGGGTTTACATCAAGGGTCATAAATCACTATAGACTGTCCTATCTATTTCTACACCTAAGTAGGGATTTTAAGGGCTACCCTTATACAAAGCACTATTACCTACTATTACCCTAAGGGACTTTTCGCCACTTGCCCTTACCACCAAGTGTGACCAATGGTAGTAGGTTGAGCCCCATAGAGAAGAGAATGGGATGGGCGAAAACACACCACCACTCAAAAGCCAATCAGTGCAGCAGCCAAAAATTCCCATCCGGCCGTTACATGACCAGCTAATCTCATTCTCCTCAAGGTGAGTGTGGGCCGGTGAGAGCGGCCAAGGAAAAAACAACAACCCGATAGCCCACTGCTAGCCTTTTACTAGGGCTTTTCCTAGCCGTCAGCTGACCCAGTGGCCAGCTGCTGGCCAATCTGGCCAGCTGTACTGGGAGAGCTCGATTGGCTAGCCTGGCCACTAGCCAGCCAGCGTGTCTTGATTGGGCATGCAGACAAAGTAGCCCCTCCCAGTGCAGGCCTGTTCAGAGCACCCTTGTCTACCCAGCCCGAAATAAAGAGACGAGACACGTTCTTGGGATTCACAATGGGCCACATTTTTCTTAATAATTTATCAGACTATTTCTTCTACTGTTGAGTCCTAAACGGGGGAACGTTAACACCCTAATTACATAATGGGTAAATACCCGAGCACCACTTGCCCGTTCAGTTCCCCCGTTTAGGTAACCCACAAAAGGTAGGAAAGGAAGCAATGGGAGGAGGGTAAAAGCTGGCTGGTGAACAGTGCAGCATCCCCGAGTGACCCCCAAGCAGTGAAAGGAAGCGAAGCCATGTCCCTGGGTGACCCCACACAGTCAATTGTGCCTCACACAGTCAATCGAGCAGTACTCGGAAACCCCACGTTAAACCCGGGTAATTAATTAAGGAGTGCTCAGTGACTACACAGAAACCCCACAGAAACCCTGGGTAATTAAGCAAAGGGTGCCCCAGGTCCAGCACGATGCAAAGGTAATTTGGAATGTGGGGTCAGATC
>JAHTLZ010000016.1:25074534-25087944 GCA_023846285.1 Phrynocephalus versicolor | reverse complement strand
TACCCGGAGAGCCCACAAGTTTTCCCCCTGCAAGCCTAGTGCACCAGCTGATTGGTGCTGGGATGGGGGGGAACTCCCCACCCCAATCCCAGCACCAATCAGCTGGTGCCTGGGGATTGGGGGAAAGGGGAAAAGTTTTAAAAGCCCAGGATGTTTTAAACTTTTTCCCCTCCCCCAAGCCCTGAGTGCCAGCTGATTGGTGCTGGGGTGGGAAAAATTTTTCCTACCCCAGCACCTATCAGCTGGTGTGTGGGGCTTGGGGGAAGGAAAAAGTTTTAAAAACCCTGGGTTTTTTAAACTTCTTTTTTCCCTCCTCCAAACCATGTGTGCCAGCTGATCAGCGCTGGGGTGGGGAAAATACCTTTC
Organism: Phrynocephalus versicolor; assembly: GCA_023846285.1. Classification (NCBI taxonomy): domain Eukaryota; kingdom Metazoa; phylum Chordata; class Lepidosauria; order Squamata; family Agamidae; genus Phrynocephalus; species Phrynocephalus versicolor. The sequence goes on along the minus strand of JAHTLZ010000016.1, from coordinate 25,087,578 downwards.
TCCCCCCCCCAGCACCTATCAGCTCGTGTGCAGGTTTCCCTGTGCCCGATCGGTTTCCCATAGGAATGCATTGCTTCAATGCAATCTTATGAGAAAATGAAAACCAAAATGGAACAAAATCAAAATTTCCACTTCATTTCATTTCATTTTTCTTTGATGGGTCACTTCATTTTTCGTTTCATTAGGTAACAAAACAAAAAACAAAAAGAATTGTTTCGTGCCCATCTCTAGTTTCAATCTCTCAAGAAAAGAAGTCCAGTTGCCATGACTCAACTAACGGGAATATTTAAAGCTTTTTTTTTTTACTAAAAAAGGATCAAACAAATACCACACTTAAAAATGGCTAACAAAAACATCGAAAACACATCCAAAAAAGTAAGATATAACAATCCATTTTAAAAAACCCAGTAGAGTAGCCAGTCATTAAATGAAGGCTTGCCTGAAGAGAAAGGTCTTTGACGGCTTGCAGAAGCCCAGCAAAGATGGGGCCAGCCTGGCCTTCTATGGGAGGGAGTTCCAAAGTTTGGGATCAAAGACAGTGAAGACTCTTTCCTGTGTCCCCATCAAACACAACTGGGAAGAAGGTGAGATTGAGAGGAATACTTAGAATCTCCCTAATGCTGGCCTGAGCTGCCTAGCTGCCCTAAGCACATCTGATCTCGCCTGATTTCAGAAGCTAAGCAGGGTCGGCCCTGGTTAGTACTTGGATGGGAGACCACCAGGGAATACCAGGTGCTGTAGGCGCCTGGAGTAGGAACTGGCAAACCACTCCAGTATTCCTGCCAAGAAAACTCCATGGACATGGAGTCATGAAGAGTCAGTCACAACACAGACACAACCCTGGCCTAACTGTGGCTGTGAGTCTGGGGTTTGGATCTAGCATCATTTTCTTCCACTCTTCCTCTTCTGTGACCTTCTGTTGGCTTGTCTGTCAGCTGATCTCAGCCATCATAGTTGTAGTATTAGGAGAGCTGGATATGCCAGCAGATCTGAAATCAGTCAGCACAAAGGGTAGTTGTACCAGGGCAAGAGACGTCCAACCCTATTATCATCAGTGTAACTCTGAATTTGGATTGCACTGCCTAATCAAAGTTATCAGGGGCTTTGTAACTTTATTAATTATTATTAATTAAGACTATACTATATTATATGTGTGTTAAATGACACTGCATGACAGATATTATCTTTCGTTCCTCAATGACAGTGTATTTTGTGCCATTCTTTCTGCCTATTTACGCCTGCGTCCTGCAGAAGCCTTTAAATGGGGCTGCTTTCACAAGCTGCCAAAAAGCTGGTCTGAGCTTTGAGAAATGCTAGAAAATTTATTAGCTGTTTTTTCCCCCCCTCTGTCGCTGGAACCAGTGCCAGTGGGAACACAATCCAGACATTTGCAGTTCACCACCAGGCATGGCAGGCGAATCTCATCAGTGGTGTCAAGACTCAAGCCGGTGACCTCACACGCAAGACATTTGACATGTCGAGCCATCCATGCCACCGAGTCCAGTTTGCAGTATTATGAAATGTGTCCTCCAGATGCTGTTAAGCAACTGCTCTGATCAGCCCTAGCCAGCAGAGCTGACAATCAGAAATGATGGGAGATGAATTCCAGCCACACTTTGAGGTCCATAGGATCCCCACTCATGTTTTCAAGAAAAATCAAAACAGGACTTGAAGAAGTTGCTCTTTTGGATGCCATTCCCAGAATCCCCTAGCAGCTAGTGTGGCTAACAGCCCTGCTAGCTAGGAGATTATGGAATTTTGCTAGTCCATATTTTTTTCACACCCCCTGAAGGCATTGAGAGGTATAGGATAAACTGGTTTGTGACAAGAAAATCTGAGAATGTTCAGTGGATTACCTATCAGCACTTCAGATATTAATAACACCCACCACCACCGAGTAGAAATGTTCTTGAGAACACTAGCTTAGTCAGACACCTAAATGCCTTTTTCCTAGCATTTCCCACAGGGTCTTCTTTTCAAATCCTGAAATGCCACTTTGCCCAATCAACCAAGTCTTCAGGGCACAGGTCAACAATTCACATGTCTTTATTGACAGTTTTCTACCATCTCTGTTTGGTCACCCACATGGCCACTAGCCATGGATTTTCAGGTGGCAAGCAATTTGGGCAATGGTGAAAGGTACTTCTCTGAGACTCCAGTACTTTGGCCACCTCATGAGGAGAGAGGAGTCCTTGGAAAAGTCCCTGATGTTCTGAAAGACTGAAGGCAAAAGGAAAAGAGGACAGCAGAGAATGAGATGGTTGGACGGTGTCATCGATGCAACCAATATGGATTTGACCAAGGTCCAGGAGGCAGTGGAAGATAGGAAGGCCTGTCGAGCTCTGGTCCATGGGGTCACGAAGAGTTGGACATGACTGAATGACTCAACAACAACAACAACAGCAGCAGCTGCTCTGAGGACATGTCCATACCAGAGGAGCCAGCTTTCTCATCTTCTCTGTTATTGATGCCACACTTAGATGCTGTTGAGTAGTATCATTTGTGATGTGGTCAAGTAGGGAGATAACCAATATCCAAAGGATCATATGCATTTCCATGGCATGGAGATGGCAATCTATGCCCATGGTCAGGGCCGGCGCTTCCATTAAGGTGAACTAGGCAGTTGCCTAGGGCGCCAAAATGGAGAGAGGGCACTGGCCAGCCTGCCGCCGCCCCAGCCGCCAGCCACCGCCATCCGTCCCCCACTGCCCGCCAGCCGCCTGTCACTCTCTGCCCATCGCTGCCCGCTGCTGCCCACCTGGCTCCCCCTGCACCCATCGCCGCCCACCCCCACGCCCGTCTCTGTCCCCCACCATCCGCTGCCCCCACCTCCCCACCACCCCCTGCCCACCCACCACCCCACCACCCCGCTGCACCCCTGCCCCACCTGCCCACCACCCCGCCCCCTGCCATCCCCCTGCCCTGCCCCCTGCTCTACCCACCCGCTGCCCGCCCCACCCCACCCCCGCCTCTCGCCTAGGGCACAAAAAAACTAGCACCGGCCCTGCCCATGGTTGCTATCCAGCACTTTACCATACAGTGCAACCAGGCATACAATCTTCTTGTAAATCTTGTTTTTGAGATGGATTGGCATCTGTCTGTTGGAAAGCACACCAGTGAGTTCTCACCATTGTGACCAGGTTGTATTCACACTATGCTCACACATTGCCACTGATGCCACTACCACCTTGGGTATGGGAACCAAGATGCCAGATATCTTAAACTCAGCACAGAAACAGGTGTTGGGGTTTTTTTTTTTTTGGTTTTTTTTTTTTGCAACTATGAGCACCCCAACTTGAAGACTGGAAAGAGCTGACATTGTATTATTATTGCTTTTTATTATTTATGCTTTTGTGGTTGTACATTGTGATGATCCCCCTTTCCAGATACTGGGTTTTCAGAGGCACAACCGGGTTTATTTTGACATCCCACTGCTGTGCCACGAAACTGTGACAACACCTCCCTTTTTCACACTGAATTCTGTGATGGAAATGGTACTGCTGCCACCTTTTATTCACTTAATAATGCTGCCACCTTTTAAACTCGTCGCCTCATGAATTGGGACAGACTCAGAGGAATAATATAAAAATAATAACAAAGTTTATTGAGAAGTTAATACATATAACAATATCTGAGGATGGTATGCGTTGCCTTTAACATATACTGTAATGGATGTAATCAGCTCTACAAGCCTCCCTGTCTTCAATAACTAGTAAACAGTATAGCCCTCACTGCCTGACAGAACTCTCAGAGAACAGTGCTCTCTCCCAGCACTCAGTCTCAACTTAACTGAACTACTTACTGAACTGCCTTGAACTGCCTAGGCTCCACCCTTTTTATATCCTACCATTCCCCGCCCTCCTGCTGGGATTGGCTGATGATTTCTATATTCATCACTCCTGTCTGCAGGGTTTGTCACATACATATATAAGTATATTAGATGCCAAATATGTTTTAAGACTGGTTTAATTTCTGCTCATGTATATAGCCTGATTGTCTATGAAACAATAATGTATTTGCATTTGTTTTTATTTTAATATTTGTTTCCTTATCTTTACTCTTGAGGCAAGACCAAAATGAACCATATAAATACTTTCAAAAGTTTTTATTGTTCATACTGAAAGACATTAAGGTGAGGTGCTGAAAATGCTACCTATGCTTTAGCTTGAAAGAGCAATGCATAATGATCATATCACCTAGTGGCCCCTAGTTGTCATTACTGGACATTCACAGAAAGAGAACATATGTTGTGATTAGACATGGGCACGACTCGGCGAAATTGTCGTTTCCATTTTCGGTTGTCGTTTCCGTTACGTAACGGAAACGGTAACGATAATTAAGCCGTCAGAACTCAAACTCGAACCGAAAAAAAGAAAAAATTGGTCGAGTTTATCGTTGTCGTTGATGGCATCGCGGTGATCGCACAATGCCATTGGCAAGCAGCACAGAAAAAGTTTTAAAAAGTAAAAAAAAAAAACCCAATTCCCGGGCAAAAAAGCAGGCGAAAATATCCCTCCCTGGGGCCCCCCCCCGTGGGGGGGGTTTTGGGGGGGGGGGGGTCCCCGGCCTCCCCCCCTCTCCTGTCCTGGGCTGCTTGCACCAGGCTGGGGGGGGGGTCATCCTCGTCATCTCCATGCCATGCGGTGGTGGGGGATCAAAAATGGCGACCGCAATATTTATTTTTAAATTGTGGTCCAAAAACCCACCAAAGCACAACAGAAACATGTGAAAATTAGGTATTTTAAATGCCTGAATTTTTATAGTAGCAGCAGTGAGTTTTTTATAGCAGTAAAAGGTCGCACTGATTTTTTATTTTATTTTATTTTTTTTTTAGACCTGCCCATGTGGGCTGGGTATGGGATGGGACCATGCAAATTTTTTGAACCAATCCACCAATGGCATGGCCAGGTTTTGACTGACACTTCTGGATGTCGCCCGCCCGCCCACTCGCCCACCCGCGGCCACCAGCTGCCCACTCACCCACCCGCGCCTCCACCCTGCCGCTGTTGCCGCCCGCCCATGCCCCCCGCCACTGCTGCCCACCTGCACCTACCCCCCACCGCCCGCCCCCCGCCTGCCTGCTCGCCCACCCGCGCCTCCTCCCTGCCGCTGTCGCCGACCGCCCATGGCCGCCCGCCACCGCCGACCGCCTGCACCTCCCACCACCGCCCGCCCTCCCCCACCCGCGCCCCCCCCCGCCACCGCCGCCCGCCCGCACCTCCCCCCCACCGCCCGCCGCCCACCCCGCCCAGGGCGCAAAAACACCTAGCGCCGGCCCTGATTGCGGGACGCCCCTATGCTCTTCGCGCTAAATCGCGTTGGAAACGACAAACGACAAACGACAAACGGAAAGGACACATTTTTGAAAAATTTCACAACAAACGGAAATGACCCGAAACGGACCCGTTCCAACAAACGACAACTCGGAACGTCATTTTTTCTGGTCGTGCCCATCTCTAGTTGTGACCACTTCAAAGATAGAAAGGAAAGGAGCACACTGAAATCTGTCTTGATCTATCCTCAGCAATCACATTGCACATTTTCTCAGACCTCTTGCTCATGGTTCTGTTCTGTTTTTTTTATACCAGACATTGAGATACCCCTCCAGGCAGTCTGAGCTAGCTGACACTAATGGCTTTTCAATACCAGACAAATACCTTTTTATTTATCTTTTAGCAAATAAAGAGCAGAAAGCCAACATAAGGCCTCCAACAAGACTCAAAGCATATTTCAACTGTACTCCTGCTTCTTCAAAATAGGAGCACCCAGCTGCAACCCACTTCTTTAAACAAGTGTAGTTGCTTAATTTATGTGCAGTTCTGTCGATAATTAGCTCCCTTTCCCCATGTATAGATCTAGCTATTCTCTTCAAACACTGGCCACCTTGCCTGTACCTACATACTTGTCTTTGTACCATTCACTTTTACTTTGTGAGTTGTAATCTGTTCTTCTCCTTGCACTTGAATTCCCGTCCCACTCTCTTTCTATATTACCTTCTACTTATTGTTATGTAAAATAAAACAATGCAATTTTGAAAACAGAGAAAAGATGGAAGACGAATAAACCAGATGGCGAAGATGGACTTTTTGTAGCATGCAACAGAAGGTTGCATGTTAAGAATGAGTAGACAGATCCTTTAACTTCTGCACAGAATATATTCAGTACAGAAACATCTTAACATATCACCAGGCTAAAATAAAAATATCTGATGAATATTTGGATCTGTTAATAAGTTGGGTGAGTAGAGTAGAGAGTGCCTGAGGAGCATTGTAAGGTCAATTGCTCCTCATCCTCTGAATTGTTCAGTCCAAAAACTGAGAGTAGTTGCTTGTGATGTCAGTGAGTGGGGGCCAATGTAACAATTGCAAAATAATGTGCATGGGTGTGCCGGTGGAACAACAACAAAAAAAGCTCACAAGTCATGACAATAATGCTTCACTCCCTACTTTGTTCCAAATGGCACAGTGAGCCTAAGCACATGTGTTTATCAGCATTCGCTCCACAGCCCCGTTACTCCTGGACTTCTGGTGTGCTGAGATTGTGCAAGTACAACACACATGCAAATACTTTCAAGTCAACTCAGTGAGCTTTGGTGGCAGCTGGAAATGGTTAGAGACAGATGCACAGGCTTTAAAAGTTAACTCACACACAAGCATCACACTTTCTTCTTTTCCACTCTTGCATACCTAGATATTTGTCTCCTGTCCTAGAAATTGGGAAGGCCTAGCAACTCCCTGAGACTTCAAGCAGGATTCTTCCATCAGCAATCCTAAACCTGAGGGGTAGATTATACTGTTTCTTTTAGACTGTAACTCTGTCAAAGCCACCACTTCTGAATACGTCTGTGCATTAAAAGAACAAAGAACCTCTGTGCAAACACAAAGCTAGAACATTGGAAAGAATGGTAGCCATCATGGGTGACTTTCTGCTGTGTTTAATCCTTTTCAAATATATTCAAGCATCCTTCAAAACTCAAACAAAACAAAACAAAAGATTTTTGCCTGAAATTCTTGAAAAGACTGACACGGCTAACCTCTCTTAAACCTTTAGCTGCAATATGCAATAAACTATTTTCCTCCACATTGTGTTGATAATGGATTGCAGATGGGAACTCCTGATTTTCTATATCAGGAGTTTCCAACTTTGGGTCCCCATATATGTTTTTCTTGGGCTACAGCTCCTGGAAATCCTGGCTAGCAAAGCTAGCCATGAAGGCTTCTGTGAGTGTTAGCCATGAACATTTGGGCCGCCAAAGTTTTAGAACCACTATTCTAGATGCTTATTCAGGACCCCTTTTGTTCTATAAGGAACATGGCTAATAATACAAATGGGCATGAACAGCCAATTTAGTGGGTTTGTGCTAGTTTGTCCCTCAGGCAAAAAGGTTTCATTAGTTCCCAGGCCCATCTCCTCCAGTGGGGATTCACTTAGAGCAGTGGTTCCCAACCTGGGGGTCGGGATCCCTTTGGGGGTCGAACGACTATTTCACAGGGGGTTGCCATGAGCCAGTGAAGAAAAAGGCACAAAGGGCTTGGTTCTGGATGGGGAGGGGGAGGAAGGGTGGAAGGGTGGAAGAGTGAGTTACAGCTTGATAGGTGGAGGGGATGCCAGTGAATGGCACCGGAGGCTGCAATTGGCTGTGGGTATCTGTAGAGGGAAGTTCTCTATGGCACCTGTGGCAATGGCTTGCCAAAGGGGGCTGGTGGCCTCTTCCAAGCAGGGCCAGGGGTCACCACAACATGAGGAACTGTATTAAAGGATTGCGGCATTAGGAAGGTCAGGAACCACTGACATAGACACAGGACCTGGAGGAAGCGGGACACGGAAGCCAGAGTGCTGTCTCTGAGTGGGTGTGCACCAGAGGAGGCAGGGCTGGGACTCTCCAAGCAGCCATTCATTCAAAGGGTGAATCAGCATGTGACTGCCTCTACTGGCTAAATGCAACTGGCAGGCTGAGGAATGGCTGACAAATCGCTCTTCAGCAATCCGCACAAATTATGACCCCTGTCAAAAGAGCCAATTTTGTTTTTCTATCATTGGCAACCCACCTCCCAGCCCTAACCACACACTGATCCAAGGTCTTAAAAAATAATGGAACAAGATGCTTTTTGTCTGATCCCATTAGAGAAATACTAGGCTTCTCATAATGTTCTGAGATCATGGAGGCAATGTGGTTATTTTTTTAAAATGATCTCCAATAGAAAAAGTTGAAATGCAGTTTCTGTCTGATGGTGCTCCTGACACTTTGGCTTGGCATGGCTTCCAGCTCTGCATTCCTATCTCTTTCTGTTTTTCTCTTGGCGGCATGGTTCTTGGAAAAGTCAAAGTTTGACATTAGTAGCAAAACGAAAACATTTTTTTAAAAAACTACGTGGCTTTTAAATCGTTGGGCCAGTGCTTTGTGGCCTTAAGAACTTAATGACAGGGGTTGCATAACAGAGATTACAAATTAATCTGATGGCACAAACTCCCGAGATTGGATCACATGATTATTATAGTTTTTTTAAAAAATAGTAATTTTTGTTCTGAATATGTCTACCACAGACTACACAGTAATCCCCCCGCCCTCCCCTATTCTTTATATACAGTAATATTCTTTCAGGGATTATTTGGGCAAATAACAGCCACTAGGTGCAGCATGCAGAATGAGCTATCAGCATAGCTGAAACCACATAATGACTTTGTTGGGCAGACACATTGCATTAGCATTACTGTTGGACAGTTTTGTAAAATTCTATATAATCTGGTCAAGGAAAAAACAGAAAGGTGTGATGATCTGTATTTTTGGGTTCTGAAAAATGGTAGTAACTCCATTAAGTATTCCTACTTGTGGCTTACTGCCACATCGCACTACACCACAACTATTTTAGGTATAGGGGCTGCGTAACATGTCTTTTCTGTTAAAAGATTGTGCGCGACTGCAGCTCCAGATTCTAACTTCATAGGAATCAGAGGCCTATAAAAGTTATTTGCATAAACACAAGGTTTGTCCAAGGTTTAACATTTACCTCAAATGCAGACGCCCAATGAACATGCAGTTGGTATTTCTTGAACATAAACAAAGGGACCAAATCCTTCACCTGAGGAAAAGGAGGCTGGTTTAGGGCTGCAGAACAGTAGGACCATAACAAGGACTAGGCAATGGAGATTTTGTCCTTGGGTGTCAAATTTAGGAGTACTCCATCTGATTGGCCCGGTGGCTAGACGGTCAACAGGAAAGAACCAAGGACTGTCAAAGGCATAATGAGGGGCCACTGAAGACCAGGCCTTGCTGAGTCAGCAGTGGCAGAGCTGGCAGATGGAGAAGAAAGTGATCACACCCAGAAGGACCACTGGTTTTCTTGATTTGTAGTTAGATAGGCCTCCCACCCTGAGGGGCTGGCCTATGCAAGACCAGTTCTGGGGCCAAAATAGATTGGCACAGCATCAAGATAGACCATTGGTCTACTCAGACTGTGGGTACACCAGCTTTTCCTTGTTGAAAGGCACGTATAACTGAGATCAGGTAAACTGGGCCTCTAGGCTAGGTAGTCCAGAATGTTTCTTATTCAGGCATGGTATGCTGAACAACATTTGTGTGGGTGCATTTGTGCACATGTCTGTGTGAATGTTATTGTTGTTCAGTCGTTCAGTCGTGTCCGACTCTTCGTGACCCCATGGACCAGAGCTTGCCAGGCCTTCCTATCTTCCACTGCCTCCCAGAGTTTGGTCAAATCCATATTGGTTGCACCAATGACAACGTCCAACCATCTCATTCTCTGCCGTCCTCTTTTCCTTTTGCCTTCAATCTTTCCCAACATCATGCACTTTTCCAAGGAGTCCTCTCTCCTCATGAGGTGGCCAAAGTACTGGAGCCTCAGCTTCAAAATCTGTCCTTCCAGTGAAAATTCAGGGTTGATTTCTTGCAGGATGGATAGGTTTGATCTCCTTGCAGTCCAGGGGACTCTCAAGACTCTCCTCCAGCACCACAGCTTGAAAGCATCAATTCTGCGGTATCAGCCTTCTTTATAGTCCAGGTTTCACTTCCATACGTCATTACTGGAAAAACCATAGCTTTGACTATCCTGACCTTAGTTGGAAAAGTGATGTCTCTGCTCTTTAGGATGCTATCTAGGTTTTCCATTGCTTTCCTCCCAAGAAGCAGACATATTTTTATTTCGTTGCTGCAGTCACCATCTGCAGTGATCAAGGAGCCCAAGAAAATAAACTCTGTCATTGCCTCCATTTCTTCCCCTTCTATTTGCCAGGAGGTGATGGGACCGGTGGCCATGAGCTTAGTTTTTTTTTATGTTGAGCTTCAGCCCATTTTTTCACTCTCCTCTTTCACCCTCATTAAGAGGTTCTTTAATTCCTCCTCACTTTCTGCTATCAGAGTAGTATCATCTGCGTATCTGAGGTTGTTGATATTTCTTCCGGCAATCTTAATTCCGGCTTGTGATTCATCCAGACCTGTCTTTCGCATGATGTACTCTGCATATAAGTTAAATAGGCAAGATGACAGTATACACTACAGCCTTGTCATACTCCTTTCTCAATTCTAAACCAGTCAGTTGTTCCATATCCAGTTCTGACGGTTGCTGCTTGTCCAACATATAGATTTCTTAGGAGACAGATAAGGTGGTCAGGCACTCCCATTCCTTTAAGGACTTGCCATAGTTTGTTGTGGTCCACACAGTCAAAGGCTTTGGCATAGTCGATGAAGCAGAAGTAGATGCTTTTCTGGAACTCTCTGGCTTTCTCCATAATCCAGTGCATGTTGGCAATTTGATCTCTAGTTCCTCTGCCCCTTTGAAATCCAGCTTGTACTTCTGGAAGTTCTCTTTCCACATACTGCTGAAGCCTGCCTTGTAGAATTTTGAGCATAACCTTGCTAGCATGTGAAATGAGTGCAATTGTGCTATAGTTGGAGCATTCTTTTGCGTTTCCTTTCTTTTGGATTGGGATGTAGACCAATCTTTTCCAGTCCTCTGGCCACTGCTGGGTTTTCCAAATTTGCTGGCATATCATGTGCAGCACCTTTACAGCATCCTCTTTTAAGATTTTAAAGAGTTCAATTGGAATGCCGTCACCTCCACTGGCCTTGTTGTTTGCAGTGCTTTCTAAGGCCCACTTGACTTCACTTTCCAGGATGTCTGGCTCCAGGTCAGCAACTACGCTATCTTGGTTATCAGGGACATCCAGATCTTTCTGATATAATTCCTCTGTATATTCTTGCCATCTCTTCTTGATCTCTTCTGCTTCAGTTAGGTCCCTACCATTTTTGTCCTTTATCATATCCATCTTTGCATGAAATGCCCCTTTAATATCTCCAATTTTCTTGAATAGACCTCTGGTTTTTCCTTTTCTGTTGTTTTCCTCTATTTCTTTGCACTGTTCGTTCAAGGAGGCCTCCCTGTCTCTCCTTGCTATTCTTTGGAAATTTGCATTCAATTTTCTGTATCTTTCCCTTTCTCCCTTGCATTTTGCATCCCTTCTCTCCTCCGCTATTTGTAGGGCCTCATTGGACAACCACTTTGCTTTCTTGCATTTTCTTTTCTTTGGAATAGCTTGGAATAGCTCTACAGGAATAGCCTCCTGTACAATGTTACAAGCCTACATCCATAGTGTTCTGTCCACCAAATCTAGTTCATTAAATCTGTTCTTCACTTCTACTGTGTATTCATAAGGGATTTGACTTAGATTATACCTGACTGGCCCAGTGGTCTTCTCTACTTTCTTCAGTTTAAGTTTGAATTTTGAAATAAGAAGCTGATGATCTGAGCCGCAGTCAGCACCAGGTCTTGTTTTTGCAGACTGTATAGAGTTCCTCCATCTTTGGCTGCAGAGAACATAAACAATCAATCTGATTCCGGTATTGTCCATCTGGTGATGTCCATGTGTAGAGTCGCCTTTTGTGTTGTTGGAAAAGAGTGTTTGCAATGACCAGCTTGTTATCTTGACAAAACTCAATTAACCTTTGCCCTGCTTCATTTGGAACTCCAAGGCCAAACTTGCCAGTTATTCCTTTTATCACTTGACTCCCTACTTTAGCATTCCAATCCCCTATGATGAGAAGAACATCTTTCTTTGGTGTCAGTTCTAGAAGTTGTTGTAAGTCTTGATAAAATTGGTCAATCTCAGACTCTTCAGCACCAGTAGTTGGTGGACTTGGTGCATAAACTTGGATTACTGTGATGTTGAAAGGACTGCCTTGGAATCGTACTGAAATCATTCTATCATTTTATAGGTTGTATCCCAGCACTGCTTTTCTCACTCTATTGTTGACTATGAGGGCTACTCCATTTCTTCTATGGGATTCTTGCCCACTGTAGTAGATGTGATAGTCACCTGAACTGAATTCACCCATTCCTGTCCTTTTAAGTTCGCTGATGCCCAAGATGTCAATGTTTATTCTTTCCATCTCACGTTTGACCACATCCAGCTTACCCTGGTTCATAGATCTCACATTCCAGGTTCCTATGCAGTATATTTCTTTGCCGCATTGGACTTTCCTTTCTCTTCCAGGCACATCTGCAGCTGAGCATCCTTTCAGCTTTGGCCCAGCCACTTCATTAGCTCTGGATCTACTTGTACTAGTCCTCCGCTCTTCCTCAATAGCATGTTGGACACCTTCCGACCTGAGGGGCTCATCTTCCAGCGTCATATCTTTTAGCCTTTTGTTTCTGTCCATGGGATGTTCTTGGCAGGGATACTGGGGTGGCTTGCCAGTTCCAACCCCAGGAAGTCCTATTACAGTCCTCATTGTCAGCAGTGTAATTAGCCTTACAATGATGAAAGCACAGTTCAGCCTGTTTTATTTTGTAGCCTCACTGATCAACTGGGACACAAAAGTAGAAATGTGCCCCATTTATAAGATATTCTAGACTGAGGCCGTGTGTGAATGTATATACTTATAATATATATACACTATGTATAATACAATTGTTACTACTGCAGTATTGGCATTCACAAAATACAGTAGGTTGTTATATAACGATTTTTAAAAGAACAGATTATCATGTATGTATGTATGTATGTATGTATGTATGTATGTATGTATGTATG
>JAHTLZ010000016.1:25011248-25069049 GCA_023846285.1 Phrynocephalus versicolor | reverse complement strand
GGGGTTGGGGTATGGGGAAGGGTGGCACCCCCTTCCCCATACCACAGCCTGTCCAAAAGCCCAACCTGGGAGGCTGGGGAATGGGTGACACGGCAGAAGGGAGCAGGCAGTGGTAAAAAAAAAAAAACTGCTCTGTTCTACCGTGTCGCTCCTGTCCCGTCCTCCCAGTTTTTTGTTTTTTGACAGGTCAGGGTTTGGGGGGGTGCCCCCCTCCCCACACCCTGACCTGTCTAAAAAAAAAACCTCATGGGAGGCAGAGTCAGAAGGCCATGGTAGAAGGGAGCAGGTTTTTGTTGCCCAGCTTCTGGCACAGCAGCAGCAGTCTGAGAAGGTGAGCGCTGATGTCAGTGCTTGCCTTCTCAGACCCATGCTTTGTGGGGAATCCCAGAAAATCCCCTGGGCTTCCAACACAGCAGTGGTTTGAGAGCTCTCATCCCTGCTGTGAACCAGAGAGTGGAGTAGGGAGTCTTTGGAGGTGGGAAATTCAAAAGCCTCCCTCCTCCAAAACGCATCTGGTTTTGACAGCTCGAGCTGCCAAAACCAGATGGGTGGCAGTGGTGAAAACCGAGCAGGGAAACAGTCGCTGGATCTCACTACACCCCCTTGCCTCAAGCAAGATCTGCTGCCGTCTCCCCAGTTCGGTTCGGTTCCAAAATTTCATTTTGGTTCTTGATGACATTTTGTTTGCCATTTCATTTTGAAACATTTCGAAACTTTACGAAATGATGAAACATTGTGGTCATTTTCCATAAGGTGCCCATCCCTAGAGGGAACTTAAGCCAAGAACTGAAATGTTCTTTCCAAGTCTGTTTTGTGGGTGGTGGCATCAGCCCCTTCTAGTTGAATGGGGCAGATGAATCTTGTTGGGTTACCCTGCCCGGAGATCACTGTTCTGGGCTGTTTTTCAATATCAATTTTCTGCACAAAGTGAGAACTTGAATGTTGTTCCTGAGGGTGATTTGTAGCTTACTTCAATCTTGGCATACGTGTCATGAATTTGGTTTGATTATCCTAACTTCAAGTTGCCTTGAAGTTAGGGGTTTGGGGCAATAAATTGTTAATGAAAGAGTACTTATTTTTAAGGTTTGAATTCTAAAATATTGTTCTGATGTTTGTCCATTGCATCTCACAATTTATGGCATCCATTTTAATTAAATAGTCCCCATTCCACCCCATTCCATTGTATTCCATTCCACCTTTAACTTAGTCCCTTTAAAAGGAAAGCTTCTTACCATTAAATGCTAGTGAGTTCAGGTTATCTAAATGGAAATTTAGCAAGCACTTGTAATATTAAATTTATATCATTATATTATATAAATAAATCCCCTGTAGAAAACCAGTTCATGGCTGTTTTGATTTTTGACATACTGTTTATTTTGGATGTCTTCTAGTAGTGTGTGTTGTCTTCAAAGTGAGATTGAAGTAACAACCTTCTTTGGTATCTTTTATTTAAGGTGGGCCAGAGGTATGGAAAATTCATGTTCATATGTTCTTGGCAATTATGACAGCAATCTGCTTGCTTGGGAATGTATTTGTTCTCTGATAAATAAGTTCAATTATTTCAGGGTATTTTATGGAGGTGCACAGTGTGTTCCTTTGAGAATCCACTTTCAGGGATATATTGTACTTGGATTTTTTCCCTACTTTGGCTGCAATAGCATTTTAAAGAAAACATGGGAGGTGGGAAAAATCATTTCATTTAGATAATCAATGGGTGGTTGGCTATGCATAAAGCAATAATATAATATTCTGGCTGCTTTCCCTTCTTCACTGACTTTATACTTTGATGCCGAATAACCATATTTTAAATACTTGATAGGTCTATGGGTGCACTGCATCATAACCACTGGCAACATTCAGCTTTAAGTTAGTTCCAGGACTGAGAACTCTTTGTACAAATTCCCCAGAATTTCTGGTTTTAAAGGGAGAAATAGATAGATTGGTCAAGCAGATATATTCCCTGGCAAGATACTTTATCTGGCAAATTTCTTCTTCTTCTTCTTCTTCTTCTTCTTCTTCTTCTTCTTCTTCTTCTTCTTCGTTGTTGTTGTTGTTGTTGTTGTTGTTGTTGCTGCTGCTGCTGTTGCTGTTGTTGTTATATGTGTCCTTTATTTTTCTACACAGAGGGATAATCTATAGTTTAGACAGCATCTGCAAATAGTTGACAGGAAGCAGAATAAAATCTATTCCCTTGTGTTCATTGCTACAACTTCCATGCCCTTGCAAGAAAGAGATTAGAGGCTAGCGAATGTACACTGACAGCAACTCAACACAGAGTAAAACATAGATATGTTAGTAAAATCAAAAGGCTTAAGAATGTTTATATCTAGGGCAAACCCCTGGTATGTTCCTAAGAGTATCTGAACAGGCGCAGAAGTACCCATGCGTGTAAATTACAAAGACTACAAAAAAATGAAGATTTTGATGGTCTACTTACAGGGGTACCTCATTCCAGTGTGGGATGGTGAGATTCCCTCTTCTCAGTCACAGTGTCATGTAAATGTATCATAGCAAATGTATGCCAAGGAGAAAGCAAAGTAAGTGAGGATTGCATGGAACCATCATGGGAAGGAAATATTAAGTATCGCTATCCAAATGTTTTTATCTTTTGTTTTGCTGGATGAAGGTATGTCATCACTGTTTAGCTAAGAGTTACATTCTCTAGAAGTTTGTTCATTGCATGTATGCCACCTGGTCTGTTATAATTTGATAACTTCACACTTGAAGGACCAGCTAGTTGAGATGTTAATTTTACCTACTTGTCAGGTGCTTTATATGTTAACTTTCCATCCTAAACTTACAAAATTAACAAGCAGTTGCTCTGTTCACTGCTGTGTGTCATTTTCCTTCATCCACAGCAACAACCATAATGTTGAAGATGTAATTTAATGACATCTTGATATGATGTCATGGCAGGGGGTTGGACTAGATGGCCCTTGAGGTCTCTTCCAACTCTATGATTCTATGATTTGTATTTCAACCAGATAAAAAGTCACTGCTTGACGTCTGCAGACAATGTAATGCAAAAGTAATGTGCAGATCAGCTGGCTAGGCACGCTGTCCCCTCTATAGAACTGCCTTTGACGTATGGGTGGAGAAGTTGTTTCACCTATGGGCTATGGCCTAAAATGAGTTTATTCATTCATGAAACTAATTACTTGAGATTGTAATCGTCTGTTCTTTGCCCATAGGTTTTTAGTTTTGGTTCTTTGTTTTGTGGGACGGTGCACATTGTGTCCTTCTCGTCTACCACATGATGTCTCAAATAAGGGGAAATTGCATCATTGTGGGTGAAAAAGCAGAATTCATAATGGTACTCGAGTCCACAAATGGGTAAGCAGAGGAATAAAAGTGTTCCTGTTAAAAACATCAACTTCAGGGGAATGCCCTGAGCAAAGGACAAGGGAGGTGACCAGCCAATGTGCTGTCTCTGGAAAAGTGACAGCTGCTGGTAGAAATTTTGGAATTATTATTGCTGTCTATATTCTGTCATGAAGAAATGAGATCCTCACAAAGAAACACCCTTTTTCTAACCACTGTGGGATATATTTATTTACTGCTGGAATGAGAATTATACATGTGGTTCATATACACTGAAATTTGGTTCCTCCTTTAACCTTAAAAAGGGCAACCCTGCCACAAAATATGTTATTACCAGTGCCATTTCCTTCTTCCTGCAACACAAAGCTGGCTGCCAGCTTGCCAACTCAGCAAAGATGCAACAGGCACCTGTTTTACGGAGAGTTAGAAAAGAAGGAAAGCACGGTGGCTCCTCTGCAGAGAGATGGGCGAAGTGGAGGCAGCAGCTTGTGGGCTCGTTCATAGCCCCCGTTTACTCTCCAGCCGCACCTCTGTGGGCATCCCAAAAGCAGTGTGGTAGCAGAGTAAACTGGGGCTATGAAGGAGCCCACAAACTGCTGCTCCCCCTTTGCCCGGCTCTCTGTATACAGCCATTTCTAGACTGTCAAAATGGCTCAGTGCAGAGAGCCAGGCAAAGGGGAGGCAGTGGTTTGTGGGCTCATTCATAGCCCTAGTTTACTTTCCAGCCACGCTGCTCTGGGCATCTCAAAAGCAGCATAGTTGGAAAGTAAACTAGGACTACGAAGGAACCCACAAACCACTGACTCCCCTTCGCCGGGCTCTCTTCACAGAACCATTTCGGCGAGGGTACAGAGATATGGGCAAAGGGGATGCAGTGATTTGTGGGCTCCTTTGTAGTCCCAGTTTACTCTTCAGCCATGCTGTTTCCACCGCCACTCTCCCCAGCTTTCCTGATGGTGTAGCACCCCATCTGTTTGTGGATGGTGTGCTACTCTTTGGGAAAGCAAGGATCGAAGGGCATGTTTTTGAATTTCCCGCAGCTGTGGCCGTGGGAAATTCAAAAACCTGCTCTTTGATCCTCGCTTTCCCAAAGGGTAGCATCCAAAGCATTTGTAACCCGAGGTACCACTGTATTCAGGTTAAATTGCTACAATGGCACTTTGCGAGAAATAAATGGGTTTTGAATCGCAGTTTGGGCACTCAGTCTCTAAAAGGTTCGCCATCACTGCCAGATGGAGATATGAAGTGTACAGATATCGTCCTTTTAGTAGCACTGACGATCACACATTGAAACAGATCAGATGGAAGTTCTTTGATACTTAGTAAATTCTAACTGTACGGATACTGTCCAAGCTACAATCCAGATTCATTCTTAGATTATTCCTTTGGTTTGTCAACAGCCCAAACTGCAACAGAACTAAGGAGTTTAAAGTAGTTGATCCTTAGTGAGCATTCACACTGAAGAGTGGATTTCTCTTGAGAGAATGGGGGAAATGGTGAACTCAGAAGTTTCCAGCACAGAATGGAACAAAACAGAGTTCAGATTATAATCAACTTTCATTGAGTGTCACCCAAACATATCCTCCTAATTTGAGGGTGGCTCTGCTAAGACCTCACAGTGTCCAGGGATCCAGAAGCCTACAGAAGAGCCAAGAAGAACTGAAAACTAAAATCCACAGTCTTCTTGACTAAACTATCTCCATAGTCTTTTCATCACTTTTGCAAGAGTAGAATGGGATGCATAGAAGTGGGATGCAGCTGGCAAAGAAAAAGAGCACCTTCCACCTTGCAAGTATTTGCCCTGTCCTGGTCCATAAATGACACACAAAGCAAATGGAAAATAGCTCAAGATATACTCTATGTTTACTCCTCCACCCACTTAATGTTCCTCCTTGCAAAGCTAGTACAAGAAGATACACTATCAAACCATGGTAACCACATGTGTGTCTGGTGTGGTATACAGTAAAGAGTCCATGTGCAGAATCTGGGTTCAGTTGCCACCATTTGTTCTTTGTTTTTTTCAGCAAGGCTGGTTTTGGGATGCAGAGAGCTGTGCAGGAAAATCTTTGTGTGTAGCAACAATGTTAACTGGAGATGATCACAGAGTACTGATCTGTCTTTTAAGAAACATGGAAAGCACACATCAGCCAAGTGACGGTCGAAATTAGAAGGGAGAACCTGCACATGTGCAATCCCCTGGATTTTAGACTGCTCCAGATGGAAATTTCCCCCAGCTTTACAAGAGTAAACACACACGCAAACACCACCACAGAAGTTGGGAGTGGTTTTCAGTGGCTGCCCATTACACCCATCTCATAAGGGATTGCTTTTGCTGGTGTCCAGCTGGTTTCCCATAGTGTTGAAAATTATCAGTCAATACAATCACAAAGATCTTTATTGGCATAAAATAATTTAAGAACAGAAGCAGCAAATTGTGGAATAAAAGGGTAAATAAATAAATAAATAAATAAATAAATAAATAAATAAATAAATAAATAAATGATAAAAAGGTTGGGCTCATAGCCAACCTTGGACCCAATCTAATTATTGGTATATAACACAGCGGCCAAGTATTCTGCCACTAAGGCCGTCAATTTGGGGAGTTTCTCCTCAAGTAGACGCTTAGTTATGCTCTCTGAGGATCCGGAAAAATTAGAGATGTAAGGGGTCAGGAGCTGAAGGATATGAGAGGTTGAATCGGGTTCCAACAGACAAATGGAACATTGTGTTATCTTCCTGAGAGAACAGCTGAGGGAAGGATGCTCAATCTAGCGAGCATGAAAACACGGCGCTGACAAGGATTAATGAGGTGTTTCATATAGTTCGCTCTTACTCCTGGAATTGGCATCAAACCATAAAAACGAGGGGAACAAGTTGGATTGAGCCCTGCTGCAATGGTTTGGTAGTCTATATCCCAGATTCTTTGGCGCACAATTTTAAAGATTTGAGATTCCTCATAGTTAGTTAAAGAGTCTAAATTGATTCCAATACGGTGAATTTTGAACTGGATAAGTTGGTACCATTTTGAAACATAAGAGTCCCTTACCAGAACATGTAATAGGGAGTTGGAGTCAGGGCGGAAAAGGATATGAAGCCAGAACTTAATAGTGACTGTCCAAGCAGACGTTGATGGCAAAATGAAGTCCCAGTTCGTTGGCAATTGTATAAAGATTGATCATGTTGGGAACATCTAAGATGCGGTGAAGGAAAATGGCAGCAGTCCAGTCGATTTCAGGGTTGGCAGCTACAATTCAAATTGGATTCCAAATAAGAGTTGGTTTAAAATCTTTGCCTGGAAGATCTGGAGGGCAGCAGGTACATATTGGTTCCTGCTGTGGAAGTGGAACCGAGAGACAGCAAATAGTTGGTTTTTAGTAGCTGTCATAGTAGCCTTCTGATGGTGAGACCAAATGAGTTGATGGTGGAAGAGGAGACCCAAGTATCTGAAGGATCTCATTTGTTCAACTAGCTTCTCGTCAACTTTCCATGAAGGAAGTTTCCAAGGTTTGGAAAACATTTTAGATTTCTCTGTGTTGATAGTCAGATCATTCTTAGAACAGAATTCAGAAAAAGCAGACAAAAGATGGAGGAGACCCGGGTTGGAAATGGAGAGGAGCACAGTATCGTCAGTGTAAAGTAGTATAGGGA
The DNA here is from genome assembly GCA_023846285.1 of Phrynocephalus versicolor. Taxonomy (NCBI): domain Eukaryota; kingdom Metazoa; phylum Chordata; class Lepidosauria; order Squamata; family Agamidae; genus Phrynocephalus; species Phrynocephalus versicolor. The sequence goes on along the minus strand of JAHTLZ010000016.1, from coordinate 25,062,080 downwards.
CGGGGAGTTGATTCAAACATGGAGCATGGCTATCAAATTTGGCTAAGTGGCCTGGCAAATCAGACAGGAAAAGATTGAAAAGAGCATAAAGGATAATACCCTCCCCCAACCCCTCAATTCATGCGATAACTAGGATTTCTCATTGCCAGGCATCAAGAAACAGAAGTTCTGGAGAACTATTCCAAGTGTCCAGGCCTCAGATTGAAGGCATTGGGAAGTAATGGCAAATTTATTGCCCTGGCAACTTACCACCTCAGGTAAGAACCTCACCCACATTCAGGTCCTGTTCCATCTTAATAATTCCAATCAAGCTTAAAAGGACTAAAGAGACACTACTTCCACTTGTTCAGCAAGTTGATAACATGACAGCACTAAAAGCTCATGCCCAGTCCTTGAAACTGATGCATTCAGTTGAAAATGTGCTCCAGTTTTTTCCATGCATACAGTAGCATGTACATGAGGCAATATATGACTCTGTTCACTCTCTATTGACCTGCATCGTATGAAAAATGAGAATTTTAAGAAGTCGTTTGATTTTATCCAACAGGGTTTGTGTCTCCCCTCATTCTTATCCCAATCTGTGCTTGAAGCGATGACAACTGTGTGTCTAATAGTTACAGTAGTACCTTGCCTGAGACAAAAGAGTGGGCAATCATTAGAACACTTACAGTGTTATAATGTTCATGTTAGAATGTGGAAAGAAGCTCAACCTGTATGACTTTAGTTACTTTGGAATGAAGGCTAGCAAATAAATAAAAATCATTCTCTCTCTCTCTCTCTCTCTTTCTCCATCTTAAACTGTAAGATCAATTCACCACCACAAGCAAGTAAGTTCCTTCTTCAAGTTGGCCATCTAAAGGCTGAAAGCCACTGGAATTAATGCAGATGAAATACTCATAAGTACACATGACTCCACCAAAGCTCCAGGGAAATGGAGTGGTTAAAAGCTTAAATGCTGTTTCCAATCTCTTGCTCAACTGTTTAAGCACATTAAAATGTGCTGCAGCTGTGCTTCTCCTATGAGACTCTACGATAATTTCTGCTACCATGACTCATACAGTCAGACTCTGTGACTGGTGTTACTATAATATATGCCTGAAGCCTTTTGGGAACAGTTGCCAAGACCAGTCAAACAATGAAATGAAAAAGTTTATCTTTCTCATTTTAAATTGGGGCATTGTATAGCAAACACTTCTTAATACTCAGACTCTACTAAGGACCAGTTAGTTCAGAATTATGGGGGAAAGGCTAAGGGCTTTCAAACACTGCCTGGCAGGCAAGGTGCATGCAAATGTTCAGGACAGAGGAGGTGCTCCAGCCAACTATCTCCCTAGTGCAAAGCTTGGTGTGAGGTATTTGCATGCTGCATATTAGAAATGGGCACGAAATGAATTTTTACTCATTTCATTCTTCATTCTTTGTTTCATTACATAATGAAACAAATAACAAACCGCGCCCTCAAAAAAAAAAACAAAATGAAATGAAACAACAATTTTCATTTTGTTTGTTTTATTTTCATTCCCTCACCGCCACTGCCGACCAGCCCCCATGGAGGGGGCTTCCGAAGCGGCAGCGCCGATCAGCTGTAGCATAGCCGGTGCTTGTTAAAAGAAAAGGCACCTTCAGCTGTCCCCGCTACAGCTGATTAGCACTTGGGGCTCAGCATTTTTTTTTAAAAAAATCCCCTGGTTTCCCCATGCCTGATCGGGTGGAGGAAAGGCAGGATTTTTAAACATGGTTTTTGCCCCCCTCCCAAGCCTGTGCTACAGCTGCCCGGCGCTTGGGGCAGCAGATTTTCTTACAAATCTCGCCTTTTCCCATGCCCAATTGGGTGTGGGAAGTTACACAAGAACCACACACACACACACACACACACACACTCACTCACACACACACACACACACACACACACAAAGAAAAAATGAAACAAAATTAAAAACAAAACATTTTTTTAAAAAAAAATCATTTCCAATGAAACGGAGCAAGCAAAAATGAAATGAAACACTATTTTAGGATTTTGTGCCCATCTCTACTGCATAATATACATGTTACTCATTCTTGAACCACCAGCACCAGTGAGGAAGCCCAGATGGGGCACGGGCTGCCCAGAAATGAGCTCACACGAGGCTATCACATGTTGCCCTAATGTGCTAACAATAAGAGGATGCTGTGGGGTGGGAGTGGGAGTGGTTGGAGGGAATGAGGGGTGGGCAGGGTGAGTTAAGTATTCAGCCCTAGTCACATAGAAGGAAGTCAGCATAGAGCACTGAATCCAGACGCAGAATGATGCACTGAATATTCTGACACTTGACAGCTACTTGTATCACTGAAAAATGTCATTATTAACATGTCAGTATAAATGCTGGACCAAGGGGAATGCTGAACCCAAGGGACTAATTAACAGGGCCCAGAGTAGCCTATGGGCTAGATGGAGTGGTATATAATTCCAATAAATAAATAACACCCAGCCTGTTAGACATATAAAGGTGCCCACTTGTCTGCAGAGAGAGGTTATTCAACTGAGACCAATGAACCAGGAGCACCTGCATATTTACAATGTCCCTGGGGATGGAGAGCCAGTCAGGTGTACTGTGTTGAGCTGGACTAGAATTCAGGAGGCCTGGTTCCAAATGCTTCATCATGGAAATTCACTCAATGGGTGCTGCAGAAAACAATTCCTTGGGCAACTCATATCTCAAAACCCTGTTAGGTATAAAACCGAAGTAACTTGATGGTGCACAGCATCAGGAACTGAGAAACTGAAGGAACAGGAACTAGTTGGTATGCCTTTTTGAGCATTGGACTTACACACAGCAGATGAATTATAATAATTCATTCAAATTTTCTTCCTCTGCTGCTGCTTTACAGCCCATCAAGCACCAATTTCACTTGCATAGCCATTTTCTAATATTGTAATGGACTAGAGTGCCCTGATAGCTAACTCAGGTTTACCATATTTAAATATTAGATTATTACATAACAAAGCAATTTTGAGTCATCCGACACCTCTTGAAATGCTGCATATTTACAAATATCTGGTCAACCTATGAGTGTCTTTAAGTATTCATTATTAGAGATGGGCATGACTCAGAAAAATTTTTCGTTTCCGTTTTCGTTTTCGGCTAGGGTCCGTTTCGTTTCGTTTCCGTTTTCGTGAGCTAATTTTCAAAAATTTTCGTTTTCATTTCGTTATGTAACGAAAACGAAAACCGAAAACGAAAACGAAAATTTTTTCGTTTCTCCCCATTTAGCTCCATTGAGTGCTTTTCCAGTAACGAAAAACGAAAACTGGCTCAAAATTAGTCGTTTCGTTTCCGTTTTCGGTCCATTTTTGAACCGTTTTTTGTTTTCGTTTCGTTACGTAACGAAAACGAAAAAACGAAAACGAAAACGAAAATTGCGCTAAGTCGTGCCCATCTCTATTCATTATTATATGCAAACCAGTTTATCTGTGTTATTCTTCTGGAATGGCACGCTTCCAGTCAACGATAGAATGCAATGGGCAATGAGCTCAAACTCAAAGCACCCAGCTGTCTGGCAGGAAAAAAAATGTGGTAGCTGGACTGGGTGTGGTGTTACTGAAATAAGAAGTTGCAGAGGAGTAATCTGAGGACACTGGAATAGCAAGTCTTTTACCACAGGACAAGGAGGGAGCTGTGTTTCTCTTTTGCAGCAAAAACAATAAAGCCCCCCCCCGCACATGTGTGCTAGTCATGTCCGACTCTAGGGGCGGTGCTCATCTCCATATTCAAGCTGAAGAGCCAGTGTTGTGCAAGTCCGTGGCCATGTGGCCGGCGTGGCTGGACGAAAACACTGTTTTACCTTCCTGATTTTTTACGGCAGTACCTATTTATCTACTTGGATTTTACAAGCTTTCGAACTGCTAGGTTGGCAGGAGCTGGGGTTTACAGTGGGAGCTCACTCTGCTGCATGGTATCTGGGATGAGCTGCCGATTTTGCAGTTGACTATTTTGGTGCCTTAGTCCGCTGAGTCACCACGCCCACCACGCCCACCCCCCCGATAAAGATTATAGTGGTACCTTAAAGACTAACAAATTTTAGTCACCATAAGCTTCTGTGGATTGCAGTCCACTTATTTAGATGCACAAAAAATCTGGAGTGGACTATAAACCATGACATTTTATATTAGATAAAACTCATTTTAAGATGTCACTATGTTCCTTCTACACAGAGAGAGCTAGAGAGAGAGAGCATGAAGCTTAGGTAACAAACAAATAAGAGTTAATTGTCAAAGACAATTGTTTTATTTGGATCAGAGAAGTTTCATTATGCCACATCCATAGCTCTCACGAAGAACTGCCTGAGATTGGTGACCTACTGTATCCTCCTGCCCCTCAGTTTCTCTCTCTCCACAAATCCTCCAGCATGCACAGAAAATTTCAGAGAAAAGGAGGGACAGGGTGGTTTCTCGGTTCTCACAAATATTTTAGGGTACTTGAATTGTATCTGGAAATGTTCAGACCAAGTTCCTCTTGTTCCAAGTGCATGAAAATATAATATAGAGCCCACTGCTTGCTTATCATGATTTGAAGGTAGATGCTGCTTCCAGATGCCTGTAATACTAAACAGGAGTAAGAACACAGTAGAGGTTAAGCAGTGGCATAGCAAGGTTTTGGGGTGCCTGGGGACAAAGTTGTTTTTGTCCCCCTCTGGCCCTCCCCAACCGCATCGCATCCACCCAGCAAGGGGGAGCAATCCTGCGGGTGTGGGGCAGGCAGGCGCACAGGTGGGCACGCGGGTGGGCATTTGTGTGTGTATGTGTGTGTGCATGCGTGTGCAGTAGCACGCATGTGCCTTACCTCTCCTGCGGTGGGTGAGGAAGAGTTGGAGGAGGAGGAGGAGGAGGAGGGAGCCACAGTCCCCGTGCTCATATGCCTGCCTGCCTGCTTGCTTTGCCGCTTGCCTGGCGCGCGTCAGAGGAGGAGGAGGCTGTGACAGAGTGGGTCCTGTTACCAAGCCTGAGGACTGCTGATGAGAGGGTGCATGGCTTCCTCCTCCTGCTCCCCCGCCAGGCGCCCCCAGATTGCTGCGCCAGGGGCATATACACCCTTCCACCACCACCCCCAAGAAACGCCCCTGGGTTAAGTTTGTTTTCCCAGGCACTAAACAAGAGAAGTCTCCTGTTTCTACAATAAGTAGACCATTGTGGGAGGGAACAGAGCTTGGACAATTACTCCTTGTCATTATTACTATTCTCAGAATTCCTCCAGGTAGTATAGCTACTGGCTGAGACATTCTGGGAATTGCAGCCTGAGAAAATAATCTTCTAAGGCAAACAATGAGTCTTCTCTCTTATGCTGGGATTGTAAAGGACGTTATGTGAGCAAAAAAAACCAACAGGAGTTGCCAAACAATGACTGAAATCCAGTGGCCATAAGTTATGCCCTGTAAGGCTGAGGAAATCCTCAGCTGTGGCAAATCTTTGAAATGTAACATTCCCAGTTTCTACCCTGAACTCCTAAGGCTCCTCTTTGGGAAGCTGGGGGGGGGGGGGACAGAATGGGTGGGTGTTTTTCTCTACTGAAATTGTGGTGATTAGAGTAATTGAAAATAATGAGAAGGATTCCACAGAACTATGGACCTTCAGAAGAAAAAATGGAAAATATTTTATTTCAGAAAAGTCACTGTGACTGATGATATCATCAGCTTTGCTCTGTGTAGATCAACAGGATTTTAAACTGTGAACTGCTGATCATATCTGTAGAACTCTAGAACAGCAAGTAGAAATGGGGATAAATATGGAAAATGGTGATTCATCATGATCCATCAGGTCTGACAAATCAACAGATCGACAAATCAACAAAATTTCCAGTGACAAACTGACAGATTGATAAATTGATCCATCTCTCCTTTAAAATGTGAATAACCCCCCCCCTTTAATCTATTGCCCCCAACTTTGCAGGTATGCTTCCTCGTCTCCTCATCTGCCTCATCTGCCTTGTCTCTTCAAGCCCCATCAGATGCTCAAACGTCTGACCTATGTACCCTCAAAAAGGGCCCCCTAGGAAGGTGCCCCCAGGTACCTAGAGACACCAAACTTACAGAAAATCTTCTCCTGTCATTCCACTTCAACCACTCTAAGTTTGGTTAATATTGGATTTCTGACATCTGAGTGATATATGTAAAAAAAATGGGGCTCCTAGGAAAGTGTCCTTTAGAAACTGAGTAGTAGAAACCCAACCTTCAGCAAACCTGTAGGCATTGTAGAGAAGAGAAAGAAGATGCTTCCCTCCAATTGTGGTGTCTCTAGGTGCCTTAGGGGACATTTTATAGCCCAATTAATTGATGAATCAAAAATTGCTAAAAAAAAATCATCAACTCGTATTCATTGGGCAACTCCATTTGTGACAAATATGAATCAACAAATTTTAACAAATTGTGATTCGTTTTTTAATTCATCCCTACCCCTAACAGCAATTACAGAATAGAAACAATTTACACACAATCAATGTGCCAAGTGAAGTGCAATTTCTTTAAAATTGAGAAAGTATTATGCTGGACAAAAACTTAAAATTGGCATTGTACAAAGTTCTATTGTACAGAAAACTGTATAAAGTAAAAAGGAGAGAATCAACTAGAAACTGTGCCCAGCAGTCTAAGTCCAAATATATCACCCCGGTCTCCCTTATTGCAAAGTACTGGGTTCTTTCATTCCCTCTGGAGAATATAATAGCTAGTATGACTCCAGGTTCATGACCGTCTACCACAGACTGCTTCTTCAGCACTTTTCATTTCAGGGCATCTCAAGATAAGCAAACTGTAAGATGAAAAACAAAGTTAAGAATGCATGGCCCTCGTTCACAACCATCAAATCTTTAAAGACAACTTTGGTTTACAGCCCCTGCTCTTGTTTAAAATATATTTGAAAGAAATGTTCTGAGGTATACGTTTTGATAGATCTTGGTATACACTGGATTTGTAGAAGCTGTCAGAAACCTTTCCACAGAAAATCACCAAGCACAGCCAAGAATATGAAGTGCCAGCCACATTCAGTTCTTAGGTAAACAAACATAAGGATATGAACTTTACCCATATGCATGAATATAGGGATCCAAGAAAATACCCCTTCTTCAAAAGAGAACTTGTTCTTAATGTCCCTCAGTCTTTTTACCCCTCCCTGCTCTTCCTGGAACAGAGGTGAAAGGGCGGCCGCTGTAGTAGTGCATTATGGATTATTCACTGCGGCCCATTTGTGCCAAGGACTGACTCCTATCATAAGCAGCTCAGTATCAGGGCAAACACCTCTGCCCAAAAATATGGGCGAGGTGCCTCCTCTGGCTTGTCCAAAAGCCACTCCTAGTTCTTATGCCAGAACTGGAATTTCCCATTTTGAGGAACAGAGGTCTTACCCAGCTGGCTAACTTTGAAACATGCTCATTCTGAATTCGACCCACCTTCAGTTGCCATTTCACAAGGTATCCCAGATCTCAGTTAACTAGATAGTCCCCATTAGGCTGTAGCTAAATTCTAGGGCAGTTGAGGGAACAAAATGACACCTGCTGGTTTGAGAACAGCTGGCGTGATTACGAGACCATTGAGATTGAAAGGACCAGAGTTAATGTAAAGGGAAGGACCCGACTTACTGGGTCTGGAGATTGTTGCTGGTGTGGTGCAGTCCGAAACAAAAGGTAATGGTGACCCCCATGTGGAGGGAAAGCCAGAAGCAGATGGGAGCTGGGGCAGGAGCCCAGCCAACTGGCTTGGCCGGGCACGGAACTGAACTCATGGGTTGAGCTGGCTCCTTGGAGAGCATGACACGCTAACAATGGGCTAGCCCAAAATATTTAAAAGGGGGAACAAAGAAGCAAACTCCCCTTTTCCTGGCAGAAGACAGAGCATTCCCAGCCCACCCAGCCCTTTTCATAGTGGAGGGCTAGGGTGGAATTAGTAGTTATATATAATCATATGCATGCATGTCACAACTTTGAAGGGAGTGGTGGTTTTATAGGCATTGGGACAGATCCAAGCTTTTAAAGTAGCAGGCGAGAATCTGCAGGTACAAAATAACACCTGAAGAGGCAAGTCAGATGGAGAGGGCCATGGGTGAATCATGGAGGGCAGTGGGGGACCTCACCACCACCGATGAGGAATCATTCGATTTGAAATTGGACATGGGGTACCAATGTGGTGGACACCCCAGGGGTCCTGTTGCTAGTAAGAAGTGGGTATTCCTAAAATAATGGAAGGAACGCGGGAGCATCAAAGGGCAGGCAGGCTCCTTTTATACGCTGAATCCAACCCAATGACTCAGCCAGAGTACTGCCTGTTGTAATCAATAAAGTTGTGGCCTATATAGAGTCCAAAATACGGTGGTCATGTCTCATCTTTGTGCACTCATTCGGATAGTAAAGGCTTAGTTATAGGAAACAATGATCAAAGACATTGGGTGGTCAGTTTCCATAGATAGTGAGGGCACCTCTGTGGAAAGTAGATGAGACAAGCTATTCAGACAAAGGAGGTGGTTTGCATCATATAAGGTCTTTTTTTTAATATTTGGTGACTCCCTGCTGATCTGTGGAATCAACTGTATGCATGAGGTTAAAATTGCTATCTAGAATAGATTAAGCTAATCCAGTCATGTTCAGACTTTGGCCCTCCTGATGTTTTGGATCACAACTCCCAGAATTCCAAGCCTGTATTTCCAATGGCAAAAGACTATGGGACTTGTGGTCCAAAACATCTGGAGGGCCAAAGTTTGGACATGCCTGAGCTAATCTGTTAGGTTTAGGCAAGAATTGACTGTTTTTGTGACAAGGTGTCTCAGTATATCAAGACACTGCCTTTCACTGAGGAAAAAAAATGCAAGGCTTCATTGTAAATGAATACTTTCAAGGACTCACCTCAATCTCAATCACTCGAGAAAAGATGTCCAGTTGCCATGACTCAGCTTCTGGATAACTCCACCTGGATGACTGAGAGAATCTTTACAGACATGTCAGTTGGACTTTGTGGGACTAGGCTATCATTTTACCCAGTCCTTATTTAAAAACAAAACAAAACATAATTTGAGTCACTTGTGAATTCAGCAAAGAAAAAAAAACAATTGTCCATGTGAAATTTGAAGTGTTAGTACTAATTTATGAGGCCCTTAATAGCTTAGAATCTTATTACCTGTTGGATTTCTCCTCAAGATTGTCTATCTATACCACTCATCTTCCCAGGCTTTACAGTTGTGAGTGGTCACTCCAAAAGAGGGCTAGAAAACAACTTTCAGAAACTAAAACTTTTCAGTGCTGGTGGTGATGCTATAGAACATATTGTCTTTAAATATGCATCAGGGTACCCTAGAGTTAGCTTTTCTTGAATCAAACTAGGCCTTGAACTTTTCCAGCTTAGGCATTTGTCTTCTGTCAACTACATGTATATTTAGATGTCTCTCTCTGTTGGGTGGGACTCCAAGAATGGATAACTCCTTTCCCAATGTACCATTTTTGAGCATAACTCCTAGAAGCATTCACTCCTCAGATGGCTGAGAGGTTCTGAAAGTTTCACCTCAAAAAAGTAAAATGTCTTATAGCTGTTTTCAGCTCTTCTAGGTGCTCAGGGAGGAAGTATAAACAACCTGCTGTTATGCTGGGTCCCTTTCCCCCTAATAGCAGTTTGGAGGTGAGAAACTTCTTAGATCCTTGAAATAACATGGAAAAACTACCAGCTTCCTGAATGCCTGCACTTTGGTCACACAACTGAAGATAAATGATTTGTCTGGGTCACACAACTGGTTTATCCCCTAGAGGCTTTTAAAGCATACAGTGGTACAGCGACTTAAGAGTAGCTCAACTTAAGAGCAGAAAACTGTTGGCGTTTTAACTGCCACCTTACAAAATTTAGATATGATCTGCTTGACTTACAATTTTTTTTATTTTTTTCCTTTTTTAACTTATTTTTTCAATTTTTAGATAGGTACCCTGACTTAAGAGTAGTTCAACTTAAGAGCATGCGTTTGGAATGGATTAAATTCCTAAATTGAGGTACCACACTATGTTATGTTTACTCTAACAACTATATTCCAAATCCCACCTCTTCTTCACATACCGTATTTGCCTGGGATGCAGATATAAAAACCTGCTGATACTCTCACCCCTTTTTCATGCCTACAGGTCATTCAGCTATTATTTTTGCTTAGGGTTCCATTGTTTCTAGGTATCTTTAGCCACAAGTCAAAGGCTCATGAGTTACTCAGTTCTCTAAGTCAGTCCTGGCTTTTTCCCTGAGTTCATATTGAATGTCATTCTGAATATGGGTTTCAACAAAAATATGGCTTACAGATTTCCCTCACATCCAAGGCCAAGTTGGCCTTTGTTCTGGATGTCATATATATTCTGGAGGGGAAGCCAAGATCTTAACTCCACTCCTTCAAAACATGTGTCTGTTAACAATTTAGAACCAGTTTATTCAAGCAACAATAATGAATTGTGGATTCAAATGGTGCAAACAATATCCAGACCAATAATGTGAAAATATCAGATATTTATTTATTACTGTACTTTGATTTATATACTGCCCTATTAGTGCCAAAGCACTATTCTGGGCAAATTTACAAAGAGTTAAAACAAACCACACAAAGCAATAAACATTAAAGACAATAGAAATACCAAAGGCACAGCCTAAAAACTTAAAAACTAACTTTAAATTAGTTTAGTATTCCATTTGCTATTATTTATTTCTTATAATTAGTATTCATCAATGTTGTAAACCGCCCAGAGTAAACTTAATAAATAAATAAATAAATAAATAAATAAATAAAAATGGTGCAAATCAATTTTGAAGTGAAGCAAGACTGGAGACAGGGCATTCAACCAGGGTCAAAGTGAAAGGACTCAATGAAAAGCAGATGTCAATGAAACTGACATCTCGATTAGTATAGGGAGAGGGACAGGTGTAGCTCCTCTGGAAGTTGATTCTGTAGTGTCGGTGCCATTGCCAAGAAAGCCCTTCCTCTAGTAAATGACTATTTTATTTATTTATTTATTTATTTTTATATTTATATCCCGCTTATCTACCAAAGGTACTCTAAGCGGCTTACACTGGCCAACAGACGCCAATAAACACAGTAAATCAACAAATATAATATACAACCGAACATAAATTTGGTGACTAAAACCCCGGTGCATCCAACAACCGACTGTAGACTAAGGAAGGCGGGACCCCAACAAAGGGGAAAAATATATATATCAGGGCTCGCCAAAGGCCTCTCGAAATAAGTAGGTCTTTAAAGCTTTCCAAAAGGCCAGCAGGCGCTGGAGGCGTCACTAAAGTTCAGTCTTCCATGGAAATGAGCACCTTTTTGACTTTATATATATATTTGCACTGTGACAGAAAACAAACAGTACTTACCTTTTTATTTTTTCATCGGTTTAAGTACAAGGTTTATTATTATTAAGTGATGTTAAATAAAGTATATTTGTATATTTTTGTTTAAGGCTGAAAGGAAGCCTTTTTTATTGTTTTCAATCAAAAGGTTTTTAAATACGCATGTAAAACTTTGCATTAAACAGTATTTTCCTACTAACCCAGACATCTCTTTGTTTTGTTATCCATGTTGTTGATTGTGTGCACGGCATGAACTCAAATGATCCCCCATCACTAAGGACTAAAAATTTGTTTTTTCTTCCTCAAACGCTTTACAGGGGTCTTTAGCACATCTGTATTTTTAACCTCAGCCTCTGATTTTACAATGAGGTAAGGTGATGGTGTAAGATCACCTTTACAGGGCACAGGTGCACTAACTGTTGGTAGTTGAAACTCTGGGGAACCATTAATCAGTGCTGCACATTCTGTGGCTTTCACTGGTTGAGCACTGGGTGTGCTATGGGTCACTTCGGAAGTACCAGCGCTACTGCTTAGCAGGGATTCTGATTCCAATAGAGACTGTGAGCAGTCCCCCTCCAACTCACTACCGGTTTCATTGTCAGAAACGTGACTTTGAACAGATTCGAAATCCGTATCACTGACACTAGCTGGAGAAGTGTGTTGGGGGGCAGCATGGAGAAGAAGATTCCGTCACCATCGCATGCAGCCTGGAGTAGGATCGAGTGAAATGATTTCCTGTTATAATAAGCCTGCCCCTCCTTTTTCAGCGCGGTAATCGGGATATGCGATCCGTCCACAGACCCAATACAATGCGGAACCCGTGTTTTCTTGTCGAGGAAAGCATCTGTAAAACAGTAGAGAAATTATTGGGTAGGGGGATGACAAGATACTCACCATAGCGGTCGGGTCAGAAGTGGTCTAAAGAATACAGGTAACGAACCTTATTGAAGTCAACTATTCGAACCTCCTCCTTCAGAAGCGTATGTTCCATCGCCAGACACACTTCAACAACAACACTTGCAATTGTAGAGGTCCCCTTTTGGAAAACATGTGCAATGGTGCAATAACAGGAACAACTTGCAAGGAAGTAAACCCCAATGGCCACTTGTTCTTCTACAGGAACTGCCGAGCGCATGACCGTGTCCCTCCGCATAAGATATGGTCTAAGCACATCAGCGATTTCAAACAGCATCTGCCGGGTCATTCTAAAGTTCTCAATCCACTGTCTATCATCCCAGTACTGCAGTACTGAATCGTGAAACCATGGCGACCGCCCAGGGTAGCACCAACATAAATTTTGTCTAGGTGATGTGAGCCTCCACTCAGCAACAGCCCAAAACACAGTTTGGACAAGTGTGTTTGTAGAGTCTAGGAACTCACTGCTGTCGTCATCCGTATCTCCCCCCCCCCCGGCGGCACCACAGAACCAAAATGCAGTTAAGAATGATGTTCACATTCTCAAAAACAGCAGCCAAAAGAGACTGCCTGCTAGAAAAACAAAACAAAACAAAACAGAAATTTCCATTTTGTTTCAGTTTGTTTTTTGTACCACCGGTGTCTCCTACCTGGACTGGTGGTGGTCTGGTCCGGTCCTTCCGCTGGGCTCCAGAAAAAAAAACTTTTTTAAAAGCAGACAGCCCGTGCTACAGCTGGTAGTTGGGCTACGTGTTCGGCAGTAAAAAAATAAAAATAAAATAAATCAAATCAAATAAAAACCGGTGGTACAAAAAACAGGGAATGCCGACCGGCCCCAGGGGTGGCCGAGGTGGCGCTCTAAAATGAAAAATGAAATAAAATAAAACCAGGGGCCATTCTTGGGGACATTTATCCCCCCCCCCAAATTCAAATAACACCCAAAAAAAAAAGGGGTGCCAACCCCGCGCCGGGGGGGGCCGCACGTAACTTAAAATAAAGAAAAAGAAAGGACGTGCCATCCCAGCCCCACGGACCACACGGTCGGCGCTTGAAGAAAAAAAAACAAAGAAAAATGAGGCGCTGGCCCCAAAGCAGCACCTCAAAAAGCCCCTGTCACAGGGGACAGGATCGGCCGCCGCCACCACCCGGTAAGGACCCGAACTGGTTCAGATTGGTTTGGGTTCATACAATTTTTTTTAAAAAAAAAATATGAACCCAAACCCGAACCGATCCAAGGGTGGGCCCAAAACAGCCAAAACAAAACGATGGGTTTTCTGTTTCATGCCCACCTCTAGTTCCAAAGACTGAAGAATATTCTTCACATACCGCCTTATAAGGTTCATTATACAAGTCATACAATCCTGATTCAGCCTATATTTCTTTCAAATTGTTTTAGCTACTGTGAACAAAAAAAAAAAAGTTTAGAATAGCTGGTAACTGACAGCCCATATTGGCCAGGAAAGGCATGGCAAAGCCTGCTATGCCTCCATTCCCCCTTTTGTTTAGCAAGGAAAATGTTGGCTCCCAGGATTCTTTTATTCCCTTTTCAACAGTTCAAGCCCTGTTTCACAAACCTCGAATCAAAGAAGAGTCCTACCACCTTCTGAAGCATCAAAATTTATTGACCACAAGCTGGTTTCTCCTTGCACATGTGAAGCCAAGCAAAAAAGGATGGCGGTGGAAGGGTGAGTGAAACCTCTCCCTTTCATCCATACTCCACTTCCCCAATGCCTTGTCTTTTACATAATTGATCGGGTTTATTTGAATTAGTGTGTTTGCACAGCTTTGGCAAGCAAACATGTATTTTTTTTAATGCCCGCCTCCGCCTGGAAGGAACCGTTTATTTTAAGAATTCAACAGCCACGGAGCCCCTTGAGGTACACTACATCCTATCGCTAGGGTATGTGGTCGGCTAAGCCTTAAACTGTATATGGGGTGGCAGGCCCCCTTGGAGGAAACAGCAAAGTAAACCATCTGATAGAATCTTTTCCTACCAAGTCTCAAAGGCCCAGTGTCCAAAGGCACAGCCCCAGCGATTCCTGTAATTGGAAAAATTGCTACTGCTTAAAAGGATCAACAACAGGAAAAGGAATGAAATGAGTAGGTAATCCAAACACATGCCTGAAATTCCTTAGTTAATAATGTAATTGGCACTAACGTTCTCAACAATGTGCCCCTGTTCATTACCTGCACTGTTGCAGTTGAGGTGGTGCTGGGCTGCTTAAGACAACATTTAGCTGTACCATAAAGTCCTGGAAATTCAGCGAGTGCTCATAATAACACTGGCCTGTTAACTTCTTATTTATTTTCTCATTTTTGCATATATGGGAAAGAAACCAACAGCAGCCAGGTTTGCATTAAGTCTAAATTTCGGAGAGGTTTGTGGAAAGGTTGGCTTTATGACTGCCAACATGGGATCCATCCAACACATATTTTGAATATGCACAGAAACACCCAAAGGGAAACTGGTAGAAGTTTAGAGAACGTCGTCATTCTGGAATATCCTGGCTTTTCTTACTCTATCTTCACCTCTTCCTCCCTTGCTCATTAACTAGTTTTACACTAGATGCCATCTGACCTGTTTTCCTGATAAACAACTTTAAGGGGCAAATGAAGGACAGTGGTAAAAACTGAGGTTATGCTGTAAAATGAGGAAATGTATTTGGAGTTCATTTTCTTCATTTCTTCCCAGTAATTGTTCTTATTTTCCGAAATCCTATACAGAATGCAAGTATCTGTGGCAGTATTTGGCCATCACAATAATCCAGATTTCTGAAGAAACCTGACTTGGAGCAAAATCAGCATGCAGGTCGATACTGGTCGATTCTGTCTACTTGCAACAGATGCTACAAGGCAAATTTTGCTCTGCAGTTATTTAGAATCATGTGTGGACTAGCAGGAACCAACAGTGTGGCTGCTCTCTCCCACCAAAGTGAGGGAAAGCACCTTGAGGAAAAGGCACAGAGAACACATTTATCAAATTTCTGGATGACACAGAATTGAGTGGCATACCCTTGAAGACATAGTGCGAAATTCAAAAGAAATTTGCACACCAACCGTGGAAGCCTTCAAGCAAAATGGAGACACTCATCTGTCAGATATCCTTTGATTTGGACTCCTGCACTAAATAGAGGGTAGGACTCAGTGGCCTTATAGACCCCTTTATAGCACCTTTCTTCTATGACTGTGTGGAAAAAGAAAAACTGACGTGGTCAGAAGTCTATTTCTCTAAATGTCAAATGCATTGGTTCAAAAATGAAACAAATGAAGAAACAAATGAAAACTACAGTACTGAAATTTTGATTTTCCAGTGCATTGACAAAAAAATTGAAAAATCAGTTCAGACTCTAGTACAAATCTAATTGGTCAAGGTACACATTTCTCCTGAACACCTGCTCCAGAATCCTGAACTGGCCACCAAACTGATTTGGGGATCTATGTACAATCCTATTGAAAACCTGAAGGTTTCTATATCTCTTTTAAATTGGATGCATCCTGACACCGATTTTGTAAAAAAAAAAAATTGATGTTAAAGATAGACAAGATAAATTGATATGTGAAACTGAAATTACGAAGGGACTGAAAAAAAACCCTAACGATTTTAATGAAATTTGGGATAAATTGTTGGCATATGCACTGTATTTCAAAAAGGTAAAGGGTACATACTGGGAGAAGACTCAGTATATTTCTAGAGAGAAATGGGAAGGTTGCTATCTTAAGGATTGTAATCATGATCTAAGTCCCAACTCGGAGGTGGGTTGAATGGGGCTTGTCAGGTAGATTCTTTTGTTTGTTATAGTTAATTTCTATTTCTTTTGTATAAATGTCACCTGCTTTTGTTTTTATATTTTCTATTGTAGTTTTAAAAAATATACATAAAAAGATAGTCAAGATCTCATAACCATTTTATAGGTCTCACAGAGTACTAGGAGGTTTTTCTTAGTGCTTTTAAAG
The DNA here is from genome assembly GCA_023846285.1 of Phrynocephalus versicolor. Classification (NCBI taxonomy): domain Eukaryota; kingdom Metazoa; phylum Chordata; class Lepidosauria; order Squamata; family Agamidae; genus Phrynocephalus; species Phrynocephalus versicolor. Next base: position 25,045,880 of record JAHTLZ010000016.1, on the reverse strand, counting down.
AACTTTATTATAGTATTATGACATAAATTCTGTCTAGACATCGAAAATGTTAACACTTTTAAAGTGCCAAAGACCTTTTGTAATAAACAAATTCATTTTGTTACAAATCCTTATTTTTTCTACTGGATGGCATACATATAAATGAAGCATTATACCACTGTTTTTGTAGTTTCATGAACACAGAGGCAGGCCCTGAAGTACTTATAAAGAGCTGTAAAAATAGTTATACTTCTAATTCTAGGACCCCAAAGTAGTTACCTACAATTGTACTAAACATTTCTCCCATTATTAGAAAGTAATTTAAAAGTAATTAAAGCCCTTGCACTTATAGTAAAGAAGGAGAAAAGTTATTCCTGATTATGCTGTAATTAACATTGGGCGAGATTTCCCCAATTTGGAACCCAGTTGCACATTTATGGAACCCAGTTGCACATTTCAGATCTGATGTTGTGTGGGAGGAGTCTGGTCTATCTGATTCATTTTGGATCCCAGCAGAAATATGAAACCCATATCTTCTAGTCTCTCACTGATTTCATTATGAATCCATGGTTCTATTTCTTGGTAGGCCTGGTCCCCACCCATCCCTTGACAATAAACACATTGCACTCAACAACTAGAAGTAAAAAAAATTAATTATTTACCGCTGCAATTCCAGTGGCCTAGCACTGAGGTTAGATCCAGTCCCATCAAGAGACTCACATTCCACTCAATGTAGCTGACTACATACCAGATCCTTTGGGGCAGTGATCTGGAATGACAGATCCTTGGAAACCACATGGGTGTGTGCATATCTGTGGCTCCCTGCTACCCAAGGAGCAAGGCCAGGTCTCTGCCCTCCCCCACCAAGCTGGAGCAGTCCCTGGCCCTTGCCCCTGCTCCCCCACCCCCAATAAAGGAGGGTTCCATAATAACAGCAAGCAGGTCCTCTCTTTATTTATTTATTTATTTATTTATTTATTTATTTATTTATTTATTCCACTTATATGCTGCCCACTACCCAAAGGTCTCTGGGCGGCTTACAATCAAAATAATTAAAACAGTTAAAATAGTTAAAAATAGACTATCCATAAATAATCAAAGGAGTAATAAAAACCTTACACTAAAATCATTACACTAAAATTGTCATCAGAGGACCCACAGTCTATATTGTATTAATTAAAAACTTCTGGAGCAGGAAGGTTTTTCCTGGCATCGAAATGTAATCAATGTTGGCACCTGGCGGATCTCAATCGGGAGGGCATTCCATAGCTTGGGGGCAGCTGCCGAGAAGGCCCTAGGTCTACAAGCCATCCCTCTCACCTCCTTGAGGGATGGCTTTTTCAAGAGGGCCCACTGGCTCAATCTTAATTGCTGGGTAGGTTTATATGGAAGAAGGCGGTCCTTCAGGTATCTAGGTCCTAAGCCGTTGCTGTCTACCATCCTCCAGATGCATACCCAATGCTCCCAAACTGCCGCCAGAGCTGATCTTTTATCCAGAGGTTCTGACCCTGGTCGGAGAGATGCATTCATGCACCAGCTAAAGGTCCAGCGATTTGCAGCTTCCCAGGTCAGTCTCTACTAAGTGGAACAGGAATTCGTTCAGTGGCCCTTTTGCCTTGAGATGTTGCCACAGCAAGGGCATGAGCTGTTCCCAGTATGTGCTCCTAAGTCCATAGCCACATCATATTTGCCACCCCATCCAGGCTGAGGTTAGTCCCCTGTTTTGTCAGTACTGCAAGAAGACCTGCCCAGCAGGCAGTGCTGTGGCCAAGGACCAAAGTTCCCTCCAAACACCTGTGAGGAAGGCTAACATAAAAGATATATGTTAGTGCTGTGAGTTAAACCACTACCACCCACCCCCACCCCATGTAAAACCGATATGCTCGTATTCCAATAGCATTCATCCAGTCTGGCAGTAAACTCTGTGCTGTCACTTCTCTCGCCACACCAGTCCAGAATGAATAAGCCATGGCTCTCCTCATCTGGAAAGCCCTAGAGAGGTCCCTGAAGCTCTGGAATTTAGTGAAGAAGTATTTTGCAACACTTTGAAAGGATGTCATATTGAAGAGGGAACAGGTTTGTTTTCCATGGCTTCAGAGACTAGGACTCGGGGCAATGGTTTCAAACTACAGGAAAAGAGATTCCATTTGAACATTCGGAAGAACTTCATGACAGTTAGAGCTGTTTGGCAGTGGAATATGCTGCCACGGAGGGTGGTAGAGTCTCCTTCTTTGACGGTCTTTAAGCAGAGGCTGGATGGCCATCTGTCGGAAATATTGTGAAGGGGTTCCTGCTTGGCAGGGGGTTGGACTAGATGGCCCATGAGGTCTCTTCCAACTCTATGATTCTATGATTCTATGATTCTATGATTCTATGAAGACATAAATAACACCAGCTTCCTTTTTAACCATGTGTGCTGTGGTCAGTGGTAGTTGCAGTAGGACTTTCCCTGGTGATTATTCAAGAGAGCAGTCAATGCCCTCTTGCACACACAGAAGCCCCATTGTTTTCAATGGGGGGGGCTCTGTCTTGAGAAACTAGAAGCCATAAGCCACATGGGGCACTTTGCCCACAGGCCATTATTGCCAAATTGGCAGTGTATTCCCTGTTGGATTCAGGGCTAGAGCATAACATAAAATGTCAGAGCTCACAGAAATATCTATGCTTATTTTGAGTGCTATTCCCTATGGTTACAGCAGGGTCCCGGAATCAAACAATGCATCCATATGATGCAAGCAAAAACAGCTGCTCTTAACACAACTAATCCTGCAGTTCTGACATGGAGTTAAATAGGCATATCGCAAGCACATTATATGTTGTGCAGCATTCTAGGAATAGTACTTTTAAAACTGTTTATAAAGGATTTATGTCTTAAAGTGTATGGGGAGTGGGAAACACTAAATCACAGCAAAAGAGGATTCAGATCATCCTGATACCAGACATGTAGATTTAAGGCTTCTTCTGGTCTTATGGTGGCCAGGTTAGAGAACATGTTTTTCTGTTTCACGCTAGCAACTGCTGGGGAAATAGGTACTCTGCAAATGATATATGCATACTTTTTTCCAATCAGTTGACAACTGTGTTTGCAAGACAGGCTGAGGGCTAGCTTCCTTGCCCTTTGTTTCCTGGCTATCTATGGAAATGTTTCTATTATGGAGATTAAAATAGTGATTAAAGACAGAGGCATAGCCAGGATTTGGAGCACCAAAGTTCTTTTTTGCGCCCTTCCTGCCCCCCATTGCCCCCACCCAGCAACGGGGGGAACCTGCAGGCATGGGGTGGGTGCGTGCATGCACTCCTTACACAACTCCCACCAAGGTGAGGAAGAGGAGGAGGAAGAGGGCGCCACGGCCACCGCGCTCCTGCCTGCCTGCCTGCTTCGCAGCTCACCTGGCACACGGCGGCAAAGTTGGCGGATGGGGTGCCGTCGCCAAGCCTTAGGGGAAAGGAGGACTGCTGGATGGTGGGAGGGTACATTGCTTCCTCCTCCTGCTCTCCCTCCAGGTGCCCCCAGATTTCTGTGCCCGGGACAGATGTACCCTTCTGCCCGCCTGATACAACCCTGATTAAAGATCTCTGGTGTATCTACCTATTGTTTTCTAACTGCTCTTTTGCCTTCATTTACTCTTTTACTTTTTTGCTACAGCAATATGGCAATAGAACCGATTACCTCAAAAGGTGGTAAATGCTCCAACTGTTTGTCCAAAGAGAAATTTGGACAACCACCTGGCAGATCTCCTTTGATTTGTATTCCTGCACTTGAACGCCTTATCGGCCCATTCCAACTTTACTCTTCTGTGATTCTATGACTCTATGACTCATCCCTGTTTGCTGTTTTATATTGTTCATTCTTCAGTTTTCTTAACTTTTGTTTATAGTTGTTCCAAAAATAAAACTCTTTTTATCATTAGCAAGACTTGTTGAGGATGCAAGACGCAAGACATAAATATTTAAACAGAAAAGAAGTCCAAGAAGGTCAGAAACCTAAAAGGCACAGAGTTATTTATTAAGCCAACAATTCCATAGACTGAAAAGAACATATCTTTTCTATCACATGTCCTTTAAAATGCTGATTAAATTTCAAAATAAAGCATTTCTGATAATATTGTCCCCACAGCCATTCGGCTTTTTAAAAAAAACTGGCTATGGCCCCTTTAGCAAGTTTTCCATAACCTACCAGAAAAGTTGGGATTTTTTTGCTCTGGTAAAAAATGCGAGCCAGAAGTCCGTGGGAGCTCGCATATGATCTGGTTTTCTGTTCCCCCCCCCCGCCTCGTCCAACTAGTCTTGGGGCTGGTTGGTGCTTTAAAATTTTTAAAAAACATTTCTTCTCCCCCCCCCCAGCATTGATCAGCTGGCCTTCGGGCTGTCAGCGCTGTTTTCTTAATTATTATTATTATTTCTAGCACCACCTACTGGCCGTGGGGCTGAATAGTGCTTTTTTAAAAAAAAAAAACTTTGTACTTGGGAATGGAGATCCCACATCTTCAGTCATGGGACCAAGAAAGAAGAAAAGCTGGATTTTCACAATATCCAGATCTCCTCCCAGGTGAGATAGTGGCCAAAGAGAGGCAAGACAGAGGAGAAGGTTTGACAGGTAAGGCTGAGGATGCGAGGAACTCAGTACTAAAATATATATGTGAGATCAAGTCAATTTTGACTGATGGTGGCCGTTTTCAGGTTTTTCTAGGTAGAGGATACACAGAAGTGGCTTTCCATTCCTTTACAGGGGCATCTGGGGCCTGTGGACCTTGCCCAAGGCCATAAGGCTGGCTCTACTTGCTAGAGGCACAATGGAGGAATGAACTTGCAACCTCTGGCTTGGCAGCCAGAGACCTAATTCTTGAAAGGCAAAGCTGGGGAGATCAAGAAGTGACTAAAGAAGATACTAACAACTGAGTGCATTCTGAAAACTCCTCAGAAAGTGAGAAAGTAGCTAAATATAACATTCAAGGTCACGAGTGGTGGTATGTTGTGTCTGCTGCCATGTCAGCATTGTGGCCAAGCAATCCAAGAGGGGGCAATGAAAGCAAAGAGGCAGCAGCCAGAGATGAGGGCAGAATCAGGAACTGAATTTTACAAACTGTCTTGAGATCTAACCACTCCAGCTCTTTGGCTGAATGGGGGGAAAGGATGTGGCAGCTATGCTGTTCCTCTACTCTGCTGCACTGTGCCCAGATTTCCCCTTTAAACGGAAATCTTCAACCCCTTTCCAGATTTCGTCTCAGACTGTTGCACAAGTGCTCTCCCCTCACTGCCTCCCTCAAGTGCAGACTTACATGTGGACATCACCACACTAAGGTGAAGCGAAAGTTCATGTCCTTATTTACCGTATATGCCTTGTTAGAGTTGACATATGGTAAAGCAAATCACTTCTCGTTTGTGAACTGCTAATTGTTTTAAAGTCTTGCCTCTTAAAAAATTCAGTTAAGGAGCCCAGCATCTGCATTTAAAAACTTAAGATATATAACTAACCGAGACTGCTTTGTGAAAATATTAACTCTGATGTTCATTCTGTTTTTCCTGTACATCTATTTCTGTTTTTACAATAAACTTGGTTGGTGGAGGATTTTTGTTTTTTGGTGTCTTGCAATGAATGCTGTGTCCACATTAGCACAAAGCAAATTATGTTGATTTTCTTGAACACTGTAAAAAGGATAAAAAAAATTAACAAGGAAGGTTGTTTAAAATTCTTATTTTCTTTGCAAATTTAACTTTGTGTGAAGAGAGATCCAGAACAAGGAACTTCCCAGGCAATCAATCATATCTGTTATTTTCTATTGTAGCAAATTCCTGCAAATGGCCAAGATGCTGCCAAATTCTTAACCCTGTTTATCAGTCACAAAAGGTCACTGTGTCAGGCTATTCAAGTCTTTCAAAATCCATTTGCTCTAAGTAGCCAAGTCACAGATTTGAGGATGCATCCTCTGCCTGGTAGGAATACATTTCCTTGTTTATGTCAAACTTTCTAGAAAAACAGCTCTGTCACATGGTAAAAACTGTTCTGATCTGCAATCCTTCTAACAGCCAAATGGCAGAGAAAACTGGATATCAGAAAGAGGCATTCTATTTGACCTCCTCCCCACATGTGCTAGTTTCCTTTGTGCCAATTTCTTCCTTGTTCTTATATCCTTCAAAAATTTTAAAGTGGAATAGTGCAGGAACAGTTGCATCATCTGATGAGCTTCTCATCAGACTGCAGGGAAGTGAATGTGTCTTTTTTGTGATGGGTGGCAGGAACAAACATGGGTGGAAGGAAAACAGAAGAGGGAAGGACAAATCGCAACCTTGAGTTTCAAAATAAGATGATGGGGGAGGAGAAGATGCTGACCATTGGGCAGCCTTTTGTTCAGAGAGTTGGGAAACCTAATCCAACCTATGGGCACCAGGGTGGAACTTGAAACCTCTGCTCCTGATCTGGGCTCATGGTCACTTTTCTGGAAAAGACCTCACATTGACATCTGCTTGTACTCCTGGAACTTCCGTATGGTGTTTTTTTTCTGAACCACCCACCATATATTGAAGTACAGCCAGGTGAAAAGTAGCATAATGTTGAAAGCCAGGAAGGATTCTTTTTTTTAAAAAAATGTGGTCTAGTAAGGTTGAATCTGCTTTTGTAGTGGAGGAAGGGGTTTTCTTATCTCCTTATGCTTATAACTGAATCTTCACTGCAGGTCAAGTAGGCAAGCTACTGCCCTGACCCTGGTGCTGGCAACAGAGGTGGGAGGCCTCTCAGCATTGGTTGGCTGGTTACTACCCCAAATCCTGCTTTAATGTTGAGGAACTGTATTAACGAAGGACATGTACAATGGGTAGATTTGTCCCTTTTCCTTTTCTGTCTGTCTTTGTTACTGTTCTACTCCTACTTTTACAGTTTCTTTAACTTTCCTCGTCAGTTGATTCAAGTTGTTAGTATTTTCTCCCAATAATATGGTGCCATCTGTATCTCATCAATTACTCTTGTTTCTTCCTCCAATTTTCATTCTTCCTTGATCTGCATCCAGCTGTTCATGTGATATGTTTTGCACATTGACTGAACAGACTGGAAGATGGCAATGTCTCATCATAGTTTTTTTGTGGTATAGAACATTCAGAGGATGTTTCCTATTGCATTCTTGTGTTCAGGAATAAAGGTTAGCTTGAATGTCAGCGCATTATTTATAAAATATCTTTCCGCTACTGCTGTTGTAGCCCTGGAGCTGCCCTTCGTGACTTTATGAGCCCTAACCACCATTGGGGCTATCAATTCTCTTCTGCTGAAGTGACTCAATTCCTGAAGAGAATGAATGAATCTTCATTTGATATCTCAGCTTTGACCATTCTGCCTTGGGTGTCTACACTGCTAGCATTCTAGGAGAATCTTGCCACCTGATGATATTGCACTGTTTTTCCCTTATAGATTCAAAGCCCCTCACAATCTTAAAGTGTGCTTTCAAGTCCTATTTGACTTCAGTTTACTTTTGGTCTCTTGGATGGACTTTTAGACCCAGCCTTCTCTATGGAAGCACAAATATCTGCTGTGGCCGGGACTGTTTTTTTATCAACTTTAGTTGATTACTCAGCTGTTCCCTACCTGGAGTAAAATTCATGTGCTGGTAATATCCAACATAGACTACTGCACTGCTCTCTACTTAGGGCTACCCTTGAAGTCAGTACGGAAACTTCAGCAAACCCAAAACAGGGTAGCAAAACTGATCACTGGTACCATCAGATATGAAAAAATACATCCAATTTTGGTACAACTCCACCGGCTGTCTCTTACTTTCTGTGTCAAATTCAAGGTGCTGGTCATCACCTATGATGCCTTAAATGGTTTAGGAAGACTTTTATATAAAACAGTTACCCATCCTACCTGGTCTTCACAGTCCATAATATTAAATAAGGTGACACTTAAAGAAGCCAAAAAAGGGGAATCTCAAGCATTGTGGTGTTTCAATTGTTATCTAGAATAAACCTCAATCAGAGGTTCAGGAGGCACATTCTCTCACAGCTTTTAATAAATTAAAATAAATAAATCATCAAAATGATTCAAAGCTGCATTTTATTAGTGTCTGTTACATGAGATTTTATAAGTTGATTTAATTTATTTAGTTAGGTTTAGTTAGTTACAATGATGAAGCTGTTTGGATGAGCAGTGAAATGTTTCTATCTCTCAAAAAAAAAAAAAAAAGTCCAGTAGCCATGACTCAACTTCCAGATAAACTCACCTGGATGACTGAGAATCTTCACAGACATATTAGTTACAATGGTTTTATCAATTTTATGATATTTATTTGTACCTGTATATCTCATTGTTTTATTATTGTCAGGTGATTTGTTATTTATTTTATTTATTTTAAAGTATTTTTACCTCGCCTTTCTCCTTGGAAAAGGACCTTATTATCATCTCGTGATCTGCCCAAGTACTGCTTCCACTATGGGTAGTATGCAAGTTGAAACATCAAATAAAAGGATAAATATTTATCAAGTACATAATCATTGCCTTGCTTAGTTCGTTGAGTGACTGGTAGTCCTTTGTCTATAAAGATGATGAGAAAATGGTGCTTCATCCTCTGATGTAGAGCCTGGTACCAAACTACAGCAAGCTGATCTTTCAAGCTAACAGCCTCCATCTTGGAACATCAGTCCAACTGTATGGTCTTTAGCTTAAATATCTAGCTGGGGTGTTTCCGAGACTTTTGTTTATTCATCCATCCAGGTTCTACAATATCCAGCTGGACAAACAGTCCATGAGAACAAAAAGCTTGTAATTTAATTGATATTTTAATGCTATCAGAAAGATAGCACTGAGCGCTAGTTGGTTTGTTAATTGTGAATTGTGTGACCCCGCCCCCTTTGCCTTCTTTGCCAGATTCTGTGTTCTATGTCGTATGTTGTGTTTTTATTCTTATTCTTATTTTATTTGACTTTTCTTGGGTTGAGTTCTTGAATAAATTGTTTAGATTGGCTATTTCTTGTACACCGCCCAGAGTTCCTGTGGAAAAATTGGGCGGTTAACAAATAAATAAATAAATAAATAAATAAATAAATAAATAAATAAATTGTGTAATTTGATTGCTTATGGAACATGTGATGCTTTTCTGTTTTGGATTCCTGTGGTGCTCTGAGTCACCCTGAAACACAGCTAATGTTATTCTTTATTTATTACACCTATATCTTCCTTTCCATCATAAAACTGAAGGTGCTTTAGACAGAATTCCCAAGGGACTGGCCAAAACCCAGATCCATACCTATTTGGCTTCAAAAGAGGTACACAGTCAATCATGTGCATTCAGACCGGGTCCCATAGGTGTTTGCTTGCCTGCCTCCTGGTATTTGGCTGTATTTGATCATTAAGCTGTTAGTGCCTTACCATGCGGGGTGGGGGTGGAGGACATGCTTACTGGGAAACAACGGTTTCTTCAGAAAGTTTTTAGACCATGCTAATTGCTATACTGTACATTTAACTATTCTATAAGTCCAAAGATGCTTTAGCTAGTTTTATCAAAATACCTACTAGCCCAAGATATACTATCTATTCAATTTACTGCTGAAGAATTGCTTACGAACATGGATGGAATATACTAATCACAATAATTGTGAAAGTTCTCTCTTTGTCTCCATCTCTGTGTGTCTGCCTGTCTCTCTCACGCACGGAGACTCATACATTGTAAATACAGACAAGTGTCTACTTTGTCGGTCAGAGCTTGACTTATATAGAACTTTCATATCGTCTGTCAGGTCTCTCAGCTGAAAAGTCATGCTACATATTTTGGGGCTTCTAGGCATCTCTACTTGGAAGGGCAGCAATGAAGAAATTGGGAGGGGGGAGTATCAGTCATCATCCTGTAGTGTTCATACAATAATCATCCTCACTTTTATTCCTTCTGGAAAGGAAAGATTAGCTGACATATGCTGTCATGTGCTGTCATTATTCCAGAAATGTCTGGATGTGTGCACGTCCTTTAAGAAGATCTCTTCTATATCTCCCCCTCCAAAATGTGTTTGCTTTTCCATGCTTTAAAAAAAGCCATATACATACACACAGAGAAGGCAGTAACAATGCTGGCTGCAGTCAGAAATGTGATACACATTGTGGTCTTTCACAGTTACTCCGAGGTTGTGTGCGTGCATGCTCACACATGTGTATAAAACATCTAGATGCCAATTTAACAAAATAAATGGCATGTCTCAAACTAAAGATCTATCTATATATATGCCCTTGTACTAAGAGCTTTAAATGACATCAGGATGAGCCACAAGAGTAAAAGAGGTATTTTTGTTTTCATAAGGCCTTCACAAAATCATAGCCCTTCACAAGATTTCCTGTGCTTGTTTTATAATGCAAGGATACAGTTAGCAATTTTAGTGGGGAAATGTTTTTAACAGACTGTCCGTGGCAGCTTTATCAACCTCCATTTCCAAAGGCCACAGATCACAGGGATGTGCTGGAATGACTAACACCATTCATTGTGGGGAGTGTTGAAAAGGGCCTCCCATTTTGACAGTTGTTGGCACTCACTGCAAAAATACTTTTGTTGTTTTGCTGCTGCGCTTTATTCCCCTTCTACTTTGTCCGGATGGAGCTTGTTCTCATATGCCATACAGCTGTTTAACTTTATGGCCTGGGACTATCAGCATGAGTCTGTTATCAGCATCACCATGTTATGTCTAGTGCACTGATGCAATAGTCATCTGCAAACCAAATCTTTATGGGTTACTATGGCTTGTACAATGACGTGGGCAACAGAAACACAGGAGATGAAAAATATTCTGCAACGAAAAAAGTAAGGACACCAGACAACATTTGTTGTTGTTCAGTCATTCAGTCGTGTCCGACTCTTCATGACCCCATGGACCAGAGCTTGCCAGGCCTTCCTATCTTCCACTGCCTCCCAGGGTTTGGTCAAATCCATATTGGTTGCATCGATGACACCGTCCAACCATCTCATTCTCTGCCATCCTCTTTTCCATTTGCCTTCAATCTTTCCTAACATCAGGGATTTTTCCAAGGACTCCTCTCTCCTCAAGAGTTGGCCAAAGTCAACATTACCTGTGTATTTATCCATTTATTTAGAACACTTGTGCCCATTTCTTTGGCCAAAAAGGTCCCCTGAGCAGTTGCAGCATAAGCAACATGATAGCTTTCCCCTTGAACTGGCAATCGGGATTTAAAATTAGACACCCACAGAAATTGACAAAGTGATAGGATAGGAAAGGGAGACAAAAAGCCTAGTTCTTATGATGACCCTATGCAGGATGGAAACAATTCAGGTAGTTGGTTGAATTGACAGCTGTTAGTGAGAGGTGGAGCAGGGGTAAAGGTCACCAGTCTCAGAAGAAGTGAGACAATAATCTCCCCCCTGCCACTGTAACAATATTAATGCTCACAAAAGTGAGAAATCTTCAACAACTGTTGCAGCTCCATCAAATATGGTTCTTATCCTGCATATATCTTTTGACACACAAAACTTGTTTCCATGCTCTGAGTAAGCTTCATAATATAAATTAGCTCCATTCCATCTGTTGTTTCTGCTAGGGATGGGCATTTCATTTCAGAACCAGTAGGTTACAAAATGAACCCGGCATACCCAGATGGTCCTTGGAACTGGCTGATACATGCAGATCCAATAGCTTTAACTTTCTCTGTTAAAAATCCGACGGGAAAGCACGCTACGACGTCATCTTTCCTGCTTCGTGCTGCTGGCCAATCAGAGAGGGAGGCGGGATGATGCCTGTCCCTGAACAGCTCCTGATTGGCCACCATCACAGATCTAGCACAGATGACATTGCAGCATGATTGTTCATTGGATTTTAACCCTGCAAGAGACAGAGAAAGGTAAAGCAATTGGATCTGTGTGTATCAGCCAGTTCCAAGGACCACCTGGGCTCAACGTGGTTCATTTCGTAACCTACTGGTTCCAAAATGAAATGCCCATCCCTAGTTTCTGCTATGCCAAATTTTAAATGGTAAACTCCCTGGGGTAGAGCCTCCGCTTTTGGTGCTATCTGTAAAGCAGCATGTACATTATCATTGTGATATCTACTGTCATTCTGACTAGCCCTCTCAGATGTTCTTTGTTTAGGTTAAGTAAACACACAGGAGGTGGAATATACTAGTCATACCTCCTCAGTAATCATTATTTTCACCTGTCTTTGTGAAAGGAAGAGACTCATCTATTCAGAAATGTCCTCCACACAATGTGCTCCTCTGGAAAATCACAATTACCTGGAAATCTACCACAGATTTTCCTCTTCGGACAATCAAATAATACATGAGGAAAGTGACAATGAGTGGGCAACAGTGGTGTGCTCCTCTCTTGGATGTCTTCTGAAATAAACAGAAAAAACAAAAGGCCCAAAGTGTGCCAGTTCATGGCGCTCCTCCAATTATTAACAGAAGAATCCTGCAAAGCAATATAATTTTTGTAAAAGTTGATTGGCAGACATTTGGTACAACAGTGTATGGGATGGTATTAAATATTTGTCTGGACTCAAGAGGTCAGTTTGCTGAGGTGGTGAAAAGATTGTCCCAAATTTCTGTACTCCGAGGTTGCAAAGCCAACTGTCTAAAATATCAGAAATAATTGCCTAAATGAACGATAATTTTTGTCCAATCCTTGCCCCAAATGATCTTGATATTTCAAAGTTGAGCAAATTGACACTGTTCATTTGCATATAGTATGACCTTAACCCTGCCTTTCACAATTACCTTTAATGGTTTTTTTTATTATTGCCCCAGGTTGTGATAAAGTACATCTTATGCCACATAAACGCTTTGCAGCATCTGTAAATGTGTATTTGTAGTCATCTGTAGCTTGAACCAGGGTTTGGGGATAAAAACATACAAAACATAATAAAATCTCTATTGGTGCAAGCAGAGGTTTCTTATCATTTGCAGCTACTGGAGGATGATCAGAAAGGAACAAATTCAAAATTCAGCAGTTTAGCAGACTGTGTTTGCTGGTTCAAGAGTATATTCTTAGCCAGAAGAAAAAGGACACCTCCTGACAGCAACAGAGATTTTCATTAACCAGTCATTTTGTCCTGTGTTTCATTCAAACAGACCACTTTGCTGGTACAAACTAGCAGCTCAGCCAGACCTTGAGCAGTGCACTGGGCCCTCCGGTTTACAGTTATCCTTTGCAGGAAAAGGCCATGCAAATAATCTGAGCTTCATCTTGCACAGACACTGCGGGGTTACTGTTTTGCTCTTAAATATTATTTGCTTTTTAAAATATTATCCAATGGGAGACTGGAGCCCAGTCACGAGGCACTGCTATTGACAGGATTTGGACGCAAAAGAAGTGAGGTTGCTGCCGCCACAGTAGCTACCTCTGATCGGGTAGATTAGCTCACTGAGGTGGGTCTTAAATCAGACTTCAACTTTGGAAACCCCTTTTCGTAGTGCTGTGCCAAAGGAATGCACTAGGAATCACTGACTGGCTCTCCACAGAGACATGGTGGCCAACTTTGGGGCTTTCATTCCAGCAAACGATGAGGATGAGGAACTAAAAACAAAACAAAACCCTAGACTCTGGAAACTATGGCTTCTGAATGTTACAGCACGACCCTTTTTGTAATCAGAATGGTTAATTACCTAGTGTAATCCTTGTTTTCAAAACCACTTAAAAGTTTAGAGGTCGTGGGTGACAGATATTCTCTCTAGATCGTTCTGTCAACTAATTTTAATTATGCATTAATAAGACTAATTTATCTAGCGAAATATTTTCAGTGTTGAATGGTAACAAGTATGAGTTAATTTCCCAGTCTCTAATGGGTAACTGCAATGAATTAATTTTTAATCTAAGTTGCACGTAACCCTGTGGCAATTCACAAACACACACACACAAAATCATATAAGCCAGCTATGAGGACCCAAAGTGTCATGAGATCACCAAGGTTCACTAGCTGTTGCAATAGTAAAATGACCATTTAATTCAACATCAGAAGTTTGTAGGTGTCTGTTTGAGAGCCTTTGGGTTTGTTATTTAATATTTAATATTTGCTTTAACATTTAAAAGACCTTGCTTGCCAGGTTTTAATTAGAAAGGAAGTTAACCTTCATGGTTTTTTAAAACATCGCCATACACAGAACACTGTTCTTCCCAGCACTCTTATACAACATTTCTTTAAAGAGATGAAGGAATATACTGAGCAATGATGTGGAAAGAGAGTCTTGAATACAGCCAAGGGATTTGGTAAACTATTTCAAAAATAAAAAACATTTTGCTTTCCATTACAGTACTGACTGTGGAAACATCCCACGACTGGTAGACTCAATGGAGTGAGATCCATATCATGGTGAAGTGTCCTACAATGATGGATGTCACTCCATTGGGTCCACCAGAGTGAGGTGTACAATGGAAAGCAAAGACCAGCAATAGGCATTTGTTGATCATATGCCCACACAGTGCTGTACAAAGCCACCAACCCCTTTTCGACTGCCCTCAAGAATGCCAATTGACTCCTCTAAGTCTTGGTCCTTCTGCAATAGCAGTAGGGGCCATTTCCTTCTTTTTGTCCTCAGTCAACATGGCCACTGCAGACTCCCCGTGAATTGCCTATATAATAAAGGACTCCCTGTGGGAGATATATTGGAAAATATCTAGCAAGAAAGACCTACAGAAAATATCTTGCTTAAACTGTGTGTTGGTGCCATCTCCTGGCCTATATTAGAACACACGTTTGTGTTTGTTCTTGTAACTGCCTCTTAAAGCTGCTCTTCAATGACAGAACTGCAGTCTTAATATTACATGGGAAAGAAATGATAACAAAGTAAAACCATATTTTTAAAAGAGAGTTTTCCATAGCCAAACATATGGAAAAACATCAGGAGACCATCCGCAAGGAACTAATTTTATTATTGTGAATCCTGTTCCTACATTAGTAAAAGTATGAAGTTAATGGCAAATTAATGAACATAATAGAGTTTTATATCTCCTGTATGAATTCTGTTCCAATTTTAAAAGTTAATGTGTAAAATTAAAGCTCACCATACATCTAATCACAAAATGTGCAGTATATATAAAGGAAAGAAGGTGTTATTTAAAGTCTCCTTAATTCTGAACCAACATAAACTAACAATGGGACACTTTGAAAAGGCTATTGAAAGGAAAACTAAAAGGCCAGTCCATACAAATCTCCCAAGATTCGTGATAAATCGAAAGGAAAAATAAAATTAAATTGCAAACCAAGCACTTTTAATTCATTTTGGAAAGACCCTTTGCTGAACGGGACCTATATACGCTAACAGGAGCATGATGGAGAGTAGCAATTGTATATTTACTACTAATAATAATGCTTTTATGCTACCTTTGAGATAAGAAACAGATATCTCAAAGCAACAGTTGAATAGGAAGTGGCAGTAAGAGAGAATATTTTCATCATCTCTTGCTCATGGGCTTCACATCGGCACATGACTACTGTGGAAAATAAGATGTAGGTCTAGATCAAACCTCTATTAAGACTAACCAGTTTTATTTGGCATACTTTTTCTTGGAATACAGCCCACTTCTTCAGATGTACAGGCTGCTGCTCCTCAAAAGTTCTGCCAAATAAAACTGGTTAATCTTGAATGTCCCATAAGACTCTTTGTTGTCTTTGTTGCACTACCCACCAAGAAAATTTTGTATCTTCTGGAGCATGAACCATATTACTGCATTAACATTAATGAGCTGGGCCTTTTGATAGCTTTTCACAGAGGGCACTATGTGGAACAGACCTCTGAAGCCCCACTCAGTAGAGTGAACAGGATAATCCACAAGTACAACAGAATAGAAGGGATAGAAGCCATTACATGAAGTAGAGGGCCTAGGTAAGGGTCATTCATATTAAGAGGCAGCATAAGGCCATTAGTCTTCAGATGGGCCAGCATTTAAAAATGAATTGCAAAAATTATTTTAAAATGTTAATTTTAAAATACGTCCTGTGAATACGAATTGACGAATTTTGCGAGTTTTGATTTGTCAATTCATTGGGCTATATGAATGCCTCCAAGGCACCTAGAAACTTTAAAATTGCAACCCCTGACTCTTCTTTACAATCCCTCCAAATATGAAGATTGGATTTCTGATGTCAATGTTATCCACTCCCAAATAACACCCCGCAAGGAAAATTTTCCCCAGGCACATACAGGAGCCAAACTTTCAGAGAAGCTTCCTCTGTCTTTCCTTTGCAAACTCCCCAACTTTGGTGAAGATTGGGTTTTCTCAAGCCAGTTGCTGAAGAGCATTTTAATGAGGGAGATACTTTGTGGGTGTGTAACTCAGATGACTGAAAACCAATCTTTGCCATACTTGGATTGCTTTTAGAAGAGAGTTAGGAGAAAGTTCTCTGAGAGTTTGGCATCTCTAGGTGCCTGGGGGCATTTTCCTGATAGAGCTCTTTGGGAGGTGGTAACCTGGACACCCAGAATCCAAACTTCACCAACCTTGCAGGGTTTGTATAGGAGCATCTGGGGGAAGCCTCCCTGCAACTTAGGTGTCTCTAGGTGCTGGGGGGGAGACACATTTTATAGGGTTTTAAATACAGCCATTAATCAACAAATTGATTCGTTAATAAGAAAAAATTATAAATTTGTTATTTGTAATTTGTCAACCTTGATGAATCATGAATCAAAATAAATCACCATTTTTCTGATTCATGCCCATCTCTAGTTCAGTCCCTAGTGGAACCCGAAAAAAAGATGCCACATACTGCTTCTTGTTTCTTGCACACAATCCTTCTCCTGTATGC
The DNA here is from genome assembly GCA_023846285.1 of Phrynocephalus versicolor. NCBI lineage: Eukaryota > Metazoa > Chordata > Lepidosauria > Squamata > Agamidae > Phrynocephalus > Phrynocephalus versicolor. The sequence goes on along the minus strand of JAHTLZ010000016.1, from coordinate 25,029,185 downwards.
ATTTTGTTGTTGTTTTTACCATTTTCACATCCAAATGCAAATCCTGTAAAACCCCAGAAAGAGGGCATCTGAAAGCTTAAGATCAGGAGAACTATTTATTTATTTATTTATTTATTTATTTATTTATTTAATAGTATTTTTAACCCACCTTTCTCCTTGGAAAAGGACCCAAGGAGGCTTACAGTAATGAGGGATAATATACAGTTCAGTACAATTAAGACATGCTCAAGTATTGAGAACAGGGAATTGAGGAACATCTTAGCATTAAATGACAATATTACATTAAAACTACAAGAAAACGTGAGCAGTTAAAAAGTGATCAAAAATTCCATAAACACAAAGTCTATGTATGTGATCATGTATGGTAGATTCATATAAAAGACACATAAAAGACACACAATAGATAGCCCAGCATTCAGGGAAAGCTTGCCTGAAGAGAAAGGTCTTTGCCTATTTCTGGAAAGACACCAGAGATGGGGACGTCCTGACGTCTAGTGGGAGGGAGTTCCAGAGTCTGGGTGCAGCAGCTGAGAAGGCCCTATCATGTGTTCCCACGAGATGTACCTGTAAGGATGGTGGGATGGAGAGAAGGGCCTCTCCTGATTATCTTAACACCCGAGTTGGTTCATAGTGTGAGATTTGATATTTGAGGTAGCTAGAACCCAGGCTTTGTAGGTTAAGGTCAGCAATTTGAATTGTGCCCGATAGCTGATTAATAACCAGTGGGGCTGCTTTAATAGTGGTGTAATGTGATCTCTGTACCCTGCCCCAGTCAGCAATTTGGCTGCTGCATTTTGGCCCCATTGAAGTTTCCCGAGACTTTTCATTGGTAGCCCCACATAGAGAACATTACAGCAGTCCAGCCAGGAGGTCACCAAGGCATATGTCACCATGGCCAGAGCTGGTTTCTCAAGAAATGGGCATAACTTGCATACTAGCCTTAATTGTGCAAATGCGCTTCTGGCCACAGCTGTGACCTGGGCATCCAGGCTCAAGGGTGAATCCAAAAGCACCCCCAAGCCACACAACTCTTTTTTTCAGTTTCAGCTATTTCAACTATGCCATGGAAATCACAAGAACCAAGCAACATAGAGCTAAATTCCCCATACAATGCAGAGGTTTTTTTTAAAAAAAAAGGAAAAGGGATTTTGAAAATGTGGCAGGGACTCATTAAAAAGGAGGGAATGAAGTGAAATAAGAGAAACTACATAAAATGTCAGGAGAGTATTTATTAAGATCAATGCAGAACCTGCGATTGAAGAGGGAGAAACCATTCCTGGTCTAAAGTCACCCATATGTAACATTAAGCACAGAACAAACCTCCACAGATAAATTTTCCCATCGACTAAAAGACACAGTGCTCTCCTACTGTCCTCATGGCATTTGACACAGAAGAGGTTTTCCTTTGCTCACTCCACTCATGGAGATGGAGGCAGACTACATGCTAGTGGTGGGGAACCTTCAGCACTCCAGATATTTTGGACCACAACTCCCACAGTCCTTTGCCATTGGCAACACAAGCTTGGGATTTTGGGAGTTGGAGTGCTGAAAGTTCCCCACCACTGTCATATGCCAATCACTCAGCCCCCTGCTCCTTTTCCCCAAATTTGTACATTCCATGGATATTTGCATAGAAAGGCCTATAGGTAAAAGGTAAAGGTTCCCCCTGCACATGCGTGCTAGTTGTGTCTGACTCTAGTGGCAGTGCTCATCTCCATATTCAAGCTAAAGAGCCAGTGTTGTGCAAGTCCATGGCCATGGGGCCAGCATGGCTGCAAGGAAACACTGTTTTACCTTCCCACTTTTTATGGTGGTACCTATTAATCTACTTGCATTTACATGCTTTTGAACTGCTAGGTTGGTATGAGCTGGGGTTAACAGCGGGAGCTCACTCCACTGCTTTGCACCTGGGATTCAAACCTCTGAGCTGCCGATTTTGCAGCCGACAGTTTTCAGTGCTCTAACCCTCTGAGCCACCACACCACCTAGCAAGGCCTATAACAATCTCCCATAATGCAGAAACATTGAGGCAGTGCCTGTATGGCATAATCATATCAGTGATGCCAGTTGATGTGGTCTGTGTAGAGGAAATGGGTGAAAAATCATTTATAGCATTAATGGTAAAAGCGGATTGTTTGGTTTGGTTTTTCTCTGCACAGTCCTAGTTGATAGTAAAAACAAAGTGTGGCTAGGTCCTTTTCCCATTGATTGTGAAGTGGTAGAAATCTAGAATAATTAGAACATTGTAAAGTTTTCATTTTTAAGAAAGGGGGGGCATTTCTGTAACTCCTTTCCGCTAAGGACTCCATAGCAACACATCACTAAAATAAGAAATAAGACTATCATCACTAAAACAAGTTAGATAACAAAGCCATTGCAAATAGTTTGGAATCAGTATCAAAATACTTCAAAAGTCCCACTTTGTTGCTTTTCACCATATTCACACCCAAAGGCAAATCGTGAGAGACACCATTCCAGAACGAGTGCACTCCATAAATTGGAAGCAGCACAAAAAGGTGGGTGCTTTTTTCTGAAACTTAGTGCAGCTGAGGGAGGACAGAACAAACTCACATTTTGTTTAGAAGCTTTTATACATCCGTTCATGACCATTTTTATAGTGGAGTGAAATAATCATTGCTGGAGTAAGTTGGCCTGAAAAAAATCACACTAAATTGATTTGGTGCTGTAAAAATCAGCCCAAGCAGAAATATCCAGTTTCCACAGCAGAATTATGAAACCCAATGCAGGAATCAGGAACAGAATTTTGCTTTGTTTTGGGGTTAAGTGACATTTTTATAGAAATTTTTAGGGAATTTGCTTTGTTTTGGGGTTAAGTGAAATATGGGAATTTTGTTCTAAGATTTTATGAGAGAAGAATTTGGCTTGTGTAGCCTGGGATGAATTAAGGACAGGAATTCTGTTCCTGATTCCTGCATTGGGTTTCATAATTCTGCTGTGGAAACTGGACATTTCTGCTTGTGCTGATTTTTACAGCACCAAATCAATTTAGTGTGATTTTTTCAGGCCAACTTACTCCAGCAATGATTATTTCACTCCAAAGTTTGATTTCCCCTCTGCATTTCATTCTAACCCCCCCTTCTTCGTGGCTACTCTAGGTCTTTCGCTCTCTCTACACACATATTCTGCTGTGTGATGTGAAAGACTGTCATTCTGTCATGTTGTGTCTAAATGTGCTATGTGTCATTGTGTTGTCTAACATTTGTGTTGACCCTTGTAATAGAATAAAATTGGATGTCACTGAAATCTAAACCCATGACAATTTAATTCTTGAATGAATACAGATCCATGATTTATAAATATTATACTGTAACATAATTAGATCTTGATATTTAACAAGACTGATATGTTGCTAATTTGAACTTAGACTGACAGCCTATGTGAAGGAAAAAAAGTGGTCACTCAGAATTAAGGAAAAATGGAAAGGATGAAATATATTTCATATATGAAGGGAGGTTGTATAAAGAAAAGTGTTTATTAGTTACTTTAAAGGGCATGATGGATTTATAGTAAGGAAAATATAGGACATATGCATAGTTGCAGAAGTTTGTGTAAGTGAGAAAGTTGGGTGTTGCGAAATGTTGTGATTTTGAAAAATTTTTAGGTAGAAAGACAAGTTAGCAAGATACCATGAATTGTTAAAATATATAGCTCACACTAGTTTTCAATTTGTTTAAGATGAAAAAAAAATGTTCTGTTAAAACACTGCAACAAGTAATCAGCTTTCCTATTGAATTTGGGAACCTATTTTTATTCTACATTTGCCTAGAAAACATTCTGCTTGTTTGTGTTGTGTCCACAGTCAGATGTGTTCATGTTTAGACATGAGACATATCTGAATGCCACCATAACTGTTAATTCACTTAGAAAAATATATGTTAAGTTAAAATATTATTTAGTAGATTCAAAGGACAGAACAGAACAAACAAACAAATAGTTTTAAACAGCAGACAAAGAGTACTGAATTATAAATAAACCCAAAACAAAATTCTCATATTTAAACAACTGAATTACATAAACAATTATTACAGGCTACACAAGCCCACGGCGGCTACACAAGCCCATTTTCAGACCTTTATTTTTGCACACACATACAAGGGAGGGGGGCGTGGAATCGCACTCAAGGTCTTTTCTCAGCTTATATTTTAAACAACATCTGAAAGAAAAAACAAATTCTGTTGTGGAAAAAGGCATGGCTCTGCTGTCGAAAGTTCAAAATTCATGAGATGGTCAAGCCAGCTTTGGCATCTAAGAGTGTTTGGTAAAATTTAGGGCCATGTTTGACAAATCATGAACTGACAAGAATTGCTTCTGCCTTGTAAAAAAATCCAGTCTGCTGTTTCGGGCCTTAACTAAAAACACTCTGCAACAGAAGCGGCAAAAGTCCTTGACTGTCTGATAAGGGCAAAAAGTTCGTGCTGCCGAGTGGCTTTCAGAGAAAAAAAGGGTGGGGGCTTTTTGTCCCTTTAAAAATTAGCACTTAGGCTGTGCAGAGTGAGGCAGACACAGGGAATCACAAATTAAGTCTTTGAAAACATCTAAATTGGAGGCTGAACAATCTATTGCTGCACTGAAAAAACAGATTTCTCAATTGCCTACTGAATTATACCCCCAAATGACAGTCCTCCCTCCCACTGAAGAAGATAGAGACCTCTTATTAGAAATCCCTTGCCGGCCAAACAGGCCTTCAGCCCCTCCTGGCCCAGCACCAAGCCCTTCAGTGTCCCCTCCCCCTTATTTTTCACCACAACAGCCCCCACCTTCTACTTTGACACAACCTTTACAGCCAACACAAGCACCATCAACAGCTGCCACTCATACAACCCCACCCCTCACAGCTCCTGCTGTTTCCATAACTACCACAGCACCCTCCTCCCGTCTTCCCCCTTCCCCTGACCCCAACTCAGTCCTTCCCCCCTCTTCCCTTTCTCTTCAGAACTCTATGTCACCAAATACTGCACAGATCATAACTGACACCTCTCAGTTCTTTGCTAAACTTGACCGTTATGAGTCCATCCCTAGAAATATTATAGAAACAGACCCAACAACACACATTCAGACAGGAGCCTTTTCTCCCACACTCCCTAAGTTCCCAGCACAATCATGTGTCATCTCAGCAATCGACCGCTGTGATGCTCTCCTTCGAGAGCTTATGGAAACAAATCAAACAAGATTCAATCAAAGTGCAGCGTTCTCCTCCACACTCCCTGTGTCTCCAACACAGTCAGAAACAGATCAAACAAGACTCAATCAGAGTGCTGCCTTGGCCTCCACACTCCCAGTGTCCCCAACACAGTCAGAACTAATTTCAGCACTTGACCTCAGAACCAATGTACGGCAGCTCCGAAATAGACCTCCACCTACCTCCACTCCTATTGGTATGGAAGTTGGTGGACCCTCCAGGCGCAAGCTTGATCTGGACCGGAACAGCAGTGGCCTCTTCCCTTTAAGGGCAATGCCAGGTTCTGTAGAGCGATTGGAGGATGGTACTGAAAGGCCGAAAATCATTAATATCCATGTCCCATGGTCACAAACTGAAATTCGAACAATGGCTCAAAATTTCCCCAGCATCCGTTCAGATCCATTAAAATTCCAAGAGGAATTACAATCATTAATTGAAGCCTATAACCCAAACTGGGTAGATTTGCAGCAGCTCATGCGAGCTGTATGTCCCAAGGAAGTGTGGGAAAGACTTAAACAAGAAGCTGAATGGCCTTCAGCAGAGCCTCCCCCCTCTGAGCTCTCTGATAGTGATTCTCTTAACATTATCTCAAAAGAATTGGGTGCCATGAGAGATGTAGTCTTACAAAATAGAATTGCTTTAGACACAATTTTAGCTAAGACTGGAGGCGTATGTGCCCTCGTTGGTGGCCATACATGTTGTGTATACATCCCAGATGGAACACAACCTCTGGCACATAATATAGCACGCATAAAACAAGCAGTAGACAAATACCACAAAGACTCAGAGGCCTCAATTGGAACTAGGCTTGAGCAGCTATTTACAGAGTTACCTACAGACATTAGTGAATGGATATTCAGAATTTTTGTAATCACCGCTGGCATAGCCCTACTTATAGGCCTCCTTTGGCTGTGCATTAAGCTCATTATAACCAAAGCATGCAATACTTCTACTCCAGTGAATCAGCTATGGATGGATGCTTCCTTCCATATGGAAAAAACAGTGGAGGATGATGTTCATCCCACTGAACCAGACATAGAATTAGATACATCACAATATACAGCATCAATTACCAGCCAGAATAGTGAGGTCCCCTCACTCATTCGCAACATAGATGCTGGTGACAATTCTACTGAACAAGAGACAGAAAACATTGACGTTTATGAATCAATGACTAGAAAACAGACCATGGCAAACAGAACATGTTAAAGCGCTCTTTAGAAACTCTTTAAGCAACGCAGTTAAAGTAATTGGCCGCTGGAAGGTCTTAAATCATCCAGCAGACATAAGGCTTAAGCTAATGAATATTACACTCCTTAATATTTTAGAGTTTTTAGAGTTAGAATAGTTTTTATTTAGTTTTTTTCAACTTTCTCGAAAAAAAAACGGGGGACTGATGAGAATTAATTAATAAGAATTAATAAGAATTAATAGAATTAACTCAATATGAATAAAGCTAGAAAGTATTATAAAGTGTTAAACTCTGTAGGTATTAGGTCATGCTGACCCAGGTGCCAGTCTGAAGAAGCAGCGAATTCTTGTGGTTAACCCAGATAAGGGGAAGCGAAGATGGCACAGATAACATGGGCACCATCTCATGACGTCAGAAGCGCCATTTTCTGGGAAAACTATCTCGAACTAAAAATAGGCAAAAGCCATTTCTAAGAATTATGATAACTTGCCAGGTGTGACATGAGCATGAAAAAACGTGAGCTGCGGTTACAAAAAAGGTATAAAAAGGAGACCACTCGGGGAGAAGAGTGCAGCAGAATCTTGGGTCTATGGCCCAGTTCATGCTGTGATCCCCACTAATACCTTTGTCGTGTGTTATATGTGCTTGTGTGTCTATAATGCTGTACTGACTATAACTCTAAACTGGTTATAAATTCTGTTCTAATATCTGTCTAATAAACTGAATGAACTAATCCCTTGCGTGGCAGTTTCCTGAGAACCACCAAAATTTATCAACAGGGTAGCAAGAGAAATATAAGATAGACTAACAAAGCTGCTTGGATAAGTAGTGAAACATTTTGATCTCACAAGCAAAGTACAGTTGCCATTTCTCAACTTCCAGATAACCTCACCTGGATGACTGAGAATCTCCAAAGATATAAGAAGGTATATTTACAAAACAGAGGGGTTGTTTTAATAGTTCAAGTAAAACAATGATTTTCTTTGCTGTTCTTTATGTGCTGTCAAGACACTTCCACCTCATGGTGGCCCTATGAATTTGTGTCCTTAGAAAAACATCTTAACAGCTGTGCTAAAGTCTTGCAAATTCCAGGCCATGACCTCCCTTTCTGAGTCAATCCATCTCAGGAATTTTCTATTAGACAAAAAAATTTAAATTTCCTTGGAGGTGAGGAATGTAATTTCCAGACTAGTTTCATTTTATTTTTTCTACTTATACTATTCTTCTTTTTCAGAGTAATGCCAGCCATTTTTTGAAAGGAAAGACAAAATATCAGCACCTGCAAATATCAAAAAGCCACTTTTTTCACACTGAACTTCTTGTAAAAATATTGAATAAAGATTAATCGGCAGATTATAATGGCTTCTAGGAGAAAAAAGAAAGCGGCAATGAATTGCACGGAAAATTACACCCATTGACTTAAAGTCATATCCTTCCACAAGATCCCCAAAGGGACACAAACAGTTCTATGTTTTTCTCTAGATTCCTTGTTTTTCTCTTGCTTTGACTGGGAAAGAGAAATAGTTTAGAACAAATTTTATTACCAGGGAAAAAATTATTATTTCATGAAGATTACATTGGAGATGTACTTCATACCTCTAATAGCATGTTATTCACTTACAAAAAATATTTATTCAGCTGTTCTCTTCACTAAGGCATAATGCAGACGCGTGCCTGTGACTGGGGAAAAAAATGCTACCGCCTCGCACACGTGACCTGACAAGAAGAGGTATTTGGTGGCTTTTCGATACACAGGAAATAACAAGAAAGCTTCAGGTTTGGCAAAAAAAAAAAGTTTAAGAAGATACAATTGACATTGTACGTGTGGGCTGAGGAAGAATTCTCAAAGCCAAATGACTGAAGTCTGTCTGGTCGCAACACTTGAGGAATTCGCTTACTGCCTGTAGCTTTTTTCACGGGTAAGTCTGAACTGGCTGCTCAACCACTGTAAACAACCATTTCCAGGATACAATTTTGTCATCTACTAAAAGGTTATATAAATGGAAACTTTTTTATTTTTATTTTTTGTTTTGTTATCCTGAACTCTTTTTCAGACTTAGATGGAACAAAAGATGGAGAAGCAGGAAAAGGACACACACGTGTATGTGTGCACGCACTGAAATAGGCACAACCTTCTTTAGCTCAAAGAACTATTCAACCACAGAGCAACATTTGCTATACATTCCCACAGGTCAGACGTTGGGTGTCCCTACTCCCTATGTTGTACTTGCCCTTAGAACATTTTGGATACATTTAGGTTCTTTTCTTTGAAAAGTCCTGACTCTTCAAGGAAGCTGGCCATTATGATCTTCAGGCATGGACTGTTATTGCTTACATAGTACAAATTTTGGTCCACATGCCAATCCAAAGGACGAGGAAGCAGTACACATATTTTTCTTAGGGAAAAGGCATGATTTAAGTTAGAAAGAAAACCTTGTAAATCGGGTAGGCGTTAAATGGGATAGTCAGTGTGAAACTCAAAACTTTTTTTAAAGAAAAAGTATAGAACAAAATATTGTGCTGCTCATGCAAGTGTAGAAGAAGCGTCGTAGCACCAAGAGTTTAAAGGCTACATTCTATACAAGGAAAACAATTTATTCAATAACCCTTTAAATCAGTTACAAAATAATTTCTGCTCAGTCTTTTAAACTGTGTTATAAATTAAAAAGACCCTGCACCTTATTAATTTTCCAAGAATATATGAATCCATATTTCGGTTTCAATGGAGTGCCATTTAATTTCAATTTGATTATTGAGCAAATGCTGCTGAAATAAAATTCTATGAAAGCTCTAAGAAAGAGATAACCATAGATCTGTATTAAGATCCACTGTGCATCCCCAGCTTCTTTGACATGTTGTCCTTGTTTCTGAGTCACACACAGAGAAAAATTTATGAATGACGCGCACCCAGTGTAATACATCAGCAGCAGAACAGGGGGTACTGTAATAAGATAACAGCAGCTACTATGATGAGTGGGGACAGTTTTCACAGTTGCATGAATATTTTGGGAACAAAAGAAATGACTCTACCCAGAAGCATCAAAGGGAGAATAAGATGCATTGGATAACACCACAGTATAGGACACAAGGACATCAGAGAGTTATGGAACATGTGCTAAAGCAGAATATTTAAAATTTACTTTTAATCCACGAAAGATATGCTATTTGATCCACCTGGAGATTTTAAACAGTTAGTGATTAATAGTACCCATCACTCTGATTAAGCTTCAAGTGATGGACAACATCAGTCAAAATCCTTCCGCTCATGGGTTTTCCTGCTCTGGCTTTTAGTTGTGATGCTGCTTGGTCTTTATTTCTGCAACCAGTGACTGCAAGGGAATGGAGAGGATGGACGGCTGAAGACATAGAAACGTGTGTGCAATTGGATTTACATGATGGTGTAAGGCAACAGGAAGGCAGGTAGGCAGGCTGGCTGCAGACTGGGATGAAATCTGCATTGAAACCAGCACGTACTCCTAAGCAGTTTCAGAGGCAATACAGGCTACGCCTATCATGGGGGTTAGGGACCTGACCTAAACAGCAATAATTGAAAATCCGTGATATGCAGATGCAGGCCAAGTCAGGCCTGGGGGGGGGGTTCTAGCTGGGGGCTGTTGTACTTATCCCCAGCTTGGCCCTACCCTGAACGGGCCTGAGAGAGCCTTCCCGGGCCTTATGGAGGCCCCAAAAAGGCCTCCCTGCAAACCAGAAGTGACTTCTGTTAAACCGGAGATCATTTCTGAGGCCTGTGATAAGCCTAGAAAGGCTCTCAGAGGCCTCAGAAATGATTTTCAGCCATCTGGAAGCCACTTCCGGTTTGCAGGTAGGCCCTTTTGTGGCCCCCAGAAGGCCTAGGAAGGCCCTCACAGGCCTGTTCAAGGCAGCTCCAGTCCTGGGGTAGGTATGAGAGGCTTGAAACATGACTTTTCCCCCTTACCCTAGGGGGCTTTTTTTCATATACTATGATCCTGCAATCTAGCGGGACTGCAGTATACAAACTGCAAAAGGGCGGGGGACCACTGTACAAAACAAATTGTAGCAGAGTCAAATCACTCTTATTCACCTCTCTAAAGCAGTTGCATCCAAAGTTTTGCATCCCTTTGCAGAATGTCAGAGTAGGAGAAGGGCTTTTGGAGATGCTTCTGACTGGTCCAGCAGCTTGTACTGCAATCTATGGGAGCTGTTTTCTCATCTTTCAGGTAGAAGTGGAAGAGGGAGGCACCACTGTAGGCAGTGTGAACCTTTTGAGCAGCTCCTGGCAAAATTTGGGAATCCCTGCTTTAGGGCTACAACTGTAAAACTCTTGAACAAACATTGATCACTGAAGTCAGTGTAGCTTGGCCTTCACTGTATATTTTACAGCACATAGCTATTTATTGTGGTCAAAGATATTGGACATATAATGGCTCCTAAAAGAAACTAAAATGTTTAATTTGGCACAGATTGCAAAAAGACTGCTGAAATGTTTTGGGAGGGAGGGCTTTGTTCTTACAATGTTTAGCAGTCATCCTGTGCCTTTTACATAATTTATTATAGAAAGTTCTCAGGCATGCTGGAGCATGAAATGGAAATTAGTCTGAAGAAACTGACAGGCAGTCAGCCCTGAATGCAAAGCTGCAAGTTTGAAATCTATTGATGTTGGTTTAATTCATAGCCTTGTAAGAAACACTAGAGATGGGCACAAAAGGAAAATATAGCATTTTGTCTTGTTTCCTTTCATTTGTAATTAAAGGAACCACTTGAAGAAGCTCCCTCCCTTTGGAGTTTAATAACTCAGCCTCCTGAACCCCAAACCTCTCCAAATTTGGGGGGCTTACACGGAAGAGTCCAGAGATGCTATGAGGTGCATGCACACACTTTTCCTATAACTGCTTTGGGGACCCTATTTGCAGTTGTATAACATAGTCCCATAAAACCCAAATATCTCAAAATTTTGGGGGCTTACAAGGAGGAGCTTGAGGAAGCTCCCCCATTTCGTTTCCTGAACCAAAAAAAGATGGTTCATTTTGTTTCATCACAAAATGTGTTCTATTTCATTTCATAAAGAAACAACAAAACAGTGTTTCATTTTTCATTTGGTGCACGTGATATCCTGACATGTAACAGGGAAACTGTGTGTTTTTGCATTCCAAACTTTGAAAGTATTCTATTCACAGTACAAAAAAAATTGTTACATGCAAGTGAGAAGCAGATGTACATGTACAGTACATTTGCTTTTAATTTTTCTCTGCAGCATTTTGCACTGATAAGCACGCAAACCATGATGCAGATTTCTTTTTCTAAAAAAGGTCAGCTTTTGGAAAAGAAACTGATCCATCAAAAAATAAAAGCAAGCTTCTGTTGGATGCACATTTACTCCTCTCCCATTAGTACACACTATTATTTGGAGGCTGCACAATGTTTCACTAAATGTGCCTCCATTCTGACACTGAAGAAGCAGTTTTAAAATCACTCGCTCTCCATCACTCTCCATCTTGTGATGGTTGTCCATGGGACAATGATAGTGTCCAAACCATTCAACAGGAAAACAATGATGTTTTGTTTGTTTGTTTGTTTGTTTGTTTGATATACTGCCCATCTGGCAGAAAGCTAGTTTGGGTGGTTTATAACATAAAACAAACTGTTACAGAATACAGATAAATAATAAAAAACAAAAATGTTGCAAATGAGAACATAACTAAAACAACATAATTCATTAAAAATCAAAGGTAAATAAAATAAGCTAATCGCGGATGAGATTAGATCACTAAATCAGTAAAGCCACATAACAGTTAATAACCAGGGAAAACAGATTGAAATAACCAAGTCTTCCGATCTTTTCTTGAAGATCAGCAATGAAGGGGCCAGGCAGATCTCCGAGGGGAGTTGGTTCCAGAGTCTGGGAGCCGCCACCGAGAACGCCTGGTTCCTCGTTGTTGACTTGCAGGCCTCCCTTGGTGTCAGCATCCTCAGATGACCTGCTTCCAATGGATGAGTGACACAGGCAGAAGTCACAGGGTAGAAGCTGCTCTGGCAGATAAGAAGATCCCAAACCATTAGGGCTTCATATGTCAACATTAAAACTTTGAAGTTAATGCAGTAACGAATCGGCAGCCGGTGCAGCATGGCCAGAGTCAGGGTAATACAATGGAATCTTTTGGTACTCAATACTAGTCCAGCTGCAATGCTGCCTAGGTGCCCTAGGCACATCTGATCTCACCTAATTTCAGAAGCTAAGCAGGGTCAGCCCTGGTTAGTACTTGGATGGGAGACCACCAGGGAATACCAAGTACTATAGCAGGCCTGCCCAAAGTCCGGCCCGGGGGTCAAATCCAGCCTGTCAGGCCATTCTGAGTGGCCCGTGGCTGGCTGGCCCGCCCCTCCCTCCCCCTCCTTCATCCCATGTTTTTTTAAACAGGCTCCCTGTGCTTCCTTTGGTCCCCACCTTCCTTCCTTCCTCCCTTCCTTGTTCCCCACCTTCCTTCCTCTCTTGGTTTCCACCTTCCTCCCTCCCTCCCTTGGTCCCCGCCTTCCTTCCTGCAGGTGGGGTTGCAAGGGGTCAGTGGGTGGGGCTTATGGGTCAGTGGGTGGGGCTTGCAGTGGGGTGGCAGAGTTGGGGAGCAACCAGCCCCTGACACATTCTCAGCCACCAAATCTGGCCCTCCTTACAAAAAGTTTGGGCACCCCTGTACTGTAGGCTGCCTGGAGTAGGAACTGGCAAACCACTCCAGTATTCCTGCCAAGAAAACTCCATGGACATGGAGTCACGAAGAGTCAGTCATGACTATAACGACGCAACACACACACACTAGTCCAGCTGCAGTACTGTGCACCAGCTGGAGCCTCTGCATTAACTTCCAAGGCAGCCCCACGTAGAGCGCACTGCAGTAGTCTAATCTCAAGACTACCAGTTCATGGACCAATGTACTGAGAGCAGCGGGGTCCAGGAAGTCGCACAGCTGCACAATCCACCTAAGGTGGTAATGTGCGGTATGGACCAGTGATGCTACCTAGGTCTCTATAGTGAGCATCAGGTCCAAAATTATGCCAAGACTGTGCACCTCATCCCACACAGTAAGAGCCGTCCCCCACACCCCCCAAAAAACTGAGGGACTCCACTCAGAGGACTTCTGTCTTGCCCAGGTTCAACCTCATTCTATTCACTCTCATCCACTCCAGGAAGGCATCCAGGCAGCAATCCAGAGACGAAATGGCATCCACTTGCAGATGGAAAAAAGGAGATTTATTATTTATTTAAATTAAATAATGTCACTCATGAAAATCAAAGACAAATGGGACAGGCTAAGGGCAGACGAGAAGAAGATAATGTGTAACTGCACTGTGCCTCTTTATCCTAACACAACCTTTCCTCACTTTGGTAGGTTGCAACATAGATGGCTTATTTAAACTTCTGGTCATGGGGGTAAATGCAGACAGCATTTCATGTCCAATTGCTCAGGTACAAGAGCTTAAGAAGAACTATCAAGAGAGAAAATAGGCTGCCAGCATCTGAGGTGCTGGTGTATTTTCCAGCTTGGTCCTAAGTGGAAGGAGTTGCCAAAGGGGAGCACAAGGTCTTAGGGAGGAAATGAATGGTTCACACTCTCCTCTGTGCAGTATGTTGGTGGGAGATCTGCAATCCACTTTGCAAGAGAACAAACTAAACATTATTTTTTGTAATCTGATACATGCGAAGCTTTGACCTTAATAACACATCCCCCCTTTGGAATTATCTGATATAAAGGGTGATGCTAACTTCTAGTAGTGACAACTGCTTCTAGTAGTTGCCAAATTATGTTTTGCAACTTTTCTCTTAAACCATTTAACACCTGCTAATCTCTTAATTGATGGTGTTTGCTATCGTCTTTGAGGAACATACGGCTAACAATATAAAGGGAAATAATAAAACCTTCTTTATATATGTTAGATGTAGAAAACCTGCCAGAGAACTGGTTGGCCCTCTGGATGGTAAGGGAGGTAAAGGAGGACTAGGAAATTGCAGAGAAATTAAATGAGTTCTTTGCATCTGTCTTCACAACAGAAGACCCTTGGGCAGATTCCGCTGCCCGAATGGCCCCTCTTGACTAAAGAATTAAAACCAATACAGGTTAAAAGAGAGGATGTTTTAGATTTAATTGATAAATTGAAGATCAACAAGTTACCGAGCCCAGATGGCATCCACTCAAGGGTTATTAAGGAACTGAGAAATGAAATTGCAGATGTCTTAACAGAAATATGCAACTTGTCTCTTAAAACGGCCACAGTGCTGGAGGACTGGAGGATAGCGGATGTCACACCAATTTTTTAAAAAGGAAGGAGGGGGGAACCGGAAAATTACAGGCCGGTTAGACCTATGTCTGTCCCAGGGAAGATGGTGGAAATCCTCATCCAAGAGAAAATCTTAAAACACATAGAAGAACAAACCTTGCTGAGAGAAAATCAGCATGGCTTCTGTAAGGGTAAGTCTTGCCTGACAAACCTTTTAGAATTCTTTGAAAAGGTCAACAGGCCTCCATTTGGATTTGGGTGAACTGGTGGATATTGTCAGAAGGCTTTTAACACAGTCGCTCACCAAAGGCTGCTGAGAAAATTGCACAGTCAGGTGATAAGAGGTCAGGTCCTCTTATGGAATGAGAACTGGTTGAGATCCAGGAAACAAAGAGTAGGTGTCACTGGGCAATTTACACAACGGAGAGAGGTAAAAAGTGGTGTGCCCCAGGGATCTATCCTGGGATTGGTGCTTTTCAATCTGTTTATAAATTACCTGGAGACAGGGAATAGCAGTGAGGTGACCAAGTTTGAGGATGACACTAAACTTTTCCATGTGGTAAAAACCAGAGAAGATTGTGAAGAGCTCCAGCAGGATCTCTCCAGACTGGGGGAATGGGCTGCAAAATGGCAAATATGTTTCAATGTAGGAAAATGTAAAGTAATGCATATGGGGGGAATCAAAACTTTATCTCTCAACTCATGGGCTCTGAGCTATCCGTGATGGATCAAGAAAGAGATCTTGGTGTACTGGTGATCAGCTCAATGAAGGTGTCTACCCAGTGTGTGGCAGTGGCGAAGAAGGCCAATTCTATGCTAGGGTTTATAAAAAGGGGATTGAAAATAAAAGAGCCACTATTATAATGCCATTGTACAAAATGATAGTAAGGCTACACCTGGAGTATTGTGTACAATTCTGGTTACCGCATCTCCAAAAAGACATAGTGGAACTGGAAAAAGTGCAGAAGAGATCAACTAAAATGACTAAAAGGGGACCTCCCTTATGAGGAAAGGCTAAAACATTTGGGGCTCTTTATTCTTTAGCACCTGAGGGGGGATATGATTGGGACGTACAAAATAATGCAAGGCATGATTAAAGTTGATAGAGTAACGCTCTTCTCTATTTCACAAAATACCAGAACTAGAGACATCCACTCAAACTGAGGTTTGGAAGAGTGAGAACAGACAAAAGAATTTATTTTTTTTACCCAGCATGTTGTTAGTCTGCGGAACTCCCTGCCACAGGATGTGGTGATGGCATCTGGCCTGGATGCCTTCAAAACGGGATTGGACAGATTCCTGGAGAAAAAGTCCATCACAGGTTACAAACCATGATGGAGATGTGTAATCGCCAGGCTGAAAACCAGGATACTTCAAGGGCCAGATGCAGAGGAGTGGTATCAGGAGGCAGATATCTAGTCTAGTGCATTCTTATGTCCATTTTTTTCTTCAAACACAGGGCTTTGAGATAGCAAAAGCAACAAAGGGCAGCTCCTCGTAACAGCCCCAGGGTCAAGACTCCCAATGGCCTATAGCAGTCCAGTTATTATGGTGCCTGATGTTAATGTATGTTTTCCACTGGAGCACTACAAAATAAACTAATTTTTGTTATTTACAGCTCATTTGAGTTAATAAACTCAACAAATGCCATTACATTCACAAGAGAATTTTCTAAGACTGACTTGGAATGCACTTGGAATATAAAGCTGTACAATAAGATATATATAAAATAGAATCCCAATATGCCAGGTGTTTTAAATTTGCACATATAAAGTTCACTGTCTCCTGAGAGCCAAAAAGATGAATCACATATCAGCCAGTGTTCAATTTAGATGAAGCCAAGACAAGTGAAGGGCCATAGAAAAGTACTGAGGTTGACAGGCGAGCAGTCGATTATGTAAGTGTGCGTTATGTATTTATTTCTAACCTAATTTTTCCACTAATTGCTGAAAGTGTCTTGCAACATCTAAAGAAAAAGCTCCTTGTTTTGTTTTGTTTTTAAAGAAAGGGCTGCTCACAATGTCAGACCCTGTGGGTTATGACAATAGTTTCAAGTAGGGCTTGATGCTGAAGTGTCATTAAATACGTGGAGGTAAGGCCAGCATAAATGGTCTCCCCCCCATCCCCTAAGCTATATGTATACTCATAACTCCTTAATAAATAATTAAAACAATAAAACATTTAAATACAAATGCAATACAGTAAAATTGCCATCAGGACCCACAATCTATGCTATATCAGTTAAAAAACTTCTGGAACAGGGAGGTTTTTGTCTGGTGCCGAAATGTCATCAACATGAAGAAGGATAACTGCTTCTCTGGAAGTACCCTAAGTCTCATAAAAATATGAGGAACTGGATGGCTCAAGGCTGGTAAAAAGAACTGGGAAAGTATGTGCTGTTACCTGTTCTAATAGAGCAGGTATGTTACACACCACTGGGGAGGTGAGCAGCAGTGGATGTACATGTAGCATCACAAACATTGTTGAGATTGCCTGGGAGATGGATTCTTGGTCCACTTGTATGCTGAGAGTTTAGGGTAGGACTACATAATGCTGCAGGGACCACACCCAGTAGAAAACATAAAGGGCAGCATGGTTCAGAGTAGAGATGCGCATGACCAGGAAAATTTTTTTTTCGACTTATCGTTTTTCGGGACGGGTCCGTTTCGGCTCGTTTCCGTTTTTCGTGAAATTTTTCAAAAATTTGTCATTTCGTGGTGTCAGTTTTCATCTGTCGTTATACTGGTTTAGGGGGGGGTAGCGGGCTCCTGGAGGCACCTCTGTGGGGTGGGTGCCTCCTCTGGCCCGCTATAAAGGGAAAGCGGCTCCTGGAGGCACCTCTTTTTTTTTGGGGGGGTGCCTCCTCTCCTCACCCACTAGGAAGGGAAAGCAGGCTCCTGGAGACCCCTCATGGCATGGGGGTCTCCTCTCCTCACCTGCTGCAAAAGGGCATGCATAGCCATATGGATATGCATACCAAGTTGCACGCAGAGACACAACAGACTGGCAGAGGCACCCCTCTTTTGGGGGTGCCTTCCCTGCATCAGTCAGGCCTCGGGGGCATGGTTTGCATGGCACACATGCTGCCGAGCCGAGCCTGCAGGAGTCACCCAGAGCCACAAGTGGCGGACTGGCAGACTCTCTGCACCCGCTGTGTCTCACTAAGAAGGGAATTGTACTTGCGTGTAGTGCAATGCAAGTACAGATCTGGCTTAGGCAACAGGGTTAGCGCAAGGGCTAGGGTTAGGCTAGTTACGGGTGAGGTTAGGGTGAGTATTGGGGTGCACCTCTGGGTGCC
>JAHTLZ010000016.1:24991668-25011238 GCA_023846285.1 Phrynocephalus versicolor | reverse complement strand
GCCGCGATGCCAGGAACGACAACGACAAATCAGACCCAATTTTTCTTTAGTCGGTCTGAGTTCGAGTTCTGGTGGAGTAATTGTCGTTTCCTTTTCCGTTCCGTAACGGAAACGGAAACGAGAATTTCGTCAAGTTGTGCCTATCTCTAGTTCAGAGTTATAGCAAAGCATTGTTTATCTTTTAGCCTCCGTTTGCAAAAAGTCCAAGAACCCAAATTACAATTCCATGAAATGAAGGAGATGATGGAGGGGGGATGGAGTTTCGCTGAAAGCCTTGGAGGCAAATAGATCTTTCATAATAAATATTTCAGACTAATTGCAACAAAACCACATTTGTTCATCTCTGATGTTTTGGCAAGCAGCCCGAATTAGACAGTGCTGATGAATATAGCATATACAGTACTTTCTCTAACAGAACAGAGCATGCCATCTGGTTACTGAATGATATCATGGAAACAATCCAATGTCTTCTAAGGCAAAATGCAAATTTGTAAGTTTACAGAACAAATGTTTGAGAGAAAGATTCTCCAAGGCTTTTCAGGCATTTCCCACACCCATGCTTGCTTGGGGCATCATTTCCTTCCTTCTTTCCTTCCTTCCTTCCTTCCTTCCTTCCTTCCTTCCTTTGCTTTTGAAAAACCCTTCCTTTGGCTTTGGGGTTTTGTCCGGCACTTTTTGTCTATCCAAAGTACCGGTATGTAGATGGTCAGCTTAAATCACTCGTCTTACTTATGTGGCAGCATGTTCAGAGTCCTGACTGGGGTGGGGGTGGGTCTTCTTGGCCTTGGACAAAGAGGCCTGGAGATTCCTCCATCTGTTTTGAATATGCCACAAATTGCAGTCTGGAATCTGTTGCATTCAAATAGTAGCCAATTGGCCATATTAAAAAAATGTGAGGTTGGTTCAACCACAAGCTGCCATGTCTGTATGCAGATAAAAGTTAAAAACATTTTGCCCTTTTAAGGAAGGCACTTTGTATTTATTTGAATACTTCCTACAGAGCAGAAATTATCCTAAAGCAGAGGCAAAGGGATGATTGGGGTGGCAAAATAAAATTCCTAATTTAACCCTTGTGCACTAGAATGAGGTAGGGAGAGACTTGCTTTGAGTGAGGCCTGGAATATTTTCTGACAGCCGTGAATATAAAGTACAGTACTGAGAGGCAGGTATCTGGTTGTTGAGATTTCCTCTACTGCATCACAACTCTCTTTCATCGAAGAAGCCCCAATCTATTCCACACAAGCAGGGAGATCTTTTCTTGGCGGCTTCTTCATTTGGAGCCATAATTAATCCTTATTTAGATACTGTATTATAGGATAACATAACTGCTCCCACATGCTGAATATTACCTATAAAGCCCTATAGGGCTGGGGTCCAGGCCTTCCCATATGGGGCTCTTCAGTCCTTAAGAACATCAGAGGAGGCCCTCCATAGCTCGATTGCCAGCACAAGCACTGTTGATGGGGACATCAGAGAGGGCTTTCTCTGCGGCAGCTCCCAGGTTATGGAATGCTCTCCCTCAGGAGGTCAGGTTGACCTCTTCCCTTTTATCAGGTATGTCCAAACTTCTGCCCTCCTGATGTTTTGGACCACAACTCCCAGAATTCTAAGCGTAGATTGCCAATTACAAAGGACTGTGGGAGTTGTGGTCCAAAACATCTGGAGGGACAAAGTTTGGACATGCCTGCCTTTTATCCTTCCTGAAGCCCCACCTGTTTCATTTTTTTAAAGTTAAGACAGCTTTTAATGTTTTGCCCTGTCCCTCTCCAGATAGGAACATTTCAAGATAAACACAAAAGAGGGAAAACAGCTAGTGTTCTCCTCTTCATCATGTGTGCTCTCCACATGTTTTAACAATGGCTGAACAGCCCTGTTCAGTCACTATACTGAATACAATATACAGTACTTACTGAATTATACAGTCTTTCAGTTTTTAATTTAGAACTGTTCCAATTGAGATGCAACGTCATTTATAAGACCCATTCAGTCATTGTATATATTTCAAGCTGCAGACTAAACATACAGTTTTCCTATTATTTTTGTATGTTTGTGTATGTAGATTATTACTGACTTTTTCTGACCCATCTTGTATTTTGACACAGAAACATCCTGAATCTCTACAAATTCCAAGATGAATGAATCACCACCAGAAGCATCCATTGGTGTATACAAAGATGATAAAGTTCTACATTTTCCCAGTTAGAATGAATCATTAAGATCAATCGCCAATGTAAGGACAGCTGTTAGGTACAATTAAACACAGGCAGAGCAGTCCAAGCATGATGATATGTTGGTTGTAGTGAGTTTGGAATAGGATGAAGCTTACACAGTTTCCTTAGTGCTGAATAATCTCAGATCCGCACAACTGGATGTGCCAGTTGTATTCACTACAATCAGCCAGCAGAAGAGCCCTCAAAAGCATAGAATAGAATAGAATAGAATAGAATATAAATTTATTGCCATTGTACATATACACAATATGTACAACGAAATTGAGTGCTGTTCCAGCACTACACAAACCAAAAACAAACAACCAAAAAATACAGAAGGGGAGAACTGGGGGAGGAGGTGAGTTATGCCAGATCCAGCCCCCTCTAAGTCCAGCCTCCCAGCCACTCTGGTGGCACAGTCATACCAGGGTCAAAGTAAACCAAAGGAATTCCCACCATCTCTGGTCTGAGAGTGGTTTGGTCTCAGTGCAGTCTCAGCTGATGAATAGCACCTCAGCCGTACTCAACCAGTTTGGCTAGCTGTACTCTTAATAGCACAATTCTAAGAATGTATGCTCAGAAATAAGTCCCACTGAATTCAATTGACTCATTTCCAAGTCAACAAGAGTCTGCTTAAAAAATAAACATTTAATTTATGTCTTAATTATTGCTACCAAATCATTTAATTCTAGCATTTAATTTTTAATGAAGTAATCTACATTTAATTTTAACAGTTGATTTATATACCCAGGCAACACTTTGACTAGTTGAGGAACACAGGTTAAGACTCCATTCACATGTCTAATTTTATTATATGTTGCTATATATCAACCCCACCCACATTTTATGTTAGTTTTTGTTTCCTGCTCTTGAATTTATTGGATAAAATTACAAAAATTGGAACCATATGTTTCTAAATTTTAAATTGAGCAAATTTTGCTGTGTAATTTTATGAATTTTTGTTAAATCACTTTAGACTTATCTCAAAGTGCAGTATAAATATTTAATATTAAACAATATACTGCAGCTGAGTGAATGTACAATACTAGTTGAAGATGTAGGCAGCTTTGAGCATGTCAGAAAGACCTTCATTGCCACCTTTTCTAACTTCCTGCCCATCTAGGGGCTTTTTTTCTCACTTCCATCAGTCAGTCCATCAGAGAATCTTCCTCTTACCTCATCTTACCTGGTCCCATTGCCCAGAGTGGCCTCTGATGCTAGATGGAGCGGTACAGAAATCTAACTAACTAATAAATAAATAAATAAATAAATAAATAAATATCCTTACATCCAGCATACATTCTCTCCTTAAGCACTCTTCACTTACCCACCCAGATGCCCTTCCCATCTCCTTTCCCACTTAAGTGACATTTCTCTTTCCCTGAGCTTAGAAGATGTTGACTGGGAGATTCTAGGATCTATATTCCAAAAAGTAGCTGCTTTACCACAGGATATGAAGGACACTAATATTGTTACACTTTATAAGAACAAAGGTGACAGGAGCGACTGTAACAACTATTGTGGTATCTCTCTTCTTAGTGTTGTCGGGAAGCTGTTTGCACGTGTTATACTGAAGAGGCTCCAGATACTTGCAGAGAGAGTCTACCCAGAATCACAGTGTGGCTTTCGAACCAACAGGTCCACTACTGATATGGTATTTTCCCTCAGGCAGTTGCAGGAGAAATGCAGTGAACAAGGACAGCCACTTTTTGTAGCCTTCATAGATCTTACGAAGGCATTTGATATGGTTAGTAGGGACGGACTCTTTAAAATACTCCTCCGGGTTGGATGCCCACCCAAGCTCCTTAACATCATTAGGTCTTTTCATGAGGATATGAAGGGCAATGTAGTTTTCGATGGCCTGGTGTCAGATCCCTTCGACATCTGAAGCGGCGTGAAGCAGGGCTGTGTCCTTGTGCCAACCTTGTTTGGGATCTTCTTTGCTACCATGCTGAAGTATGCTTTTGGAACTTCAACAGAGGGTATCTATCTCCGGACCAGATCAGATGGAAAACTCTTCAACCTTTCTAGATTGAGAGCAAAGTCTAAGGTACAGGTGAAGTGTTTGCGAGATCTCCTCTTCGCTGATGATGCCGCCATTACTGCTCACTCTGCTGAAGATCTCCAACAACTTATGGACCATTTTAGTAAAGCTTGCAAAGATTTTGGGCTAGAAATCAGCCTGAAAAAGACACAAATAATGGGCCAGAATATGGACTCTCCTCCTCGCATTACAATTTCTGCAAAAGAACTGGAAGTTGTCCATGACTTTGTGTATCTTGGCTCAACTATCTCAGATACACTCTCACTAGAGTCTGAGCTGAATAAACGTATAGGTAAAGCAGCAACTATGTTTTCCAGACTAACAAAGAGAGTATGGCTCAATAAGAAGCTGACAGAACATACAAAGATACAGGTCTATAAAGCTTGCGTACTGAGCACACTTTTGTATTGCAGCGAGTCTTGGACCATCCATGCTCAACAGGAAAGAAAGCTTAATACCTTCCATATGTGCTGTCTTAGGCGGATATTCAACATTACCTGGCACAACAAAGTTCCAAATAGCATAGTCCTGAATCGAGCTGGAATCCCTAGCGTGTACCCTTTATTGAAACAGCGACGCCTACGCTGGCTTGGACACGTTGTGAGAATGGATGACAGTCGGATCCCAAAAGATCTTCTATATGGAGAACTAATGAAGGGAAAGCGCCCCAGAGGGAGACCACAGCTGCGGTATAAGGATATCTGTAAGAGGGACCTGAAGGCCTTGGGAATGGACCTCAACAGCTGGGAAACCCTGACCTCCGATCGCACTGTCTGGAGGCAAGAGATACAGCATGGTCTACATAAATTTGAAGAGGCATTTGTCTTACAGGCAGAGGAAAAGAGACAGGCACGGAAAGAACGAAACTTGAGGACCAGGCAGGAAACAGAATACATCTGCCCCCAGTGCGGTAGAGACTGCCATTCCCGAATTGGTCTATTTAGTCACACTAGGTGCTGTTTTTAGGATCTCTACTCCAGGCATGATACCATAGTCTTTCGAGACTGAAGGATGCCAATGAATGAATGATTCCAAAAAGTAGCTGCTTTACCTCCATCCTCACCCCCACCCCAATCAAATGTTCGTTGAGCTGCTGTGAGTTTTTCAGGCTGTTTGGCCGTGTTCTGGAAGTTTTCCTTCCTGATGTTTTGCCAGACTCTGTAGCTGGCATCTTCAGAGGGCAAGGAGTTCAGGGAACTAGGAGTTCTCCCTGTGCTCTCTGGGGACACGCCTTGTTGTAAACCGCCCAGAGTAGCCCTCAGTCTAGATGGGTGGTATAAAAGTCAAATAAATAAATAAATAAAAACTCACAACAGCTCCCAGTCATGAAAGCCTTTGAGAATACATCAAATGATCTTTCTCTTTCCCCTTCCCTGGTGCTCTTTCTCTTTCCACCCAGCCTTCCCCCTCTATCCACCTCCATGCTCATTCCATCTTTATCTCTGCCTCATCCTCCTCCCTTATCTTCTCTCCCAACCTTCCTCTGCTACTTCTTTGAAAGGTTTGTGGAACTTGTAGGAGGAAATAGCATTCACACCCAGCATATTTTCCTCCCACAACGAACTCTGCCTCAGAATGAACAGCCTTGAGGTCCTCTGCAAAAATAAATGGCCCAAGCTGAGAGCAGTTAGCTGAGGGACCCTTGTCACCTTGTGACTGAAAATGGGACTGCAGACAACTCAACTGATGTACAGTAATTAATATTAATGCTGCCATTTTGGAAAACTCAGCTAACTCCAAGGTGCACATCTATTGTTTTGCTTAGCATGCACGTCATGTTTCTGGTGTTTAGGTTATCTGTTGCATATCAGATCAGGTTCAATATTTTGACATTCATGTATAAAGCTCTCTACAGTTTGGGCCCATGTTACTTGTTGGACTGTCTCTCCCCGATATCATCTGCCCAGGCCACTAGATCATCACAGGCAAGGCTCCTTCATGTGGCTACCCCAAGCAAAGCCCATAAGCCAGGCATGTTTCGGCCCTCCAGATGTTTTGGACAGCAACTCCCATGGTCCTTTGCCACTGGCAATCTAAGCTTAGAATTCTGGGAGTTGTGGTCCAAAACATCAGGAGGGCCAAAGTTTGGACCTGCCTGCTGTAAGCCATCTAAGAGAGGTAGGGTCTTCTTCACAATGTCCCCAATCTTGTGGAGCCAACTTCTGGAGGAGTTTCACCTGCCCCCCTCCCTGTGAACATTCAGTAGGCAACTGAAGGCATAGCTTTTCAGGGAGGCTTTCCCCAAAAACTCTTCTCCGCCATCTTGTGTTCTATGGTGTCATCAGGTTTTATTCATTATTATTATTTATTCATTTATTATTATTTAACCATTATTTTAAATTGTTTTAATTTTATTTTGGTTTGGTCTGTTTATTATTGTAAACTTCCTAGAGTAGTGCTTCAACACTAATGGCGAGGAATATACAAATCTAAGTAATAAATAAATAAGCAGGTTTTATGAACTTGAAGCTATGGTGGAAACAAATACCCACCACCACCTACTCTGCAAACAAACATTTATTTATCCACCAAGGTAAACCACTCCTACTGGTAAGCATGCAGTGCAATCTGCCATATACTGAAAACTCCTTCCCTCCCTATCTCTAACCCCCTCCCCATCGACTCACACAAACACACACACACACCTAGGAGGAGGCATTCAGTTTGTGGGTTAGTTGTCTCAACTTGGAATTAGACAAAGTACTCAGCTGGCTTTCTTCTGGAAACAAGCATGTTTTTACTTTGATGAGAACTGTAAATACTCTGACTCACTGTGAGTCACTGCTTCAGTCTGGCATAGCGATTTGGCTCTGACAGTATAATACTATAAGTATCTGAAGCTACTTGCACTTATAAGGAGCTAGAGTTTATCTTTGGATCCTTAGTAATGAAACAAGCTTCTTCAAGTGCATCCTGTTGTTGTCTTGAGTTGGTCAACTGCACTTTGAATTGGGGAACCCATTCAAAGCACAGTCACAACTCTATCCACACCTGGGAATTAACCCCACTGCAGTCAGTGGGGCTTTCAATTGAGTGAAGAGCCACTGGATTACACTATCAGGCTGTGTTTACACACAAGACTTATCCCCTCTAATTTCTTGCAATTTCAGCTTCCTCTATGGTCGCACATTGATGTGACACATTAAGAGTTCAGACTCGTTTTTTCTGAGTCTTGCAATAAATAAGAAAACAAGATCAGCTGTGGTCTATCCACACCCCTGTCGTGAAACATGTTCCTTACATTTTAAGGGCATTTCTCTTTCACCTAGCCCCTACTTTTCAAAAATATATATAAGGCTACATCAATATGTTGATGAAATATCATTGCTGTCTAAACAATGATCTTAGGGACTGGTGACCCTTCTTTTTCCTTCTTTAATATTTACTGTTAAAAACCAGACTTGCTATGGCCATAATAGACATAACAAAGCATCAACACTTAGAAAAGACTGGGGGGAAAGACATGAAAACTAGCAGCAGTGGGGGCAAGTGTCACTGGCAAGATGCTCAGAAATATGTAAGTACAGCAGTTCGCATAGGATTATAAACTGGGGGAAAAACGTGATAAGTTGTGGGAAACAACAAAAAAGTAGTAGCATCCTCAGAGGTGGGATTTGGAGCAGATAAATAGCATGGATGGGAAGCAAAAAAGATCTAGTATGGAACAGCAACGTCTGAACCCCCCAAAAAAGAAAATAAAAACCAGTAAGGGATACTGGGGAGTAGAGATGGGCACAAAACGAATATTTTTTCGTTTCCATTATTCGTTATTCATTTTGTTACGTAACGAAACGACAAACAAAAATTGTGATGAAAATGGAACGAAATGAACAGAACCACGAAAATTGTGTTCGTTACGTTTCGTGTTTGTTAATGGCGACGCGCAATGAAATGAGCTGTTTTAAATGTTAAAAAACACCCTGGACATCCATAAAAACCCAGCGATAATTATTTATACTGTCTGATAATACCTACCGGGGGGGGGGTTGGGGTCCTTAAAACGTGCATTTATGTCTTTTCTCAGATCGCTGTATTTTTTTTTCTTTAAGGGGAGTTAGGGGACATCAACCCAAAATGGCTCCCAGATGCCTAATATTGATTTCTTGGGTATTAAAATGCCCTGGACATCCATAAAAATGCAGTGATAATGTGATAATTATTTGAATTTATTACCTACCAGGGGGTTGGGGTCCTTAAAACGTTTGTTTTTGTTTTCTCCCATCGCGATGTATTTTTCTTTTCCCTTTAAGGATCACAAAATGGATGTCGCCACTCCAGCCACAACATGGAGGCAAGCCATGTGATGGGATCATGTACATTCTTGGACAATGGACAACTTCAGCCAATAGTATGCCCAGGTTGCAGACTGGGCAGGTCTCGTAGCCACAGAGGGCATAAAAAGCTCTGGCAGCCCCCGTCTTCCTAGCAGTTCCCGGTGGGAGTTAGGGTGGGATTGCTGTCTCTGTGACTCTAGCTTCAGTTCTGCAGCCTCCCTGTGTACGTGTGTGCATACCTCTCGGTGAGTACTTCCCCATTGCCCCGCAGTGCAGTCACTCTGCGGCTGCCTTTCACCCTGGGCAACGCCTGCCGCTGCCTTTGCGGCCTCCCTGCATACCTAGTCTATACTGAGTCTCTGCCAGCATCAATTTTTTTTAGTGTTTTCCCTCTGGTCTGGGGCGTTGGGGGACGCCCGCGCATGGAAATGCTTTAAAAATTGCGCAAAAAGCGGGTAGAAATGAAAAACAAAAATGAAACACAAAAATGAATTTTTTCTAAAAATTCATGAAAAACGGAAACAAAACGAAACAGACCTCTCAACGACAAACGAAAAAACATTTTTTGATTCGTGCCCATCTCTACTGGGGAGACATTTCAGTCATGTGAACACAGCTTCAGTTAATCAAACAATTTTTTCCATTTCTCTCGGAACAAGTGTATAGACCTGTTCAAACACCATAGAAGAGTATGGTCTTTATCATCATGTTAAATGATGGCCTCTTTCAGTATCTGGTTCCGGGATACAAGCGGAACACAAACCTTAGCATTCCTGTAACACAAACATTCTCCACCCTAGCATGGTCCAGATGTGACAGTCTCCAAGATCCATGCTAGATAAAGGTAATTCCATCATATGAGACAGACACCATATCAGGAGAAGACTACACTAAGAGCCTTGTGGCACGGTGTTTAAACTGCTGTACTGCAGCTAAAACTGTGTTCATGACCTGGAGCTCAATCCCAGGTAGCTCATGGTTGACTCAGCCTTCCATTCTTCGGAGGTCGGTAAAATGAGTACCCAGCTTGCTGGGGATAGGAGCAATTAAATTAAAATTGTAAACTGCCCACTATGGGGTGGTATATAAGCAAAACACTTTGCTTTGCTTTGCTTTGAATAACAGTAGTCTCTTGATACTACAAGAGATGCCTTACTTTGCACCTAAAATGCCACAGCTTGCTCTGTTCTTGCCTACAAACAAACTCTTGTGTTCTGCCACCTATATTGTCTGCTTCATTTCCATTCTCTTCATTCCTGTTACAAAAATGCCAGATGGCAATGTCTAATTTTTCCTATTTTTTTCCAAAAAATGAGGATTAGACACCAGTGTCATAGGTTTGTGTCTAAATAACATTTGGTAAATATTTATTTATTTATTTATTTATTTATTTATTAATAAGACTCATGGCGACCGAGTATTATAATAAGGTCTTGGATGCAAATGGCAAATGGCATGAAAAAGTGCTATTTTCGTTGGCAAAATATTCCCATAAGGCCATGGAGCTGGATGTTGTTATTGTTTCAAAGCCTTTACTTCACTGGAGTGGTATTCCTGTGAATTCATAAGTGCTTTCCTCTCTCATTCTGCTATAAAGCTGCTCTCATCCGTCTCCACTTTGCGACTGGAATGCTTAATTCTGTGACCACAAGGATTGTTTCCAAAGTCAACTAGAAACCAGCAGACCCACTTCAGATCAAGCATGTTTGTTACTTTTACTGGACACATCTGTTACGAAAGTAATATATGCCCCAGAAACAAGAGTGTAAAATTACCAAATTCAAGTTGCCTTACCTTCTAATTTGGATAATATCAAAAAATTAACATTTCTAAAATCAAGATTTAGATTTAGATTTTTCCTGCACTCATATCACCCCACAGTTATTAAGCAAAGACCTCTGAAACCCCTCACCACCTGTAAAATGTGGTCCTATATCCATATTTCATGGGTGGGATTAGTAGCCGGAAAGTTACTTGCAAGGGGAATGGATACGACATGTTGAAGCCATCCAGAACTGACCTCCAGTAGGCATCATACCACCAATGTTCCAGGAATAGATGGTTTCATTCTATCATTGTATTCATTCTTCTTAAAAGTACCTTTTCAAGCTTTCCAGGAAAAAAGTGTGCCCCTCCATACTCCCCTCGTCCATCACCATTGATCTGGCTGTCAAGGGCAGATGGTATTGTGTCCTACAACGGCTGGAGGTCACATGCTCCCAACCATGCTGTATTTGAAAGTCATGGTATCTGCAAGATCTCAGAATCCTTCATGGATCCTAGTATTTGGCTCTCCTTATAGGGTTTCCCCTCCCCTTGAATACAGTATCACTCCAGGGCATTGTAGGAAAATATAACAAAGTCAAGGCTTAACTGCGGTATCAAGTTTGTGTTTGGAGTACTCATTATACACCCAGAGACGGACACGTTTAGCCCCACAGAACTAAATACTCTAATACACTTTCTGTGGGCTTTCGAGTTTATTAATATCTGTTAAACGTGGCTCTCTTCCAAAAGACAAATTCTGTACTTAGGAGTTTTCCTTTTTTTTCAGAAGTGAATAAACAGAAGCTATGCTTCATTGGAATTCTATACCTTCTGCTTTCTGGGTAGTATTAATTTTTCCATTACCAGTTCTTCTCAGACTTTTTCACAACAATGCTGTCTGCCTCTGGAGGGGAAAGGAGACCAAAGGGACACTCCCCACCTCACCCACCCCCGTGGATGGCTTTGACCAGATTATTCAGTTACCAACCTTCATGACGTGCCTTCCAGGCAACAGCTTTTTCACGTGTAGCACCACCACAGCAGATTTATTCAAGATTTTAATGGCTGCCATTCCAGCTAGCAGATTGGTTGAGTGCACAACAAATCCACAGCAAATGTCCATGTTATATATTTATTAATTTACTTCTTTTGTTTTTATCCTGACCCTAATTTTGTTTGACAAGCTTCAGGAAACAAGCTTCACTGTGAGGGAGGATAAGTTTGAGTCCTGTTGCAGATGTTTGAAAGCTTCAAAAGTAAACTTTGATACAGATGAGGTAGATTCTCACTTCAGATCACATTGTGCGAAAGAATGAATTCGTATGATTTCCTCTGCAGTACCCTGTTCCCACATTTTACATTTCCAAATACTTTTGACTGAGTACGGAAGTTACAAAAACAACAAAGATAGACAATGTTAATGTTAAAGATGGAGGAGACTTCCACTGTTCTGAATGTGAAACCCCCACCCACTTTTCCTCAGGCCTTTGGATTTCTGTAATGACATTTCAAAAGTGATTTTTATAGCCACCATGACGGTTAGTAACCTGTTATTCAATATCCATATAAGAATTTCAAGTTATCGGCCTCTGTTCCAGCTTGCCAGCTCACATGATCAGCTTTCCTAGATGAATTTGAGCTATGTCGTTGAATAGTTCTTTGAGCTAAAGAAAATCATGCCCATTTCAATGCATGTGGGAAGAGAAAAAAGCCGTGCTCTTTTTGTCACCCACCCTGTCCCCACCAAAAACATTAGCCTGAAGTTACATGCAGAATTTGGCTTTGGGAAGATGAATGGAATAAGGTTAGTTAGTTAATTAGTTAGTTAGTTAGCTAACTAACTAGCTAGCTAGCTAGCTCTTGGCGTAGTAGCTAAATGTCTGTACCGCAGCTAAAACTGTGCTCACGACCTGGGGTTCAATCCCAGGTAGCTGGCTCATGGACAACTCAGCTATCTTTCCGAGGTCAGTAAAATGAGTACCCAGCTTGCTGGGGGTGGGGGCAATGCGTAGCCTGCAAAATTTAAATTATAAACTGCCCAAAGAGTGCTTGAAGCTCTATGGGGCAGTATATAAGCAGAACACTTTGCTTTTAGGGTTACTGCTTTTTTGTTTAGCAACATAGCCAGTGACCATACATACAGGAAGACTGTAAGAGTTAAAATCCTCAAGAGTAATTTTCTGAGTTCTGTACTAAATGCTGGACTTAAAGAAAGGAAGAGGAACACAGTCCCCCCCCCCAAAAGGGTATAATGTTATGGCTCTTTGGTTGGGCCTGCCCCCAAAGGCTCCTGGACCCTGTGCGGTTCATGGAGGCCTTTGGGGAGCTTACTGGCGGACTGGCTGACGACCCGGTCGAAGCCATGGTAGATAGGTGGTATGAGGGTGTCGCTGGGGCAGTCGATCAGATCGCCCACAAGCGCTTCTTCCGTTGTGGAGCCCGCTCCTCGCCGTGGTTCACAGCTGAGTTGCAGGCAATGAAACAAAAATGTAGGCAGATTGAGGGTTTATGGAGAAAGGATCGGACAGCAGTGAAAAAGGCTGCGCTGAAGCAGCTGACCAGCCGTTATGTGCACGTGATCAGGGACGCCAGAACAGCTCATGCCTTCCTGATAATTGGTGAGGCCTCGAACCACCAGGAGGAGCTGTTCCTAGTGGTTCAAGACCTCTCCAATCCTGTTCAGCCCGGGCCTCCTCCTAGTGAGTTCACTAGTGAGCAATTTGCAGCCTATTTTAGATCTAACATAGAGGCCATCCGTTCTGGACTCCAGCTGCCCTAGTCCCTCCCCGTTCATCCAGGGGCCCTCACCCCCTCAGTCTCCTCGCCTGGTCGAGTTTAGTCCTGTGTCACCAGCGGAGGCCTCCAGGGCTTTGGCTTATTGCCGGCCGGCGGCTTCCCCTTTCGACCCTTGCCCAGCCTGGCTCATTAAATCCACCGGAGGGAACATGACAGAGTGGGCCGCTTCCATTGCCACCACCTCCTTCAGGGAAGGGATTTTTCCCTCTCGCCTGAAGGAGACGGTGGTGAAGCCCACATTGAAGAGGCCCAGCCTGGCATTGGACGATTTTGCCAGCTATCGTCCGATTGCCATTGGTCCCTTCTTGGGCAAGGTTGTTGAGAGGGTGGCTGCCATCCGGCTTCAGTCATACCTGGAGGAAAATCATATCCTTGATCCATTCCAGTCTGGGTTCAGGTCATTTCACAGGACCGAGACTGCCCTGGTCGCTCTGCAGGATGACCTCCTCAGGGAAGCTGAGAGGGGGTGTTCCTCCCTGCTGGTCCTCCTTGATCTGTCAGCTGCCTTTGATACCATTGACCACAGTAACCTACTGGACCGGCTCACCGAGGCGGGAGGCAGGGGCTCAGCATTCTGCTGGCTCCGATCCTTCCTCGATGGCCAGTCTCAGCGGGTTCAGCTGGAGGATGAATTGTCGGCTCCTTGGATGCTCCCTTGTGGGGTGCCCCAGGGGTCGGCAATCTCTCCAATGCTGATCAATGTTTACACGAGGCCGCCACTGGAGGTCATCAGGAGATTTAGAGTTCGCTGTCATCAGTACGCTGATGATACACAGCTCTATCTCTCCTTTTCTTCTTTTGCAGTGGAGGCAGTTCGCTTGGTTGATCGGTGCCTGGAGGCAGTCTTGGAATGGACCAGGATCAACAGGATCAAGCTTAACCCGGAGAAGACCGAGGTCCTGTTCTTCGGTGCGCCCTCGTTCAGATACAATGGTCCCTCCCTAGTCTGGGGATAGTTTCCCTCCAGCCTACAGACAGGGCCAGGAATCTGGGTGTGGTCTTGGATTCAGCCCTCTCCCTGGAATCCCAGGTGATGGCGGTCTCCAGGGCCGCTTTTTTCCAACTCCGCAGGATCGCCCAGATCCGCCCGTATCTCGATGAGTCCTCCCTGAGAACAGTTGTGCAGGCCCTCATGCTTTTGAGGATTGACTACTGCAATGCACTCTATGTGGGGTTGACCTTGACCCTTGTCCAGAGACTCCAACGGGTGCAGAATGTGGCAGCCAGACTGGTGGTGGGTGCTAGTAGATACGATCACATCACCCCAGTTCTGGCACACCTGCATTGGCTGCCCGTGGCTCTCTGGATAAGTTTCAAGGTCTTGGTTTTGGTTTACAAAACCCTCCACGGCTTGGGCCCTGAATATCTGGTGGAGCGTATCTCCCAGAGGTCAACTGAGGCTAGGCCCACTTGAATGTCACAGCCACGCTCACTCAGGGTGGCCACCCCTAGGGAGGCACAGAAGTCGGCAATGCACAGCCGCACCTTCTCTGTTGTTGGCCCTTCATTATGGAATCATCTGCCAAGTGAGCTGCGCCTTGCACAGTCCCTGCCCACCTTCAAAAAGGCTTTAAAAACTATGCTTTTCAAGGAGGCATATGGTGACCTTATCCCTATTTAATTTGTGTGTGTGTGTGTGTGTCCGCTGCATCTTGTTGAGGGATCCCCCTCTTTTGCTTATATTGCTGATTTACTGGCTGTTTTCCCTATATTGCTATATTATCTGGTGTTTTTTAATCTGTAAAACACCCAGAGTTCCTTATGGAAGATGGCGCGGTATAAAAGTGTAACAAATAAATAATAAATAATAATAATGAAACTGAAATAATTAGAGATTGTGTAAGGATGTGTCACTGGAGACCAAGGCCAAGATCATCCGCACTATTTTATTTTCGGTCCCCATGGATCGGTGTGATAGTTGTACAGTAAAGACAACTGACAGGGAAAAATGTGGTGCTGGAAGTTTTGCAGGTTGAAATGGAAGCCATCCTACTTTAGATACATAATGAGAAGGCAGGATTATCTGGAAAAGACAGCCATGCTTTGAAACATTGAAGGCAGCAGGAAAAGAGGAAGACCACTTGTGAGACTGACTGACACCCTAAAAGAAGCCACAGGATTGAATTTACAAGAGCTGAACAGTACAGTTGAGGACAGGACTTTTGGGGATCCCTCGTTCATAGGGTTGCCATGACTCTGAGGTGACCCAATGCCAGACAGCAATCACAATGATTACTCGCATAGACTATCAAGGGTCTAATGCATATAGAAAGAGGAAAGGAACTACAATAAGTAAATCACAAAACAACATGGATTAAGCTTGAACTTTTAGCTGCAGACACGCAACAGGATTCATCGCACGTGTTGCAGCCACCTGAGACAAGGGGCGACTATATATTGATGGCAACTTCGCATTTTTAGCAAGCTGTTAAATTGCAACTGACCAGAGCCCAGACGAAGGCTCTGCAGGCGGCCAGCTTCACAAAGTCACTTCTGCTAGAATAATCAGCTAGGAAACGATTCACTGAAAAGTGTTGTTTTCAAGAGCAAAAATGTAATCCCAAATAAGGGCAAGGCAGGGCAGGTGAAATGAAACATTTGGTGTACCAGAGAGAGGATGACAAATCGGCCAGTGCCTGGCTTGACGGAAATTCTTGACTCCTTTCTTGTTTCCTCTAAGCAAAAAAACACATGCTTTAAAAAGAGAAGCCTTCCACTACACAGTAAGTATGTCCAAAGGATCTTGTGTCTGATATAACTACATCGCCAGTGCTAATTTTAGTTTTATTTTTAAGGTCTTTGTTGCTTTTTTAACTTAGTAGGTCACATTGTCTACCTAACCAATATATTTTCTAAAAATATATCAGTAC
This sequence comes from Phrynocephalus versicolor, assembly GCA_023846285.1. Lineage (NCBI taxonomy): Eukaryota > Metazoa > Chordata > Lepidosauria > Squamata > Agamidae > Phrynocephalus > Phrynocephalus versicolor. Next base: position 24,995,277 of record JAHTLZ010000016.1, on the reverse strand, counting down.
AAGTGCTCCTCCCAAGTCAAAACATTCTTGAAAAGTTCATGTTGAAGGGACAGCCTAAAATGTACTGCCTGGGCATATAATTTTGTGTACTAATTGCATTCCTGCAATTGTCTTGAATCCCTTCAGTGGCTCTAGAACACCATGGTGCTTCTGTACCCAGAAAGACTACCTCTTACCTTCTGTATTATATACAGTGGTACTTCTAGATATGAAATTAATCCGTTCCAAGGGGCATTCATATCTAGAGGTAAAGTACCACTGTATCTATATACAGTATAGTACATTTGCACTAAGGGGGTGGTATCCATCTATCTATCTATCCTGCCTAGATACCCTAAGCACATCCGATCTCACCTGATTTTGGAAGCTAAGCAGGGTCGGCCCTGGTTAGTACTTGGATGGGAGACCACCAGGGAATACCAGGTGCTGTAGGAACTGGCAAACCACCCCAGTTTTCTTCCCAAGAAAACTCCATGGATGTGGAGTCACAAAGAGTCGGTCATGACTGTAACAACACAACACACGTCTATCTGTCTGTCTACCTGTCTATCATATGGACTTTCCCTTTAGATTTCAATAAAGTGCCCTTTAACACAGAGCATCAACCAAATAATCTGAAACTAATGAACAAGGGGCCTGACGGCCAAAGGAATCTTCCATTTTTTCACTTACTTCTTTTATGAGGCCGAAAAAAATAAGATGGTGATTTCTGCATCTGATATATATATATATATTTACATCCTTCATGCTGAATCAGCCCTGGGAGGACATCAGAGAAGATTGTGCTCTCCTTCAGCAGATGCCAACCAGCCCATTGTTATAATGCTTCCTCCAGATTTTGGTGGGGCTGTGATAAGCTGGCTGGATCACTCAGTGGTTTAGGTACCTGGCTGCAGAGCTGGAGGTTGGTAGTTAGATTCCCCACTGTCCCCTCCAGGGAGAAGGGCCATCCTGTGTAGCTTTGGGCAAGCTGCACAGTCACAGGCCACCCCCAGCAGAGAAGAGTACGCCACACCTGAGTATCCTTTGCCTTGTAAACCCTGAAAAGGATTGTCATAATTTGGAATTTATTTCGTGGCACACCATTATTATTGGGATACTCTGTTGGTATCCTACTTGCTCGCATTAGTCAGCAAACACTGTGACCCAGAAGATGGTGGGAAAGCAAGTGTCTAGGAAGTTATGGCTGCTCATACTTCCAAGAGCTCAGAGGCGCTGAAAGGACCACCATAACATAGAAAAATTGCCCCATGCCACCTAAAAGGGAAAAAGGGAATTTTCCAGCTGCTTTAAAAATATATATGGGAGGCTGGAGGGACACGTGTTGCTCCATGCCAGTATATGTACTAGTCACCAGTCAAATGAGAATCAGAATTTCAAACAAACAGAGCATCTGCCCTTATGTGCATTAGTATGCTCAGAAAGCAATTTCTTACTGGTAATGTTATGGTTTCAATAGCTTGCCTGCCTTGCACATGACTTGAAAGTAGCGAAAAAGAGAGAGACATCACTGTACATCACTGTACAGAATACTTGATGGACTGGAATGAGAACTGCAAAAACATACTATGGGCCATTGTGTCCATTTATTGCTCTAATCCTTATTTTATTGACTCATGAGACACATGAATAGCCACATGGACAGGGGGTGTGAAAGTGTGTACGTGAGCCGTGACATGTGTTTGAAGGACTGGGACAATAAAAACACCACCCTTCACTTCAGATGCAGCCTCAGAACATAAAGCTATGGGCCTTAACTAAGAAAATGCTTTGTTATATTTATGCACTCAAAAATATGGATTGCAGTCATGTATCAGCACCAAACCCACTGGGGAGCTTCCTCAAGCTCTTCCCTGTAAGCCCCCAAAATTTGGAGAGGTTTGGGACCCAGGGGGCTGAGTTATTAAGCTCCAAAATGGGTGCTCTTCAGAAAAAACATCTTTCTAATTGAATCAAGATTTGGAAGCAAAGCCGCTAACTGCTCACCCATGGGGAGGGGGCTATTGAGATTTCCCAATTCAAGAGCTAGAACACTTATTTAGGCAATCCTTCCCCACTAGGTTCTGCTGATTAGCAAAGATGAATAAGTAGATAAGCAGGTTCATTTTAAGGAGGAATGAGTCATTGTACTTGGCTTCAACCTGATTGAAAAGCATAAGCCCCATACTCAACCCACGACCCTTGCTGTCCTCTTCCCGCACTTCAAATTCTTTTCTTCACACTCCCAACTTTCCACCATGGTAGTCCTTGGACCTAGGCTAGAAAGCCATAAATCCCACTACCCACCTCAGAGCACTTGCCAAAAGCCAACATTTATTTCATATTGGGCTTTTTTCCCTGCTTCCATCCACTAATGAGCCCCATTACTCATGGGATAGCAATGTAAATTCTTTGGTCTGCAGCTCTCAGAATCCCTAAGTAATGACTATGAATCACAACCACCACCACCACCCACTACCACCACCGCCGAATCTCCCAGCCAGTATAGGCTGTTGAGATGTAACCTGTTCATTTGTTAAGGGAAAAATACTTGAGAAAGCATCAGTCTGTGCACAACTTTATGTCACCTCACTGCCAGATGGGCGGTATAAAAATCCAATAAATAAATAAAATAAATATATATATCTAACCAATCTTGTTAGAAGATTGGCTAGATATATATATATCTAACCAGTGGAATTTTATTGTTTCCCCTGATTGTTACATGTGGCACAGACATCCCATATGGCTACAAAATATGTCTCTGTCCAAACGATGAGTTACTTAAGCCCAGGTTTTCCAGCCCTGCTGGTTAAAATATTCTAGCTCTGGAAGTCAATTTGAAGTAGCTACCTTGAATAAACTGATTACATCACTCTTCAGAGATGTCTGCAGTTTCAAAACCCTTGTGAAATCTTTAATGGCTCTCTTTACTTCTATAAAAGAATAACAGGATCCTTATTTCATCACCTCATCAATTTGTGTTGAATTCCTAAAAGTCAATTACAAGAGAAGTCATCAATTTTCCAACAACTTACCATTGTGGTCTGTGGAATAGGGAAATATGGTATCTCATTAACTGTTGCACTGGTGGAAAAATGCTTTGTAGATTGCGTTCAGCAAAAAAACTACTGCACATTCCTTACTCAGAGGGCGGAAATATCCAGAAAGGGCAATGTTTCTTAAAAACTTTTATAACTTATAGAATCAAAGAAAAGTATAACTCCAGGGCTGTCATCTTTGAACCCAAACTTCTGGAGAGGTTTCTGGTAGGATGCCAGTGTCTCTTCTCCTCAACCTAACATGCCACCCATAGTATTGTCCTAGCGTACTGGTACACTGCCAAGTTCCCTAGCATAACACAGCTGCCTGTTAAAGGTAGCAGATGCTTCATCCAGTGACCTTGTAAGGAATAAGAGTTGTATCCTTCCCATGAACCCCACTCATGCAGCTCTGTGCTAAAGGCTAATGGTAGCAACATTTATTTTACCATGGAGTACAGAACAAAACAGGGGGGGGGGGGAGAATTCTTACCAACAGCTTCTTTCCATGTTTTAAATTTCAAGATGGGTTGGCTCTCTTTATGGGTGGTATAATTCCTTAATTTTCCTTTGTACATGGAGTCAAGAG
>JAHTLZ010000016.1:24980183-24991658 GCA_023846285.1 Phrynocephalus versicolor | reverse complement strand
GGGGACTTGTGGCCTCTTCCAAGCAGGGCAAGGGGTCACCACAACATGAGGAACTGTATTAAAAGGGTCACAGCATTAGGAAGGTTGGTAACCACTGGTTTAGAGTGTCACTGTTGTGAAGGACTTAACTAGCTGATTGACTTCCTTAGAGGAGTGACAGTACAGAAAGGAAGGCACTGAAGGCTGGTGGGTGAAATTGAAGAAAGAGGCACAGAGGCAGACACACAGGGACACCAAAGATAATTTAACTTTGAGCCCAAATGATTAGATGAGCTAAAAATGGTGTTTTTAATATAAAAGGCAAGAATAATAAAAATATGGACCCACCAAGAGGCAGTCCTCTGTGTTTTATATGGTAGTATAAGCTGGAATCCTAGAAATAAACATGAAACATTTAATGTATATACTCGAATATAAGCCTAGTTTTTCAGCCCTAATTTTGGGCTGAAAAAAGGGGCCCTCGACTTATATGAGGGTCACTACTTTTAACCACTGAGGCAAGTGCTTGTGTTGGTGGATAAAAGTAATTTTAAACATTGTGTGCCGCTTCTCATGACTCCCCTCTGCATCACAGGGGAGCGGCACAAGGTGTTTAAAATGACTTTTAGCCACTGACCCAAGCACTTGCATCAGTGGCTAAAAGTCATTTTAAACATCACACACCACTCCCCCAGCTCACAAAGGAGGAGCTGCCAGGCCCTGCTGCATTTCCCACCCTAGATTTATAGTCGAGTCAATATGTTTCCCCAGTTTTGGGGGGGTTAAATTAGGGGCCTTGACTTATACTCGGGTCGACTTATACTCGAGTATATACGGGTAACTGATGTTTGTAAATTCGACATTCTAGAATGCATTTCTCTCTCCAAAGGTAACTTAATTTCAAGCTTTCAATTCAGAATGTTGTTTGTCAAGCTTAAATAAAACTGGCAGTCTCTGATCGTTCCTGGTGTACCCCATTGTGAATGCCAGCTCCTAGCCTCTGATAGCACTTTGAAGTTCTAATTTAGTAATAGCCAGAACACACAGCTGAAAAAAAGATCTTCATTGCTGTTGGGTCTATTTTGCTGTTTCTATCTAGGCGAGTTTCCTGAAACTTATGAAGATGGAAATATTTCTGGTTTTGATGCCATTTGCTAGTGTTGGCTGTAGGGGAGTACCCTGCATGTGGTTTTGGATGCATATCCCCATCCTGCTGTAGCACAGGGCACCTCTTTATTTTCTAGCTCTCCAGGTATGATGTCCTTAGTTTACCTTCCATCTTGAGTCACCACCAAAGCCTTCCAGTCCTACGGAAGCCAAGCCATACCTGCTTGGCTACTTTTGCTGTCAGGAACTAGCTGTCTATGACAGGCGCATGGGTGACCTCTAGCTTGGGCATCTTATTGAAAAGGGCCAAGGACTGTTTTTCTCATTAACCCCGCAACGCTGCTGTCATGACCAGCTGATTCATGAACGCATTCGCTCCAAAGAGCATAAAGGAAGGATCCCATGTGTCTGTCTGCTGCGTGACATCTCGGGAAACTGTTGTGATCTACTGGGTCTCCAGGAAAGCAAACATATCTGAAAACAAGTACCACGGGGGAGAAATGTTGATTTTTCTGTATGAGGCCCCTGTGAAGCCTGGACACACATTTCCACATGTTATACATTTCCATATGTTATACATTTATGAAAAATAGAATTTGGAAATAATTTGTCGAGAAAGAGCAAGGTTATACCCTGGGGCAAGAAACATTATATTTTTAGAAAGAAACAGGGCATGTAAATTAAAAGGCGGGGGAGTCTAAAGGGTGGTGGGGAACACTAAATGCATTACATACTATCTTGATTTGAATGAGAGCTTATATTTTTATTTTTATTTTCAGTCTTCTCCTTTATTATATTATTGTTTCTTATTTTTAAAAAAATTAAAGGAAGAAAAAGAAACTAGTGATTTGTAATCAACTTCTTTTGCCAATAATGAAAGTGCAACTATATCACATTATGACTATAACTCAGTGATAATAGAATATCACTCATTTGCAGTGTAACTAACATTTTATTTACTTATATAGCTAGGAGAGTATTGCCTCAGTTATTGGTAGGGGGAAGACTGGTTTAAGTCTGACTTCTGCTGTGCTTCAGCCTGCCACCTCAACATTTTGTTGTGGTTGCTGAGGCATGACAAAGTGGGTGGAAGGTGTGTATGCTTTATCCCACAAGCCACCAGTTGGTAGCATTCAGATCTTTTCAACGCAACCAAAAAGTAATGGCTAATCACATTTGATAAATGAGGGAAACTGCTTTGTAAGAACACTATAACAGTAGCAAACTACTTTTAGGGATTTTTGAACTGTAGCTGCTTACTTTTAAAACATAACTGTGGTGTGGAAATTAAAAAGGCAAGCCACCCAATTGCAAGAGAAACTAGTAACCTGCCAGAACTAGCTGCAATTCTGTTGATTTTTCTGTGTTACTTGAATTTACATCCATACCTTCTTACTGTTTCTGTAGAAGCTACACATTCATTTCATACATTTAATTTCATAAATTAAAACATACAAAAGACTTCATCTCGGGCTGCTTGGGGTTTTGAGGGTGTCTGTTTTTATATGAGAAGGTCCACTACACTAAATTAAAAAAATAGTGACCAGCATCCTACTGTGGACTTACACTGATACAAGTGTAATTGCATAAATCATGGTGGCTAATTGTGCCACTAATGATTGAGTTGCCATTCATATTCCTAACTGTCAAATGGAAGAACTATATGCCATTATGTAGGGGGTGGATCTATTTCAGAGCTCCAAATTTGCTCACTAGAAATAATAATATTTTAGAAATTAATTTTCCTTTTGCAGAACTAAGGCATAATACATTTGCGTTTTAAACTGTCTTCACAAAATCTTTACAAAGCCATACTCTTTGTCCTTACTGTCAGCTGATTCTGTCCTCACTATCACACTAAAGATAACCAAGCATCTGATGTTTCTGTACTAATCATCAGCATGTACCGAATGAATTGGAGAAAGCCCAGCCAACTGCAACCAGATTATGTAATGTACAGAGAGCAGAGGCTTCAGGGACAATCTGGAGGAAAGGAAGGAAACCCAGTCCATTCCAGATGTTTTGTACAAGAGGTTCCATAAGATCTAACACACAGGTCAAAGATCAGGGATTATGGACATCATAGTTCAAAATGTTTAGAGAGGAAACTTGGTGCCTGGTGCCTATCAATTGTAGAAAGAATGGTTTAACACTGGAATCAATGTTGGTTGGATGGTGCATTGCTTCCAATGTTGGCTGTCATCTGTAAATAGTTTCCTGCCTCTGAATCAAGGTGGGACTACACATCAAATTATTGCAGCTATACAGTGAAACCTTGACTAACATGCTGCTTGACTTGCAGCCTATTTGACTTGCAGCAAGAAGGGGCCTGTTTGACTTGCACAGCTAGGAGCCCCAGCGCAAGGCCCCGGAATTGAGCGGCAGCCACGACTCAGCATCGTGGCTGCCGCCTCCAAACTGCTCCTGCCTTCTTCCTCTCCTCCGGCAGCAGCGGCTTCGGCAAGACAAGCTCCGAGCACCTGGAGCTGGTCCTCAGCCTCGCCGAAGCCGCCGCTGCCGCCGGAGGAGAAGAAGGGCCTGGAGCTTGGGGCTGGCCTCGCTGGTTAGACAGTCAGCTCAGTCTTGTAAAAAAACCTGGCTGCAGACGTCTGGTCCACAATGGAAGCATTTTAGTTGGGGAGCTGTACAGTTGTGGGCCTCTAATGGTAAGCATAGGGTTGTTCAGAACTTGGAATGTCAGGTTAAAAATCAGTAAAACTTAAATGTTAGACATTGTTGCTATGAACATTAAAAAGTGGTGGCGTATAACTTGTGGACTATAATTCCACTGCCTCCTCCTCTCTTTGAAGAGACATTTCATTTACATCCCCGGAAGGAATCTCCTATCCCAGTCAAATTTGTGTTAAATTGCTGTTTTCAGGGGTCTTTTTCATCATCTGGAACGGATTAATCCACTTTCCCATTACTTTCTATGGGAAAAGTTCATTTGACTTAAGGCATGTTTGACTTATGTCTAGACCTCCGGAATGGATTAATGACGTAAGTCAAGGTTCCACTATCCACTGTATGCTTTTGAAGACAGGCACCCCTGGCATGAGCCTTTCGTCTTACGACTGCTAGCATCAGCAGCACTATAATTAGAAGCCACTTTTTCCCTGTCATGAGCAACACATTAAAGTCCTATTTTAGTTTCCAAAGTGTCCACTAGTATACTAATTTTTGTTAATGAGCCTAATGAAAAAGAGACAAAGTACTACGGCACCCTCTTGCCAAGCGTTACTTCTAATGAATCCAGAATCAGCTGCTCCAGGCTCTTCTAATTCCGCAAATGAGCTGTGGCACATACAAACTGTACTTGGCAACAGCTGGAAAAAGGCAAGTTATATAACTGGGTGCATTTCCAAGCAGTTACCAACTGTGAATTAATTTGTCTCAAACAGAGCCATGCAGCCTGCAGTCGACTAAGAAACAAAATTCAGGTGTGTGGTAAAAAGGGTGAAAAACCAGTACTAAATATTTCTGTTGAGTAAAAAACATGTTTTATATAATCATATAATAGGTGTGATAGAAATCATTGGGGCAATAAACATTTTCAAAGCAAACAAGAAAGTTTTTTAAAAGGGAGACATAACTGGAATGTAAATTCTCTTATTTGCCATCTTCTCCAAGAAAATACCATATTTTTCCATCCATAAGATGTTCCCCCGTAAAAGACGCACCCTCCCCACTTTTCCAATCCAAAATTACAGTTTTGCAACTCCACAGTTCTCACTTTGGCTTACTTTCGTGTATAAGTCTAACAATTTTAGACAAAATAGTCTTATACACAGAAAAATACTGTAATTAAGGTGGAACTGTTTAATTCTAAAACTTTATGGAGCAATGACTCAGATTGCCTTCAAGGCATTAAACAGATAGGTAAAATAATGAACACTATCAGATAATGAAACCCAGAGTTCTTGAAAGAATGGCCATGGTGCTCAATGAACCTGATAAAACTAGTAGACAGGGCGTAAAAGGAGATCAGAATACCTGAATCATTATATCATAATGGCAAAAAAAACTTACAAAGACTTTATGCACAGCAGCCATAGTTCAGGAGTAAACATGGGTTTTACTTCTGAGAAGTCCCCAGTACTATGTGAAATTGCTGTAGTAAAGATCATGGAAAGCCATGTCCAATCAATATAGACAATTCTCACTTACAGAAATGAATATCCAAGGAAACTTAATCCAAGGAAACTCCCTGTTTTGGGAACTGGCTCCTGAATACAGAAGCCTTAGAAAGTTCCCCAAGCAAACTATAATTCTTGTTATCAGCCCAAGAAGAAGAAGAAGAAGAGGAGGAAGAGGAAGAGGAAGAGGAACAAAGGAACAAACAAACAAACAAACATTGAAACAACAAAAGAAAGCATGCACTGGCACTTAGAAGTCTAATTGCCATAAAATCTATATTAAAATATAGAAGTCTTTAAGGTGATACGTTTTTGTCTTTTTTAATTTTTTTATATTTAATTTTTTTTTTACTGATATGCTGCCACAGACTAACACTGCTACCTCTTCTAATTCTAGCTAGTGTCAAAGAAGACATTCGTGCATGACAACAGGGAGTTTTAATGCATGCCCACCTTTGTAATGAAAACCTTAATCTATCTAATCAAGGGGCAGCTGGAGACCACAAGCTTCTAAAAAATTCCATACTTCATGCAAAAAAGACACTGTTTAGTCTAGAAATCAACCCTAATCTTGCTCTGTTCTTCCGCAATGCTCTCAACAGTATATGATACTATATTCAAAACAATTGGTTAGACATGACAGAGAGCACGGTGTATGTATGAAACTAAGAAGGCTGACCATAAAACCCGTTAAGATATATTTGCCGTCCCTGTTTTTGTCGTTGAATGATCTGTCTGTCTCTCTTCTGTCATGTCAGATGGATTTGGCAGATCTCCCAAACTGACACAAATATTTGTACATTTGAGCTGCAAAGGTGACACATGCTGGGAATAAGAAAAACAAGTGCTGACCAAGTTCTAATCACTGATTGGAAGCAACAGCTAGGATGACTGCCCTTGCTATTCAGAGAGGGGGTGGAGCTTGGGGATGGGAGGGGCTAGAGAGGAAGTCTTCATGGACGTGGGGGTGGGGGTGGCTGGCTTGGCCTGAGCTCCCCCTTTCCAAATAAGTGCTCTTATCAAATGATTGATAAGCTCCCTATTGTTCACAGAGACTGGCAAAACATCTCAAGAGTATTAGGCAGGGGTCTTTCCTATCCCTACCTTGGAGATTCCAGGGACTAGAAGGTGGGCCTTTCTCTATGCAAAACTTGCCGTACTATGGAGGTAACATCCCTGGTTTGGTGTCTTTCTGTATTGGATCATTCAGACAAACCAGTTCCACTTGCTTCCCAACTGATGATGATGAGAGCCAGTGTATACTAAGGGAGGAAAAGTACATTCCCTCCCAGGACAGAAAGCATATCCTTTACTGTATTGTGCAAGGGAATCTTAGGGTGTTTGCTGTGTGCCCTTGTATACTTTATACATGTCCACACATTGCATCCCCACGCAAGGTTTAAGTGGGTGGATGGTGGGCTTCAGGCGTCAAGAGAATGCTCAGGTTTTGCTCAAAAGCAAGAAAGTCCCTTAAAGCAAAATAAAAAAGATGCAAGAAGAAGGAGAGGCACTGTGCTTCTTTCAGGGCTGGTCCCCAACATTAGGAAGCGGTTCCATCGCAGACTCTGAGCAAACCACACCTCAGATCAAACCCTGCAGTTGCCCTTAAGGCACATTATTTAAAACAATTGATGGAGAAACATTCCAGTGCCCTCCCTCAGTAGTCAGTTGAGGCAAATGCCAGTTGAGGCAAGTTCCAACAACATCTCTCTCAATACTCATCACTGTTTTTACCCCAGGGCCGAGAGCAAGGTAGCCAGCCATTAAGCTCAGCATTTTAAAAATGCCTTGCATTCATTACATTAGGAGTAGTTTATCAAGAAAAGCAGTCTTGCTGCTTAATTAACACGTTATAAAACTAATTCTTAACTAAAAGCTGTGGAAAGAGATGTGAGCTAATCCATGCCTTTGATCATTAGCCAATGCCTTTGTTTTCTGTTGATTTGAAATTAAGAGAGCTGGGTACCAGGGATAAGTGTCAAAAATGTGCAGCCATTAATACCCATTCTCTGCCCAAAAACTACTCCTTTCCAGTCTGGGAATGAACAGCTCAAAAGGAAAGAATCCTCCTGGTACAAACACCACTTTTAATCCTGCACGCAAAACCCGAAGGTTAGGTTGTGCTTCCTTAGCAAAGTAGGTCATAGACCTTCTATGCCTTTCACCTTGACCTAAGGTCTAACAGCAAAACCCCAACAATACAAGGGGGATGGTTGCCCTCAGTCTCCAACTCAAAGGCTGACTTGAGATGCACACAAATAGCCACAAAAAGCAACATCTGAATTACTACACATCTGAACTACAGCAATATCCTGCTGAGAGGGTATACAACAACCTGTATACTGTATATCTCAAGCTTGTCTGGAAGAAAGGAATGAAGTACAGGGCAATTAAAAGTTGGTGCTGCAATATCATAGACTCAGTAGTAGGGTATAGCAGTGGTCTAGCAGAAATATGTGTGCAGGGGTGGAGGACCAGCATTTCCTGATTAGCTTGGATGATCATGTCATCTTCTACCACCAAACGCCCAGCTTCTCTGTAAACTTAGATGCAGTCCTCATGCACTACTTCTTTTGTACTCTATGTTAGGATTGCTTAGTCTTGAGTAGGTGATACATACCCATTAGCTTTACAAAAGACCTGCTCCTGATGAAGACAAACATTCTAGAAATGGCTTATTGATCAAGAAGCAGGGTGAGGGTCACCCAAAGGAACATGTGGCGAAAAGGGTTTGGCATTAAATTTACACATTCTAAATTAAACAGATACATGCAAATACTGTTATAATTCGACAAAATCACTTTAACTAGAAATATAATACAAATCACTGGGTGCAGAAGACCAAATGGCTACCTTGCACCCCAGTGTTGGGAGATAGGTGGCCTATAAAGAAAATGAAGCATAATGTGTAATAAGTCACTGAAATACCTCCTTTCCCAAACTCACTGATCCATAAATATATGTGAAGAATATATTTCTAGAGTTGGCAAATCAATGATACCATGCAGTGGTATCTAATGAAATATAACATCCACTAGAGTAGTTACAGTGCTTTCCGAAGGCAAATAGCATAACTTGCAGTTGCTTGTTGCTGGCAGCTAAAGAGTCCCGCTAGGAGTCTTTCAACATTTGGTCTTATTATTATTTATGCTTAGATTTGTTTAGACTTTGGGTCACTTCTTGTTACTTTTATATTCTACAGTTTTATTCTTTGTTCTGTGTTTTCTGTTCTGTTTTGCTTCAGGGTGCTCTTTTGTTTTCTTTCTGCCGATTGTTTTGTTCCGTTATCCTTCTTTATTGCCTGGTGTCATTTACAAACAATGAAATTAATGTTTCAAAACTATACATTAAACAGGACTGATACATTTTTGGCCTTTGGGTTTATGCTGCATCCTGATTAAATTTGGCTGTGGAGCAGGATAGCCGAGAGAAAGGTCTAAGCATTTCCCTCAAACATGGTCACTTGAATAAGCAGATGGGACATCTAAAACAATAAACTCAACTATAGCTATAATAATCCCACATATTTCCAATAATTTTGGTGAACAAACTTGTGCAATGAATGCAAAGCAGACCAGCTGTTGCCTGTGCAACAGCAATTTCTAAGTATGCTGCCGGAAGCTGGCAGCCTTCTGTGCTGATGGGATAGGATGACGTGTGTGTGTGTGTGTGTGTGTGTGTGTGTGTGTGTGTTGTGTCGTTACAGTCATGGCCAACTCTCTGTGACCCCATGTCCACGGAGATTTCTTGGCAGGAACACTGGAGTGGATTGCCAGTTCCTACTACAGGTGCCTACAGTACAGTGGTAATTCGTTCCAAATGAAATTCTGCTAAGCAAATTTTCCTTTATACAAATTTCCCATAGGAATGCATTGAAAACAGAGTAATCCCTAATTGCGACCATTTTTATGTTGTATGGATTTGCCCCATAGGCGATTCTGTTAAGCAAATTTCCCCTATCTCTGGATATTTTTTTTAATGTATTTGAACAATGCAAGCTTTTACAGATGCCAGTGGTGACATGCACAAGGAAGGGGAAAAGCAACAAGAGGAAGGTCATAGAAACTAGCTTCAGGATGTGCTGCCACATAGTCTGGTGGGAAAGAGTAATGCAACGAGGGGGGGTGGACTCCATTTAGGGCTCTTCTTCTCCCATGCACTGGTGCTTGATGGCAAATGCTGACAGACTCCAGCAAAGCATTCTAACAGCCATTTAAAGTACTACAGCCCCTAAAATGTAATACGCCATAGGCAAATCCTTCTGATTGATACAGAGAGAAATTGTTTCATTAATTTCTCAGCGTTATTTCCCCCTGCAGGTAAATCATTAACAACTCTCAGCAGAATCGCACATGCATCCCTTTCCATCACAAATGCTAAATCCAAAAGAAGCACTGAAAATGAATTATATAGATGCCTCAATCAGATATAACCCATGTGATAGATAGAAACTCATTTATTATTGACATTCATTTGCATTTCATAATAAAAATGTTCTTCTTGTTGTGTCCCATCAAATCAATTCCGACTTATGGTGAGCCTTTTCAGAGTCTTCTAGGTAGAGACAGCTCAGATGTGTTTTACCATTCCCTTCTTCTGGGGGCACCCTGGGACAGGGCAGCGACTGTGCAGCTTGCCCAAGGCCACACAGCCTGGCTCTGCTCACAGGAAGCGGAAGCAAAAGCAAAGTGTTCTGCTTAGATACCACCCCATGGCACTTCAAGTACTCTCTGGGTGGTTTAGAGTTTAATTATGTAGGCTACACATCCTCCCCTCCCCAGCAAGCTGGCTACTCATTTTACCGACCCAGGAAGGATGGAAAGTTGAATCAACCATGAGTCGGCTACCTGGGATTGAACCCCAGGTCGTGACCACAGTTTTAGCGGCAGTACAGGCATTTAACCAATGTGCCATGAGGCACTGTTGGGAATTGAACTCACACAACTTCTGGATCCACAGCCAGATACTTAAAGCACTGAACTTCACTTGTTATATATCTGCTGATTACCGTACAAACATTACAATCTCAGCTTAGGCCTAGACCTTTTATCTCACAACAGTATTTATCCCCCTGTAGGCCCAGAGATACCAAATAAGATTTGTATTGTTGTAGTTAGTGGTTAGATCTGAATTAAGACTGCCTCTCTTGTTAGCCAGGTGGCGGGTGATGGATAGGCAGAATGCTGCATAAAAATGTTAAAAATCTGCAGCTGAATCTACTGAATACTCCACCCAGGATTGCATAAATATTGAGATGAAAAGAAGCAAGAATATGTAGTTTTAAAAGAATGTCCTTTTTTTGTCTACAATTTCAGTAAAACAGAATGATTCATTCCTCCAATCACAATGAGAACGTTCCCTGTCTCTCTTATTTTTAAGGGAGGTGGCTATTTTGATCTTAAAATATCAGACATGTTTCTAATAAAGTAGAATGACAATATGATACCTCTGTTATGACCAAAACCTTTAAAACCGACTGCTTGCTGTTGGCAGCTATATTATTTCATAATATTACATCTGCTGAAAACTAGAAACCTGGGTCATCTCAGTTTTCCACGAGGCAGCTATATAAATCTTAGAATATACCACATAAAAATTTCCAAAACAATTTTCTGTATTTCATCTGTGTGTGCCTTTGTTTTTTAGGGTTTTGGACAGAGGTTGTCTACTTGTTTTCAGTGTGGAAGACACATATGTTCTATCCCTTCACAAAATTCTCCCCAAGATCAACTGTCTTTCATCTGGCATAAGGCAAGTGCTAAAATCCTCTTTTGGGGTTGGAGTATTCTGCCATTTCCCACACTCGTAGCAGCAAGATGGAAGGCAAGGAAGTTCATCATTTCCTTATCTTCCTTTACGGTTTATGACTTAAACTCTTTCTCTCCCTTATTGGCTAGCTAGAGGTCAAGAGGGAGTTCAATCTAAAGGTTTCCCTGTTCCACCTTCGCAGTGCTCCAGTCCCATAAATTTACCAAATGGCATTCCAACACCAGAAACTTGAGGGACACCAGAATTTTATTTAAGGTTTGGAGAAGATGTTGTTGTATCAACCCCTCCCTCTGTGCTATTATGTCTATGGCTTATAATGCAAAACATCTAACAAAAGCCAGTTTTTGTAAGAAGGGAAATGTACTGCCTATGAACCAGCCAAAGCTGAGTATCTTCTGCAGGCTTTTCAGCACAATACTACTACTACTACTACTACTACTACTACTACTACTACTACTACTACTACTACTACTACTACTACTAC
>JAHTLZ010000016.1:24947121-24970585 GCA_023846285.1 Phrynocephalus versicolor | reverse complement strand
ACTACTACTACTACTACTACTACTACTACTACTACTACTACTACTACTACTACTACTACTGATGGCAATGTTATTAGGAACAGCATATATTCTACGAAGATATCGCCAGTCATCCTAGGCTCTTGGAAAAAGGCTGATCATTGGAGAAGGCCAACTCCATCTTAACACCTGGCAGCTGTGTTCGCCAGATGATGATGATGATGATGATGATGATGATGACAACGACGTCAACGACAATGACGACGATGATGGCAACCACGACGACGACGAGAACAGCACCAGCACCAGCAGTAGTAGTAGTGGTGGTGGTGGCTGTAGCAGCAGGATGCATGTGAAATGAATTGATTTAGGAGTTCACATTGAATGGATTGCCAAGAGAAATACAAAATGAAATGTGGAACAAAAAATAGTAGTAGCCCTTCCTCACCCCCCCCCCGCCTCCAGCCAGTTGGATTTATTGTGAAGTTAGCATGGAGGGGAAACAAAATAATCACTAGTGGCCATGTTGTTGTCAAAGCCCATTTCTCCCTGCAAAATTGCAGAGGAGTAGAGATGGGCACAACTCAGCGAAATTTTCATTTTCATTTTCGTTTTTCGTTTTCGTTACGAAAATTTTCCAGAAAACAAAATGAAAACGAAAACGAAACGAAATTTTTTTGCCGTGTTTTTCGTTTTCGTTACAGCAGACACATTGCATTGAAAGAATGCTAACGAAAACGAAAAATTTTCGTTTTCGGTTTGTTTGTTTTTCATTTCGTAACGAAAACAAAAACAAAAAATGCGGAAAAACCCCGAAAAACGAAAACAAACCGAAACAGACCCCTAAACGAAAAACGAAAAATTATTTTTTTTGAGTCGTGCCCATCTCTACAGAGGAGTAACTCAGAAACATTTTGCTGTTGTGAACCCAGGCTTACTGGGCAAACTCTGTGGTCCAGAGGCTGCTTTCCTAATCCTTGGAGTCTCTGGTGCTTGCCTAGACCTCCAGATGAAACAATGGATTAAAGAGAGGTTCTGTTTTTGTCTTTTAAAGACAGAATTATATGTTTTTATTATATGTCTTATATGCAGTATCCACCTTGCTTCAGAGGATCCCACACAGAGATGTCATTGGGACCTTTCCCCCTCTGAAGGATGCGAGGATCACAAAATTGGCCTTCTCAGAGACGACAGGATTCTCACTCCACATTTAAGAACATTTAATTTGAAAACAAATCTCAAAAATGAAACCATTGTGCTATCTTGGCTTGTTCTTAGCAACTTGTCATCGAGCCATCTAACATAGAGTTGCCCTCCTCCCGGCCCCATCATAATAATTATTTCTGAATACTATCATTTATGACAACTTGTCCAAGAGTCAGCCTGTCCTCTGCTGTTAATTTTGTTCCAGTTTTATTGTATTTTTTATTGTGCTTGCATTTTATTGCTTCATCCCTATTTTATGAACCACTTAGGGACCTTCAGGTATTTGAAAGCATAAATAAAACATTTCTTTGCATGATATAAAGTGTGCAGATGGCACATTTTGTTTACTTCCTACTGATCCTTACCAACAACATGTAATATAACAATGTTTAAAACTACTACTATTAGAGGCACTATTCAGATTGAGGTCAATGTACTATATGCTTAGAAGTTGGAATAATACTAATAATACTAATACTACTACTACTACTACTACTACTACTACTACTACTAATAATAATAATAATAATAATAATAATAATAATAATAATAATAATAATAATAATAATAATAATAATAATAATAATAATAATAATAATAATAATAATCAATTACAACTCCCAAAATTATCCTAGTCCATCTTGCTGGTTTAGAAACTCTGGGGTTACAGTCCTGTAAAATAATGTTTCATATCTCTGCTTGTATCAAATTACTGAATATTTGACTAGAGGCATATATATGATAAAAAAAAATCTGTAAAAAAAAATCTACAGAATCACTAGTGGTGTTGGTGGGAGGAACACCAGTCTATTTCACTGAACTGGCTCCCATTATGTAAGGTATTAATTTGATATCATATTTCTTACTTACTTTCTTTTTAAAACATATTTTCAGGATAAATATATTTCAGTCTCGAGAAGGGCACATCTGGTTTAAATAATCAATATATAAATATGTGAACAAAGTGAAAAAAATAAAAAATAGGAAGAAAGAAAAGTATAAACAAAGGCTACTTGTAGTCATTTTGTAGTAAATGAAGCCATCTTGTGGAAGAAAGCAGAATAGCAAAACTTGTAAGTCAGTTTATTAGTATGCAGGTGTATAGAACAGAAAATGAAAATCAGTGGAAGAAGGCGGGTGGGAAATTATCTTCAATTTTTTAAACTGGCAAAATGAAGAGAATTCTGCCCTCTCTTCTTTCACACACAAAGACTAAGGCAATATAAAACTCATTAATATGGTCAATAATTATTATTTTCCTCACATTTCCCTCCTCTTTAGCATAAGGGAACCAACTACCTCAAGAGGTGGTGAGTGCTCCCACACTGGAGGCACTCAAGAGAAATTTGGACAACCACCTGGCAGATAACCTTTTATTTGTATTCCTTTATGGAGCAGGGGGGTCGGACATGATGCCCTTCTGGGCCCCTTCCAACGTCACTGTTCTAGGATTCTATGATAATCTTGCCAACACATATCTGATCATAACTTGTGAACATCTGGAGCTGTCACTTTACCATTATTTTATTCACAAACGATGGTCCGTACTCTAAAATCCTTCTTCTAAACTAATAACCTTATTCAAACTTATCCTAACAATTCTCAGCTTATAGTTGAAAATGGCATACTAGATGCAACACATGACTGTATTGTGAACATTTTATAAAATGTAAGCAAAGTGGAGGCCTGCACTGAATTCTTTCCTTTGGATTAAAGAAAACAGTTCCACCCAGGATCAGCTTGTTTCCTTGTGTGTGTGTGTGTGTGTGTGTGTGTGTGTGTGTGTGTGTGTGTGTGTGTGTGTGTGTGTGTGTGTGTGTGTGTGTGTGTGTGTGTGTAAAGCTAATGGTTCTTGATTGCCACTTCAAGACAAAGCCTCTCTCAGATATTTTGCATTACTGCTAGGATACCTTCCAACAAGATACTTCCTCTGGGGAAATCCATTTACCTCCCAGCCCATGGGATGACAAGAGCTATGCTCAAGTAGGGAGCGGAGAATGACATAGTCCCTGCTAAACAGAAAATCCTGAGGGTTGACTCTGCTGAGCCCTCACTCTGCTACATCACTGTACACTGGCTGAGGCTAAGCAATCATACTTGCAAGTGAAGCCTCTGAATAACTGTTCACAAAACAAATTAAACTAGATTATAAACTGGTCAAGTTGTGAAAAGCCTGTGCTGGGACAAATCAGAGATTTTCAGTCGTTAAGGATTTCCCTCTTCTAATGATAGGCTATTTGTAATATATCTTTCAATCCTGAGAAATGCTGAGAAAAAGTGATTAGGCACGACTGATGGATGGCCCAGTCCAGGGAGAAGAAAGCACCGCCATTAATCTATAGGACTGCAAGAACAATTCCATAAGTTCATGCATTATAAGCATGCAAGCTGAGGAGATCCTAGGAGCTATCCAAGACAAGTGCTAGGTGCACTCTCTCCCTGTCAAGTGCTAGTTAGAATCTGAGGAATGCAGATGGATATCAGATTTTGGCAACACGAGTGGGGCAGTTTAGGATACTAAAATGGTGGAGTATTTTCAAGAAACAGCTTTCTTGTGCTTATCTATTCTGTTGTGTGTAGGGGGTGTTGTGTTTGGCATGAGCCCTTCCTTTAGTACAAATGAGGAATTTACCTCTAAAGCAGGGTCAGGGAACCTTTGGCTCTCCAGATGTAACTCCCAAATTCCAAGCCAGTATTACCAATGATAAAAGTCTCTGGGAGGTATGGACCACCCCTGCTCTAAATCATCTAATAATTGGTCAAGCATCAAGGGAGGAAAAAAGGTCACATAAAACAGTGACCTTGGGTAACATTTGGATGCCAAAGAACATGTGCAGAACTCCATGGGAACCTGACAGTAGCACTGAAAGTGGTGACAGTCCCAGGTTTGGGATGAGGCTTGCCTGGGAACCCTGTAGTGACTATCTATGCCAGTGTTCTCTGTGGGGTCCCCCTCTTCTTTTTTTCTGCTACCAGAAACAGAGAGAAAAATGCAGACTTTGAGAAAGAATCCTAGACTTAGACACAGTTTTAACACCAGCCTTACTTGTTGCCCCATCAGAAGAGCACCTGGCTGATATCAATTAGCCACAAAGAATCTCAATGCCTGGCAGTCTACATCTTTTGCCAAGAATGTACTTTTGGTACAATGCTTTGATAAAGATGGCTTGTCATCAAAAGCTTAGCTTGCATTTTTTGTTTGTTTTATTATTGTCCCATAAAGGTACCACCTACCCTAGTTTTACATTTGTTTTTTGCGGTCATACAGCTCAACCCCCTTTTTACTTCTAAAGCAGTGGTTCCCAAACTTCTTAATACCACAACCCTTTAATACAATTCCTCATGTTGTGGTGACCCCTTGCCCTGCTTGGAAGAGGCTACAAGCCCCCTTTGGCAGGCCACTGCTGTAGGTGCCATGGAGAACTTCCATCTACAGGCACCCTCAGCCAATGACAGGCTCTGGTGCCATTGACTGACATCCCCTCCAACCTATCAAGGTGTAACTCACTTCCCTCCTTCCTCCCCCTCCTTCTCCAGACCCAAGTCGTTTGTGCCTTTTTCTTCATTGGCTCATGGCGACCCCTGTGAAATGGTCGTTTGACCCGCAAAGGGGTCCTGACCCCCAGGTTGGGAACCACTGTTCTAAAGAATGCAGACAGCAACCCTTCAATGAGGGTTCCCTTTTGGGGGGGCATTACAGAGGTTGTACAACTGAAATATTGAACAACAAGAACTGGGGTTAGACTCAGGAGGCCCTTGGCAGGTGCTCGAGGATGACACCAATAAAAAGCAGTGAGGTGCAATCATGTGGGGGGTGATAACTACATTTCCCTTCATTTCAGTGTGAATATATCATTTTCTCAGCATAGATGCATGACTCGTTTGGATTGTTTGCAACAAAGGAACAAAGGAAAAGAAAAATGAAAGCAATGAGGAAGAGTAAACACCCTTGAACAGGGCCATGATATGGTGTTGTGTGACTAGAATCCTCATCAGCCAAAAAGAAGGCAGGTAATGATGAGCAAGGCAGGTAATCCCTCTCACAGAATGTCCCACTTCACTCAACATGTGTATGTCCCCTACCTGAAGCAGTTTGTTATTAGAACAAATATGCCAGCCTACCTGCAGTCTTTGAACAGAGGGTGCATCTATTCTCCCTTCCCTTCCCTGGGTTAGATGTCAGAGCATCCTGAGGACCTATCCTGAGGACCTCTTGCAGCTCCCACCAGAGAATTAATTCATCTGTACACCTGTTTTAACACATTTGGAAGAGCCAAAAGAGGGCAGAAGACCTCTTAAGAGAATATCTGAATACTCAAGCTTTTGAACTGTGAGCTGTCTAAGGAATTGGAAGAGGGTACTGATTTTAATGCTTTGTTGTTCTGAGTGTGACTCCAACACTGCAGGATTGGTTATTAAGATGGATATGCCTTTAGAACGTATGCCAATAATATGTACTAATTGTATGATAATTGTGTGCTGTCAAGTCAATTCTGACTTATGGTGAACATTCTTAGGGCTCCCCTGGTAGAGATTATTCAGAAGGGGCTTACCATTCTCTTCTTCTGGGGGACACTGTAGGACTGTATCGGTTGCCTAAGGCTCTATTCACAGGCGGGGAATTTAACTCCCAAAACTCCATAGTACAGCCACCTCCCTAAACCAACGGTATAGAGGATTACTTTCTCATAGTTGCTTTTGTCGAATTAATCAAAATTTTATTGCACTTATTTTTTTATTAGATGAACATTTCTTATAAATTCCTTGTTCCCCCAACCCACAAAAATAAATACAAGAATCCAAATATAGCCCTTCCAGTGCTACTTTTTATTCCCTGATTTCTCATTATAGTTATAGCTTCCTAACTATGAGCCAGTAATAACAGTTGTTTGCCACCACATGGTTATTATTGTTAACATTCTTCAGATGAGACAGGAAAGGTACTCTACTCTTAGAGCCTTATGTAAGATATCCAAGAAGTGAGACATGAGCAGGAGCAGATGTTTTTTAATCCTTTATTTTCCCTGGGTTGATTTCTGTAACTTAAGGGCATTTTTCTCCCTGAAACTTACTACTGAGAAAATTATTCCAGACATTCTGCTGTTTCCAGCTAAAACCATATTATAAACCACACAAAGGCACCTGTTTTTAAAATGGAGGCAGCATCTATGCTGCATATGATGGAAACACTATTGGATGGAGTATGGAAATTAACAAGGTGGCTTTCTTACTTTTTATAATGATTATTTTTAAAAATGTTCTTGTTGCATTAAGTTTTATTAATTGACAATTCACTGTCCCTCAGCTTCAATTCTCCTCATTCCTCTAGAGGTATCCCAAGAGGAACCTCTCCTACAAAGCACTGTTAAGAGCCTCTTAAGGATTATTGTGGATGGAAGTTCATGCCTATATTAATAAAGTTTTGGGGAAATCTGTTATTTAAGGATATTCATGTTATCTTAAATTATATCCCCACTGTATGGGGTCTAACTAAAAGTCAACGAAACTGGATTTTGAGAGCTCTCATGGTGGCAAAAAGACTTATATTAAAGGCCTGGAAGGATAACCATCCTCCACCCTTCACACAGTGGTCAGAAGATCTGCGACAACTAGCCTCATTTGAACGAATATCATATAGAAAGCAACTACAAGAGGATATCTATATAGATATATGGAAGCCCTTTATTGACTCATTGTAAATATATAAGGCAATTTATAATGGATGTATTATATGATCTAATGATGTATTGACCTTTGCTTTTTGTCTGCTTGTTTTGTGTCTTTAAATGTTTTTATTTAATGTAGTTTATGCTATAGTATTATGTTAAATTTTCAAAAAGTAAAAAAAGTCAAAAAAAGAGCCTCTTAAGGATTTCCATATTTGCATATTTGCATAGATGGGCCCTAATGTCATCTCACAAAGCCATCCTCTAAAGGTGACCATATCTAATATGGTTCAGTGAGCAGCTGTGGGGGGTGGGTACCTGTAATTTGCCCCTTCCCCAAAAGGCTTTCCTGCTGCCCTTCCAATAAACACCTTTTCCAAAACTTGCCTGTTGTTTTAAAATCAAGTTAGCATTTTAACATCTTTTAAAGCACCTCAATATATGTTTTTTTCTCCTGTTGGTACTATTTTATTCATGCTGGGTTTATTTAATCAGATTGTGCTGTGTGAGGGCTAGGAACGGTATAATCGATGCAGTGCTGAAAATTTGCATTTTTGTTCAAAATTTTACTCCATGTTCTGTAAAATCCTCCAGAGACATTAGCGAAGTGCTGAAAACAAGCAAATAAAATCAGCAAGGAATAAAATCACATCCTTCTCCAAATTAAATTCATCATTATCTTATGCAGGAAAAGCGATGGTTAAGGTTTTACAACAAATGCTTTTATCATATATGAAGTGAGAAATGCCTGATGTTAAAACTGGATTCAGAAAAAGGAGAGGCAATAGTACCGGTAAGTATATCACAGGCCTGCACAACCCGTAGACCCCATGCAACTAGTCTCCGCCTCACAACCCACCACCATTTTCAGGGGGGATTTTTTTTCCAGGGGGAACCTTGGTGGGTGGGGGGCGGAGCAGCTGTGCACACACAAGCAGCACTGGGAACCTTGATGGGAAGGTGGGCGGCCAGGGCTCTGCTACTGCTGCCACCGCTAGCACCGTGGAACTTGGGAAGTGGGGCGGGGGCGGGGAGAGAGTGCACCTAGCGCGGGGATCTTGGTGGGTGGGCAGGCTCATATCTCCTTTTTTTAAAATGTGCACCTTCGTCCAGTTGAGCAGGTTGAGGGTGAAGATGCACCTTTTTTGAAGAGGAGATTCAAGCAGCCTGGGAATTTACCGAGGCAAGCAGCGGTGGCGGATCTGATCCGCCACTGCTGCTTACCTCAGTAACCTCCTGGGCTGCTCAAATCTCCTTCTTCGGAACCTCACCCTCCTCCCCATTCACAGCAAAGGGGAGGAGGGGGGAGGCTCAACCTGTTTGAATTTGTTGCCACACCAGCAAGGGTGCTTTTGCCATGCCAAAATCAAACAAATCCAGCATTCCCCCTCCTCCAGTTCTCCATGAAGGGGAGGAGGGGGAAGGCTCCTTGTGCCACACCAAATTCAAATGTCGGGTGGGGGAAGGGAGAGTGTGTGCGCTCACACACCCACACTTGGTGGGGAGCCCGCGGGGACGTACAGGGTGCAGGCAGGAACCCGTGGGCTGTTCAAAGTTGGACAGCCCTGGTATAATATATACAGTATGTTGTCTACTATTGTGTACCAAAGAATTTAAGAACAACATCACTTT
The DNA here is from genome assembly GCA_023846285.1 of Phrynocephalus versicolor. Lineage (NCBI taxonomy): Eukaryota > Metazoa > Chordata > Lepidosauria > Squamata > Agamidae > Phrynocephalus > Phrynocephalus versicolor. Next base: position 24,962,102 of record JAHTLZ010000016.1, on the reverse strand, counting down.
GTGCTATATAGAATACAGTAGAACAGAACAGAATAGCACTTTATTGTACAGGGGTATTGGTCAGTTTGGTAACATTTGTCACCATCCTAAATTTACCCTTTGCTGCTTCTACATTATTTTCAATTTTTATTTACCATACAAATTCTTTTCAGGAAGAATTGTCTGAATAGTTGCAAAATGTCCTTTGGCTCATACCCATGCGAGTCCTCCATCTGGGAGTATTTAGGATGTCTCTAGTACAGTTACTTTTTAGGACCATAGTTCCCAGAATTCTGAAAATTGTACTGTACATAAGTTATTTCCTGTTTCTAATCTATTTTTGTTAAAAGATACTAGAAAGTCCCATTTTAAAGATAGTGCATATGACAGTGTATAATTCAAATTATTTTTTTCATATTTGTTAATATGTTTCATATTTGCTAATGTATCATACATCAGATCTACTGTATCATACGATCATAAGAACATAAGAACAGTCTTGCTGGAACAGGCCACAGCCCATCCATTCCAGCATTCTGTCTCATATAGCAACACACCATTTGCTTCAGGGTATTCCCAAGCTGATGTCTTCACCTGCTTACAATTCTCTGCAAATGGCACTGAGAGATATCCTCCCTATCTCTCCAACCCAGAGGTTTTCCTTAGGCATCCATAGTGATAACCATGAACTTGCCTAATCTTTTCTTAACTTGCCAAGGATAACAGCTGTCACCACTTCTTCTGACAGGGAGTTCCATAGACCAGTGATCCTCTGGGTGAAAAAGTACTTTTTCTTATTTGAGATCTAGCAACCAAAAGTTTCATGGAGTGCCCCCTAACTCTAGTGTTGTGTGATAAGGAAAACAGTTTTTCCTTATCTACTTTATCCACACCATGTATGATTTTATAAACTTCAATCAGGTCACCTCCTAGGTGCCGTCGTTCAGATGGTAAGGAAAGTGTTCCAGTACCCTAATCATTCTGGTTGCCCTCTGCACTTTTTCCATTTCCATAATATCCTTCTGAAGGTATGGTGACCAGAACTGTACACAATACTCCAGATGGGGCCTCACCATAGATTTATAAAGAGGCAAAATGACACTGAATGGCATATTTGGGAAATAAACAGGACCAATGAGATTTCCAACTTAACTGTGCTATCTTATTTTAACAAAATAACTTTGAACATCTGCTTTAGTTTGTTACAAAATATACCAATTTGATCTGGTGCATGTGGTACATCTGATAGACACAATGTGTCTCTTTAATTCCATTATCACCAGTAATTCCCAATGGCTTTTATAAAAGAAGAGACAAAGAACTAATTCCACAACTAAGTGGCATATTATACGGACATTTTTATTTCATAACATTATATTTTATAGCTAACCATTCCAGTATATAAAACTGGGTAGCTTTTATGCCCATCAAAATGCTGTCTGATCAATTAACATTCCCCACTTATTCCATCTGTAAACTGCAGTCAACACTTGTCCTTTGGGAACTGGAGGAAGTCTACAAGATCATTATAATAGTGACAGATGGTTCACATTCTGTCTCTGTTAATCTGGGCTAGAGTTCAATTGGCAATTTAGAGGTGAATGATTCTATCCTATTAGGAGTCTCTTGAGCCATCTTGTGTCTAACTGGCAACTAAAGATTATCAGATAAGCGTGGTGGCTGTTACCATCCCCTCAAGTAAGAAATTTATGTCACATTTTAGAGTACACTTTGGTCTTAACAGAAAGCTCCAATACATAACTGCCAAGACATTTCATTTACTGGATCCCTTAACTCAGAAAGAATAAGGAAGTCATGCTGGAAAATGAAGAAAACCAGTTGGTTGGTCTAGTAGTGCTTCTGCAATTAATTAATGAAGGGAAATTGGCAGAGGGCAAAATATAAGGGGAAGTGGAAAACACAAACAGGCTGTCTTGTAATCTAGAAAAACTGAGAGGAAGAAAATGTAATTTTCAAGATACTGAGATTTTTTTAAAAAGTTATTTAATGCATAATATTAAAGTAAAAGACCACAATAGTTACGCTGTTTCACGTTTTTAGAGAATAATGCTGTATTTCCTTTTTTAAAACCCCCCACCCATTTTCTTCTCTCAAGGCTGCATTTGATAGAAAATAGATTTCATAGAGAAGACTCAGTCTATTTGCTGCTTGTTTTTTTGTTTTTTTTTTTGTCCTGTTGGAAGTTCTTGAGGTCATAACAAATTCCATTATGTTGGTGTAAAAGTGACTGTTGAACAAGAGGTCAGTTCACCATAGAGATGTGAAGGCACAGAAAAAAAATCAGAAAAATTCGGGGGGGGGGGCATTTTCCCTAAAGCCTTTTTGTTTGTTTTTTTCTGAAAAATTGAAAATAAAAATAAAAAATATTTCCGATTATTATGGAATGTTTTATTTCAACATGATGAATAATATATTTTAAGACAGGGTATTCAAATATTTTCCAAATCATTTCTAAAAGTATTCATAGTATCAGATTATTCTAATTTCTGTGCACTAAGGAGAAGCAGGTTACAAACTGAACTCCCCAATGCAAGAACAAGATGCATGTCTTCCTTTAGGACCTGCTGCTATTGTCACACCACAAAAAAGAAAAAGGTTTCACTTTTGTTTTTGCATGTGGATGGGTATGTTTGGTTCTGTTCTGTCCTCTTCACTAGGCTCAAAGTACTGGAAGAAAATAAAGAGCAACAAAAATGATTCTGATTAAATTTCGTGCCATTCATTAAAACTTAGTCGCACTTCCTTCTATACATTTCCCCCTTAATTCGTTTTATTAGAATGAGGGTTTTATTTTATTTTTATTTAATAATGCGGGGAAGAAATATAATTGTTAATTCTGGATTTTTAAACATTGTATTGTACAGGTTTTTTGTTCCACAAAAACTAGTAAAAAGTTCAGGAGATTGTTACTCCATTTGTAACTTACAGTTACAAAGAACTATTATTTAAAAAGTAGATTCTATTTGAAATAATTGTCTTTTTTGTAATAATAAACAACTTTCAAGCTGTAAAGTGGAGGTGGGGGGCTAATGTAGCATATCTTTCAATTTTCCTGAAAATTTCCATTTTTTCTGAAAAAATCAGAAAAAAATGAGGGGGGGGTTCCAACCTTCAAAATTTCTGGAAATTTTACATCTCTAGTTCTCCATCTTCTATATATTTTATTTTCAAATAGAATCATGGAATTCAGAGTTGGGAGTGGCCTGTAAGATCACTGAATCCAACACTCTGCCATACGCAGGTATCCATTGTGGTCATGGTCATGGTCATCATGGTTGTCGTGGTCATCGTCGTCACTGTCGTCATCGTCATCATCATCGCCATCGCCATCATCGTCGTCATCTTACAACTGTAGAGCTGGCAGGGCCCCAATGCAGAATCAAATCCTGTCAGGGAACCCTGTGGGGAATCAAATTGCCAACCTATGACTCAGTCTGCAGCCATCCTCTGATCCACAGATTTCAAGGTTGTTCAGGTAAGTGGCTGGTCTTGTACTGCCTCTCAGACCAGAATTCTTATATAGCAACTCAGGTTGCTAATTTTTTTTAGCTGCAATTCATAGAAGGTCTGTACTATTAGCAAATGGCTGATCTATGCATATATTCTCTGTGACCCGTCTATGCCTCCCTCTCTTCTTTATTGAACTGTTTTTGCTGTTGTTTCTTTTTCTTTCCTCTGAATGGATAATATGACCGCAATAAATGATTGATTGATTGAAGTAAAATTGCTCTAGGATCATTCAGCTTCTCCATGCCCACACAAGCTGGCTATTTCCTCATGCACACTGATGAATTGGAATCTGGACTCAGGCACTTCAAATCAAGTGAGCTATGCAGCCAGCTACAATGATTTACAACTAACAATGCTATAAGAGAGGTAATCAAGAATTAACTCATCATTGAGTCCTGTGGGTACACTGAACAAGAAGTAGTGGTCCAACACTTTAAATTTCTATTGGAAAGGACCTTTATGGCATGGGAATGTCTTCTATGACAATTTTTAAAGCCAGAATCCTCTTGAGACAACATAGTGAGAAAGTAATTGCAAATCTAGCAGCCTGCCCTACAAGTGAAAGGTCATACTGTATATTGGTTGGGAAATTGGTTGTGTGACTAGTTTTGCCAATGATTACACAAAGGACAGCCCACTTGGGAAATCACCAGTACATGTACGTTACGTGCCTAAACACTGGAAAGAACACTGGCCTAAAGAATAATGATTGAAGAAGGCCAATGTGGGATACATTGTCACAAATCTTGTTGCATAACTTTATGTTTGGTGTAACCCAGATCACATGCTGGAAACATTTAATTTACACTCATTAAAAACTTCCTATTCCTATCCACCTCCTTCTTTTTAGGTTACGAGATTTCCTAGGGCTCCCTTTGGAGAAGCCTCGGGATGGGATAGCTTTTAAACGTTTTGAAAATCATAGCTGGATCATCGCCCCTGGGATTGGGACTGCTGCTAACCTCTATAAGTATACTAGTATTTTCTTAGTACATTCAGATTCCATAGAATAAGAACTGCAGCATCAGAAGGGACAATAAAGGTCATGGACTCCACTCGCAAATAGTGTAGGAAATTCATGATTTAAAACACTTTTGACAGATAGCCATTCAACCTCAGCTTAAAAAACTCCAGTGACAGATAGTCCACCACCCTCTGAGGGAGTACTTTCCACTGTTTCACTGAGCACTCTTTTATTAGCATTTTACTGTGTTGAACTGTTACATTTTGGCCCTGAGGGCTATTAGTGAGAAAGGGATGATAACATATGTATTTGTGTTTTAACTGAGTTAAAGGCAGACACATGAAGTTATAGCCAAAATAAAATTGAGTCTCATTGAGTCAATGTGCATGTAATATTTTCTCAGGCGATCCTGAATATCTAGATAGAAATCTCAAATGCCCTATGTTCCATGGCTGAAATATGTTCTTCCTTAGATCAATCATTGCAATGTAGGTTCAGCTCACAGAATATGATGCACAGAACCACAAATTGATACTGCTTGACCAAGCATGTGTTGTCCTTGAATCTCCCAAACAGCTTTCTTCCAGGCACAGCAAACTATTTTTGAAAACGGAAGGGGCTCAGGGAATCAGTTGGCATCATGGCATTTGAACCCAAGAGTCTCATCTTCCAGTGCTCTCTCTTGTTTGATTGTGGACTGTCTCATCATTATATGGTTTTCAAGGTAATATAAAATATTCAAAAAGTATTTACAAGTGGCCTCATATGTGCAGTACTAAAAGAGTAAGATTCAGTGTCATTGCTGTTCACTATGAAGGGTCTCTGCTAGGATCATCTTCCAGTACTGCTACCAACCATACTTTTTAAGAATTTCTCTAGACCCTCATCACCACAACTTCTACTGATGCAACTATTAATTCCTGACGAGGATAGATGTATCTTAGGGCGCTTTTACATGACCCCTAAGATCCGCTGGCAACTTAAATTCAGACCAGAGATCTTGGGGGTTTGCTCCTCTTGCTGTGTTCCCACTCTGTACTCCCTTGCTCCTGTCTGCCTGAGGGGAGGGAGAAAAAATAGGAGAAAAGAATGCAGGCTCACCTCCGCTCTGGCCCGGGAAGCATTCCAGTCTCTTAAAGGGGCGGGGGAAAAAAAAACAGAAGGCAAGGAGAGCCCAGCACTCACTGCTTTGCAATCCGCATCAGAAAATTTTCACCTTCGGAGACCAGGTACTTGGAAATGCGCTGGGACACGCTTAGGTGGGTGTGGTCATACTTAATTTTTTTTTAAGTCCGGATCTGGTGGGTAAACAATTTTAAGCTCCGCATCTGGGAGCCCTTTGCCTCGGATTTTAGGGGTCATGTACAAGCACCCTTAGTCTGGTGTCTATCTATTCCTCTTGTGGTGACCCTGCTAAGAGTCCTGGACTGCAAATGGATCTAGTGTCTTACAAATACAGTGGTACCTTGTATAACGTAATTAATTGGTTCCAAATTAAATTACGTTATACAAGTTCTTCGTTGTGCAAACCCTTATTTCCCATAGGAATGCATTGAAACTGGATTTAATCCGTTCCAATGCATTCCAATGGCGCTAATTTTTTGGGGGGAGGGGGGCGGGCGGGTGGTGGCTGCGGGGTGGGGGGAGGGAGTGGGGTGTGCGGGTGGTGTCCTGGGGTGGGGGGCTTCGGTGGGACACACCGGGAATCCCCCCCTCACCTGCACCCCACGCTGTTGCTGCTGCTGCTGCTGCTCCCGCCCAGCGGCGGCGGCGCAAAAACGTGCAGCCCGGCTTTGGTTTTTTTGGGGGGGCAGGCCGGTGGTGGCTGCGGGTGGGGGAGGGAGTGGGGTGCGCGGGTGGTGTCCTGGGGTGGGGGGCTTTGGCGGGACGCACCGGGAATCCCCCCCCTCACCTGCACCCCACGCTGTTGCTGCTACAGCTGCTCCCGCTGCCGCCGCTCCCACCGGGGCTCTTCAACTCACCGCCCATCAGCTGGGCTCCCCGATCGGAGCTTTGATAAGATGGGCTGTGAGCTGAAGAGCCCCAGCGGTGGTGGCGCGAAAACCTGCAGCCGGGCTTTGGGTTTTTTGGGGGGGGGACGGGCGGGTGGTGGCTGCGGGGTGCGGGGAGGGAGTGGGGTGCGCGGGTGGTGGACTGGGGGGGGCTTCGGCGGGATGCGCTGGGAATCCCCCCCCTCACCTGCGCCCCACGCTGTTGCTGCTGCTGCTGCTTCCGCCACCGGGAAAGGAGCCCGGCGGCTTCTTCTGGCCAGGGCCGGCAAGGCCAGCAGAACGACGGGAGGGTTTGTTTAGCTAAAAATCCAGGGAAAAAAATCCGTCCCCCTCCTCTTCCCGCGCAGCCGCAGGTGGTGGGCGGGGGAGGAGGGGGGCGGATTTTTTCCGTTGTACGGATTTTTCGCTATACAAACCTTCCGTTATACGAGGTACCACTGTACTCTTGGCTTCCCTGACACATACAAACCCCTTTATTGCATTAAGATGCCCATCCAAGAGCAGAAAGCCAAGGTCAACTTACTATGGTGCTCCCAGTTGCTATAGATGGATGTGAAAGCTGAGCAGTGAAGAAAGCTGATAGGAAAAATATAAACCAATTCATTTAAAATGTGGTGTTGGAGGAGAGAGCTACAAATACTGTACCATAGACCACCAGAAAGACAAGAAGGTACATGCTTGATCACATCATTCCTGAGCTCTCTCTAGAAGCAAAACATGACATCTGAGGATATATTTTGTGTATACCCCACCCCCCAAAAATCACTGAAAAAGATAACAATGTTAGGCAAAGTTGAAGGCAGTATGAAAAGAGGGAGACTGTTAACTCAGTAAAGGAAATCACAACTTCGAGCATTTAGGAGGTGAGACAGTATGTTCTAGAGGTTGCTAATTCATTGGTTTGCAACAAGTAAAAAAGATTTGATACGACCATAATAATAACATCTGCATTATTCTACAGGGTGCGCACTTGGATCCTACATACACACTTGATTTTTCTTGCATGAGTGGGACTCTGACAACTCCCAGTAAAATATAAATACATGAAATAACTAAAGTCTAAGCAATTTTAAACATTATTTTAAAATACACTGCCAATACAACACCCATGCTATTAAAGGCTGCTTCCATAGGATCAAGCAAAATCATTTGCCAAAGCTTACCAGGTCTTTGCCTGCTGGTAGAAAGCCAAGAGGGAGGGAATCAACCTAACCTCCCTAGGAAAGGCATTCTAAAAACTAGGAAGTCACCAGAAAATGCCCTATTTCAAATCTGCACTAGTAGATCTTGATCTGTTCTTTCATTAGGGCATATCCCTGCCACTTTTTTGGACATCTGGACATAAAAAAATTACCAACTCTTAACAGCACGAGAAAAGTGGTTCAGGGACTAGCATGTTGGGTGAGGAAGACATAAGAGCCAGAGCAAAACAGGGCCTTTTCGGCCATTGCCTCCCCCCAACTTTGGAATGCCCTCCCAACAAAGATCCACCTGGCGCCAACCCTTTTGGCTTTTTGGCACCAGGCAAAGACCTTCCTGTTCAGCCAGCATTTTAATTAGATAGTGATCTTTTTAGCTGGGCTCATAAGCAGCAGGATTTTACTATCTGTATATTGACTGTTTTAAACTGTTATTTCGATGGTTTTTAACATGTTGTTTTATAGTTTTAATATATTGTTGCATGCTGCCCAGAGACCACTTGGTAGTGGGGCCGATAAAAAAATTCTGTAAATAATTAAATACATACATACACACATATATACATACATATACATCTTTTACTTATCAGTGAAGCATGATGAATTTGGTAGAGCACACATGGAAGAGGTTTGGGTTTCAGCCCTTAGCAAGTTCAAGCAGGGCTAAAAAGATCCTTGTCTGGAGAAGTTCTTTCACTTAGTAGACTAGCCTTCCTAAAAACTGTAACTTCTGGAATGTTGGACTTCAACTCCCATCATGCTCAGTCAGCATAGATCAAGACGAAGAATTCTGGCAGTCACCAAGTAAAACTCCTAGAGGGCACCAAGCTGGGGTGCCCAAATGACCAATGATCTGATAGTAGAAAATAGGTTCCTATTTTCTAAACAAAGTTATGAAGATAAACACTGTGGAGGGGAAGGTAGCATAATCAGCTCATTGGAAGGAATACAGAATTATAAACAACATATCTTTCTTTAATCTTCTTTAAGGGCTAAATGTCTGTTCCTTTCATTTTTTTTCTCAGATACTTTGTCTCTAGAATTTCAGTCTTCATATTATGTGTCTTCTGAACTGATTCCATTTGTTCTCATCCTTCTTGAGAATAAAAACACAGTACATCAAACAGAATTTTAATAGCTGAGGAACACTTTTTGTTGCTTATCAGATCTTAGAAATGCCACTTGCAATAATCCTGAGTCATAGGAGCTCTTTGTGTTGCCATGCTGTTGACATATCCAGTATTTCTCAGAACAGCTGCTACAGAAATTGGCTAGATAAAAGTAAGCTGTGTTCTTGAACGTAAGTAACCCTCAGGAATTCCCCAAACATGCTGATATTGCATTCTTCTGTATCGGTGGTGCCCTTCTGGCTACATGGTAAAATACACAAATTACATACACTAAATCAGGCATGTCCAAAGTCTGGCCCAGGGGCCAAATGTGGCCCAATTTAAAATTTTGAGTAGCCCTCAGCCTCTTTGTCCTGCTGGCTCAGCCTGTCACTCATCCCACTGGCCAGCTCTTCCCTGTGTTGGTTGGAGATGTCAGCTTGCAGTTTTATGGTCTGCCTGCCCTCCTTGCCTCCGTCCATCCCCTCAGCCACCCGCCCTGCCTACCCGCTCCTGGCTCCATTGCTGCAGCATCTTCCGCACCTCCTTGCAAGGGAGGGCAGTATATGTGAGTAGTGATGCATCTTGGGTGTGCATGGGCTGATTCCCAGGCCATGCAACAGCTGCTGGGCCCTTGGGCACCTTGAAACCGGAGCATTTGCGGCTGTTGCAGATGTGCACAGACCACACCCTTTCTCTCCCCCCCCCTCAGGCTGAATGGTCGGGTCACACACACTTTCACCTCACCAAATCTGGCCCTCCTTGTAAAAAGTTTGGACATCCCTGCACTAAATCCTCTCTATCGAGCTGTAAGTCACTACAGGTGTACCCCAGTTTACGAATGCCTCCATTAACATAATAATCAGTTCATGAAAGGAAATTCATTGAAAATAATGCTTCAGTTTACAAATTTTCCACCACGATACCTCAGTTTACAAAAAATATTACCCAGGATGCATTGTGCCTCCTGTGTGTTTCCAGTTTATGAATTTTTTGCAATAAGAAACGTCTCGGATAACGCATTAAATTCTTAAACTGGGATATGCTTGTAAAGTGGTACCTTGTACTGTATAAAGGAATTAATTTGTTCCAAATGAAATTCTATTAAGCAAAATTTTCTTTATGCAAATTTCCATAGGAATGCATTGAAAACAGAGTAATTCCTAATCGCGACCATTTTTATGTTGTACAGATTCGCCCCATAGGTGATTCTGTTAAGCAAATTTCCCCATCTCCAGAATTTTTTATGTTATACAGATTTTATGTTATACAAACCATTTGTTATACAAGGGTTCACTGTATATCAAAATTATTTTCTGTAAAGTCAAAGTGGTCCAGTGGTTAGTGTCTGGGTGGACTTGGGAAATCAAAGTTAGGCCCTGTTGGGCTATGAAATTCAATGGAGTGGCCTTGGCCTATCACTCTTTCTAAAGATGACACAGGGCTCTTGTGAGGACAGATGATGAGAGCCTCATATCCTACCACCATCTCCTTGATGGAAAGGCGGGATATAAAGTATTCTGCTTATATACAGCCCCATACCACTTGAAGTAGTCTCTGGGAGGTTTACAATTTAATTACACTATGCAAGCTACACATTGCCCCCCCCCAAGCAGGCTGCGTACTCATTTTACCAACCTCAGAAGGATGGAAGGCTGAGTCAACCATGAGCCAGCTGCCTGGGATTGAACCCCAAGTCAGGAGCACAGTTTTAGCTGCAGTACAGGCATTTAACCACTGTGCCACAAAGCTCCATAATAAATAAACAAAATAAATAAATAAATAATACAGTGACTTAAGTTTCTAAGTTGTACCTTAGCTTCTGCAATTACAGTTAACTTTCAACACCATAGCCTGCTGGTCCTCTGCTTAGGATCCTACTTTGGTCCAAAATAGATTTTAAAAATTATGTATTTCTATGCTGAAATCACTGTGAGGCTTCACCTCATTTACTTAGCTTTTGTTTTCATTAATAAACTTGTCTTGATGCTAGATGTGAGATGTATGAATCCCAACATCTACAAATACTATCAAATAAAGCATTATGCTTTAATTAGTACTAGTTTTAATTTCTGCATATCTATATATAGGGTTTTGTTTTTTTACTCAGATATCATAATTTAGTCAACTATTCAGGATGTTAATCACCAAACTGTTCCCAAGGCAGCTTCTTAATCATCATCATTTCATGGCACTGCATAGCCACATGACCATTGTTACCTTAGGAAAGAGGACATTATTCATCTGTCACACAACACCTGCCATTGAAGGTAATAAACTTACTGAAGGCAGCGAGAGATAGTAACTCAGGCTGTTAGGAAGAGAGTAAGGTAGCTCTTCGGCTTAGGTCTGTGAAAAGCAAATGTAATGAGATCCAGAGCAGATAGGAAAGTTTGGGGGTGTGTGTGTTTGGAGCGGAGCGGGGAAATGAATGCAACTCCCAAAAACCTCACTGGTGGTGGGTTTCACAAAATAAAGTCAGAAGGCCGGATTTTCTGTGCCTGCACTAACTACCAAGTGTGATGCACCTGTTGATGTCTGAATGCGTTGAGGCTTTCTGGGAGGTGGAAAGCATTGCGGAAGCGCCCTGATCCTTCCCGAGATCGTTGGCTAGAGGTGCCGCAACAGCCGGAGCGAAGGGTCTAGCTAGGTTGGCTTTAATTGCAAGGGCCTATGGACGGGGCTGGTTTTTAATTCTCTCTCTCTCTCTCTCTTTTTTTTTTTTTTTTTTTACGGGGCTGCGACGGGGGCGGCGCACGCCTTGCTCCAACACGCCCTGAGACACATTATAGGGACTCGTAGAAGGTGTGTGGTGGTGGTGGTGGTGGTAGTAGTAAGAGGGGAGTGGGCGAAACGCTTCCTCGGGGTGGGGGGTTGCTGAGCGTTTCCCAAGGCGCCCGACCCAGCAGCGCCCGCCTCACCGCCCGGCCTGGGAGACGGAAGCGGCCGAGGAGGCGGAGAGAGAGAGAAAAAGAGAGAGAGAGAGAGGCGGGTCGGAGGCGCGCTCCGGGGCCCTCTCCGGTCCCAGCATGCAGCGCGGCGGGGTTTGAATGGCGCTGGCGACGCCGAGGGGGACCCCCCGGCGCTAATAAGGAGTTTTCCCCGCCGCCCAGTCCGGCGGCTGCCATTCGAGGCCTGGCCAGCCGGACCGAAAAGCGCAGGAACATGAGAAGCAGCAGGTGGGTGGCTGGCGGGCCGGTGGCGCAGGCCGGCCTTCGAAGCAGCCGGAGCCCGGCCCTTCCGCTCCCCACCCACCCACACTCCACCCAAGCCCAGGCTTCGAGAGCCGGGCGGGTCAGCCTCCCCTTCCTGGGCTCCTCGTGGCCCCGGGCTCTTCTCCGCGGGGCGATGGGGGGCGGCGGCCAAGGCCCGGTCTCCCCCGGGCGGAGGACTCTCGGAGGCCCGTCGGTGTCCTGCGGCTGGGGAGGGTGTGTGTGGATGATGGGCAGGGAGGGAGGAGGCCGGCTAGTCTCTACCTGTCGGCGGCGGCGGACCCACCCCACGGTCTGGTGCTAGTGGAGGAGACTGGCGCTCGTCCCGTGAGAGAAGCCGTCTCCCCCCGTGGGTCGTGTTTTAATTACCTTATTAATCAGGGGCCCATCAAATCCTTCAAATCACGAGGACTCTCCTTTCGCCTTTTGTTCAGGAATAGATCCATGTGTATGTGGGGAGGATCCTTTCAGGATCCTTGATTCAAAAAACAACAACAACCGAGTTTTCAGATGGCCACAGTTGCCCCAGGGTTTGCCTTGCAGGCTTTATAGACAGATAACAGAGAATAAAAGTCCTGAGAAACGAGTTGGATGTAGATCGGAGTAAAATCTCCCTATGGTATGGGTCTAGGACATGGTGGCGAACCTTTGGCACTCCAGATGTTTTGGACCACAAATCCCAGAATTCTCAGCCTAGAATGCCAGTGACAAAGGACTATGGGAGTTGTGGTCCAAAACATCTGGAATGCCGAAGGTTCGCCACCACTAGTCTAGGATAAATAGTGAGGACTAGAACTCCTCAGGGGGTCTGGGTTTGAATCCTGATCAACCACGGGTGCTCACCGGGGGAAGCGGAACTGTGTTAAAACCACTCATTCAGTGGCTCATTTACCCTGAAATCCTATTAGGGTCGCTCTGAGTCAGTTCTGACTTGATTGCTCATACCCTAACTAACAGCAAAATCTGCACAGAAATGTACTTCAAAATATTTCATTGTAGCATAAAGTAGTTGAGTCCTAGGACAGGATGCCTCTGTAGTTTTGTGTTCAACTCTCCAAAGCCTCTCCCTTAGTTTTGAAAGAGCAGTTTTCTTAAAAAAACCAGCAAAACATATTTAACAGTTAGTTGCACATGTGACGGAATTTAGCATTTAATCATTTGGAATTGATTTGGCATCCCAAGTTCAGGTTATAGCCAGAGAGGCAAAAGGGTAAAAATGACCACGGATTAAACACTAGCTGTATTTTGCTAGCAAGACCTTCTATCTATCATTTTCTATATATTGGTATTGTGCTTCATTTTTGTTGATTACATTGTGGAACTGAAGAAGATACCTGTGAATGTTTATTTAGTAAAATCAGTGCATGATTATCCAATAGCAAGTCATTTAGAAGGCTGATTGAGTATATGGGGCCTAAATATTGTACCACAATATCTTTGAACATGGGGCTGTGGATACGGAACTCAGGGTAGCTTTAAAAGCCATATTCTATTTCCTTATTCCCACTATACGTGTTAAATTTCACTAACCCTTTGTAGCAATAGCAAAAGATGCTGGCACTGGTAGTAATGTAAAGTTCCTAGTTTGCTGTTACTAATTTATAAGGTGGGGGGGGGGGTTCTCACAAGTGGGCCTGGTCATGTTCCAATAACACAAGGATATGTCCTGGCACTTCCAATAGTTAGCTATGGCAAGTTGCACAAAGACTAGCCATTAAGATTTAGCTCTAATTTTAATTTGTATTATTGTTTAATAATTGCTCCAATAACATAAAACCATAGCTATTCTGTATTGAATTCTTTCAAGAACTTCTAAATTTGCTTTTAATTTTTTTCCCATTCTTTTTCATGCAGTTTGTGATAGCAGGCTGTTTTTCTAGTTGTTCCACACACACACACACACACACACACACACACACACACACACACACACACACACACACACACACACACACACACAAAACTGCTTTGTAAAACAGAGCATAGCATTTTTATAGTTATTCATTCTTAAAAATAGGAGTGGCCAACTTGTGGCCTTCCAGATATTATCAAGTGACAGTTTTCATCCTCTATGCCAGTGTTGACGAACCTATGGCACGAGTGCCAAAAGTGGCACTCGGAGCCCTTTCTGTGGGCACGTGACATCACCCCTTCACAGCCATCTGTAGTCAGGTTAAATTGCTGTATTGGCACTTTGCAAAAAATTAGTGGGTTTTGAATCGCAGTTTGGGCACTTTAAGGTTTGCCATCACTGCTCAATGCCATTGCTGTGCCTGTGCTTGTGAGCAATCAAATGTTGGAGTGCAATTCCTATCCCCCTTACAATTACAATTAGAGGTGGGCATGAAACAGAAAACCCATGGTTCGGGTTCGTCTGTTTCGGGCCCACCCTTGGTTCGGTTCGGGTTCGTACAAATCCAAATTGATCCGAATTGGTTTGGGTTGACTTACCGGGCGGCGGCAGCAGCGGGGCAATCCTGGCCCCGGCGGCAAGGGCTTTTTGAGGCACTGGTCCCAAGCCAGCACCTTTTTTTTCTTTTTCTTTAAGCGCCGACCGCGCGCTCCCTGGGGCTAGGTTGGTGTGATTTTTTTTATTATTTTTTTTCTTTATTTTACAGTGCTGACCCAGTCATCCCTGGGGCTGGGTCAGCACTCCTTTTTTGTTTGTTTGTTTGTTTTTAAAGTGCCAACCACGTGGTCCCTAGGGCCAGGTCGGCGCTATTTTTTAAAAGTTTTTTTGTTTGTCTTAATGCGCCGACCGCACGGCTCCTGGGGCCAGGTCGGTGCTGGTTTTTTTCCTTTTTCTTTAAGCACCAACCGTGGGGGCCCTGGGACCGGGTCGGTGTTGATTCTTTTTTTTAATTAATTTTTTCTTTAGTTTTCAGCATGGACCCGACCACCCTCGGGGCTGGGTTGGCGTTCCTTTTATTATTATTATTATTATTATTATTATTATTATTATTATTATTATTATT
>JAHTLZ010000016.1:24925639-24947111 GCA_023846285.1 Phrynocephalus versicolor | reverse complement strand
TTATTATTATTATTATTATTATTATTATTATTATTATTATTATTATTATTATTATTATTATTATTATTATTATTATTAGCGCCGACCGCGCGGCCTCAGGGGCTGGGTCGGCGCTTGTTTTATTTTTATTTTTATCATTATTATTTTTAGAGCGCCAACCACACAGCCCCTGGGGCCTGGTTGGCGCTTGTTTTATTATTTTATTATTTTTTGAAGTTTTTATTTTATTTTTTAAAGTCCCCAGCCTGAGGCTTTTTGAGGTGCTGGCTTGGGCCCAGCGCCTCTATAGGAGTTCCAGTCAGGACCAGGAGGAGCAGCGGCGATAAGGTGGGGGGGGGCTAACGAAAAACGAAGTGAACAAAATGGAAAATTGACTTGCAGTCTAATAATGCAGTGTTGACCATATGATCAGAAAAAAATTAAGGTGGAGTTTAATGTATTCCCGAAGGCTTTCACAGCCGGGATCTGATATTTGTGAGTTTTTTGGACTGTTTTTCTTCATGACGTTTCACCAGACTCTGTGGCTAGCATCTTCAGAGGGCAAGGAGCTCAGGGAACTAGGAGTTCTCTGTGCTCTGGGTTATAAAGGTGGAGTTCTTGATTCACCATGTAATTTTTCACAGCATTGAAAGGATTTGTTTGTAGAACATATTTTAATTGCAGGCAGATACTATCTTACGTAGCCTTTGTTCGGTGGGTTCAAAACTAGATGAGAGAAGGTCTGCCCATTTTCATTTTCAGAAATGATACATCTTGTTTTGAGATTAGATAAAAATTCACCTCATTTGTTCAATCTAGCGTGATCAGCAATTTTTGTTGACTTTTTGAAATTGCTTGTTGCATCAGCTCCCGTGACCTTCCTTCCATTATGCTTTTAGTGCAGGACACTTGTATGTGTCTGTTAAAGGCAGAGTAAGGAGGACTTCAGATGACTAATGTTGATACAAAGTGAGAAAGAGGCTGTAAAAAAGCAGTTGAAAGTACAGGTAGCCCCTGCCCATCGTGGGGGTTAGGGACCCACCCCACCCGCGATAGTTGAAAATCCGTAATATGTGGATGCAGGTGGGGGGCACAGTGTTTGCGTGCTGCTGGCCCGCACCCTGGAGGTGTGGGGGAGCAGCGTGCAATATTTTAAAAGGGCTCTCCGCCGCGGAGACCAGTGCTGGGCTCCGCAGCCGAAAGCCCCTTTGCAATCACGAGCTGCCTGCCCGGACCTTCCGGGAGGCGCTGGCAGGAGGCACGCGATCGGCCAAAAGGGAAGGTTTTAAAAGCCCCCAAACCTTCCCCCCTCCCTCAAGACTTTTCTGTGTACTGCGGTCCCGCGATATAGCGGGACCGCGGTATGTGAACTGCGAAAGGGCAGGGGACCACTGTAGAACTTGAAGTATACTGAGGACCATTTTTGAACTATTCCCTTCTGATTCTTTTGTCAATTTTATTTTTATTGCATTCAGTTTCTTACTTTTTAGATGCTTTACAACAGGGCTGCCCAACACGTCGACCGCGGGCGACTGTTAGCCCACGAGATGCTAAGAAGTCGCCCGCCAGGTTCCCGCCCACCTCCTGACCTGGGGGCGCTCCTCCTTGTGGGGGGAGGGTGAGCAGGCGCTCCTCTGCCGCTGCCGCCAGCGCCATGGAGCTTGGTGGTGGTGAGTGGGCGCTCCTCCTCTACGACCACCACAGCCAGCGCCAGAGCTTGGTGTGTTGTGGGGGGATGAGTGGATGTGCCGCTGCTGTGCAGCTTGTGTGGGGCGAGCGGGCGTTCCTGCGCTGCTACTGCCGGGAGCTTGGTGGGTGGGGGAAGGTGAGTGGCCGTGGAGCTTGGTGGGGGGGTGAGTGGGTGCTCCTCCTCCTCCGCTGCTGGACAGCTGGCTGGGTGGGGAGTAAGCGGGCGTGCCGCCGCCACCACAGAGCTTGGTGATGGGTGAGTGGGCGTTCCTCTCCTCCGCTGACACCATCAGTCCTGGGGAGCTTGGCGGGGGGTGAGCGCGCCGCCCTTGCAGAGCTTGGTGGGGGGGTGAGTGGGCATTCCTCCTCCTCTGCTGCTGGGTGGGTGGGGAGCAAGTGGGCAAGCCACCGCCACCGAGCTTGGCGTGGGAGTGAGTGGGTGCTCCTCCTGCTCCACTGCTGGAGAGCTGGGTGGGTGGGGAGTAAGCAGGCACACCGCTGCCGCCGCGGAGCTTGGCGGGGAGTGAGTGGGCGTTCCTCCGCCGCCGCCGCCGCCACCATCAGTGCTGGGGAGTTTGGCGGGGGGCGTGAGTGGGCGCGCTGCTGCTGCGGAGCTTGGCATGGGGGCGACGGGACGTTCCTCCTCCCCCTCCGCTGCTGGGGGGGCAAGCGGGCACGCCGCCGCCGTGGAGCTTGGTGTGGGGGTGAGTGGGCATTCCACCTCTTCCACTGCCACCAGTGCTGGGGAGCTTGGAAGGTGGGTGGGTGGGGCGAACAGTCGCGCCGCCACCACGGATTTTGGTGTGGGGGGCGAGTGGGTGCTCCTCCGCTGCCGGGAGCTTGGTGGGTGGGGGTGTGATTATGGGGGAGCGGGGCTCCTCCTCCTCCGCTCCCACCACCAGCACCGCAGAGCTTGGGATGGTGGAGCAAGTGGAGCAGTTCTGAGGATTGCGTGTTTGTGCACGCTTGCGCGTGCATGTTTGAGAAAGGAGCCCGCGTGTACGTTCCATGAGCAAAAGGAGCCCGTGGGCTGTTCAGAGTTGGACAGCCCTGCTTTACAAAATAACCCAGTGGTTGCAAGAAATGATTTACCTCTGCTAATAGCTTCTAGATAATTAATCGTAGATGGATGTACGGTTCAGTTCTTACAGGGCTGAGAGATGTGTTTAGAATATTGGACTTGGACTCAGGGGACTTGTATTCAAATTTAAACTCACCCTAAAGCTCACTAAGTGACCCTGGGCCCCACATACTGTTTCAGCTTGACCCACCTGAGCATATGTTGGCATGAGGATAAACTGAAGGGGAGGAAAGCTCTGTATGCTGTCTTGAATTCACTGGAGGAAAGCCATGACATAAACATGATTAAATGCATGGAGTAGATTACTCATGTAATAGCTAATTTCAGCTGAACTAAGTAGCTTGACTAGGTAACTTTTAATTTGCTAATTGAAATGACTAAGATATTTGTTCTAGAAGTGATACATACTCAGAGAGTGAGCCCTGAGTCTGTTGTACAGTTGTCAGGGAATTAGCCCAACTGAACGCATTAGGACCTGCTATGTAGCATAAACATATGGGATTGAGTTGTTAATGCTTTTTTCATAAGCTTCATTGTGATGCATCCTTTGGATACTTGCATCTCAACCATACCCCAAGGATTACTGTTTACCAAATTACAATGGTATATACAGTAATCCCTTCCACACTGCAGTTCACTTAATGCGGTCTTGGTATATTGTGGATTTTTATTTGTAGAGAAGGGGCCTGCTCAAGGGAAGTGGGTCAGTGCAGGTTGGGGGGAGCCTCACAGCACAGCCTTCCCCCTCCTGCCACCTCGGTGACCTGCCTAGCAGGAGTGGGTACAGTAAGTGCAGCTGTGTGGGGGGGAATCCACATCCAGCGGCCAGGTGCCAGCCGCCACCACCCAGAGGCTAGAAGGGCTGCCGAGAGGAGAGGGGAGATGTAGTGATGGCTTTGCTGCTTCCTTCCACTGGACTTCTCGGATTCCTTAGACTTGGTGATCAAACATCCTGGTGGCTCTTCCATGCACAAGGTCCCTGGGGTGCATGCAGAGGTGGTAGCGGCGGTTGCAAGCCTCCCTTAGTTTCTAGAGATGACTTCGCCAGCCTTGCTGGGTAGAAGGAAGTGCCCAACACACCAAGTGGAGGAGGAGGAAGAGGAAGAGGAGGAGCAGATATTCCTGGTGTCTCTGTGTAGGCAGAATTGATAATGGTGGTGGCAAGCCTCCCTTGGTTTCTTGGGACAACTTCGCCAGCCTTGCTGGGTGAAAGGATGACGCAGACAGTGTGTGCCCAGCAGTGGCTCCGCTGCTTCTCTCCGACCGACTTCCCAGGTTCCCTAGACTTGATGGGTGAGCGCGCGCACACACACATATCCTCCCGTCCTCCTTCCAGATGCTCCATGCCTAAGCCTGGAAAGAGTGGGGATACTTTTACACATGCAGATCCCCCCTCCTTCTCTCTCCACCAAATTCCCCTCATTTCTCGTCACCAGTTCCTCCGTGCCTAAGCCCAGAAATAATGGGGTTTCTTTCACATAGGGAGATCCGCCCCTCTTTCTCTCTCCACCAAATTCTTTGTGCCTAAGCCTGAGAAGAGTGTGCTTTTCTCTCTCTCTCTCTCTCTCTCTCTCTCTCTCTCTCTCTCTCTCTCTCTCTCTCTCTAATCTCCCAGGTGTGTGTGCGAGGTGGTGATGGCAAGCCTCCCTAGGTTTCTTGTGATTACTTTCCCAGCCTTGCTGGGTGGAAGGACGAGGCGGAAGGCAAGCACCCAACGGCGGCTCTGCTGCTCCCCTCCACCTGACTTTTCAGGTTCGGTATACTTGGTGTGCTGGACGCTTGCCTTCTGCCTCGTCCTTCCACCCAGCAAGGCTGGCGAAGTTCTCCCTAGAAACCAAGGGCGGCTTGCAACCACTGCTACCAGGGGGTGCCAGGAGGGGGTAAGCTGCACGGTGCAGCTCCCCTCCCTGCACCTGCACTTACTCACTGCTGCAGGGTAGGTTGCGGATGCATCCGCATATTGCAGATGTTCCTTTATCGCAGGTGTTAGGTAATCTGTGTATGTGTGTGTTGCATTGTTACATTCATGACCGAATCTTCCTGACCCCATGTCCATGGAGTTTTTTTGGCAGGAATACTGGAGTGGTTTGCCATTTTCTACTCCAGGCGCCTACAGCACCTGGTATTCCCTGGTGGTCGCCCATCCAAGTAGTAACCGGGGCCGACCCTGTTTAGCTTCCAAAAACAGGCAAGATCAGATGTGCTTAGAGCATCTAATTAACGGGGCTCAACTGTAACAAAATGTTCATTGTAAAAATTAAAGCTTAATCTTAACTCATACATCAGTAATGACTACTGGATAGAGTAGTGGTTTAGTTGTCTGGCTGTTTGGGAGTTCAGTTCCATAGTGTGCCTCTATGACAAGTTTGGACTCAGTTTTACATAGGGTCACTTCCAGCTCTACAGTTGTAAAATTATAATTTAATTTCTTCAGCATGAAGACTAAAGCAACTGGCATACTATGCAATAACCACTTCATAAGCAGTAATTCCTAACATAAATTATTATTTTTAAATTAATGAGCTATTTTTAATTTAATTTTTATTGTTATAGTCAGTGCATTCTCTAAAGCCCTGGATTATTAAAATTTGATTTCAACAAGTGTTAACAGTTCAAAGAAGTTGGCTGGATAGCTGAGTGGCTTAGGTGTCCCTGGATGCCAAGCCAATGGTTGGGAGTTCAGTTCCCCACTGAGCCAGCCTGTGTGGCCTTGGCCAAAGCTATGCAGTTCTTGCATGGGAGTCACTGTGTGATGGAGTTCAATAGGCTTCTTCGATAACTTAGGTTGTCTAATATACACACTAGCAGAGAGGTTTGCATTTCTCAAATTGGGTTTGTGCCTTCAGAGATACATACTTCTTAACAGCCATGTATAGAGGTGCAAATTAACAGACACAGTCAGTTCTGTTTTCCAGCTGTTACTGAAGTTATTCCTGAACTTCTTCTTGTTTCCCCACATCATACAATATAATAGGAATTCATGGAAGTCCTATTAAAATCTCCAGGATTGCTTCCAGCTGTTTTTTGAATCACAGTATGTTGATTCTCTTCAAGTGACCGTCCTAGTTGATGTTCCTCTGCAGCTTTGTGTACTCAAAGACAAGCCTTTACCTCTTCTGCTGGAAGTACAGTACAGTATATACATTTCTGCACTAGTGGTGTCACTGAAGAGAGGATTAGAAGAGTCACTCTGGGCAAAGAATTTGTGAAAAATATGCACCAAGATTAAACATGCAAGAATGCATGGGTTTGGAGAGAAAATCACTTGATTAAATTGAGGGTCTCCAGTAGTGATTTAAAGGAATTTGATTTAAATCAGGTGGTTCCTAACTTCATAAACACTTAAAATTAATTTAGAAGTAATTATATAATACCTGTTTCCAAGGCTCTAATTTATTAAGATCTTCTTTACTTGTATTTGATGTTTTGGATCTGATGACTTATATAGATGTAATTATATATCTATCAATAATTTTAGATGTATCTGAATACATAATAAACACTTTTAAATGTTTAAGCAATTAAAGTTCTAGTTCTGAATATTTCATTCCATCAGTTTTAAATACTTGGAAGACTTGGTAATTCAGTAGTATAAATTGTGCTGGATTTCCAGAGGGTAGGAAAAAAGTACACATAATCCGTGTTGCTGTTTTTTAAACTTTGCTGTTGTGTCCCTGAAAAAGCTGTCTGGCAACTTGGAGTATTATAGAGGAACTTCAAATGTGCTGATTTTTTGTACACCTTTGTAACATCCTTCTTTTAATTATGGTATGTACATACACACCCTTTCTCTGAGTTGTGAAACTCTCCACTAGTGCAGTACTTGCAAAGGATTGATTGAATTATTTTTTAAATATTTATGGCCTATCTCATAGATCTCAGAGAAGGTTACAAAAAAAGCAGCTTAAAACAGCTTAGAACTATTTGGTTTGGGTCTGAGATTTTTAATATTGGTGTTTAGTTGCAACTACATCTTTAATAGCAATGCAAAATCCAGTCCTCCCATATCAGATCAATACAGAATGTGCAAGAACCCTGGGATGCTTATAGAGCCAACTTCAGCTCTGTCTCTTTCCCCCCTTTCCTCTGCACATGCCGATACCTTGGCCCTCTCCAAATTGCCTAGACGTACCCAGGGGAGTGAAAGAGGAAAGATCCCTCTGGTCATGAGCCCCATGCCTGGTTGTCTCCTGGACTTGATAAACTGGCAGCCAAACGGCCTCATCTTCCAGGGATTTGCCTGAAGTTCTTAGCCCTCATTAAGCCCAGCATTGCAATTCGTTGAGATAGGGCTACCACATTTGTTAGCAACTGGCAAGCCACTCCAGTATTCCTGCCAAGAAAACTCCATGGACATGGGGTCACGAAGAGTCGGTCATGACTGTAACGATACAACAACAACAATCTGAAAAGATAAACTATCAGTCAACGTAGTGATTAAAAAGGACACTGTTTATAATGCTTTGGTTAAGAGAAAATATTACCCCTTCAGTGTCATGCCAAAACAGAGAGCATTAATATTTCTGGAGAGCCCACCAAACTTATAATGTGATCCATCATCCAGCAAGAAATGTAGATGCTTGGCTGAGGTGTGCCAGTTTTTGGTTTTTGTTTGTTTGTTTGTTGTGATGTTATCAGCTCAGTGCAGATTTAGGGCTATCCAGGATTAAAGGTGATGGAGCATTCTTCAGGATTGCGCATACCCTCCTTCTCTTCTTTGCCCTTTTTCTCTCATCATAACACCTGGTAGAACTTGCCCAGTAAACTGGAAGGTGTTTTGAGAACATAGTAGAAATATTGTGGATTCTGTAACATCTTTGCATCTTAGGGAAGTCTAACAAAAACACTGGGTTAGGCAACATGGGAAGGTGTGGAGACTACAGTGGTGCCCCGACTTAAGAGCAGCTCAATTTAAGAGCAATTCGACTTAAGAGCAGAAAACTGTTGCTCGCCTTACAAATTTTAGATATGGTCTGCTCGACTTACAAATTTTTGTTTTCATTTTTTTTTATTTTTTAACGTATTTTTTCACTGTTTTAGATAGGTACCCCGACTTAAGAGTAGTTCGACTTAAGAGCATGCATTTGAAACGAATTAAATTCGTAAGTTGAGGTACCACTGTAGTATTTTGCCCACCTCCCTATGACAAACCTGGACATGTCAGGCCTTGAAATGGTGTGTGTGAGTGAATGTTTGCGTCACTGCTGGCTTGTGGCATTCTGCTTCCGTTATTTTTATTTTGAAGAGTTGTGGGCCATTCATTCCATTTTACTGCAAAATCACCATTTCTTGACATTAAGACGTTTTCACATGTATAATTTTGTTTGGCCTGAAACTCATGGATGGGTGTTCGAGTTCCCAGGGGCCATAGAAATTATTTTTGTGCCACATAGTTTGAGGGACATGCTTCACTCACTCAGGCTAGAATTCAGCTCACTCACTTCCGGATAGATGTAATCCCTGTGATTGGCAGTACTTCAGAATAAGAAAGGCAGAATATAGAAATGAGAAATTGAAGCTTGGTTATGTACTTACTTGGGCCCATAAGCTTTGGATATATAGTTGGATGTCAATTCTAAAAAAGTTGTCTCGTAGCTGTGCATAGTTTGATGATAATTTGAACCTTAATCAAGCTGCAGTTGTAAAATACTATAATTAGAAATATTTTGTTTGTGAATAAAATCCACTGGACTCAGAAGCCTTCGAGTTCTTCAAGTGCCATGTCCTGTTAGAACGCTGGCAATCAGTAACATGATCTGGTTTTTATCCAAAGCATTAGGATCAGGGTGGATTTTCTGTTAGCATCCATTGGGGAGAACATGAAGGAGGTAAGCTTTTTCACTTGCTTTTAAATGTTTCCATCTAAATCTGTAAATTGTCTTGCATTAGGAAGGATGCCAATGCAAAAATCATTTCAGAGGGGTGAGGGTTTAGGGGTAAAAGGTAAAAAGATAAAGGTCCCATTGTGAGGTTCCATTGTGACTGGTTGTGTGTGGTGAGGAGGAGCTTTGTGCGGTGGGGAGGAGCCTTTTGTGAAGGGCCACAGAAGCAAATGTGTGTGCATGCCCTTTAAAGAAAATCTTGGCCATATCTGAATCTCTTCATGGACATAGTAGGATGTCAGAAGCAAGTGTGAACATTGTGTTCTCGAAGGCTTTCACGGCCAGGATCTGATAGCTGTTGTGAGTTTTTCGGGCTGTTTGGCCGTGTTCCGGAAGTGAGAACATCTTTGCTGCCCCGTGCAGAAAGAGGATAGAAAGCTTCCAGATCAGCTCCTTAAATAACTACAGTGGAACCTTGACTTACATGCTGCTTGACTTGTAGCAAGAAGGGGCCTGTTTGACATGCATCGCGGGCTCCGACTTACAGCTCGGAGCCCCAGCGCAAGGCCCCGGAATCAGGCTGCAGCCACGACCCAGCATTGTGGCTGCCACCTCCAAACTGCTCCTGCCTTCTTCCTCTCCTCTGGTAGTGGCGGCTTCGGCGAGGTCAGCTCCGAGCACCTGGAGTTGGTCCTCGGCCTCGCTGAAGCTGCTGCTGCCACCAGAGGAGAAGAAGGGCCGGGAGCTCGGGGCTCGCCTCACTGGTTAGTCTGTTGGCTCAGTCTTGTAAAAAATCTGACTGCAGAATTCTGGTCCACAAAGGAAGCATTTTAGTTGGGGAGCTGTACAGTTATGGGACTCTAATGGTAAGCATAGGGTAGGAACGTCAGGTTAAAAATCAGTAAAACTTAAATGATAGACATTGTTGCTAAGAACATTAAAAAGTGGAGGCGTATAATTTGTGGACTATCATTCCACTGCCTCCTCCTCTCTTTGAAGAGACATTTCATTTACATCCCCGGAAGGAATCTCCTATCCCAGTCAAATTTGTGTTAAATTGCTGTTTTGGGGGGGGGGTCTTTTTCATTGTCCGGAACGGATTAATCCACTTTTCCATTACTTTCTATGGGAAAAGTTCATTTGACTTAAGGCATGTTTGACTTATGTCTAGACCTCCGGAATGGATTAATGACGTAAGTCAAGGTTCCACTGTACATTATAATGGTCAAAGACTGACAATGTTAGAATGTAAATTTTCCTTTTGTCTTGAACACCAGGGATTTCGGAGATTATGGCATCTGAAGCCCAAAATGTTAGAAAACGGAATTCGTTGTGTATTGAGGGTTGTTCTGTTGATCTCCCCAGGAAAAAAAGCTCTCATTCCATTAAGGAGAACATGAAGGAGGTAAGCTTTTTCACTTGCTTTTAAATGTTTCCATCTAAATCTGTAAATTGTCTTGCATTAGGAAGGATGCCAATGCAAAAATCATTTCAGAGGGGTGAGGGTTTAGGGGTAAAAGGTAAAAAGATAAAGGTCCCCCCGCACATGCGTGCTAGTCGTGTCCAGCTCTAGTGGCGGTGCTCATCTCTGTTTTCAAGCCAAAGAGCCAGTGTTGTGCAAGTCTGTGCCCATGTGGCCGGCATAGCTGAACGCATTTCTGCACATGGAACACTGTTTACCTTCCCGCTTTTTATGGCAGTACCTATTTACATGCTTTCAAACTGCTAGGTTGGCAGGAGCTGGGGTTAACAGCGGGAGCTTACCCCGCTGCGTGGCACCGGAGATTGGAACTACCGAGCTGTCAACTTTTCAGCTGACCGTTTCAGCGTTTAAGGGGGACTTGAGGCCAGATGTATGCCTCTTATGCCCTTCAAGGTTTGGAGGCCAGAAATAGCTACTTCTGACCTTTTGTTGGGAGGAGAAAATCAGAAGTGCTTTTCCTGTTTTGGGTTTGTTTTGTTTTGTTTTAATTTTAAAAATCCTTCACATACCACCTTATTCTATAAGGTTCATTATGTGACTTACATGTTTCTGATTTGGCCCATATGTTATTCAATTGTTAGTTTTAATGTTGCCTACTAATGCTGTAAGATACCCCTCAATTCTCAAACTGATTGTGTCTTAACTGTAATGGACTGCATAGTCTCTCCTCACTGTAAGCCACCTTGGGTCCTTTTCCAAGGAGAAAAGCAGGGTAAAAATACTCAAAAATAAAAATAAATAAATTTATTTCACATTGTGTTTATGGCCATCGTAAAAAAAAAAGGTTGAGAATGGCTACTTCAGGTAATCAGTAGCAGAGCCTGCCTTGGCGTCAATGGGGATTTGAGCCTGTGATTGAAAGAGCAGGGAAAAGAACTCTCACCTTTGTGCAATTCAGGAAGAGAGCTGCTATGACATTAGAGAGGTGAGATTTCTGTTAGTGGATACACAGGCTCAAGGAGGAGGATGGAGACATCCAGCCTTGCTTTTCTGACTTCCGAAGAACCATTTGTAAGTCCTGGGAATGTGGAGTTAGGCTTGGCCGATATGTAAACTAGCACAGTTGCCCTGTTTGGATGAACAAAATAGGAAAAAATGCATGCACAATATAGTTACAAGATGCCTCCTTGCACAAACTTTATACTATTTACTGAATTGAATAGAAAATATGCAGCTGCTCATGCATGGGGAATTGCAGAAAGCTTACTGTGACAATTGAATTCTATTGCTGCTGTAGCACAAAATGCTACTATCCATTATGTATCATTATTAATTCATTGAGGAAAACATTTTACTACTAAAATTTTGGCTTTCTTTTGTATATACTGTAAACATTCATTTCTAGCATTTGTAGACTACAGTAAACCCCCCATCGCGGGGGAGGGGGTTAGGGACCCGACCTACGATAATTGAAAATCATTTGTACTTACCCCAGGCCTGGGGCTGCCCTGAACGGGCTTCCGACAACCTTCCTGGGCCTGTTGGAGGCCCCAAAAGTACTTCTCAATGAATCAGAAGTGACCTCCAGATCACTAGGAAGCACTTTGGGGGCCACCGAGGGCTTTTCTAGGCATGTTGGAGGCCTCAGAAATGCCTTTCAGTGACCCGGAAGTGACTTTCGTTGAACAGGTTGGTTTGATCCAGCATAGTTCTTCATTATTTATTTATTTATTTATTTATTTATTTATTTATTTATTTATTTATTTATTTATTTATTTAGCTTATATACCGCCTGTCTTCCCGGAGGAACTCGTTAAAGATTAAAACTAGCTGTTCATAGTTTAACTCCTTACAGATCCCTCACTTGCCATAGCTCAAGCATAGTCCATACATTTCCTCCCTCCACCCCAAATGAGTACCTGAGCCATTATACTGCAACACAGAAGGGTTTTTTTTTCACACCCCTGATGTCATAATCCCATGTCCTGTTATGGATATTACAGTATCTTGTGCTGCCCTTCAGTTAGATGGTTAGAGCACTTAGTTGTTTTGCTCTTTCACAGCAAAAACAATTAATGTAACCAGTTGTAAACAGCAGTTGAAACAAGGTGGAATTACGTAAACAAATTACGCAGTTGCAGGGGATTCTCTTCCGTTTTCAATAAAATTAAACCTTTTATTTTTTTAGGGTAAGAAATCTGTGAAACATTTGGCTTCTTGCACAAGCAGGTAAGAGTTGATTATGCTGTCATTTTGAGGCTATGACTTTGAACTGTTGTATACAGTTGTCAATCTAGGAGAGTCATCCTCTTTCTAATGTAAATGATCTGAGAAAGGCATTGAAAGAAGGCACTTATTTGTCCAGTTTTGTAGAACCAAGATTTGGCAGCTTTGGTATGTTAGCAGTTTAGCTAAGGTAGCATTTTCCCACCCTTTGACATCCAACAGGAGGATTCTGCATAAAAGGCGGTGGGTATGTCAGAGTCTTGGAGATGGTCTGGAAGATATGTGACCCACCACACTGATACACATTGTGATTTGTCAGTTGTTTAACAAATACCTTTGTTTGCTTCTGCCTCAACAAAAAAGAGGAAAGCTTATGTACATGTCTCACCGGCTAGTGTTAATAACAGGTTGTACACTTCTGTACTTGAGCACTTCTGGTAATTATCCCCACAGTAAGGATGTTTTAAAGATCAGAATTATTCAGTCAGTATCTTTTATTCAACAGTCTGGATTTCTTATCTAACTGGTACATAAGATTGACTGCCCTGCCCCGTTGAGACGTAATTACGACTCCCGTGTCGTTTTTATGCCAGAAGGAGGCAGAGAGGAAACCAAGGCTGCTTAAACATCTTCATCCCTTGAAGAATGGGTGGGAGATGATGGCAGCAGCTGAACAAAGAGGCAAGCTTTTATTTTTTTTTTCTCCACCATGGCCACAAGGTGCCGTGGTCAAATAATGGTCGAGTAACTCAGTCCACACAGGTCTCTAGAACTGACAGCTTTTCTCTCTGTGTGTGTAGCTTTCCTTATACTGTTTAATCTGCTTTAATAAAAAATGGAATATGCACCTATACGGCAAAAAAGAAGAAGATTCGCTAGAAGTGCACAAGTGTAAATATTTCCAGCAGTCCAGAGGACAGTGTGTCAAATAGGCTCAGACCATAACATTCCTACCAAAGTGACCAATAACAGTGTTTTCACAGAAGTTGAAGTACAGTGGTGAATTACGTCACCACAGTCTTCCTTGTGTAAACGTTTTGTTTTAGCACTAGATGCAAGATGATCTAGAAAAGAACTTAATGCAAAGTGTTATAAAACATTGCGTGTGGGGGTTTGCACGTCCACAAACATGGACACAAATTATGCACCCAATGTTTTGCATTGATCTGCTCTGTTAATGGTCTCCCTTTTGCAGAACAACAGTTGGACAAACTGTGACCAGCCCCCATCCTCTGTTCAGAGTCGTATACTGCAGGAAAAAAGTTCACTATTATTCTCCAAAGCCTTGCTTCAGAAAGAAACAGCTCCCAAAAGTCAGGAGCCGTGACATGGCAAATAAGGAAAATGAACTGGCATGTGCAGGGAATCTGCCAGCAAAACTGCCCGCTGATGGCCGTACGTTTTTACTGAACTCCAGTGATTCTGGCCGATCTCAAACAGAGAGTCCTTCATCAAAATACAGTGGGTTTTTTTCTGAGGTAAGCTAAAGTGTTGTTGTATAATTCTTTTATTCTTAAGCAATTGAATAATGTTAAAGTTGCTGGCAAGTTTGCTAGCCTTTTCATACCCTTCTCAGATATAAGCTCTCTCTGGGGAAAATTGTACTATGTCTTATAAGCCCTTTTAAATTCAAAGAGCCGGCTGCACATCTGTTTCAGATGAGATCAGGTTTCCTGTAGCAGGTTAGTTGGTTTGTTTTTGTGACTCTTCACCAATTATATAAATATCAAATTTCAGATTTATACATTGACAGATAAGCATATGAAGGCTAGCCCTTGAAGTGACCTTACTTCGCTACTGATAGTTCTATTAAAGTTGAATCAAGGATGCTGTTCACCATTTTAGTCTTGCGGAGAACAGACAACCTTACCCTGTATTTCATTTAAATAAGATTATACTTGTGCTCTATACATTTCTTTGGAAAGAACCACCAGCTCTGTTAGCTGCCTAGATGCCCTAAGCACATCCGATCTCGCCTGATTTCGGAAGCTAAGCAGGGTCGGCCCTGGTTAGTATTTGGATGGGAGACCTCCAAGGAATACCAGGTGCTGTAGGCGCCTGGAGTAGGAACTGGCAAACCACTACAGTACTCCTGCCAAGAAAACTCCATGGATATGGAGTCATGAAGAGTCGGTCACAACTGTAACGACACAACACACACACCAGCTCTGTTGTTAGTTGATTTGTATGTCACTGTTCCATATGTTTGTGGCCAAAGCAGCTTAAATTATATTAAATGAACAGCAACACCATTAAATGTAACAGTTCGAATCACCACAGTACATAAATAACTTGTTATAAAAATAAATACTTAATTAGTGTTGGAGCTAAAAATCAACACACAGCGACCACATCAGTATAGCTATAGATGATGGGAGTAATGCAACACTGAATCAGAATTGTACCTATTCCACAAGATCAAAACTAGAGACAGAAATAATGTGCAGGATGGTTAAGATCATGTAGTTTTCCATTTTCTTCTTAGGGCCATCATTCATCTATATACACTGGTAAGCAGCTGCACATCTCTCACTTATGGGAGCCTTCCTCCCAATCCTCTTCTCTTAGACCTTTTCACAGGTGTTATTGGGAATGACCTGTGTCATTCATCTCCCAATTATTCCTTTGATATGCTTCCTTCAGTGATATAGTATTGCTCCTTTTCTTTCCTCAATGTGTTGCTTCCACTGTTGCCTTTAAAGCTGCAGCTTTCTGTTGGGCTGCAGAGCAAAGCGACATAACAGACCAGCTAGAAATGTGACACTTCCTTCATTATAGACTGTTGTCACTCCTATCCCTCCCTGCCTTTTTTTTTCTTGGTGGGGAAGCATATTTTCCCCAGTGCATCCAACTGATGGCTTCACACCATTGATGTTATCACGTGCAATTCAGCAAAGTATGGTTGCTGCTAAAAAATCTAGTTGGCATTATATACTATGTTTATGAATATTCATAAAATGGTTGCTGCTAAAAAATCTAGTTGGCATTATATACTGTGTTTATGAATATTCATAAAATAGTTTATTTATTTATTATTATTATTTATTATTTACACTTATATACCGCCCCATTCCCACAAAGGGGACTCTGGGCGGTGCACAACATCAGAATAAAAACAAATAAAAATCATTTCGAAACAACAACAATCAACAAACCAACACTGTCCAAGAGTAATTAGGCGGGACTAAAAAAAAAAAAAAAATCGGACTGAGTCCTTACACCTCGCCGTAGGCTTCTTGGAAGAGCAAGGTCTTAAGACTCCTCTTGAACGCCGCCAGCGATGGAGCCCGCCGTAGGTCACTGGGAAGTTTATTCCACATGAATGGAGCCACCACCGAGAAGGCCCGTCCACGGGTACCAGCCTTACGGCCCTCCCTCGGGGTGACCGTCCTCAGTGAAAAGGCCTCTGAAGCACGGGTGGGTCGGGCCGAAGCTGATTGTCGGGGAAGACGCTCCGCCAAATAAGCCGGGGCCAAGCCATGGAGGGTTTTGTAAGCCAAAACCAACACCTTGAACCTTATTCGGGAGGCAACGGGTAACCAGTGCAAGCGAGCCAGGATGGGGGTGGCGCGGTCATAACGACGCGCGCCAACCACCAGCCTGGCCGCCGCATTCTGGACCCGCTGCAATCGCCGAACAAGGTTCAAGGGAAGCCCCATGTAGAGAGCGTTGCAATAATCCAGCCTCGACATGACCAGCGCCTGTACCACAGTCCTCAAGGAGCCCTCATCGAGGTACGGGCGAATCTGGGCGATAAGCCTAAGGTGGTAAAAGGCTGACCTGACCACGGCTGACACCTGAGGCTCCAGGGTCAGATCCGGGTCCAGGACAACGCCCAGATTCCTCACTCTTTGCGCCAGCTGGAGGGCGGACCCACCCAGACTGGGAAGAGGGCCACAGTACCCCTCCGAAGAGCCCCCGAAGAACATAACCTCGGTCTTGCCTGGGTTGAGCCTGAGCCTGTGGGTCCTGGTCCAATCCAGCACCGCAGCCAGACAACAATCAAGGGTCCGGACGGCCTCCACTGCACAGGTGGAAAAGGAGAGATAGAGCTGCGTGTCATCAGCGTACTGATGACAGCAGACTCCATAACTCCGGATGATCTCAGCCAGCGGCTTCATATAGATGTTAAAGAGCATTGGGGAGAGCGACGACCCCTGAGGCACACCACAAGAGAGTGTCCAGGGAGCCGACAACTCACCCCCCAAGCTCACTCGCTGGGTGCGGCCCCCAAGGAAGGACCGGAGCCAGGCCAAGGCCTGCCCACCGATACCAACCTCCGAGAGCCGCTCCAGCAAGATACCGTGGTCGACGGTATCAAAAGCCGCTGACAGGTCGAGAAGGACCAGCAGGGTAGAGCAACCCCTGTCAGCCCTCCTCAACAGATCATCATGCAGCGCGACCAGGGCCGTTTCGGTCCCATGACGCGGCCTGAACCCGGACTGGAAGGGATCCAGGACATGGTTCTCCTCCAGGAACGACTGGAGACGCAGGGCGGCGACTCGCTCAATCACCTTGCCCAAAAAGGGAACATTGGCTATGGGACGATAGTTGGACAAATCGTCCACAGCCAAGCCGGGTCTTTTAATAATGGGCTTCACCACCGTCTCCTTCAGAAGACTGGGAAAAATCCCGTCTCTGAAGGAGGCCGAAGTGATCAGTGAAGCCCATTTCGGCATGCTCCCCCCTGCGGTCTTAATCAGCCAGGAAGGGCAAGGGTCGAACGGAGAGGCCGCAGGCCTGCAATGTCCCAGCGCCCTGGAGGCATCCACCGGTGTAACAGGCCCAAACTCAACAAACCGAGGCGACCGAGGCGGCCCGACACTGGCCATGACAGAGGCTGGATCAGAGCAACCGGCATTCAGCTCGGAACGGATGGCCTCTATCTTAGACTTAAAATGGGCTGCAAAAGACTCGCTAGTGAAATCACTAGGAGGAGGCCCTGGCGGAGCGGGATTGGTGAGGTCTCGGACCACACGGAATAATTCCGCTTGACGGTTCGAGGCCTCACCAATTCTCAGGGCGGCAAAAGATCTCCTAGCCGCCCTTATCGCACGAGAATAGCGACCGTTCAACGCCTTAACCGCAGCCCAATTCTGAGCCGTCCGAGCGTTCCGCCATCTGCTCTCCAGCCGTCTCCGCTCCTGCTTCATCACCCGTAACTCCTCGGCAAACCAAGGAGACGAACGGGCTCGGCATCGGATCAGGCGCTTGGGGGCGATCCGGTCAACAACCCCAGCCACCTCCTCAAACCACCGTTGGGCTAGGCTGTCGGCCGGATCGTCATCCAAACCGTCCGGAACATCCCCGAGGGCCTCCGAAAACCGCACAGGGTCCAGGAGCCCCCGGGGGCGGGCCCAGATGGACGGGCCCGGCTCCCCGCGGGGCGGGGTGGCTACCGCAAGAGAGAAAGTCAGTAGATAATGATCTGACCATGACATGGGCCGGGCCAGCAATCTCCCGACCCCCAGATCAAAACCCCGCGAAGTGGAGGCAAAAACCAGGTCCAGGGTGTGTCCACCTATATGAGTGGGTCCGATGACTAATTGGGACAGGTTCATGGAGGCCATGGACTCCATGAATTCCAGAGCTACCCCAGACAGCCCAGCCTCGGCGTGCACATTGAAATCCCCCACCACCAATAGGCGGGGGGACCTCAAAAGTGCCGCCGAGATGAACTCGGAGAGCTCCGGCAGGGAAAGTGCAGGGTCGCGGGGAGCACGGTACACAAGCACTACCCCGAACCTGTCCCTTTGACCCACCATAAGGTGGAGACATTCCAAACCCGGACTCACCAACGTCGCGGATCTACTGACATAAAATGAATCCCTAAAGACCATAGCCACCCCGCCCCCCCGCCCCTCCGACCTGCCCAGCTGCTGCAAACAGTAGCCCTGGGGGCAAAGGAGGGTGAGAGAGGCCCCACCCCCCTCGCCCACCCAGGTCTCTGTGATGAAAGCCAGGTCGGCACGCTCGTCCACAATCAAGTCGTGGACGAGAGGGATCTTATTATGTACCGACCTGGCATTAATAAGCAGACAGGACAGATCGGGGGGACAGATGGTTTGGATCCCAGCCATTTGACGGTGAGCCGACGGGTCAGAACGGGGGACAGGCAACAAATGCCTGTCCCGAGTTCTCCTTATCCGATCGACCCGCCGGCCTTCAAAACACTCAAAACGCTAATGCCAACTTTATTAAGATTGGGTTTTCAGTGATTTCACTGACACTTAACATAACTGTAATGAACAGAAGCCCTTTCCTTCCCTCATCATTGAGTAACATATCAAGGAGAAGACACTTGTTGTCTGAAGAAGCAGCTTTTGATTCAGACTAAAATAAATCTGTTTAGTCTTTCCAGTGCTACCATATTTTCTCCCTTGACCCCTTTCCCCTTTAATCTTGCCAACATGTTAAAGCAGATGAAAAGCAAAATCAGGCTGATTATAATGAACACAGATACACCATTGGAAGTTAAGACGGAGCTGTTTTCAAAATGCTTTGTTTTAATTTAGAACTTTCCCATTTCTGATGTTTCTTTTTGTTTGGGATACCAAAAATTGTTAAGCCATAAGTAGGGAGGGTGGAGAAGCCTGATCAGCTCATCTGTTACAGAGGGCAGAGGGCTGCATATTTCAGACCACAGAAGAATACTATATTCCATGAATTATAGAGATTTGGCCATCTATTTTTGACAAATAGATGGAACCTCCTTGTTACTTGGCATTTTACCTAGAGACTCAGAACGAAACCCATTTGTCAATGGAAATACAAGAACCACAGCATTCTGCTGTTTTCCACAGATTTAGAAATACAGTGGTACCTCGATTTACAAATTTAATCAATTCCGAATGCATGCTCTTAAGTCGAAATACTCATAAGTTGGGGCACCTATCTAAAAATTGAAAAAATAAGTTAAAAAATAAAAAAATGTAAGTCGAGCAGGCCATATCTAAAATTTGTAAGGCAGCAGTTAAAATGCCAACAGTTTTCTGCTCTTAAGTTGAATTGCTCTTAAGTTGAGCTGCTCTTAAGTCGGGGTACCACTGTATACAAGCACGTTGCATTAACTCTCAATCTTCCCTGTCCCTGTTAAAAGATTAAACGTGCAGGCAATATGCAGGGTACTTTTCCTGGATAGGAGAAGGCAGTAGGTATGCAGAGCAGCACTGGCCAGTGACTCTACAGTTTAGTGTCTGTCAGGATGTTGAATCAAACTTGAACTGAGGACATTTTTAATCGAAGTGGTTACTCCTAGACTGGTACATCGTAGACTCAATGACTTTTTCTTAAAAAAAAAAACATCAAGGGAGACGCAGTAAAATAGGAAAAGTACAGAATGGCAATTGTTTATAATAATTAAATCCTCCCTGTGTCTCCTAGGTTTCAGAAGATCATGATACAATGGCACAAGTTCTCTTCAGTAGAAACCTCCGGCTGAATGTAGCTTTAACCTTCTGGAGAAGAAGAAGTATAAGCGAACTCATAGCCTATTTAGTGAGGTAAAGATTGGGAGGATTATTGTCACAATCCGGGGCATCGAGGGCACTATGCCTGTGTGTGAAATCTGTCGTACCCCATTGGGGAAGCTGGATGACGATAATGCAGGAGGCATGCACAGACCTTGCATTCATTTGAAGGACCTGAGTATTCTTGCCCTAAGCGCCCATAAGTGTGAAAGAAAGAATCCTAAAGGTTGCGGGAGTTCTCCACAGAGTCTATGCTTGGAGTGGTTAGATGTTGTACCCCAAGAGTGTGTGATTGTTGTATGCCTTTGAAACCACACATCAGTAATGCCTCATCTTTTGTAGTAATATCTTACCAAACAGTGACCTTAAAAGGGTCACATCTTGAAGAGTGATATAATGTAATTTCTAATGTTGTTTTTCATTGGTGTTTCTAGGATACAAGATCTGGGTGTAGTAGTAGATTGCCTTCCTGTTCTTACTAGCAGGTAAAAAAAACTCTAAGGGAGGGGAATTATGGATTTCAGACTTAAAAAAATAACTTTCTGTATACTGACACTACCTTTTTTAGCTTACAGGAAGAAAAGCCGTATATTTCTGTTGGGTGCTGTGTAGACCTTCTGCCGTTAGTAAAATTAATGCTTAAAAGCAAATTTGAAGAGTAAGTTAAAATACAATAATCTTTTGAACATTTAGATAATGGCAAAATAAAGGTTAATCTTTCTCCACTGATTGCTGCCGTTTATTAGCCCTGAAACATTCATGGAATTATTTTGATGGTTTGGGACCACATGATTATGCATTTGCTCTCTTGCTAGCATATTTTCTAGCTAGCATATGTTCAACATATTCATGGTGGATGTGCTAGTCCCCAGTGAAAGTCCAGTTTAACCACACAATCTGTGTATTCCAGTTGTTGTTTTCCATTTCTCAGAAAAATAAACCCTTACATTGCTAGTCAGTGTCATCTGGAAGAATAAACACGGTGACATGTTTGCTGCTTGGCTTCTGTGAAAAAAAGATTCTTCTGACTGTGTCCCATGTAGTGAGAACATCTTGCATTATCACAGGCTTCCATGCTAGTTTCTTGAAGAAACATCCGCTGATTAGACTGTCTGAACAGATTTCTTCTTAGAATTGAGTTTACTTGGAGTATCTTTTGTTACAATATTTATATATATGTATATTACAGATACGTGATTGTTGGTTTGAATTGGCTCCAGGCTGTGATTAAAAGATGGTGGTCAGAGCTGTCTGCCCATACAGAAAAAATAGAGGATGGGTAAGTTGCACATTTTAAAGCCCATTTCAGCATTTGATACATTTTATTTTCGTATGTCTAGGCCTCCCAGAGAGCTAGCAAAGTTTCTTGAGAAAAACATTTCAGATGAATGGGTATACAATGGTACCTTGTATAAAGGAATTAATTCGTTCCAAGTGAAATTATGTTAAGCAATTTTTCCTTTATATAAATTCCCATAGGAATGCATTGAAAATGGAGTAATCCCATTTTTATGTTGCACGGATTTCCCCCATAGGCGATTATGCTAAGCAAATTTCCCCTATCCAGAATTTTTTATGTTGTATGTTTTTTATGTACAGATTTTATGTTATACAAGCTGTTTGTTATATTAGGGTCCACTGTACTCAGAAAAAAAATTGTTTAAAGTGTTGCATGGTGGGGAGAGGGAGAAACTGAAAGACAAGGAGGAAGAACTGATAAGAGGTCTTGCAATTTTTCTGGAAGTTGAGTCATGGCAACTGGACTTCTTTTTCTTGAGAGATT
>JAHTLZ010000016.1:24891494-24915995 GCA_023846285.1 Phrynocephalus versicolor | reverse complement strand
AAGTGGGCTAATAACAGTTCAGTGGTACCTCCTCTTACGAATTTAATCCGTTCCAAATGCATGCTCTTAAGTCAAACTACTCTTAAGTCGGGATAACTACCTAAAAAAATTGAAAAAATAAGTTAAAAAATGAAAAATGAAAAAAAATATTTGTAGGTTGAGCAGACCATATCTAAAATTTGTAAGGCGGCAGTTAAAATGCCAACAGTTTTCTGCTCTTAAGTCAAGCTGCTCTTAAGTTGGGTTACCACTGTATCATACACCCTTGCCTTTGGATTGAAAGTATTTTTCCTACTTGGTGTGGTTGGGCACAGTTGGAACAGATGATTAGCTGAAGTCATTTGTGGTAAAAGTTGGATCACATTGCCCTCTAGGGCAGCTTTCAGTTCCCCCAAGGGTTGTCTGACTTATTCAGGGAAGCCTGCAAGTCAGATGCAAGTGAAACATCATCTTCCTGTTCTAGCTCCCCAACCCCCGATATTGAGACCTATTGTCTCTGATTCTTAATACTTTAGTCCCCTGCCTATTGTGGGCGTTAGGGACCTGACCTGCGATAATGGAATATCCACAATATGTGGATGCTGGGTTGTGTTGGGACTGGGGGGGGGGCTATTTGGGGCCTCCTACCTGAGGCTTGGCACTGTTCCAAATGGGCCTCCGACAGGCTTCCTGGGCCTGTCAGAGGCCCCAGAAGTGGTTTCCGGCAATCTGGAAGTCACTTCGACAGGCCCCGGGACGCTCATTGGAGGCACGTTTGGAGCAGTGCCAGGCCTGGGGTAAGCGCTGGAGGCCTCAAATGGTTCCATGCAGCTTGCCCCAGGAGGTCTTTGTTTCACATGCTGCAGTTCCACGATGTACCAGGATCACAGTATATGAAACGTCGGGGGATGACTGTATGTTATTCTTATATGAGCTCTAGGGATCCAGAGGGATACCAAGAGTGGTATGGTGACTAGAGGAACAGACTAGGACTCTGGAGCCC
This sequence comes from Phrynocephalus versicolor, assembly GCA_023846285.1. Lineage (NCBI taxonomy): Eukaryota > Metazoa > Chordata > Lepidosauria > Squamata > Agamidae > Phrynocephalus > Phrynocephalus versicolor. Next base: position 24,915,013 of record JAHTLZ010000016.1, on the reverse strand, counting down.
AAGCTTTGAATACCGATTTGGCCACAGACACTCATGAAGGGGTGGATGAAAAGCCACTCCAGAAATCTCTCACTTTTCTTAAAAGCCCTTTTAAGTGTTCAGACATTTTGGACTATCACATTTCTCCTTTGGTGGATTTAAATCTGTGATAATTTTTATTTTATCAGGACAGATGGAAGCTTTGTGGTTCACGATATTCCTTCTGGATCATATGTAGTTGAAGTTATATCCCCAGCGTATAAATTTGAACCTGTAAGAGTGGATATAACTTCAAAAGGGAAAATGAGGTGAGATTTTAAAAATTTATAATGAATCAAAATAATGTTCTGTGTGAGATAAAGTGATAAGAAAACAAGCTGATTCTTCTGCAGGACTTTGCAACTCAGTGGATTTATTTGTTGATCCTATATGTGCCATACAGTTTAGCTTCTTTTTTCAAAGAACAGGAAAACATGGTGTGCCAATTTGCATTTACAATTGTCTGTGTACATGTGATCAAACATGAGCAAGAAGCTCTGAAGCAGGGAATGTCCATTACATTAATTATTTGTTCATTTTTCTAATTGACATGATGTGCCCTTTTCATGAATGTGCTCTTATCAACAGTGTCAACAGTGTTTACAGTGGCTCCGTGTCAACTTAATATGACAGTGATCAGGAATGTTCAGTTTCATTTATCTGATGCATGCTAAATTGGGTTTGCATAACAATGGATACAAGAAAGGTTTTTATGCTGTTAGTGTCTTGGAAGGGTGTGTGTATAGTGGTGTCTGTATCTCCATAGGGCCTCTTCTAAGAAAGTGAATAGAGAGGCCCATGCAGACACTATTTAGATGCATATCTAATATACAACCATTGAAATGAGCTAGCAGCCTGCATCAAGTTATGGTTCTAATGGAATGCTGGTAATAGATACACTTAAGCTGCAGTCCTTTTCTGGCATCAGGTATGTTGAACACTGTATGACAGTCCCATTGTGTTCAGTGCTATCTATGCACTATTAACAAGATTAACTGATCAAAGGATTGTAAGTTAAACCAAGAGGGAAAAATATAAAGCTAGTATAATTAATTCTGTTTTACTGTCGTAATTGCATCAAAAATGCTTTTTAATTTTTTGCCAGAGCAAGGTATGTGAATTACATCAAGACATCAGAAGTAGTCAGACTGCCATACCCACTTCAGATGAAATCTTCTGGACCTCCTTCATATTTCATAAAGAGGGAGTCTTGGGGGTGGACGGACTTCTTAATGAACCCCATGGTATGTATGCGTAAACTAATGCACCCATTATTTGGGTATGTTATGCTCTGTCAAGTTTGTTCTTAATCCCATGTAGGATTTTGAAGATATAGTATGTGAGATATTCAGAGGTGTGATATATCATTTTGCCTCTTGTTTGAGTTTCCATGGTGGTGTAAGGGAGTTGAACCCAGGTCTCCTGAGATTTAGCTGACATTTTACCTAATACATCACAGTGGTTTTGGTAGCAAGTTACCTATTTAATATAAAGTTCAGGAGCTATTTTTGCCCATATGGTTGTAAGAATTAGGACAAACACTGAATTGGCTTTATGTTTATTATGTCATTTCTTCAGGGACTGATAAACATATAAACAAGTCTTGTTTTCAGGAAAGTACAGTATCTAGGATATTTGTGAGAAGTATCTAAGGAGAGGTAGATGCTTGCATCAGCTTAACAGGGATTTCTGTTTATCCCTTAATAGTCAACTGGGAGAAACTGCAGTAGTTATAAAAATGTATATGTTTACTGTGTGGTCCTGCACATGTCCACCCAATGTGATTGATAATGTAAGTAAGACTAATGGACACCTAAAATGGCATACTTTCTATCAGGTACAGTTTGCCTATGTGAGGACTGATAATTGGCAGGGAGAACAACACAAGTGTATTTGAGATAGCAGTACATTTAAGTGATATATGGGGCACTTAAGCATCACTGAGGATGGTGATTCCGATAGAGCTGCTCCTTTTTGCTTCTCAGAATACCCATGGATTCCCACTTCCTGACTTGGTTTATATTAAACTGATGACCTGAGCCACCTGCAAAGAAAAACTTCAATTAACAATAGATTTTTGTAAGGCTGGGATGGTTACCTGATCAATAAATCAAGTTGAGAGTTGATTGGAACCTCTCATTATACCAGCCATTGCTTCTAGAACTGGTGCTGTGCCTGTCTTAGCTGTGACAAACCTATTAAATGAAGTTCTGAAAAGGGTAATCAACATATTTTGCAAGGAAGGAAGATACTGACTATACATATCTGTGTTCATTAAGACCATTGTGAAGTGCCTGTGCTGTATGTTTTGGTTTTGGTGAAATCTTTGCCACAGGATGTACTGACACCCTTGAAATTAGACTTGATATATCACCAAGTTTGTGGTGGCATTCAGAAGGAGAAGCCCCTGCAAACTGTACATTCTGTCTGAGCCTGTAAGCTTTTGATGTCAGTGATGATTAGCATTCAGGAAATTGCTGGGTATCCACAAGGCAGTTTTTCAGCACCTTGGCTCATTCTGGGTATGATAATATTATAATGAATGCAGAATTCCATACAGAAGGAAAGACTTTTGTTCTCTGCAGGGTGCATATGGGCTATTAATAATAGTCAGTGTGCTATTCATTGTACCATAGATCTAAAAGGGCCCTCAGAGATCATCCGGCCCTCACCAATGTTGAACCAGGCTGTAACAACACATCAGAAATGCTAGGCCATTCAGCCTTCACTTAAACATCTCCAGTGAAATCAAATCAACATATTCTGAAACAGTCTGTTACTAGTTCTTGTAATTAGAAATATTCCTTTATTTGTTGAACTAAGTCACATCCATCCTCCAACATTTCTACTTGTTGCTTCTAGTTTTGCCCTGTAAAAGAGCAGAGGATAGATTTGTTCCATCCTTTACATGGCAGTGCTTTAGGTATTTGAAGACCACTATCTCCTCTGTGCCTTTAATCTTCCCTTCTTCAATGTTCCCAACTGTATTCTCATAGTACATTGATCTCTGGATCTGTAATCATTCCAATTGGCATCCTCTGGATATATTCTAATTTGAGAACAGTACTCCACATGTAGAATTGTCTGTTCTGTCCTTCATTTGGCACATATATTTACTGGCTCCATGGGCAACATGTATGGAATTGAAAACCGGGCTTGTGACCTAAGGGCATTTCCTCCTCATTAAATTTCATAGCTTTGGGATGCTTCCAAATCTTTCACTATGCCTTCAGCATTCCTAGGTACCATATTATAGAAAAGGATAGCTTTAGTTGCCATTACGCAATATGATTCAGTTGTACCTCTACTTAAGAGCGGGAAACTGTTGACATTTTAACTGATACCTCAGAAATTTTAGATGCGGTCTGCTCTACTTACAAATATTTAATTTTTGTTTTTGTTTTTTTAGATAGGGCTCCTCTACTTAAGAGTTGTTCGACGTAAGAGCATGCATTCAGAACAGATTAAATTCGTAAGCAGAGGTACCACTGTAATCACTAGAAAATTCAAAGAATATGCCAGTTAGTCATAATGTTCAGAATTAATACTAGTTTTCTACTTCAGCTATTCATAATATAGCAGTACTGTAGTTTTGGAGTTATGTAAGTACTTGAGTACTTTGAAAGTGCTGTCGTTCTTTTTTTTCCTCAGCCAAATAAGCTTAAAGATGAAGTAACAATGTTTTTTTGAATTTCAATGTTCAAGGTTATGATGATGATCCTTCCGTTGTTGATCTTTGTATTATTGCCTAAAGTTGTCAACACAAGTGATCCTGATATGAGGCGGGTAAGTAAGCCAAATATTATAATATATTGTGAATAATGTGCTCCCAGTCACCCCATTATACACACCAGAAATTTCCATAGAAATACTAATAGTCATTCAAATTATTCTAGTTCTGTTGTGAGCCAGAAAAATGGCTCCTTAGTAATGTTCTTGAGCCTCCAATTTGCAAGTAGAAATTCACTTCTAAGATACACTAAGCAGGAAAAAATCATATGCACAGTATGTATTGCATAGATTTTATTCACTGGTCTTTATTCACTCGATAATGGACTGGAAAGTGCTATACTAAAATAACAGCCAGAATGGGTTTGAAAGGGTCTGGGAAAGATGTGGGTCAAGTGTGGAACTTGTTGTGTTTGAGAAAGTGGTTGCTGGATAGTTTCCTTTTCAACAAAATGTTCTGACTTGCTATTGCTTTCTGAAAAAACTAACTTGCAGCGTGTTCTGAAGCTCCAAAACAAAGCCATTTGACAGATCCTTGTTTGCTCATGCATGCCGTAATTAAAAGCGGATTGGAAGCTGTACGTAGAAGGCAGACTGTTCTGACCAGCAAAGACCCTTGCTTAATTTATTTTACAGAATTTATTTACTTTACAGCATTTTTAGCCACCCCACTACCAAATGCTCTCTGGGCAGCAATTCAAGCTTATAGAAAGTCAGCCAAAAGAGTCCACACCTTTCCTTATACTGTAGTAGGTTTAGCATCTGTCTAAAGAGTCCTTGTTGCTGGTACTAGGAATGGGCCCAGTCCCCATGATGAGAGAGAATCCCTCAGAGCCACCAGGCAAAAATAATGCATATATATATATGATGAATGTGAGCATCTGTGGCTTTTTTCTGTTGTTGATTTTTGGGGCTGATCTGCTGTTATGCTGTTATTAATGTGGCAAAGTATAGTTGAGTCATAGCTTGTCATGAGAACATCACAACAGATCTTGACTCCTAGAACAGGCCATCCGTGTCTTCCTGCATGTTATTAATATGTATGTATCTATATCTTCATTTTCCCCTCCCAATTTATAGTGACATCTTCTCTTTGCCTGTTGCAAATAGAACATGAATTCATATATTAGTCATCTTCTGGTATAAAAAATCCATGGTAACTGGAAATTTAAGATATGGTGCTTATTACATTATCTTAACGTATTGTCCTTTCACCATATGTTATGCTGAATAGCGGAACGCTAGAACAAAATGGAGATTCAAGGTGTTTACTAAATATTCTCTGTTTAGAGTGCTTACTGTCTGTCCTTGGCTGCTGCTTTTGGGGCTCTGTGATGCACTTCCCTTTCTTCTGAATGATCACTGTCTTTAGTAGTTTCTTACAGGTGTCAGGATTTGCAGTTTATACAGTAATAAACTTGTTACAGTAATCTTGATTTTGAAAGGCACAGTGCTTCTTGTATAAATCAGCTTGCAGTTCTCTGCATACTGAACGGGGAGCTCTGCCAACAGTGGGAATCACTTTTGAATAAACATATGCATAGCATAGCATTGCAAATGTTTAATAGAGATGAAAAAATGGGAGATCAGCTGCCTCAGATACACCCATTTGCTGAACTAGCATGCAGGATGCTCTCTGATTTCCTAATGGAAGACTCTGCTACAGTGTGCATCTTCAGTGGAAGAAATTGATGGCTGGCATGAAAGTAAAATTCGGTTTTGGAAGTGTAATGAACAATGAATTGGATCTATCCCACTATCTCATTGTTTGTTTGTTTGTTTGTTTGTTTATACAACTTATATGCTGCCCACTACCCAAAGGTCTCTGGGTGGCTTACAACTAAAATGAACAGTTAAAACAGGCAATGGACAATTAAAAACAATAAAAATATTTAAACACAAAACACTAAAATTGCCACCAGGGCCCACAATCTATGTTATGTCAGTTAAAAAAACTTCAGAAACAGGAAAGTTTTGACCTGGTCCTTCAAATTGAGGGCTGGGAGAGTAAGAACAGACAAAAGAAAATATTTTTTTCACGATGATGGCATCTGGCCTGGATGCCTTCAAAAGGGGATTGGTCAGATTCCTGGAGGAAAAGTCCATCACAGGTTACAAACCATGAGGGAGATGTATCATCTCCAAGCTTAAAACCGGGGTACCTCAAGGAACAGATGCAGGGGAGTGGTACCAGGAGACAGATATCTAGTTTCGTCCGCTCCCAGACGCATCTGGTGGGGCTACTGTGAGATACAGGAAGCTGGACTAGATGGGCCTTTGGCCTGATCCAGCATGTCTCTTCTTATGTACTTATGTTCTTAATGTCATCAGTGTTGGCACCAGGCGGATGTCACTTGGGAGGGCATTCCATAACCTGGGGGCAGCTGCCGAAAAGGCCCTTGACCTACATGCCATCCCTTTCACCTCCTTGAGGGATAGCTCTTTCAGGTGGGCTCCCTGGCTCAATCTTCATTGCCGGGTAGGTTCATATGGAAGGAGACAGTCCTTCAGATATCTAGGTCCTAAGTCAGGGATGGCAAATCTTTTTGAGACCGAGTGCCCAAATTGCGACTGAAAACCCACTTATTTTTCGCTGAGTGCCAATATGGCAATTTAGCCAGAATACAGTCGTACCCCAGCTTAAAAATACTTTGGGTTAAAAATGCACCGGGGGGGGGGGGGAGAAGCAGCGGCAAAGTCCCCCGTTCTCACCCTCCCCAGACAGAGGATCATCGTCCCATCGGTGTGAGGGGGGGAGAAGTGGTGGTGAAGTCCCCCTTCCCTGGACAGAGGATCATCGCACCAGCGGCATGCCAGGGAGAGAAGCGGCAGCAGTGTTCCCCCCCTTCTCCCCCTCCCTGGTTAGACGATCATCGCCCTGGCGGCATGTGGGGGGGGGGAGTGACAGCAAAGTCCCCCGTTCCCCCCTCCCCAGCCAGAGGATAATCAGGTGGAGAAGAGGCAGTGGAGCCGCCCCCTTTCCCCCTTCCCTGAGCGAAGGGGAGGAGGAGGAAGGCTGCTTGGTCTTTTTGAATTTGGCACCATACAACCACCCTCGGTGGTGCCACACCAAATTCAAAAGGATCAAGCAGCCTTCCTCCTCCCCTTCGCTCAGGAAAGGGGAGGAGGAGGAAGGCTGTTTGACCTTTTTGAATTTGTCACGGTGTGACCACCACTTGTTTCAGTGGCTCAAAGGCAGTTTGAAACCCCTCCCCCTGGCTTGCGTGCCCGATTGCGGGGGGGGGGAACTCCCTTTCAAACTCCCTCCTCCCCCTCCTCTTCCCTGCCTTAGTCCTGGTCCCCTGCCTTGTCCTCTTCCCCTCCCGGCTTCATCCCTGCTTCTGTTCCTCCATAAATTCCTTATGGCTGGAGGGGGAAGTAGGGGGGCCAGGGAGCACATCGCGTGCCAGGCAAAAGCTCTCCGAGTGCCACCTTTGGCACGCGTGCCATAGGTTTGCCATCCCTGTCCTAAATCATTTATGGCTTTATATGCCAAAACTAGCACTTTGAATTGGGCTTGGGCAACCTGGTAACTAGTGCGGGTTACGCAGAATCGTTGTGATGTGATCCCTGGCAGCCCTCAGTCAGATCTGTTTTCTAATAGAGCAAGGCTTGGGGGAAAGTAGTGTTCCAAACACTGTTGAACTCTGTTTCCTATACTTCCTGGCCATTTGAGCCAATGGCAGGAGATACTGAGAACTGTGATTCCGGAGCAAAGAGTCATGAATTACCCACCCCTTTCATACAGAAAGGGTTTAGATCTTTAATGACATTTCCAAGATACAGTTGAAATAAAATACAGTTGGTGAAAGAATCATTTTACAAAATTAATATTGAGAAAGAAAAATGTTTTAGAATACTACTTCATTGGCTGAAATTCTGTTGCTTTGTAATGCAGTCAGAAAACGGATGGTGTTGCTTTTTGTGCCTTCTAGCTGGTCTCCACAGCGATTCTGAAACATGCATCATTGCACCAAGTGACAGAAAGAAACAGGATTTCAAACGTAATGTTTTAAATGAAGTTTTAACTATGTTTTGAGTTTTCAGTAGAATGGACTCTCATAGATTAGAAATTAAGGGGCACTTCAATAGTATATGAGTTTTTAAGACGAGAAAATCCTTTTGGGAAAAGACACAACAATAATAACCCAAGCAGTAATTGGGTTATTTCGCTGGAAGGGCCATCATGCAACCAATTTCACAACTGGTGCGTGCCACCCCTCAGCAAAGGGGAAACTGCTTGCAAAATTATTATTATGTGAGTTTACCAACAGATTTTGACCTGTATAGCAAATCTTTCCCTTGTACAACTACTTTAGACATGGTGATCTAAGCTATTTGCTTTTAGAACTTTCTTTTAATTTATATATAGAGAGTTATGCTACAACCAATTTATTTTTAAGTTGCACTTTATGCTGTGGCTGTATAAAGGAGTCTGTAGTGGGGGTGTATGTTAGAGAGCATCTACACAGTGACATGACTAGTTGGTGAACAATTAACTGCCTAGATTTATCTTTTTATATGATTTGGCAATTGCTTTTATTTACATGCCGTTTTCTCTTTCTGCTTGTCTAGGAAATGGAGCAATCAATGAATATGTTGAATTCAAACCACGAGCTGCCGGATGTCTCAGAGTTTATGACAAGACTTTTCTCATCAAAATCTTCTAGCAAGTCCAGTGGTAGCAGCAGTAAAGCCGGGAAAAGTGGGACAGGGAAAAGGAGGTAGTTGTTTCTTTTCCTGCCACCACGGAGTGCACAGGTATCCTCTGTATATTCTGTGGAAGAACAGAAAGCCACTACTGTACCCTTGATCCAATATGAAGTTGGAGACAACGGCAACTGTTGTGTGTGGTGTAAATTTTTAACCTATTTAAATATCTTGTTCTTGAAACAAATGCATGAAGGGACATGGCTTCACTTCCGTATCTCTGTAACTTCAGTACTGATGAAGAGCTAACATCTTTGTAGAAAGCAACATTAAAACATTTAAATTATGTGTGACATATCATTTTTTTTATTTTTACAAGACATCACTATAAGGTCTTGCTTTTAAGGAATAGAAAGGAATCTTTCACAACAATGTGTTTCTTTGCTACATTATAGAAATGGGCACGAATCAAAAAATGGCATTTCGGTTTTTCATTTATCGTTGAGAGGTCCGTTTCGTTTCATTTCCGTTTTTTGTGAATTTTTGGGAAAATTTTGGGTTTTTTGGGTTTTTCGTTTCTACCCACTTTTTGCGCAATTTTAAAGCATTTCCGTGCGGGGGCGTCCCCCAACGCCCCAAACCAGAGGGAAAACACTAAAAAAAAATTGATGCTGGCAGAGACACAGTATAGACTAGGTATGCAGGGAGGCTGCAAAGGCAGCGGTGGGCATTGCCCAGGGTGCAAGGCAGTCGCAGAATGACTGCACTGCGGGGCAGGGGAGGGTTCTCACCGAGAGGTACGCACACACGCACACAGGGAGGCTGCAGGACTGAAGCTAGAGTCGCAGAGACAGCAATCCCACCCTAACTCCCACCGGGGACTGCAAGGAGGACGGGGGCTGCCAGAGCTTTTTATGCCCTCTGTGGCTGCCAGACCTGCCCAGTCTGCAACCTGGGCATGCTATTGGTTGAAGTTGTCCAAGAATTTACATGATCCCATCACATGGCTTGCCTCCATGTTGTGGCTGGAGTGGCGACATCCATTTTGTCATGCTTAAAGGGAAAAGAAAAATACATCGCGATGGGAGAAGACAAAAACAAACGTTTTAAGGACCCCAACCCCCTGGTAGGTAATAAATTCAAATAATTATTGCATTATTGCTGCATTTTTATGGATGTCCAGGGTGTTTTAATACCCAAGAAATCAATATTAAGCATCTGGGAGCCATTTTGGGTCGATGTCCTCTAACCCCTTAAAGGAAAAAAATACAGCGATCTGAGAAAAGACATAAATGCAAGTTTTAAGGACCCCAACCCCTGGTAGGTATTATCAGACAGTATAAATAATTATCGCTGCGTTTTTATGGATGTCCAGGGCGCTTTTTAACATTTTAAACAGCTCATTTCATTGCGCGTCGCCATTGACGAAAACGAAACGTAACGAACACAATTTTCGTGGTTCTGTTCATTTCATTCCATTTTCATCACAGTTTTCGTTTGTCGTTTCATTATGTAACGAAACGAATAACGGAAATGAAAAAATGTTCATTTCGTGCCCATCTCTACATTATAACATTCTTAATATTGTTCTTAACCCACTTGGGATTTCCAAAACGTTTGTCTACAAGACTTTTGGATATAGTTCAGCAGTACAACTTACATTCTAGCACTTGTTTAGGCTCTGTGATTGTTTGAATTTCCAAATTGCCATGGTACTCTGTAATGAAATGGTTGGGTGTCTGTGGTATAAAAACCCATTTTAGGCTGAAAAAAGGGGTCCTCGGCCTATATTCGGGTCATTACTTTTAGCCACTGAGGCAAGTTTGGGTTGGTGGCTAAAAGTCATTTTAAACATTGTGCGCCACTTCTCCTGACCCCCTCATGTTTAAAATGACTTTTTTAAAAGTCATTTTAAAACAGTGTTTAAAATGATTTTTAGCCACCAACTCAAGCACTTGCCTCGGTGGCTAAAAGTCATTTTAAACATCACACACACACCCAGCTCACAAAGGAGGAGTTGCCAGGCCCTGCTGCATTTCCCACCCTAGGCTTATACTTGAGTCAATAAATTTTCCCAGTTTTTGGGTTTAAATTAGGGGCCTCAATTTATACTCGGGTCGACTTATACTCGTGTATATACGGTACACTGATTAACATATTGGCAATGTGAAGCTGATTCATTTAGACAGTTTTATTGCATTGACCACAGCAACTGGAAGCACAAATCCTGATCTACCTTGGAAAGATCTTCTCATGTCAAATGCTGCCACTTGATTTTGGGTTATTCCCTCCCCTCTTCTCTGCACAAGGGTATTTATTATTTAACAGGTTTTCCCTGTCACACATGTAGCACTTTTCAGAAGGCTAGAAGGATTGCCCTTGACAATATGGGAGTAGAAAACTCTTTGGTGCCAATCCAGTGGCATGTGCTGACATCCCTGTCCAACCTGTAACATTTCTTTAGTTTTGACTTAAATTTAGAACATACATGAGAAAGAGGAAATACAGATTATGGTATATTCTGCTCATTCTGGGTGAGATGTCCAGAGTGTTCTCTTGGATCTGCTTGTGCAGGCAGTGTCAGTGCCGTGCATTACCAATAACCATAGCCTACCACAACCTAGAAGTCACTATATTGCTTTTGAGTTATCCATGGGCACAGAGATAGCATCCCATAGTTACTGTAGTCCAGGAGTGGGCAATTTGGGATCTTTCAAATGTTGGACTTATTTTCATCAGCCATAGCCAGCATTATTAATGGTTAAGAGAGATGTACTCAGTATACGAATTGGTGCGGCCTCGAACCGCCAGGCAGAGTTGTTCCAGGTGGTTCGAGACCTCACCAATCCTGGTCAGCCTAGGCCTCCTAGTGATTTCACTAGTGAGTCATTCGCAGCCTTTTTTTGATCTAAGATTGAGGCCATCCGCACCGATCTGGACTCCGGTTGCCCTAATCTCTCCTCCAGTGTCCCTAGCACTGCACCCCCTCGGTCTCCTCGTCTGGCTGAGTTTGGGCCTGTCTTTCCAGCAGAAGCCTCCGGCGGCCTTCCCTTTCAACCCTTGCCCTTCTTGGCTTATTAAATCTATCGGAGGGAACATGCCAGAGTGGGCTTCAGTTATTTCCACCGCCTTCTTCAGGGAAGGGATTTTTCCCTCTTGCCTGAAGGAGATGGTGGTGAAGCCCACGTTAAAGAAATCTGGCCTGGCATTGGACAATTTGGCCAACTACCGTCCGAATGCCATTGTTTCCTTCATGGGCAATGTGATTGAGAGGGTGGCCGCCACCCATCTTCAGTCATTCCTGGAGGAAAATCATGTCCTTGACCCATTCCAGTCTGGGTTCAGGCCTCTTTGTAGGACCAAGACCGCCCTGGTTGCTCTGCAGGTTGACCTCCTCAGGGAGGCTGACAGGTTGCTCTACCCTGTTGGTCCTCCTTTACTTGTCAGCAGCCTTTGATACCGTCAACCACAGTATCCTACTGGATCAGCTGGCCGAGGCTGGGATCAGAGGCTCTGCTCTCAGCTGGCTTCGGTCCTTCCTTCGTAACTGACTCCAGCGTGTGCAGCTGGGGGATATGCTGTCGGCTCCTTGGATGCTTCCAAGTGGGGTGCCCCAGAGGTCGGCAGTCTCCCCCACGCTGTTTAACATCTATATGAGGCCGCTGGCTGAGGTCACCAGGGGATTTAGAGTCTGCTGTAATCAATATGCTGATGACACGCAGCTCTATCTCTCCTTTTCTACTTCTGCAGAGGAGGCGATACGCTCCCTCGACCTGTGCCTGGAGGCGGTCATGGAATGGACCAGGACTAACAGGCTGAAGCTTAACCCGGAGAAGACCAAGGTTCTGTTCTTTGGGGTGCCTTCTGCGGGGTACAGTAGCCCTCTCCCCAAGCTGGGGGGGCTATCCAGCTTGCGAACAAGGCCAGGAATCTGGGAGTGGTCCTGTATCCGGCCTTATCCTTGGAACACCAGGTGATGGCTGTTTCCAGGACCGCCTTTTTTCACTTGCGTCAGATTGCCCAGATCCGTATGTACCTGAATGAGGCCTCCCTCAGAACAGTTGTGCAGGCCCTTGTGATCTCGAGGATCGATTACTGCAACGCTCTCTACGTGGGGTTGCCTTTGACCCTTGTCCGGAGGCTTCAGCAGGTCCAGAACGAGGCGGACAGATTGGTGGTTGGTGCGCGTCGCTATGATCGTATCACCCTAATTCTGTCCCGTCTGCACTGGTTGCCCGTTGTACTCCGGATAAGGTTCAAGGTCTTGGCTTTGGTTTACAAAACCCTCCATGGCTTGGGACCTGAATACCTGTTGGAGCGTATCTTCCAAAGATTAACTGAGGCCCGACCCACTAGAATGTTGCAGGCGCTCTCCGAGTGGCCACGCCTAGGGAGGTGCGGAAATCTATCACCCGTAACCACGCCTTCTCTGTGGCTGGCCCCTCGCTTTGGAACCATCTCCCGAGTGAGTTGCACCTTGCACAGTCCCTGCCCGCCTTCAAAAAAGCATTAAAAACCTTGCTTTTTAGGGAGGTATTTGGCGACCTGGTTTAGGTTCCCCACCACCACCACCACCACCACCATGTTGCTGATGATTTCTTGGCTCTTCTGTTGAGTTGTTTTCTCTTATATTTTATTCCTTATTTTTCATTTCTTTATTTCCTCCTCACTTGATGTATTGTTTTCTTTGGGCCTGTCCTGCCCTTTTTGTTCACCGCCCAGAGTTCCTTCGGGAAGACGGGCGGTATAAAAAATGAACAAATAAAATAAAATAAAATAAATAAAAAATAACATTTGTAAAGGAGACAAGATGGCTATGCTGCTGTAGGTCAAGATGACTTGAATTGACCAACTTACGCATGTGGTATCTTCTGATATGGATGTTGCTGTTTCCAACCTTCCATGCTTGTTTTACTACCATACAAGCAGTCAACCTTAATGAGTATTGTCTTGTTAAGAAAGGCAGTTGGAACCCCATTCAGCTTCACAGTTCTACAGATTCCTCATCAGCAAAATAATAATAATAATAATGAGTTATCTTGGATTCATTCAGGGGTTATTTTTTATTTAGAATATATTTACCCGACCTTTCTCCATGGAAAAGGACCAAAGGCGGCTTACAATACTGAAGGACAATATACAGCCCAGAACATTAAGATATATTCAACTTTAAGAACAGTGAATTTGAAGAAGCATCTTACAACATTAAACCGCAGTATTAACAGCATGTGAACAATTTAAAAAAATCTTACGAGAGAAACAAACATGGAAAACACAGGTATCATTATTCAGTCTAAGCAATAGTGCATGGCAGTCCATCTAAAAGGGACATAATAGGTAGTCTGCCATTCAGGGAAAGTTTGCCTGATGAGAAAGGCCTTAGGCCACGTAGTGCTTTGTAGGTTAAAACCAACATTGTGAATTGTGCTTCAACTGATTGGCAACCCATGAAGCTGCTATAATGGGGTGTAATGTGATCCCCATAACCCGCCCCAGTCAGCAATCAGGCTGCTGTATTTTGGACACACCAAAGTTTTCTGAGGCTTTCCATTGGTAGTCCCACATAAAGCACATTACAGTAGTCCAGCTGGGATGACACTGATATCCCGTCCCTGAAAGAGGCAGATGCAATCGCACCTGCCAATCCGGCATGCTCCCCCCAGCGGTCTTGATCAGCCAGGACAGGCAAGGGTTGAACGGGGAAGCCGCTGGTTGGCAATGAGCCAACACCACTTTTTACGCCTAATTTCTCCTTTGGAAAGTTACAATGTCCTGCTTTTCAAAGATCCATTATGCCCTGCTTTTGGCTATTTCATGATTTTCTCAATAATATGTGCTATGTTTTTACACTACACAGTGGATTCATCTTGGCAGTATTACTGCTCACATTTTTAAGGTGAGCTTTAAGCATGAGGTGGAGCCTAGTCCAGTCAGGAAATTCTGGATGGCTTAAGCAGAATTGCAGATTTCGTGGAATCACCACTCCTGATAAAGCTATGCCTGTATGTTTAACGTGTGTGTGCGTGTGTGTGTGTTGTGTCATTACAGTCATGGCTGACTCTTCATGACTCCATCTTGGCAGGAATACTGGAGTGGCTTGACAGTTCCTACTCCAAGCGCCTACATAGTACAAATTTAATCCTGTTTTAATATTAATGTTTTAATGTACTGTGATTTTAAACATAAGTATTTTTTAGCAATTATATGCTGACTTCTGTCATTTCACTGGAAGAAAGGATATAAACAAAGTGAGTGAGTACATGAATATTACTATAGAATTATGCCCCCCCCCCCCAACTATCTGCATTTCTGCCTGGCATCATATATGGCTCCTATGAAGGCTGAAGGTTTGAGACTAGAGATGGGCACGACTTAGCGGTATTTTCGTTTTCGTTTTCGTTACGTAACGAAACGAAAACAAAAAACAGTTCAAACATGGACCGAAAACGGAAACGAAACAACTAATTTGAGCCAATTTTCGTTTTTCGTTACTGGAAAAACACATAATGGAGCTAAATGGGGAGAAACGAAAAATTTTTCATTTTCGTTTTCGTTACGTAACGAAACGAAAATGAAAAATTTTGAAATTAGCTCACGAAAACGGAAACGAAACGAAACAGACCCTAGCCGAAAACGAAAACGAAAAATTTTTTCTGAGTCGTGCCCATCTCTATTTGAGACTACAATGATATCAGCATATGTGATAATTAGAGCTAGAATCCTAAAGCCTTGCTTCCCATAGAGTAGGATGATCTCGTAGCTTGACCATAGGAACATTAACACATTATATCTAGAGAAATTTATGTGTGGATTTCTCCCAGGTGTTTGATTATGATAATAATTGCAAAATTAACAATTCAGTCCCAAGCAGATAATGAGATTTTTAGAGCTGTTTTAAAATTTCACCCTGCTAATGAATTAATTGTATCTGTTTGGGGTAGTTTTAAAGAGTTCTGTTGGGGCTTGGTAATTAGTATTAGCCTCTCACATAAAAATGCATAATTAATTGAACAACTAGAACAACCAGAATATTTTCCCAAGAGACAAACTGCAGAAATAATTATTCAAACGTTAATAGCAGTAGGACAAAAGTTAATATCAGAAACATAAAATAGAAAAGCGGCATGAATCGTACAAATTAAAGATATTAGAAAACAGATGCACAAGCCTCAATGACTTTTCATACGAAGGTAACCAAGGGACAAATATGCCATTGGTCATGGCTGCAAGTTGGGCTAACTTGTAGAGAGTGATAGAAACAAAGATAAATTGTGCAATGTTTTCCCTACACCCCACCACCACCACCACCATCATCAATACCAGGCACAGTCAATCAAAATTATAAAAACATTGACTAGTATCATATAACAGATACTGTACATGTTTCAGCCAAAATCCTAAGTATATTGGCACAATATGTATGCGGTTCCTATTATTGCCATTTTTGTAGCCCTGATGCTGTTATTTCTGAGACAACTTCTTATAATATTGTGTGACATTTTTGTCATTGTTCCCAAAGTCCCAGTGACTTTTGGGACCACTGAAGTGTGTTTCATCCACAAGTGAGACTGATGAACCTGTTTGGATGAGCAGCAAAATGTTTGAAGTCCAGTTGCCATGATTCAACTTCCAGATAAACTCACCTGGATGACTGAGAATCTTCACAGACATCCACAAGTGAGATGTTTCTGTTGTCAGGTCCCCACATTTTGTTAATTTTTCCAGGTTCAGCTCTGGCATCCCCTGAAGTTGCAACATCAGTGATCCAGACACTGCTTAGTTCTATTACTACTATGTCAGGTGTTTTATGTTCAAGGTGTCTATCAGTTTGGATCTGGAAATCCCATAAGATCTTGACTTTGTCATTTTCTGACGCCTCTACTTTATGTTCCCATGGGTTTTTGGATGATGGCAAGTTATATTTTTTGCATAATACCCACTTGACTAATTTTTACACTTGATCATGTCTAATATTGTTATGTTTGTGCTGTCTTTGTACATACACAGATGAGATATCACATAGTTTCATCTTCTTCTTGGCAGAGTTGACATTTGCTGCTGACATTAATTCCTTAAAGCTTAGCTTTTATCCTGTTCTTGCTCTTACACAGCCAAGACCAAGCCTTCAGTTTGTTTCTTAATGTTCCCCAGTTTTTCCCATGTCCTTGTTGAATTATTATCATACTTCTCATCAATGTTTCTCAGGCATTGTTCATGTAGTGGTTTATTTTCCCAACTGTTTAAATTTTTTTCAGATTTTCATTTCTTAGATTGAGTCTTTGTTTCTGTTGTTTTCAAGTTGTTTTCTGTTGTTTTCACCCCCTTGAGATATTTTTCTCTACTTGTCCTAAAATAATCATTTAGGATTATTTTCTTCTTTTCTACTGCCTGCTGTATTTGAAATAATCCATGGCCTCCATTTTTTATTTATTTATTTATTTATTATTGCATTTGTATCCCGCCCATCTTCCCGGAGGAACTCTGGGCGGCTTACAGAGATGTGTCAGAGCGCAATATTCAGAATACAATATAACATACCAAAAACAGAGTAAGCAATAAAACAGTTATAGACAGTTTTTAAAAACACAAAGCACATAGGCGCCCTAGCATCGCCTTCTAGAGGGAGGCGAGTTACTTAGAAGCAAGTATTGATGGCGGCAAAGAGAAGGGATAATAATAATAATAATAATAATAATAATAATAATAATAATAATAATAATAATAATAATAATAATAATAATAATAATAATAATGCTCGCCAAAGGCCTCGCGAAATCATAGACCAATCATAGTCAGAAGTAACTTAGCATTCCCTTCTTCTGGGGGTGTGCAGGGACTGTGCACCTCATCCAAGGCCACACAGACTGGCTCTGCTCACGAGGAAGCACAATGAGGAATCAGACTCCCATACCTCTGGGTCTACAGCTAGATTCGTAAACCACTGAGCTATTCAGCCAGCTTATATACAGCTACATGACTCAAATTAAGATAGAGGATATTTAACGTTGCCAACTTTTGTTTTTAAAAAGGAAGGTAGCCTGACAAGGTTAGTCTAGATGCCCTAAGCACATCCAGTCTTGCCTGATTTCGGAAGCTAAGCAGGCTTGGCCCTGGTTAGTACTTGGATGGGAGACCACCAGGTAATACCAGCTGCTGTAGGCACCTGGAGTAGGAACTGGCAAGCCACTCCAGTATTCCTGCCAAGAAAACTCCATGGGCATGGGGTCACGGAAAGTCGGTCACAACTGTAATGACACAACACAAACACAGCCTGACAAGCCCCAGAGAACTTGACCACAGAGTACAAGTTAAGAGGGGCATTCTTTTGTGTATAGATGGGAACTCTGGGCCTTTCATGTGTTCCGAATGTAGTTCTCATTGTTTCTTACTGTTGGCCATGCTGGGTAGAGCTGATGGGGATTGTAGGTTGACACAACTGGAAGGACAAAGATTGTTCCATTTCTATACCTAGTTCTAGTAGATGTGATTAACGTGAGCCTAGATGTTGATTCTAACGAGGGTGAAGAAGTTAAGAAGCAGAACTGGGATGAGAAAAATAGGTCACTGAACATGCCTTATCTTAGTCCCTCAGCACAGCCTGTGTGGGTCAGTTGTGGAGGAAACATAAAGGCATGCTCACAATCGTGAACACCAAAGCATGTTTTCAAAAGGGTGAGCACAAGCAGGAAAGCTCAGCAGCCGGTCCCCTTAGTGCCACTGCGTGTCTTTCAAAGGAAACATTGCTGGTACACATCAGCTTCATCATCTTAATGGAGCTTTTTGATGAAACGAGTCTAATTCCAGGCTTGTAAATGCTAATGTCTTGATTTTGTTCAAAGCAAAAGAGCAAACTAATTCTTGTCCAGTGCCTGTTTATAACAGTGGTTGGCAAGCTTAGTGGTTGGGGTTGGGGGGTTGGGTCCAAATTTGTGCCTGCAGCCGCCTCTGTGGTCACCATGAAGGCTACTTTCAACCATTCTAAATAAAACAGATCGATATTAATGCTGTTTTCAGTAGGTAAAGGCCTTAAGGGATCACTCCACAAGGCCCCTGACATAAAAACTGCAACTGATTTTTTTTCTTGTAAAATTATTTTCCTTTTTTACTTAGGGAGAGTCTAGGAGAACACACAAATGCCGCTGTACTGTAGCAGCAGCCAGGAATCGGCAGGGCCACTGTAAGATACAGGGAACCGAACTAGATGGGCCCTTGGCCCAATCCATCTCTTCTTATGTTCTCTTCTTATGTTCTTATATTAAGTCATGTCTTCTAGGAAAACGCCGTTGACATGCCTTGTGATGGCGAATTATCACACATTTGTGTTTGTTGGGCGAGAATAGCAAAGGCCTATGTTACCTTCTTAGCTATTTCACCCTTGACATGGACAGTACACCTATTGTGTTATGCCGTTGGGAAAACATAATAGGATTTTGGACAATATGACCTTTCCATGCATGGGGAATTTTTGCTTCCCGTGACCACCACCATGCTCCCCTAAGAGTCCCTTGGAGATGCAGGCCGCCTAAGCACCACCTAGGACAGTTGGCGATCCTACGGCATGGGTGCCAAAGGTGGCACTCAGAGCCTTTTCTGAGGGCACCCAGCATTGCTCCTTCACAGCCACCTGTATTCAGGTTAAATTGCTGTATTGACACTTGGTGAAAAATTAGTGGGTTTTGAATCACAGTTTGGGCATTCAGTCTCCAAAAAGTTCGCCATCACTGAGCTACGAGGTTTGAATGACAGGAGGAGGCTCAACTACCTGCCTCTAAGGACACAGAAGCTCTTCACTGGCAGGTATCAGCATCTGAATCTCTGCCAATAATTTCTTTTTTCCTCTGCATAATTCAAATATGTGAGTGAAAGCATGACAGTGTTGGTCACTGACTGATGGCACCATTTACATTATATCATGCTTTCAGAGTATGAAAAGACTGATCCAAATCACAAGGAACTTACAGTCTAATAACAGAACAGAAGGAGTGGAGGCAGGGAGAAACTGGGAGAATATATTTTTGATCTTGTTAGAGAAACAGAAGCATGGTTAAAGCAGAAGAAAGAATCATCCCATTGTCTAGTAAAATGATTCACTCTGAGATGTTTGTATGTCATTTAAGGGTGAATATGAACACCCCCTCTTTTTCTTTGCTAAAAGTCATTGTGAAGAAATATAATAATTATGTGCCACCATGTCAGTTTGCCCCAGTAGCAAATGCTCAGGGATGGTTCACCACAGGCATAACCAAACTTCAGCCCTCCTGATGTTTTGGACCACAGCTCCCAGCTTCCAAGCCTGTATTTCCAATGGGAAAGGACTGTGGGAGTTGTGGCCCAAAACATCTGGAGGGCCAAAGTTTGGTCATGCCTGGTTTACCATCTTCTCCTTTTCAAGACGCAGTGGACCTCTGCAGCATGTCCTGAGCTGCACAAGGGGCAGGGCATGTACTGTATTTTCCCATGCATATGACACTTTTTTTTCATGGCATGAAAAATTAAGGGGGCTTGTATACACAGAAGTAAACCTTTCTGGGGTTGGGGTTGGGGTAGGGGGGAGGCCAAACTTACCTTGCTGCTGTGTTTTGTTTTTGCAAGGTCCGAAACTTTCATTTCAAGGGAAATGCTTGGGGGTGGAGCAACCCATTAAGTTCACTTTTCACGGAAAAAGAAGGGTCCGATCCTACAAGAACAAAGTAGAGAGGAGAGCAATCAAACACTCCTGGAAAGAAAAGAAAAGAAAACAGCACCAGGAAAGGAAACAGCAGGGGTGGGGTGGAGGAGAAATGAAACAGCCAGGTCCATTTGGATTCTCCTGTTTCATTTCTCCTCCACCCTGCCCCCTGCTGTTTCCCACCCCTGGTGCTATTTTGTTTTCTTGGACAATCAGAACCTTCTTTTTTGCCTGAAAATGAACTTCTTAATGGGTTGCTGTATCCCCAAGCATCTCCCTGCAGAAACAGAAGCTCCTGTCCTTGCAAAAACAAAGCAGAGAGGAGTCTTCAGAACACAGAAATTAAAGGAAACACCACGGAGTGTGGTGGAGGAGGGCTCAAAGAGGATTTATTAATTTTCTTAATTTGGGGGTCCTAAAAGTGTAGTGTTTTTAATATACAGCAGCGTCTTATAGACAGATAATGCAGTAACTCTATCAGCTGGCCCCTCTCCCAGAAAACTCAATGGAAAAGTTAACTTCTGGCCCTGACACACCAACCTACTAAGCCCTGAAGCAACACATAGTTACATTGAAGTGATCTTCTTTTCACTAAAATGGAAAGAAAGTACTGCACCTATGTTCAATTTTTAGTGGGTGAATTTTGCACAGTTTTGTTTCAATATTACCATATGAATGAGGAAGAATTACTGGGAGTGGAAGGTTGGGTGGGACGGACGAGTCAAGTTTTCTGGGGAAAAAGCTGCATTTTATAAATTGACTCAGTATTTATTTAGTATTTATAAAAACACCTAACAAAATCAAGTATAGGAAATCAGTACCCAAGTGCATGTGGCTGCAGTTATTTTTAATTTCACAATGCATCTTGTTGCATCGAGTCCTATCTCAGTAGGCCAAGCAAAGTGGGTGGGTAGGGGGATGGTGATAGACAGTGTTATACCCAAAATAAAGAACTCTAGAAACTATAACAACACGTGTGCATGCATGCACACCAACATTTGCAAATCGAAGTACAAATGTTGTCATGCTAGATAGCAGTAGGTTGACAACTCTGGGCAAAGAAGGCTCAAATCTGCAGAGTGACAAGAAAGACTGAACTATAAAGCTAGCTGCAATAACTCAACATTGCAGATCAGTCTTATGTTACATTACTCATTACTCCGAGACATAATAAAATAGTGCCTAGCATTCCTCTCATAGGACTTTAATCAAAACAGATAAAACAGGAATTCCTAGTATGAGACACAAGCATAAACATTCATCAGAAAGACTCACAATTCCCCCCCTTTCAGTCAATACATGAGAACATAAGAACATACATCCAGTTGGCCCTCTGGATGGTAAGGAAGGAAAGGGGGAGGTAAAGGAGGACTTGGAAATTGCAGAGAAATTAAATGACTTTTTTGCATCTGTTTTCATGACAGAAGACCTGTGACAGATTCTGCTGCCCAAATGACCCCTCCTGACTAAAGATTTAAATCAAATACAGGTTAAAAGAGAGGATGTTTTAGGTTTAATTGATAAATTGAGGATCAACAAGTCACCGGGCCCAGATGGCACCCACACAAGGGTTATTAAGGAACTGAGAAATGAAATTGCAGATCTCTTAAAGGTAATATGCAACTCGTATCTTAAAACGACCATAGTGCCGGAGGACTGGAGGATAGCGGATATTACACCAATTTTTAAAAAAGAAAGGAGGGGGGACCCGGGAAATTACAGGTGGGTTAGGCTTATGTCTGTCCCAGGGAAGATTGTGGAAAGGCTAATCCAAGAGAAAATCTTAAAACACATAGAACAAACTTTGCTGAGGGAAAAGTCAGCATGGCTTCTGTAAGGGTAAGTCTTGTCTGACAAACCTTTAGAATTCTTTGAAAAGGTCAACAAGCATGTGGATATGGGTGAACCGGTGGATATAGTCTATCTGGATTTTCAAAAGGCTTTTGACACAGTCCCTCACCAAAGGCTGCTGAGAAAATTGCACAGTCAGAGGATAAGAGGGCAGGTCCTCCTATGGATTGAGAACTGGTTGAGATCCAGGAAACAAAGAATAGGTGTCAATGGGAAATTTTCACAATTGAGAGAGGTGAAAAGCGGTGTGCCCCAGGGATCTGTCCTGGGACCGGTGCTTTTCGATCTGTTCATAAATGACCTGGAGACAGGGATAAACAGTGAGGTGGCCAAGTTTGCAGATGACACAAAACTTTTCCATGTGGTAAAAACCAGAGAAGATTGTGAAGAGCTCCAGAAGAATCTCTCGAAACTAGAAGAATGGGCTGCCAAATGGCAGATGTGTTTCAGTGTAGGGAAATTTAAAGTAATGCATATTGGGGCAAAAAAATCTAAACTTTATCAATCAACTCATGGGCTCTCTGTGATGGATCAGGAAAGAGATCTTGGTGTGTTGGTGGTCAACTCAATGAAGGTGTCTACCCAGTGTGCGGCAGCGATGAAGAAGGCCAATTCCATGCTAGGGATTACCAAAAAGGGTGTTGAAAATAAAAATGAAACAACATTATAATGCCATCGTACAAAATGATAGTAAGGCCGCACCTGGAGTATTATGTACAATTATGGTCACCGCATCTCAAAAAAGGCATAGTGGAACTGGAAAAGGTGCAGAAGAGAGCGACTAAAATGATTACTGGGCTGGGGGACCTCCCTTCTCAGGAAAGGCTACAGTATTTGCGACTCTTTAGTCTGGAAAAAAGGTGCCTGGGGGGTGGATATGATTGAGATGTACAAAATAATGCATGGCATGAGTAAAGTGGATAGAGGGACACTCTTCTCCCCCTCACAAAATACCAGAAGTAGGGGACATCCACACAAATTGATGGTTGGGACAGTGAGAACAGACAAAAGAAATTATATTTTTTTACCCAGCGTGTTGTTAAGCTGTGGAACTCCCTGCCATCAAATGTGGCGATGGCATGTTGCCTGGATGCCTTCAAAGGGGACTGGACAGATTCCTAGAGGAAAACTCCATCACAGGTTAACAGAGAAGGAGGTGAAGTACCCTTAAAACCAGGGTAAACCAAGGACCAGATGTAGGGAAGTGGTATCAGGAGACAGATATCTAGTCTCATGTGCTCCCAGATGCATTTGGTGGGGCCACTGTGAGATACAGGAAGCTGGACTAGATGGGCCTTTGGCCTGATCCAGCATGGCTCTTCTTATGTTCTTATGATAGATCAATGCAATTTAGTATGCCATTTATCAGTCTCCTTCAGTACCATCTGCTGCAGGTTATCCTCCAAGGAAAAATATAATTGGGAAGCATGGCCAGGGTGTAGAAGAATTTAAGCTAATGATTTACAGTAACCATAGTAACTTCTTAATTTAGAATAACTTTAGAGGAAAACCAAGTCATGCTCTGGATCACCACCATTCTACAAGGACATGGCACTAGAAGAAGAAGAAGAAGAAGAAGAAGAAGAAGAAGAAGAAGAAGAAG
>JAHTLZ010000016.1:24847383-24891484 GCA_023846285.1 Phrynocephalus versicolor | reverse complement strand
AGAAGAAGAAGAAGAAGAAGAAGAAGAAGAAGAAGAAGAAGAAGAAGAAGACTTCAGTACATTACAGGACTCTGTTATTTTGGAATAGGAATAGGAATCTTTATTGTCATTGCCCCCTTGCAGGAACAACGAAATTTTGTGGTTGCTATATAAAACTCATTTAAAGCATTTCACATAGATTTAAAAACAGGTACAACACATAATATGACATATAAAATGACTAAAATATGACATATAAAATAAGCTGACTTCAAAGTCCAGGATTTCCGTTTAAGGCCAATATTGCTCTAAAAAAGAAGCTATTTTTGAGACGGTTTGTTCTTGCCCTCAGTACTCTATATCTCCGTCCCGATGGCAGCAACTGGAAGAGGTGATGACCAGGATGTGATGGATCTCTTAATATATCTAATGCTTTACAGTGGCACCTGGCAGTATAAATTTGTTCTAGGGTGGGGAGTGAACAGCCCACAATACTCTCTGCAATTCTTATGATTCTGTGCAAAACTGTCTTATCCCGGTGGGTACAACTTCCATACGACACACATAACCCGTAAGTAAGCACACTCTCAATTGCACAATGATAGAAGGCCAGCAGCAGCTTTTGTGGAAGATGGTTTTTCCTTAAAGTTCTCAAGAAAAATAGTCTCTGCTGAGCCTTCTTTGCAAGCCCCCTTGTGTTGACACTCCAGGACAGATCCTCCTGTAACTCAATGCCCAAAAATCTAAAACCTGTAACCCTCTCCACACCAGTCCCATCAATCACCAGTGGTTGAATATCAGTTTTCTGCCTCCTAAAGTCTACCACAAGCTCCTTTGTTTTCTTTATATTTAGGTGCAAGTTATTTATTCTGCACCACTTGGTCAACCTCTCCACTTCATCTCTGTAAGCCATCTCACTCTCCTTGCCAGAGATGAGCCCAATCACTGTTGTGTCATCTGCAAACTTAATGATCCTATTGCTAGGAGAGGCAGAGACACAATCAAATGTGTAAAGAATATAAAGGAGTGGGCTAAGTACACATCCCTGTGGTGTTCCAATGTTGGTACTAAGAGTATTAGAGGTGTAAGGGTCCAACCGGACCCTCTGAGAACATTCTGACAGAAAATCCAAGATCCACCCACAAAGTGGTGGTGGAAGCCCTAGACCTTCCAGTTTAGAGATCAAACGTCGTGGAAGAATGGTGTTAAAAGCCGAGCTAAAATCCACAAAGAGCAATCTAGCATAGCCCCCCCTCTGCTCCAGATGTTCAAAAACAGCATGAAGAGCACACACCACAGCATCCTCTGTTGATCTCTTCATTTTATAGGTGAATTGGAATGTGTCCAGTCCCTCTGGTAAACAGGCAATAACATAGTTCCGTACCAACTTTTCAAAGCATTTCATGATTACAGGTGTGAGTGCTACTGGACGAAAGTCATTCAAGTTTTCTGGATTTGGTTTTTTGGTATCGGAACAATAATGGCAGACTTTAGGTATGACAGCACAATAGCTTAGGATAGGGATCGATTCAAAATCCCAGTGAAAACTCCTGCTAATTGATCTGCACAATCCTTCAATACCCTTCCGGCAACTCCATCTGGCCCCGTAGCCTTCCTTGGATTGATTCCCTTCAACACCTTCCTCATCTCTCCCTCCTCCACATTAAAAATTACATTCCCTTGTGCCGATGCTGATAACAATAGTGAAGGTGGCAGAAACTCTGCTGATGTCTCTACTGATGTTGCTTCAAAACGGGCAAAAAAAGCATTCAGTTCCTCTGCCAAAGATACCCCTCCCTCAGCTACTGGGGAAACTTTAGATTTGTACCCAGTCATTTCCTGTACACCTCGCCACACCTCCCTAGTGTTGTTACGCTGAAAATTATTCTCCAGTCTCTGCCTGTATGCCTCTTTAGCCATACGGATGCCCCTCTTCAGATCTGCTCTGGCTGCACTTCTAAAAGCAGCATTTCTTGCCTTTAGCAGCTCCTGAACCTCCCTTGTCATCCAGGGTTTCTGTTTGGATAGATCTTTATCTGGCGCTTTTGCGTTACACTGTCAGTACAAAATCTGATATAGTCCAACACTACCTCAGTGTAAGTTTCTAAATCCTGTTGGGCAAATGCCTCCCAATCAGTGTCATAAAAACAATCCTGCAGATGTTGAGATGCTCCTGCTGGCCATATCATGATAGTCCTCTTTATTATTGGCATCCGCTTCCTCAAAGGAATATTATTCAGGAGTCAGAAGTAGATATACATGATCGGATTGGCCCAAGTGTGCTAATGGTTCCGCCTTATAGGCCTGTTTGATATTCGTGTATAATCTGTCCAAAGTCCTTTCTCCCCTGGTTGCACACTTAATATGTAGATAGAATTTCGGTAGAACCACTTTCAGATCTGCCTGGTTAAAGTCCCCACATACAATAAATGCAGCTTCAGGATACTTGTGTTGTTGTCTGCTTATAGCATCGTGCAAAAGATCCAATGTCTCGTTGATATTCGCATCAGGTACAATATACACTATAGTTATCAAGACTACTGTAAATTCATGGGGGATGTATATGCGTCTGCATTTGAGTGTCATAAATTCCACAGATGGAGAGCAATGGCTATCAACCACCACAGAATTTGTGCACCAGCGATTACTCACCTATGCACACAACCCCCCTCCTCTACTTTTCCCAGCGTCCTTTGTTCTATCATGACGAAACAGTGTGTATCCTGTTAATTCCAGAAAAGAATTTGGAATAAAAGCATTCAACCAAGTTTCACTGAACAGCAGAAGACAGCACTGGTTCACAGTTCTCTCATTTGTGATCCACAGTTTCCACTCCTCCAGCTTATTCACCAGGGATCTCACATTTGCATAGAAGATACTAGGAAGGGGTAATTTACAATGCTGTGTCTTCAACCTTTGCCGCCTTCCTCCCCGGCAACCTCTCTTCTGTTTACGGTCTCCTCTGTGCCTCTTTCCTCTTTGGTTCTTTGAAGTCAAACAATCCTTATTGCAAACGCGAATACACTCACAGCTTTTGCAGCACTCGCTCCGCAGCCGGATAGATAACATATCTTGTCGACTGTAAGTCTATTTTGGCAGAACTTAAAAGACAGATTCTGAGATGAGGAGCAACCAGGCGCTGCGTCTGCACGCGCCATCATCTGACTAACGTGCCACCATTGACTGCAGCTGACTAACTTTCTGTGTTCTCTGAAGGAGGAACATGGCACAGGTGGAAGTCTAGTTACAGAAGCTTCTGAATTTGTTATATCCCAGCAGAGGCCAGTGCAAAACTTTCTAAACATTTCTCACAAAGGAAAACATTCCTAATCTTGGGGATATTTGTGGTTGGAATATATTGTTTTTTCTTGGTCATATAACTACTGAGGAGGAACAGAACTATTGTTTGTTGTTGTTGTTTCAGAGAACCATAGTAGTTTATTTCATTCAGTTATCAGTTGCATCTGTTTTCATGGTATAGTGCATAAGATATTAAAGGTATCATTTGTTGCTTTAAAATGTTGGCTCAGAGCAACTGATATTGCAGTAATATGGAGCATAACTTTCAAGGACTTTAAACTGTAGGGTAGCAGGTCTCTAGGAGCTTCATCAAGTCCCATGGAATTACTATCCTTGTCCAACTCAGGAGACAAATCTCAGGGCAAGTGGAACCAGAGAAGAAGGAGGTGAATTCTCATCATTTCCACTTACTCCCAGCTGGCACTGAAGCTCACTAGCTGAATGCAAAGGTTGAGCATGTTTCCCAGCCCTCAAGTTGCCCACTGAAGTCTCAGGGAAGTGCTGTTTTGCTTTGGGTCTCCAAGCAGGAAGGGGAAAAAAATCTCATGGCAAACATTGCTGGGCACATTTTAATTTTGTGAGATAATGGCTTTAAATCCTGGATATCCACGTCTACTATTTTCAGCTGGTGCTTGTGCTTGTTGTGAAGATGAGCCCAATGTGCCATTTGGACTAAGGCAGGAAGTGGAGCACAGGCATCACAACTTGTTGCGCATGTTGCACAATTTAACATGCAAGGAGTGGCACAGATTTGGGGTGGACGATTCTCCGGAAGCCTTCCACAATTCCAAGAAGCAATATGAGGCAGTTAAAAAAACTACACCACCCATCATACGTTCTACAAGCGGAAGTGCATAGGATATGAGCTCTAGGAGGAATGATGGGAAGTGCTGGGCATGTTTTACCACTTCTCTGCCCGCTCCAAAATCAGACAAGTTTGCAACATGTTACCCCTTGTTAATCCTTCATACCCCCTGTGTGCCATTTTACCTGGTTAAGATTAGCTGTGTTTCACTGGTTCTTGGCTCTTTTGCCTGGATTCCGCTTCGGTCCATTTCTGCCCCACTACCAATATTGGTAACATCAGAAAGACCCACCTCTTTGACACCAAATGGGCTTTCCTGCAGATCCCAGATTTTCTTTCCTGAAATCTCCGCCTGTGGGATGCTGCTGGACTGGCAATCCTATTCCCACAGTTAATATTCCAGAAAATCTCATTTGGAAATGTCATTGTCTGTTAATAGTATTTGATGTGCAAATAGGTTTATCTTTTAAAGAACATATTTATGTAACTTACCCAAGGTTTTGGAGGTCTCTGGGTGTATTATTTTCTTTTCTGTTTTCTTTTATTTTGGCAAGCGGCATTTCAGTCCAGATGTGCTTGCACAACCATTTTCCCATGTCTGTGTCAGTTTCTGACTGTTACCATTTACAATCACAGCATTTTCATAACGTAGTCATACTCTACTGTATTGAATACTCCCCTCCCTGTATTGCTGGAAGGCAGTGGTTTAAATCCAGTAGTACAGTATATTACTTACAACCAGAATCTGGAGAACAAACTCCCCTGTAAATTCCATTCATTCAATGGCCCTAGTCTACTTGCAACTTACTACTTATGTTAAAGGCTAGAAAGGGCAGAGGACAACAGAGCAAAAGGCACTTAAATTAGACATAGGGTGAAGTTCATTAATGGATGTAATGGATTTTCACTTCTCTGAACAAAAAGTTCAGATAACTTTTCTGCCTACTTTGAGAAGGACATTTCCCCACCACAGACATCAGTGTCACTTTAACCCCTCATCTTCAGGAAAGGAATAGGCAAGATTTACAGCCCTTCCTTGATCCTGTTTGTACACCAAAGACAAAGTTTATCCCAGCACATCTCTACCAGCATTTTCTGTCTTCAAGACAGTGAACAGCTCAGGATGAGTTCACCCAGGGCAGGGTGAATTTCCTTTAGGTTTTTAGGAATTGAGTCAAGAGGCTGTCAGGGTTCCATAATGGATGTCTTTGATCCATTGCGACCACTGCCACCTCCAGGGGGGATACACCAGACCACCACCAGACCACACACAGGGAGGAACTCAGATTGAGAGATGTCTGCAACCTTTGGTACCGCTTCAAATAACTATGTTGCAACAATGGAGACATTAAGGTGGCAGGAAGTTGAGCTTAAGGAGTTAAAACTGAAAGAACAGAGGAGGGCCCAGAGATTGAAAGAACATGAATTAAAGAAACAGGAGGAAGCTGCCAGGTCTTTGAAAGGCATTGATAGAAAGTGCTTGCCAATGTGGTCACCTCAAGATGAGATCCTGGATTTTTTTAGGTAATTTTGAATTGTGTGTGATGGAAACGGACATTCCAGAATTTCTCTGGCTAGGTCTTCTGAGAACTGAAGTTGGTGGGGTCCTTACCAAGCTTTTAACAGAATGCAAAGAAAAATATTGGGCTGAATTCAAACAGCAGGTGTTGAAGAGGTTTGCTTATACAAGAGGAGGCTGTCATGCAAAACTGAGAAACATTAAATGGGACCAGAAACAGTCTATGTGCTGGCTCTTATCTGATGTGAAGGTCCTAATTAAACAAAGGCTACAGGTTGCTCAGGCAGAGACTCTTGAGGATGTGATAGATCTCCTCACAATGGAACAATTGGGATGGGCAGTACCCCCACAACTGCATGTTGAAGTGTAGAGTAGAGAGCCGGAGAACACAATGGAGTTTGCCTTAACAGCTGATGAAATGATGAGTTTAAAGAAATATTCCTTCCCCAAAGCTGCACCCCACACCCACAATCCTGGCCAGGCTCCATTTAAAAGAGATACTGGTTCCGGAATGTTTGAACGGAGGAACCTCAGTTCCAGAGACAGCCCCAGGCAGACAGGTGGTGGAGTAAATCTCCAGGGAAATCTCACCCTACTCTTTCCTTGGCTAATGTCACCTTTTTAAAATGCCAACAAAGAGGACATTACTCATTTCATTTCAATGTCAGGGAGGGCCTAAAGAGCCACAGCAGACTTCTCCCATGACTCCCAAGACTCTGGATAAGTCCAGGAAGAGTGCTGTACCTTTACAAATATAACCTAAAATGAAAGCTATTGCCTTTGACCAAGCTGGTCTGGTGTGCCTTGATGTTGAACTGAGTTTTTTTTTTCTGCTTGAGTCAAATGGAGAAGAACTTAGCAGTGGATTTCAGCACCAGGGAGTTGCTTCAACCCCTCAGAAAGTTCCAGCACCTGGTGGGAGGGGTGCACAGCAGTGTCTCATTCAGGCTCAACCACACCTGTTGAGTGCAACTACTGCTGGAGGAGAGTGAAATGCAGCAAGATTACATAGTCTGCTATCCTGAACAGTTTATCACCAGCCAGCAACAAAAGTGGATGCAGCAAACATTCACTCTGGAAGTTGTAAAATGGGGGAAGGGGAGGTGAAAATACTTGACTACCTTGATGCAGGAGCTGATTTGAGTTCCATGAGTTCTGAATATGTTAATAAGAGCTGTATGCTAAACAAATGTCATTTTCCAGTGCACCCTCATAGTTGTGTAAAAAAGGAAACTCTTCTTGTGCCTGTTGCTAACATTTTTGTGAAAAATAAACACTTTGAGGGGGAGATATTTGCTCTTGTTCATGATCATCAATATTCATCAATTCAGTTTCTCATGCAGCATAGAAATCATTTGCCTGAGTTGCAGAAATTACGATCAATTATTGTTAGTCAGTTAAAGCCTGTTTATGCCAGATCTCAAACAAGATCCAAGAGTGCTGATGATCATGTACAGGTGCCTATGCATTCTGATGATGTTGTGCATTTGTCTAATGGTGATTATGATGTTGTAAGTGTTGAGGGTTTTCAGTCCGATGTTGAAGTAAATCAATCAGATAAGCCTGTTGATGGTCAAAATGCTGATGAAGGAAATGGAATTGATGATGTTGAATTTACCTGTATTACACCTGATGATGAATTTAGACACTAGCAGTTGTCTTGCCCTACATTGGCTTATGCCAGACGTCTTGCTGATATGGATCTGCCTCTAGGTCCTGGCAGACAGACCCGATTTTGCTGAAAAGGACAAGAAGGTTGACAGTTGCTCTACAGAGAAAAGCTTGAAGGCAATAACATTACAATTGCTCCACATTCCCAATTGCTGGTTTCGGAATGTTACAGAGATGAAATTTTGAAGTTGGCGCATGATTCCTTGTCAGGTCATATTGGTTCAAGAAGAATCTGATTTGAATTGCCAATCATATGTTCTGGCCTGACATCTCAAAATATGTGAAGCGCTACTGTTTGTCCTGTATTGTTTGTCAGAGAGTGGGGTATCCAACTGACGCTACCAAAGCAAATATCGAATAATTTCCTTTAACTAGAATTCCCCTTTCCAGTCTATAAATTGACATCTTTCAACCATTACCAGTTAGCAGCACAGGGAAGAATTACTTGATCTGTTTCACATGTCCCGGTTCTACGTGAGTAGGAGCAGTTGCTACTTCATCAATTACAGCAAAACAAGTTGCAAAAGCTTTTTTAGAGGCCGTTTCACGCATTGGATGGCCTAGTGTATTAATCTCTGACCAAGCAGAATCTTTCAACAGTGAATTGATGACTAAATTTTGTGAGTTAACGGGGACTTGGCAACACTTCAGCATTTCATACTACACTCAA
Source organism: Phrynocephalus versicolor (assembly GCA_023846285.1). Lineage (NCBI taxonomy): Eukaryota > Metazoa > Chordata > Lepidosauria > Squamata > Agamidae > Phrynocephalus > Phrynocephalus versicolor. The sequence goes on along the minus strand of JAHTLZ010000016.1, from coordinate 24,883,540 downwards.
TCCCACGGAGCTGTAGAGACTACAACAAACTCTGTTCAAGATGATGAAAGCTTTTATTCAAGAACACCAGAAAACATGGTCTGATGTCTTGCCATACATCCTGCATGCCTACAGGACTTCACCTCATGAATCTTTAGGACGGTATACTCCAAGCGATGTCATAGTGGGAAGAAATTTGAGAGGCCCATTGGAGTTCCCCAGAGCTCAATGGGATGTTTATGTTCCTGACATGTCTATTTAAGTTGCTAAGTAAATCAGAGACTTACAGAAGAAGTTACAGAATGTTAGAGACATTACAGCCAAGCATTTACAAGAAACTTAGTAGAAATACAAAGCCTATCATGATGCTAGTGTTGGGCCTCGTTCTTTCCAAGTGGGACACTTAGTATTGATCTTAGACCCCATAAGACACAACAAACTGCAAGTACCTTGGTTGGGACCAGGAATATTGAACAGATGTTAGGAGGTGTAAACTATGTAGTGCGATATCTAAGTATGAAAAGAAGCCAAAAGTCTACCATACTAACAGACTAAAGCCTTATGTGAAGAGACAAGCTCATTTGATGAGAGTGAAGATGGTATCACTTGAAACTCTATAAAACAGCAATCCAGATTTGCTTCAAGGAAGCAGGAGATTTGTCTGAAGTTTACCTAGAATCTGATATCCCTATATATCAGCAACGAGGAATGTATGAAGTCCTGAAAGAGAAAGGATCTATTTTTGTCAACACCTTGGGAAGAACTGCTATAGTCAAGTGTAAGATCAATGTTACGCTAGGAGTGGGAGGATTGGTCAGGTGAGAAGAATGCGGGTCAGGCAACTCATGCCTGTCCCGCGTTCTGACCCTTCAACTCACTGCCACGTGTCTCAGAGCCATCCCGCCAGCGCCTCCAACCTGTCCTGCCTCTTGATGAACGCCAGGTCAGTCCACAATAAGATCCCCATCGTGTTTGACACCATCAGCGATGGAAGGGCCGACCTGGCTTGCATTACCGAGACCTGGGTGGGTGCAGAGGGTGGGGCCTCCCTCACCCAGCTGTGCCCACCTGGGTTTCAGGTTCAGGGTGTGGGCAGGTTGGAGGGTCGGAAGCCGGGTAGTCGCCATCGTTTACAGGTCATCCCTCCATGTCAGCAGGGCCTCGACATTGGTCAGTCCAGGGTTAGATAGAATGCCTTCACCTGTTAGTGGGACAGCGGGACAGATTTGGCATTGTGCTGGGTTACCGTGCTCCCCGCAACCCAGCACAATCCCTCCCAGAGCTCACAGAGTTCATTGCGGCGGCACTGCTGAAGTTCCCTCACCTTCTGGTGCTTGGGGACTTCAATGTGCAGGCAGGCGGTAGACTCTCTGGCGCAGCTCTGGAATTCATGGAGTCCATGGCGTCCATGAGTCTGACCCAGCATGTTTCATGCCCCACCCACAGCTCAGGCCATACCCTTGACTTGGTGTTTACCTCCATGTCGGGGGATTCTAATCTGAAGGTGGGGAACTTTGTCTCCCTACCTGTGTCATGGTCAGATCACTACCTGCTGTCTTTTCCCCTGCCAATCACGACCCCTCCCCGTGGGGACCCTCAGACACCTGTTTGGGCCCGCCCCCAGAGGCTTCTGGACCCAGTCTGATTCCGAGAAGCCTTCGGGGAGCTTCCTGGCGGCCTGGCTGACGATACGGCCGAGGTTGCGGTTGACCAGTGGTTTGATTCAGCTTCCCGCGCAGTCGACCGGATCATCCCCAAGCGCCTCCTTCACTGCAGAGCTCGATCTTTGCCGTGATTTACTGTGGAGTGGAGAGTGATAAAGCAGGAACAGAGGAGGCTGGTGAGCAGCTGGAGGAGAGACCGGACAGCGTTTAATAAGGCTGTTGTTGTTATCCAGACTAGGCGCTACTCTCGTGCGATCAGGGAGGCTAGAACATTCTATTACTCCCTGAGAATTGGTGAGGCCTCGAACCGCCAGGCGGAGCTTTTCCGGGTGGTTCGGGACCTCACCAATCCTCGTCTGGCGAGGCCTCCTCCTACTGAGTTCAGTAGGGAGAGTTTTGCAGTCTTTTTTAGATCAAAAATAGAGGCCATCCGTGCTAGCCCACCTCGCCATCCCCTGACGTTGCACCCCCTCGGTCTCATCGATTGGTTGAGTTTGGGCCTGTCTCCCCTTTGGAGGCCTCCAGGGCTACTGCCCACTGCCGGCCCGCGTCCACCCCCTTCGATCCTTGCCCTGCCTGGCTCATAAAAGCTGCTGGTGGGAGTATGCCGGAATGGGCCTCTGCCATCGCCACTGCCTCCTTCGGGGAGGGGGTCTTCCCCTCCCACTTGAAGGAGATGGTGGTAAAGCCCATTCTCAAAAAACCTGGCATGACATCGGACGAATTGGCCAATTATCATCCAATTGCCAATGTCCCCTTTATGGGCAAGGTCATCGAGAGGGTGGCCGCGATCCGGATTCAATCCTGTCTGGAGGAACAACAGTGCCTTGACCCATGCCAGTCCGGGTTCAGGCTGGGCTGGGGGACCGAGACAGCTTTGGTCGCGCTGCAAAATGACCTAATCTGGGGGGCTAACAGGGGTTGTTCTACTCTCTTAGTCCTCCTGGATCTCTCAGCAGCCTTCGATACCGTCAACCACGATATCCTACTGGACTGGCTCTCCGAGGTGGGTATCAGAGGCACTGTTCGCGGTTGGCTCTGGTCCTTCTTGGAGGGCCGGCCCCAGTATATGTAGCATGGGGGAGAGTTGTCAGCCCCATGGACACTCCCTTGTGGGGTTCCACAGGGGTCGTCTCTCTCCCTCATGCTGTTTAATAATCTACGTGAGGCCGCTGGCTGGGGTCATTAGGAGATTTGGAGTCTGCTGTCACCAGTACACTGATTACATGCAGTTCTATCTCTCCTTTTCCACCTTTGCAGTGGAAGCAGTCCGGACTCTCGACCAGTGCCTGGATGCGGTCATGGCATGGACCAGGGCCAACAGGCTCAAACTCAACCCCAAGAAGACCGAGGTGATGTTCTTCGGGAGTTCCCCGTCTGGATATGGAGGCCCCCTCCCCAGTCTGGAGGGTGTTTCCCTCCAGCTGGCGGACAGGGTTTGGAATATGGGCGTGGTCCTGGATCCGGCCCTTTCAATGGAAGCCCAGGTGGCTGCCGTGACCAGAACTGCTTTTTATCACCTTCGTCAAATTGCCCAGATCCGCCCTTACCTGGATGGCGACTCCCTGAGAACTGTAGTGCAAGCGCTGGTGATCTCGAGGCTAGACTACTGCAACACGCTCTACATGGGGTTGCCCTTGACTCTCCTCCGGCGTCTGCAGTGGGTGCAAAATGCCGCAGTCAGGCTGGTGGCAGGTGTGCGCCATTATGACCACATCACCCCAGTCCTGGCTCTCTTGCATTGGCTACCCGTTGCATCCCGGATCAGATTCAAGGTCTTGGTTTTAGTTTATAAAACCCTCCATGGCTTGGGACCAGGCTACCTGTCAGAGTGGATCGCCTTGCAATCAACTTCGGCCCGTCCAGTTCGGCAGTCGCGGGCACACTCGCTTCAGGTGCCCACCCCCAGAGAGCCCCGAAAACATCCACCCGGAACTGGGCCTTCTTGGTGGCCGGCCCGTCTCTTTGGAATCATCTTCCTAGCGAAGTGCGCTCTGCAGAGTCCCTGATGGCCTTCCGCAGAGCTTTAAAAACCTTGCTCTTTCGCGAGGCCTTTGGTGACCTAGCTTAGTCCCCCCCCCGCCACCATCTGTTTATTTAATCTATAGAAGTTCCACACCAAGGGTGCACATTGTTTTTAAATTGTTTGTTGTGTGTTGTATGTTGTTGTTATTTCTGGCCGTATTGATCGGCCCGCTGTTAGCCGCCCAGAGTTCCCACGGGAAGATGGGCGGGATAGAAGTCAAATAAATAAATAAATAAATAAATAAATAAATAAATGTGAAGGTTGACACACCATCTAGAGCCATCAGTGAACACACTAAGCAAATTAAGCAAGAACTTCAAGAGATCTTGGAGTTAGGAATCATCCAGCCTAGTAAATCCCCATGGGCTAGTGCAGTAGTGATTGTGCCAAAGAAGAAGCCAGATGGTCAAATTCAACCCAAAGTTTGGTTTTGCAAGGATTATCATAAACTCAATCAAGTGACAATCTCAGATCCATATCCAAAGCCCAGGGTGGAAGATTTTATTTATTTGTTTGTTTGTTTGACTTTTATACTGCCCATCTAACCCTAGGGCTACTCTCGGCAGTTTACAACATGGAATCACATGACAAGATAACAGAGGAATACATTTTAAAAAAACAAAATACAAGGAGCATAATAAAACAAAATATACATAAATCAACAACAATAAACTAAAATTGAACTAAAATGAACAGAAGAATAGCAGATTGATAAAATAGGGGAAAATGAGAAGATAAGCAGTAAAAAGAATAGTGTCTTACTGGATGTTTGAGAAATCAGGAAGGGCCATTAGATACAACCAGGTTTTCAATAGTTTTTTTAAAAATTTGAAGCGAGGGTGCTAGCCGAATTTCGGGGATAGATGGTTCCATAACTGGGGAGCAACCACCAAGAAGACCCTACTCCGTGTTACAGCTTTTGGGGCCTCCCTCGGGGTTGGGACTCCCAGGTGTCCTGCCTGGCTAGCACAGGTGATCCTGGCAGCTCTTCTTGGGAGGAGACGCTCTGTCAAATATTGAGACTTTTCTGTGCTGTTGAGATGATAGCACAGAGAACATTCTTATCTTGTTTGTATCTATCCTCAGGATATTGGCAAACCGAGCTTGACTCTGAATCTCACAAGAAAAGTGCCTTCATCATGCACAAAGGAACTTTTTAATTTCTCAGAATGGCTTTTGACCCGGAGACTCAAGTTTGGGGTTTGTTTTTTGTTCATAGACTTTGGAGTTGAAATCTCAGGGAGTGGAGATGCTGCCACCCTGCCACCCCTGAATTTTAAATCTCATGGCCTCAGGAAATATTATTTAAACGTTTCCATAAGCACTCTTTTGTTTTTCAGTATCTTTCAAGTCCTAGAACTCCTGCTGGAATTCACTGTTCGGCTTCTGAATTCACCACCAAGTTTACAGACTTTCTCTCTCTCAAACACACACAAACACCATCTTGCAACTGTTGCATAAGGGTTTACCCCGCTGGAAATCACAGAGGTCCATTATTTTTTTTGTCCTCACAAGTGTTTGTCCTTTCATTTCAGCTTTGGCTTTGAAATCTCTGAAATGAGTTCCTGCCCCATGGTGCAATGGTTAAATGTCTGTACTGCAGGTAGGTATAACTGTGCTCACGACCTGGGGTTTAATCCCAGGTAGCAGGCCCATTGTTGACTCAGCCTTCCAGCCTTCTGAGGTTGGTAAATTGAGTACCCAGCTTGCTGGAGGAGGCAATGTGTTAGCCTGCATATTGTAATTAAAACTGTAAACTGCCCAGAGATTACTTGAAGTGGTATGGGTTGGTATTTAAGCAGAACATTTTGCTTTGCTTTGCTTTTGCTAACTAGGCAACCCTAACAGCTGAATAGACATTTGTCAAGCACTGTCTGTTGTTGAGAGTCTTATCCTGCCCCTGTTGATTTTTTTTAAAAAAAGTCATGCAACTTACCATCAAAGCACGAAAGACATCAAGATTAGTGGCAGTCAATGGACAGCTGCCACACAGTTTGATGAAGGCTCTGAAACAGTGCTTTCGACAGTGGGCTGGAGCGCTGAAATGTCATCTGCAAAGTTGGCAGCTCGGTGGTTCGAATTCCGGGTGCCACGCAGTGGAGTGAGCTCCCGCTATTAACCCTATCTCCTGCCAACCTAGCAGTTCAAAAGCATGTACATGCAAGTAGATAAATAGGTACCGCCATAAAAAGCAGGAGGGTAAACAGTGTTCTGTGTGTAGAAATGTGTTCAGCCATGCTGGCCACTTGGCCACGGACTTGCACAACAATGGCTCTTTGGCTTAGGAATGGAGATGAGCACTGCCCCTAGAGACGGACATGACTAGCATGCATGTGCGGGGGAACCTTTACCTTTTTTAAAATATAGTCCCCTAGTCCTTGTGAAAATGGAGGATCCTCCAGAATACAGTAAAGATAGGATGTTGTGCATATTGGTGTGTATTCTGGGTATCTTCTCTACTAGAAGCCGCATTAAAGTCCAAAAGGTCACATTAAATGCCCAGTGTGAAAACTGGAACTTTTTCGGCAGTCTTTCCACAATGGTGTACCCAATGAGAAGCGTTGGTGCCATATGAGCCCCTTCTGCACTCCCGGTTTGAAAAGGAAGGCCAGACATCGTGTTTTGGCATATTTTTTTCTCCAGCTTGGCTTCATTCAGATTATTCTCCCTAGAGGGATGGATAATTCTTTTCTCTATCAGGCATGAGTGGATCATTGACTCACTCATTCCTATTGCAGATATACAAAAGAATTATCCAATCCCAGAAGAGCCTGTGTGCCACATCACTGCATGAATCACAGTTTTGTACTTGCTTTTGCCCAATTGGCATGCAGGGCCAGAACAGTGACTCATGTGGAGGAAACACTGTGGGGGTGGCCTCCTGTGAGATCGATCATCTGACTAGTGATGCCTTTCAAAAAGAAACATCTGCATTGAGATGTTGAGGATTAATTGTCCCTTCAGCTTTAATTCAGAAAGTCAATGCCTCTTAGCTTCAAAGCCCTAGTAAACTCTGAATTAGACAGCATGAAATGGCACAGTGAGCTTTCTATACATCAATTTTAAAGGGCCAGCCATGCTCATCTGAGCCAGGGATAGAAAAAATGACAAGAAGGTTGTGACATCTTAGAAACCAACAAGTTGTATTTAGCTCAAGCTTTTGTAGAGTATAGTCCTCATCTTCAGAATGTCATCTGAAGAAGTGGGCCGCCTATTACACAGTAAAACTGGTTAGTCTTCAAGGTAAAACTGTACACTTTGTTGTTTTAGCTTTACACCCATTGGATTGGATAACTACCATCACTTCCTCTTTTTTCAGTGTTCAGAAGTGAGCACCATCTTCTCTGGAGAATAGGTCCATCTTTTCAGACAATTGGGAAAAGTCCAGGGTATAAAAGGGGGAAAAATAGAGAAAACATTACAATATCACTGTGTCAACTAGATTAAAGTTTCTGCCAGCATAGTACTGGAAGATGGCACTGCTTGAGCACACAGTGCTTTAATGAAAGTAGAGGGTGTATTTTCTCTATGGAGATCACTACTGGCATAATTTTGATGTTTGTGCAAGTGCCACCATCCTGTATCCCTAGGACTTTCTGTTCAATGGAGGCACAGGAGGATACTGCACTTGGGGTGCAACCCCACTGGGGACTGACTTAGCTTGGTTTGTGGCCATGGAATACTGACGGATGCTTGGAGAAGGGCAGGAAATTTAGGATTGGAAGATTGGGATGAAGTGTCCTGACGAGCAGCACAATACACTGCAATGTCGTCGTTTCAACTTCTTTTCCCTGCTATTATATTGCTAGAGCACTCTCTGGGTGGTTTACAACATGATCGTGCAAAGAATACTTGCATAAATGTCCACCCCACCCCGGCCAAAGAACTGGGAACTCATTATTCCCACTTGTATAATCAGGGAAATCAAAATGTGAAACCTTAGACAGAGAATCTAATTGGATTGAGATAAAGTTTAAAAAATGTTCGTACAGTAATGGGAAAGATGAAATGCTTTCTCCAGCATTCCCCTAGCCAATTCTAGCTTTGTTCTCCTTTCAGTTCAGCAGGAGGCTGAACTTATTACAATTCTAACGAGCCTGGGAAAAGAAGCCTATTTTTCCAAGCAAGCTCTAAAGCAGCTGCTGCCCTGAGAATGGCCTACTCATAACCATTACCTTGTCCTGACAGTGGCACTTGATGTTCAGGCAGATCTACACAGTACTCCCTCTGCTTCCTCTATGTTCATGTTTGTGACATCAACAGCCCTCTTTTCACTTGACTAGAATAGAGTGGAGGCTCTTGAATGTATAGAACTGACCGTCACAGCTTGACATCATTGGAAGAGGTAATTATTTCCTAGAACGAAATAAAGGTTGAAAACCTTATTTAATTTGAGAGGTTGCCACCTTTCACAAATATGGACAATCCTTCACAGGTATTTCACAGGTGCATTTGGTGGGGACATGGAAGAGGGCCTTCTCTATTGATGTTCCCAGACTTCGAAATCCCTCCCACAGGAGGCCCGGCTGGCTCCATCATTGCCATTCTTCTGCAAGCAGACAGAGACTTTTCTCGTCAGTCCAGCTGACTCGGTGGGTTTTTTAAATTGATTGTTGAGTCCTGTTGCTTTGAAAGTGTGATGGAGTGGCTTATGTTTTTGGTATGGTATTTGTTTGATATTTTTTAGTATTCCTATACAGACTGCTGTTAGTCTGCCTCATGACACAGTGATTAAACAGCTGTACTACATTTAAATTCTGCTCACGACCTGATGTTCAATCCCTGGTATATGGCTCAAAATTAGCTCAGCCTTCCATCCTTCCGCAGTGGGTAAACTGAGTACCCAGCTCACTGAGCTGCAGCACAGGGGAAACATGGAGAAGAGTTGAAAGTCCCAGAAACCCTCCAAGGGTGTCCTAACTTTTTCTGGGGAGGTCCAGATTTCGTGGTTGGGAAGGGGGAGGCAGCCCCCCTACCACCCCACACTGTGGGCCCCTCCCACTGACCTCTTGTGGACCCCAACCACTGGTCTCTGCCCCCCAACCCACTAAGCCGCTGCTGCTGTTGCTGGATCTCCCCTTCCCCAGGGCATTGATGCCTGTGGTGCACGTCCACTGGGGACAGGGGACATGGGTTTCCCCAACCCAGCGGGCTCACCCTGCACCATGGACAGAACTGAGGCGGGGACCCAACATGGCTGGCCACCGCACATCTCTGGGCAGGACCCCTGGATGGACCCATGGGAAAGCGAGGAGGTGGCTTCAGCACCTGTGGGGAGTGTTGAGTGCCTCCACCAGCCCCCATTTCCAGGGCCTCCGATGAACGAGAGGGATGGGTGTGTGGGTGTCACCCCACTCCCGAGGATCTTGCCGCTGCCACCAGGGAGGGGGTGACACCATGTCTTGGCATGGCCACCCATTCCAATGCCCCTCTGTCCCTGCCTGGGTTTCTTCCTGGGAGGCAGGGCTGCGTGCCTGGGCAGCGCTGATGCCCCAGAGCTGAGCCGTGCCCGGCCCTCCAGCACAGCTCCAGAGCAATAGCTGGCTGTGGCGCTTCCCTCAGCTCCATGTTTGTCACTCTCTGGCTCCTGCCAGGCGCACTTTACTGCAGCTTCAGGGTAGGTGCCGCTGACCTCCCTCCGGCTGGTTGATGAAGAGGGGGAGGAATGCAGATGAGGGATGATGCTGCCGAGGCCCCTGCCCTGCCCAGAGGTGCCACACGGGCTGCCCCTGGAGAACCTTCCCCAGCTCAGCAAGGCCCGGAACCCCCCCCCCCCCCAAAGGCCCACAGAGGCCACAGCCTGATGCCCCAGGCTGCTGGGGGTGCAAAAATAAATCGAGGCCAAGGCTCCGATCTCTGCAAGGCTGCACCTCTCCAGCCTGGCCTGGGTTGAAAATAAAATTGAGCCCAGGGTTTCTGGCCTCTAGAGAGGCCACAGCTGCCTGGCACCCTGCCTCTAAGCCCAAAATAAAATCGAATCTGGGGATTCCAACCTCTGGAGAGGCCACCAGCTGCCCAGTGCCCTGCCCCCCAAAGCCCACAAAGGCTGGAGGCCAGCACCCCAGGCAGCCGCCATCCCCCCCAAATAAATTGAGGCCAGGCCTCTGGCCTCTGCAAGCCCGTGCATGCAGCAACCCAGGCCTTTGAATAGAACAGAATAGAATAGAGTTGTATTGCCATTATGCATAAACAAAATATGCACAACGAAATTCCACTACACACTGTTCCACTACACACTCTAAACATACAAAACACATAAAACACCATGCAAAATATTAAAAACTCTTAAAATTGCTTACAAAATTTAAAACACTACTTAAAAACTGATTAAGATGGTGCTAAAACTGTCGCATTTAACTTGGATACCGCTCTGTGATAAATACTGTTCTTTAGTCTATTTGTCCTTGACCTAAGAGTCCTGTATCTCCTGCCAGACGGCAACAGTTCAAAAAATTGGTGGCCAGGATGCGAAGGGTCTCTCAGAATTCTAGATGTCTTCCTCGAGCATCTGGAGTTGTATAATTCTTCCAAAGGAGGAAGAGGACAGCCCCTTTGCGGGCCCAAAAAATAAATAAATCGAGGCTGGGGCTCTGGCCTTTGCAAAAGCCGCACCCACCACCCACCCCTGTTGCAAGAAAAAAACAACAATAAAAAAACAATCCTTACCTGCATATTATGGTAATGGTCTTTGCGAGCTCAGCAGGGTTTTAAAGTGTGGGGAGGGCGAAGAAGGGAGGGGGAGCGGAGCAAGGGGGCAGGCCAGCCAGCCAAGGGCCAATTAAAATGGCCTGGTGGACGTAGCCCATTTTTGTTTTCCCAGTGATTGGCATTTGTATATAGATATTACTCCATGAATTGCTTAAGTAGAAAAGAAAAAAAAATCTTTATTTAAAGTTGTGACAATCAGAAGAAGGAAAGGGATAAAGAATCAAGTTGCAGTCTCAACAATACTGGGAAGACTGAAATCCACCATACCAGCCAAATGGTGAGAGGTCAGAAATGAAGAAAGAGCATGCCTGCTCCAGTCACAACTCAGAGAGGAAGAGGAAGAGCAAAGAAAACAACAGAAATGAAGCAAACAACAGGAAGTGGAAGCCAAAGGTGGGAAAAAGAACTTTGGCAATTGGTTAGTGGCAAGACATGGTTAGTTTAGTTTGTGAAGCCCCTTTCCCAGAGTTAGGTTGTATGCAAAAAAAAATATTTTCTCTAGCTTTTTTCAAATATATTGTGGCTCTACTTCTTTTTCTGTTATTTTTGATCTTTGCGAAAAAGTTATATGCTTCAAATGTTGCTTGCCAGTCATGGGAGCCATTCTACCAAGTTACAGTCCCCCCCCCACCATGTTTGATTTGCCCTTCTGAACTGAGATTTCCAGTTCTTTGTTTCTCGTACTCCTGGCATTTGTATATACCAGTGGTGGTGAACCTTCAGCACTCCAGATGTTTTGGACCACAACTCCCAGAATTCCAAGCCTGTGTTGCCAATGACAAAGGATTGTGGGAGTTGCGGTCCAAAACATCTGGTGTGCCGAAGATTCGCTGCCACTGGTATAAACACGCTGGAGATGGTATGAGTTGTGGCCTGATCTCTGACATTTTTAGGAAGGCTATCATTGGGTCTCATTACAGCTACTTCCTCTGTTCCTCTTATGGTGCATAAGTTTTCAACTAGCTGGACTATAAAGAAGACTGATTGCCGCAGAATTGATGCTTTTGAGCTGTGGTGCTGGAGGAGAGTCTTGAGAGTCCCCTGGACTGCAAAGAGATCAAACCAATCCATCCTGAAAGAAATCAACCCTAAATGTTCACTGGAAGGACAGATTTTGAAGTTTAGGCTCCAGTACTTTGGCCACTCATGAGGAGAGAGGAGTCCTTGGAAAAGTCCCTGATATTGGGAAAGATTAAAGGCAAAAGGAAAAGAGGACAGCAGAGAATGAGATGGTTGGACAGTGTCATCGATGCAACCAATATGGATTTGACCAAACTCTGGGAGGCAGTGGAAGATAGGAAGGCCTGGTGAGCTCTGGTCCATGGGGTCACGAAGAGTCAGACATGACTGAACGACTGAACAACAACAGCAGCAGCAGCAGCAGCAGCAGCAACAACAACAACATCAACAGTTACTTGCTCCGTTCCTCTTATTGTGCATAAGTATTCATCTAGCTTTATCTCTGAGCTTGGGTCTCCGTCCCTATTCTGATTCAGCTTAACACCCCACCAGACCCACCCTAATGAAGTTCTTCATGCTGTGATCAAACACTTTTCCCTAGGCCTTGTGAAGTGCAACCCATCACTTGCCAGAAGCATAGCAGATTTTCCCAAAGTCCAAATCCTTTATGTTGTCACCCCCTTCAAGGCCAGTTGTTCATCTGAAGTATTTTCCTTACCTTTGCTATTTCTCTTGTAAGTACTGGTAGGAGGGATGAAAAGACAATCTGGACCCCCAAGTCCTTAAATTTCCCTCCCAGAGCTTCAAAGTGTGATTTGATTTCTCTGTAGCTCCTCTTGGCAGTGTCTTTTGTTCCCATGTGGATGAGAAGAAAGGGATATGCATCCATGGCTTTGACAGTTCTTTTGTCACATCACTAATCCATCTGATCTGCCAGAGAGGGAACATATCTGTCAGGTCCACAGGTTTCCCCAGCATCTTTCAGTTTCAGTTCCCTGAAGTAGGGAGTCTCCTGTTACAACTACTCCCTTCTTCTTTTTTCAGGTGTGAGTTTGGCGACTCCTCTTAGTTTCAACCTCTCTCATGTCCTCCTGGGGGTGTGTGTGTCTCCTGAATGCTTCCCTCTGCATCCTGTCTAGCAGATGCCTTTTGAAGACTCTGAAAGCGGTTTTGCAGTTCAATGGGAGGAAAGTGTCTTCTTCTCTTTCTCCTAACTGTGACTTTACCTTCTCTGGACTATAAGATGGAGGACTCGCACTAGCTGTATTCAGACTGATGAAGCTGTTTGGATGAGCAGCGAAACGTTTCTATCTCTCAAAAAAGAAGTCCAATAGCCATGACTCAACTTCCAGATTTACCTTCTCTGCTTTGCCTTCCTGTTCTTCGCCTTCCGGTGCCTTTCATGTCTGCTGCGGCTCATGGCTTCTCTCTATGTACTCTTCATCTCCTCTTCTATTCTTAATATAAGCACAGTGTTACCTCTACTTAAGAGAAGCTGTACTGAAGAGCAATTTGACTTAAGAACAGAAAACTGTTGGTGTTTTAACTGCTGCCTTACAAATTTTAGATGCAGTCTGCTCTACTTATATATTTTTTAATTTTAATTTTTTTAAAAGATACGGTACCTCTACTTAAGAGTTGTTCAACTTAAGAGTATGCATTCAGAATGGATTAAATTCATAAGTGGAGGTACCACTGCACTGTAAGTACCTATTAGTATTAGAGATGGGCACAACTTAGCGGAATTCCCGTTTCCGTTTCTCGTTTCCGTTACGGAACGGAAACGGTAACGGGAATTACTCTGCCAGAACTCGAACTCGAACCGACTAAAGAATAATTGGGCCTGATTTGTCGTTGTCGTTCCTGGCATCGCGGCGATCCCGCGATGCCAAGCGCCACAAAAAAAGAGTTTTTAAAATAAATTTTAAAAAACCAATTCCCGGCCAAAAAGCAGGCGAAAATATGCCTGCCTGAGTGAGGGCTCAGGGCACCTACCAGAGGGGTGGTTTCTGGAGGGGGGTCCCCGGCCTCCCCCCTCTCCTCCTGTCCCTCCTGTCCCTGGGCTGCGCTGGGGGCGGGCATCCTCGTCGTCCCGCCAAAGTCGCCGCCGGCCGCCGGCCACAATTCAAGCGGAAGTGGCACAGAAAAAAAGTTTTAACCCCCCCCCATTCCCGGGCCAAAAAGCAGGCGAAAATATGCCTGCAGACTCAGAGTGCAGAGTGCACCTACCAGAGGGGTGGTTTCTGGGGGGGTGTCCCGCCTCCCCCCCTCTCCTGTCCTGGGCAGCCGGACTCGAGTCGCCATGCCATGCAGTGCGGGCGGGGGATCCAAAATGGGGACGGCGACCGCAATATTTTTTTTGAAATCGTGGTCCAAAAACACACAAGCACCACAGAAACATGCGAAATTTGCTAATTGCTAATCTAAAACTGCCAGAATTTTTACAGTAGCAGTGGGTTTTTCTTGCAACAAAATGTCTCCTACTCTGTCCGCTCTCCATTTATTTTATTTTATTTTATTTTATTTTATTTTATTTTATTTTATTTTATTTACACCTGCGCAATGATGGGCTGGCCGAGTGGCCATGTGGGAGTGGACCATGCAAATTTTTGAAGCCATCCCACCAATCGCATGACCACTTGGCCACTGAGACTTCTGGGATGTGCCAAAAAGCCCACTAAACCCTGCCCTAGCCCCCTAACCCTAACCCTAATCCTTGATTCCTTACCCATACGCCACAGTACCTTGTCCTCTTAGTGGGTCAGAGGCACCCAGAGGTGCACCCCACTACCCCACCCTAACTTCACCAGTAGTAACTAGCCTAACCCTAGCCCTTGCGCTAAGCTGCTGTCCCCTAAGCCAGATCTACTTGCATTGCACTGTACGCAAGTACGATTCCCTTCTTTGTGAGACACAGCAGGTGCGAGAGCCTTAGGCATCACCCTATGGCTCTGGGTTCTGCCAGTGCACACTGACTGGTCTCATAGTCTGCAACTGCTATGCATATCCATATGGCTATGCATGCCATTTTGCAGCAGCAGGTGAGGAGAGGAGACGCCCATGCCATGAGGGGTCTCCAGGAGCCTGCTTTCCCTTCCTAGTGGGTGAGGATAGGAGGCACCCACAGGTGCCTCCAGGAGCCCGCTTCCCTTTATAGCGGGCCAGCGGAGGCACCCACCCCCCAAAAAAGAGGTGCCTCCAGGAGCCCGCTACCCCCCTAAACCAGTATAACGACAGACAAAAAACCGAAAAACGAAACGACTTTTTTTGCGAAGTTTCGCGAAAAATGGAAACGAGCCGACGACACACGACAACTTGAAAACGTGATTTTCCCTAGTCGTGCCCATTTCTAATTAGTATAAGTATTTTGAGCTTCAAATACATACAAGTAGGACCCCAGTATGCACTGGGAGTTGGTTCCAGGCCTTCCCGTGGATAATGAAAACTGTGGATAAGGGAGAACACCCAGCACCCCCCAAAACTGCTGTTTTGCTACAGCAGCTTGCTTTATGGTTGCTGTTTGTGACAGTAGCTTCCTTTACAGCTGCTGAATTATTTACAGTTGTACCTCTTAAGACGAATGCCTTATAACAGGGCTGTCCAACTTTGAACAGGCCGAGGTCTACTTTTTCTGGCACAAAGTGTCTGAAGGCTACTACATTAATACCTCTACTTATGAATTTTGTCCATCCCAAGCACATGCTCTTCTGGAACGGATTAATTGATTTTCAATGCATTCCTATGGGATGGCTGACCATGCACCTGCTTCCCTTGCACCCGTTCGATCATTTGTTCAGTGGGGGGAGCAGGGGACCATGCCATGGCCCTTGAACTGCCCTGCTTGGCTAAGATAGTGGGCTAGCAGACCCAGAACATTGCCGGGGCAGTACTGGTCTTTGGGAGGTGGGAGAGTGGGCTGGAGAACTTATCCCCTCACTTTTTAATTGGTGGCCGGTGGGCTACTTTTGAACCCTTCGCGGGCTACCGGTTGGGCAGGCCTGCCTTATAAGATGGAAAACTTGTAAGACAAGTAAAATTTCCTGGAATAGGCAAATTTTGCCTACGGGATGCCTCATAAGACGAATTCAATGCATTCCTATGGGAAACTGTGTTAAACTAAATTTCATAGGACAATTTTTTCGTAAAATAAATTGACCTATAGAAAGAATTAAATTCGTCTTAAGAGGTACCACTGTACTGAATTTTTTCTCTCTCTGCCAACTGTGGATAACAGAATCAGTGGTTAATGAATCAGCGGATACAGGGGTTCTACTGTACTTCTTTAAGTGTGTGTGTTTGTGTGTGTGATAGTGCATTTGACACTCCAGTCAGCAATGTCAGGTACCATCATATTGACTTGTGCAGAATAATTACGTTTTTTAACAGCAGGGAAGTAAAAAGCTACAGACTTCAGTGAAGTCGACAAGATTTTCAGGTTTCTTTTGTGAATAAATGTGGCACTTCCTCCTTCTGTTGCCCTCATTAAATATGAAAGCCAGCAAAAAGCTCTCCGTTAAGAACCTGCTGCTGCAAAAAAGAGGACACTTCAATAGAAAATCTGCAAGTAATTCTTTCTACTGAGTCATTTCTGACAAATATTTATTTTCTGCAGTGAATTACCCTTATCACACACTTTAAAGCTCATTTACTGCTCCTTTACTATATCTATGCAATAAATTTTTAATCAGTCACATCACAGACTTCTACTTTTATTCAGCTAAACTTTGGCCTTTCCCTGATGTTTCCCTGATAGGATAAAATAATTGTTTTGAAAATAATTGCTAGCATGATCTCAGAGTTGGTTTTCTTCATCACCTTTTCTTTTCTTGAAATGAATTCATTCTGCTCTACTGTATATCAAATGATGTTCTTCTAGCTTCTGTTTGTACATTTTTATTAACATCTATATAGCATTTCAAATCATGAGTTCATGTGAGCTTTCTGGGAACAGCTATATTTCTTTGCTTACAGGGAGCTTTACTGTAGATATTAAAGTAGTATATCCAGTGCTGAAGTAGGCCGTTCTTTCTCCTGGTAGAGAATGTGTCTAGAGAGAGAGACATCACAACACATTTATTCACATTCTGTTTTACTGTGAGGTCCCTAAGCTCTTGAGCATCAAGAGACCATGGCGTCTGCAGCAGAAGTAGTTCTGATCAAGTCTTCCACCTGTCTAACATGTTAGAACAGATGCGTTCCAAGAGCAGCAGTTTTTAACTTGCAGACCTTAGAGATATCCCACCAACTCTCAGGGTGGCCACTGCTCTATCACCAAAAAAAAAAAAAAAAAAAAGGACAGACAGCACCCAAAAAGAACATGGAGGACAAAGAACTGGAGAAAACAAGCCCTTCTACACAAAAAGGAGGTCCTTTTGCATTAAATTTGCATACTCTTAAGTTAAGCTAATATATGCAGGTAATGACACAACTAGCCATTGTTGCTATTACTATACTACTTGCTCAAGATTTTGACTGGGTAACCACCTTGGTATACAGCACTAGGATAAGGATGAGATATCAATTAAATAAATATTTAATAACACTCTGAAATGCCATTTTCCTTATATTTTCTGTTGTTGTTGTTCAGTCGTTCAGTCGTGTCCGACTCTTTGTGACCCCATGGACCAGAGCTCGCCAGGTCTTCTTATCCTCCACTGCCTCTCGGAGTTTTGTCAAATCCATATTGGTTGCATCGATGACACCGTCCAACCATCTTATTCTCTGCCGTCCTCTTTTCCTTTTGCCTTCAGTCTTTCCCAGCATCAGGGACTTTTCCAGGGAGTCCTCTCTTCTCATGAGGTGGCCAAAGTACTGGAGCCTCAGCTTTAAAATCTGTCCTTCCAGTGAACATTTGGGGTTGATTTCTTTCAGGATGGATAGGTTTGATCTCCTTGCAGTCCAGGGGACTCTCAAGACTCTCCTCCAGCACCACAGCTCAAAAGCATCAATTCTGCGGCGATCAGCCTTCTCTATAGGCCAGCTCTCACGTCCATACATCACTACTGGAAAAACCATAGCTTTGACTATCCTGGCCTTAGTTGGCAAAGTGATGTCTCTGCTTTTTAGGATGCTATCTAGGTTTGCCATTGCTTTCCTCCCAAGAAACAGGCATCTTTTTAATTTTGTTGCTGCAGTCGCCATCTGGAGTGATCAAGGAGCCCAAGAAAATAATTGCCTCCATTTCTTCCCCTTCTATTTGCCAGGATGTTATGGGACCGGTGGCCATGATCTTAGTTTTTTTGATGTTGAGCTTCAGCCCATTTTTTTCACTCTCCTCTTTCACCCTCATTAAGAGGTTCTTTAATTCCTCCCCACTCTCTGCTATTAGAGTAGTATCATCTGTGTATCTGAGGTTGCTGATATTTCTTCCAGCAATCTTAATTCCAACTTGTGATTCATCCAGACTTGCCTTTCACATGATGTACTCTGCATATAAGTTAAATAGGCAAGATGACAGTATACACTACAGCCTTGTCGTACTCCTTTCCCAATTCTAAACCAGTCAGTTGTTCCATATCCAGTTCTGACGGTTGCTGCTTGTCCCACATATAGATTTCTTAGAAGACAGATAAGGTGGTCAGGCACTCCCATTCCTTTAAGGACTTGCCATAGTTTGTTGTGGTCCACACAGTCAAAGGCTTTGGCATAGTCGATGAAGCAGAAGTAGATGTTTTTCTGAAACTCTCTGGCTTTCTCCATAATCCAGCACATGTTGGCGATTTGATCTCTAGTCCCTCTGCCCCATCGAAATCCAGCTTGTACTTCTGGAAGTTCTCTTTCCACATACTGCTGAAGCCTGCCTTGTAGAATTTTGAGCATAACCTTGCAAACGTGTGAAATGAGTGCAGTTGTGCGATAGTTGGAGCATTCTTTGGCATTTCCTTTCTTTGGGATTGGGATGTAGACCGATCTTTTCCAGTCCTCTGGCCACTGCTGGGTTTTCCAAATTTGCTGGCATATCGTATGCAGCATCTTTACAGCATCCTCTTTTAAGATTTTCTGTTTTTCTGTAGCTCACTGCAAATACTATAAATAGGAAGTCACTGTATTTTTGTTGAAATATCTAACCGGGAACAACCAGTTATTTCACAGGAGTGGTCTGGGCAATGCTTTTACACTCTCTACTCCTAGAACTGGGCTGACCTTAAATCTGAAGTTCATATAAAATGTACATGCTATGCCACATCCTTCCTGCCATTCATAAGTAGGGGACGTGGTGGCTCAGCAGGCCAGAGCATTGAAATGTCAGCTGCAAAGTTGGCAGCTCAGCAGTTCGAATCCCAGGTGCCACCACACAGTGGAGTGAGCTCCCCCTGTTCTCTACCTCCTGCCAACCTAGCAGTTCGAAAGCATGTACATAGAAGTAGATAAATAGGTACCGCTATGATACGCAGGAAGGTAAATAGTGTTCCGTGAGCAGAAATACTTTCAGCCATTCTGGCCACAAGGCCACAGACTTGCACAACACTGGCTCTTTGGCTTGGAAAGGGAGATGTGCACCGCCCCTAGAGTCGGACACGACTAGCACGTATGTGTGGGGGGAACCTTTACCTTTATATCTAGGTATATACTTTGCATCTTTTCCTATAAAATGACCTGCCCCTGACCCCAAAATCATTTTACTGATAAAAAGAAAAAGAAAGCAGGTTGATTAGACACATTTACCAATCAAACACTTGCTCAGCCACGGAAGCTCAGCCAAGGAAACTCACTGGGGATGGAGTGGCCATCGCCAAAAATAGAGCACTCTACCCCAAACCAAGGCAGGAAACGTGCCTGTCTGAACATTTCCTGTTTGATGGTCCTGTGGAAGCTTGGGTTGCAGCATAGCTTTGGCCCCCTAACACCCAAGATCACCCATGCCTGTATTAGAGGAGGCCTGTGGGGATAATAACCCTGCGTCCATCCCAATGCTCTAGGAAGGTGCTTATATGCACAATTCAAATGACAGTGTCATGCTTCATAGCTTGCTTGTGCTTTGGCTCAAGTGGGTTGTGTCAGCTTCATCAGAACATTATTTAATTATTTAAAAATGTATTGGATTGCTTTTGTCAGCATTTCTGATTTGCTTTCAAAATGACTTTGAAATGAGACAATATGATGACTAAAGCAAAAGCAAAGTGTTCTGTTATATGGCGCCCCATGCCACTTCAAGTGGTCTCTGGGCGGTTTACAGTTTTAATTATAGTATACAGGCTACACATTGCCCCACCCCCCAGCAAGCTGGGTACTCGTTTTACCAAGTTCCGAAGGATGGAAGGCTGAGTGAACCTTGAGCCTGCTACCTGGGATTGAACCCCAGGTCGTGAGCACAGTTTTACCTGCAGTACACGCATTTAACCACTGTGCCACGGGGCACTAGTAATGATGTAGTACATATAATGAAGAGGCATGCTGTCAAGTCACTTCTGGTACTTGGTAGCAAATACTCAGAAAGGACTGTGCAGCTTTCCCAAGGCCATATAGGCTGTCTCTATTTGCAGGATGCACAGTAAGGAAATCAAATTCCTAACCTCCAGCTCTACAGTCTGATACCTAAACCACTGAACTATCCAGCCATGGTAGCACTAATATACACTGGGCTGGTGTTAATATTTTTAATGATCTCTTAAGGTTTCACAGAGGGCCTTTTCACACGACCCCTAAGATCCGTTGGCCACTTAAATTCGGACCAGAGATCTTGGGGGTTCGTTGCTCTTCCTGCATCCCCACCCCTCCGCACTTCCTTGCCCCTGTCTGCGTGAGGGGAGGGAGAAAAAAAGAGAGGAAAAAATGCAGGCTCACCTCCGAAGCCACCCTGTCGTCGTCCTGATTCCTTCTCTTAAAGGGGCAGGAGGCAAAAAAAAACAAACAAAAAACAGAAGCGAGGAGAGCCGGGCACTCACCAGATTACATCCGGATCTGGGGATTTTCACCCTCCCAGAGCAGGTACATGAAAAGTGCGCTGGGATGCGCTTAGGTGGGCGTGGTCGCACTTAATTTCCTGCAAACTCCGGAGCTGGTGGGGAAACAATTGTAAGCTCCGGAGCTGGCAGCCATTTGCGGCGGAGTTTAGGGGTCGTGTACAAACAGCCTAAAAAAGCCGGCAGCTGGTTTCTTTACTTCCTGTTTTCAATGAAGCCTCCTCCTACCCCACAAACATAGAGAAAGTCTCCTATGTAGCGGGACAGAAAATTAGAGGTCTCATTGCCTTGAAGGTGGAAAACCAGCATAGCAAACAAAAATTAAACCTATAGCTTTTCCGCTTGAATCCAACTGGGCACCAAGTAGAGTGGATCCATTGGATCAATGGGGCTTATATATGTGGTGACTCACAATTTAGCCAATGGGTCTATTCTTGTGGAGAGCTAATTTGTTTTAGGCATTGGTCTCATATGTAGTAGGGGTTTGCATATGTACGTAGAATTTGTAGTGACTCCCCTCAGGGGTCACATCAAAGATGGTTAACTCCACGTGATACTGTTTGTTCTGTTACAGCAATAGTCTTTGACATTTTCCATATTTTCCTCAAGAGAATGGGAAATATTGGGAGTAAGAGAAGAAAGAAGTAAAGATGCTTTTCTTCCCTGCGCACAAGTAAAATAAAGTAAAAGCAACAACAACAGGCGTCTTATTTGTTAATGTTAAAGGCAGGATTGAGCAATCCCCGTTATGACTGACCTGATAGAGATATCCTTCCCTTTTTTTCATTTTGGTTTATATTGTGTGTTTATATTTATTGTACACCACTCAGAGTAGGGACTTGCCACTAGATGGGTCGGGTAAAAAAATGAACGAATGAATAATGATTATATTGTTTTATTTATTATTATCTGCCATGGGGAAGATGAAATATATCGGAAAAATAAGCTATATTAATACATTTTCAAAATGTGTCAAACAAACAAACAAACAAATACCCAGTGACTCAATCACCTCCTTCATGTGTAACTATGTCTGAAGACTTTGCCCACATACATAAAACTCTGTACTGGAAATCAAAGGCAGTTATACTCAGTGGAACATTTTCAAGTAAATAACACATAGCACTGAGCTACAAAGTGTGTTTGTGTGTGTGTTGATTGTCTCTCACAGCTGATACTTGATGGTAGCACAGCATTGGTTCCTAATTTATAAGAGCCCTTGGCAGAGCCTGAAAAAGTTACTGTGGTTTTTTTTTTTTACTACAACACTCAGAATCTTTCGGCTTGCTCAGCTGTTAGCCCTTCCCAAATTATCGTTTACAAATGTTGCTTCTTTGGACAAAGTGCCCTTAGTAATAAGGGCGTTACCTCACATCCACTTTGTATCGCAACAAAATAAAATGTGTAATATATCTTGTTGCAGTCATGTGGTTTTGTTGCTATTTGTGCGTCTTCAAGGACACACTTTATTGTTACGAAACTTCTGTGACCTCACAGACAGGTGCCGCATCAAAGTGCATTTGTTTTCGTTTTCCTGTGGCAAAAGACAGAAAAAACAGTTATGTTGTGGAATATAAGTTACCCAATGGGTGCATGTACTGGTTTACAAACCACAACGGAAACGCAACAAGGATTCCACCACCCCGAGGCCAGGTACAAGGAAGATGCGCTGAGTGGTCGCACTTTATTTTGCTTCAAGCGCAACGGCCGTGGGGAACAATTTTAAGTACTGCAACTCAGCGCACTTTCTAGAGCAACAAAGTGGATGTGAGGTAACGCTGAGAGTCTGCTCCTTAAGTGCAGTCCCTCCTGTTTTGCTGTAGTCACTGCTACCTAGTCTCTTGCCTTCCCCTTTTGATCTCAGTCCTGCCACTTGATCAGAAGGAGAGGGCAGGCAGACCCTGCTGCCCCTTATGGCAAGGAGGAGACGGAGAGCTAGAAGGATGAAGGAACTGCCAGTAGAGTTCCTACTGGAACTTGACCCTCAACAGGTACTCATCCATATTGACTCCTGATGCCAACACAGAATCATCAGAGCTGACTCTTGGCCTTTCTAGTTCTTCATCCTGTCACCCATGTTGGACATGCCGTGACTTAGCAGGACTCAACTGTGAAAATGAAAATTGTGGCATATGAGTAGTGCATTGTTTCTCTGCAATATTACAAAGTAGATGCATTAAGCAGAAGAATATCAGTAGTGATCACTTTCTTATGATGAATGGGACTTTGGCCTTTTAAGATGCTTATTTGTGGATTCTACGTGTCTGAGTAAAGTTCACCAGCCGAAAGACATATATACCAGAGATATAAAGGCTTTCGAAAACTGTTGGTTTTCTTTGTTTAAGATACAGATCACGAGCTGCTCTCTTGTACCTGGACTTCAGCATTAAGCAAAATTGCTTATACAAAGACTTATCCATAGTGACATGTGTAGTGAACAGTCGTCAGCTTGAAAGAGAAAGGTAAGCTATCCTCTCATTCACTGTTTTCATTTCTTCTTTATTTCATCTTCCTAATCCAAAGTCCCTTTCTAAGGTTTAATGAAAATTGTGTCTAAAAATACAGTATAGAAGCCAACATGGCTTCAATGTGAGTTTTAAACAAATACAAGCCATTGTTGTGGATGTTTTACCCTTTCCTCAGGCTTCCAAACCTGTATACAGTACTCCTATCTGAGAGCAAGTCACACCAAACCAAGTAAGCAGACTATACAACTGTGCTGTAAATTTATCAAAATCATTAAGAATGTGGGTTTTATGTCAAATTAATAACACATTACAAATAGAAATATGTCTCTCTGACTTCATTGGCACTTACTCCCAGGTCAGGGTATATAGGATGGCAGATTTAGGCATGGGCCATTGCAAACGTTACTGGGATCAGTATTCTCCTTTTACATGGGAAGTAATTCAGAATGATGGGTTGGATTTTACTTTAGGAGACATGTGAATTAAAAATCAGTTATTGCATGAGGTTGTGCAAATCCTTCCAAACTAGAACAGGAAACTATGGTGGACTCTCCTTCATGGGAGATTTTTTAAACAGAGCTTGGGTGGCCATCTCTCGGGGTCCTTTAACTAGGGATTTCCTTCATCAGTGGGGGGACTAGACTCAATGACCCTTGGAGTTGCTTCTAGATCTACAGTTATACAATGCTATATATCCCCTTTGTCTGGGATGAATAATTTGAAAGATAGAAGCAAGCTATAGCTCGCCCAGAGAGCTTCTTCAGATGTGATACGTAAGTAATATGTGGCACAGTGGTTAAATGTCTGTACTGCAGGTAAAACTGTGCTCACGACCTGGGGTTCAATCCCAGGTAGCAGGCTCAAGGTTGACTCAGCCTTCCATCCTTCCGAGATTGGTAAAATGAGTACCTAGCTTGTTGGGGGGGGGGCAATGTGTAGCCTGCATACTGTAATTAAAACTGTAAACTGCAAAGAGACTACTTGAAGTGGTATAGGGCGGTATATAAGCAGAACACTTTAATACACAGATTTTTGTTGTATGGGATATTACATTCTTAGACAGCAATGTTTGATGCTTATGAGATCTGAGGATTTTTTAAAAACACTGCTCATTGTGCTTACTGAGCAATGGGCATGAATTATCCCGGATACATGTCTGCATATAAGAACTGACTTTTGATGTTTGGAAGCTCTGTCCATTATCTAGGCATTTTGCTATGATTTACAGTAGCTGCTGTCACACAGCAGCAAGCTCATGCAGAGCTGAGAGTGGGGGAGGCCAGAGAGCTTAAGGCCTTTCTTCCTGGACCATGATTTCATTTGAGATGGGGTCCTCCTGGGAATGTGACAGATCAGTTCTGATAAAGGAGACACTGTGCTTTTCGAATTGAAACTTGGTTGGGGCATCATTTTCTATCAGCTCTTTTTGCACACACAGTTCTGCTAGAGCGCACTGATTGGTATCATAATAACAAGATGAAAGGCCTTCTTTGTGGCAGGACAGTTGTACATGTCAAAGTAGTGCTCCCTCACAAATGCACTGTGACATGCTTTAAAATAAACAACACCCCAAACCCTGACTTTGCAAAAGGAAAAGAAAGTCATTTTTGGCAGATCCCGATTCGTTTCCGTTTGCTCTTCAGGACGTTTTCAGTGTGAGCAATCAGGCTTTTCATGCTAAATGCCAATCCTTGTTACGTTTCCAGCCTCCATCTGAGTGCCAGCTTCAAGAAAGAGGGAGAATGAATTTGAGAATTTCAGTGGGATGTATTCTTCTGGTATTCGTTCACTGTGGACTATGGACAGCTGCCGAGAAGGCTGTTGAACTCGCCAATTCTCACCTGCTCCCACCAGGAGGGTATAGGAGACTGCTGAACCTTAATGCAGAAGGTACCTATGGGTTGGTATGTGGCATGCCTCTGCAGTGTTTTTTTTTTTAAAGAAGTCAACATTCAAAGCTTGGGAAATGTTTCATAGGTGGACGGCAACTCCCAGAGTCCATTAGCCAGCTTGACCTGTGGCTCTGTTGGTTGGGCAATTATGGGAGATGCAGTTCTGCCAAGATGATTCGGAGACTGAAGCACATTCCCTTTGAGGAAAAAGTAAAATGAACATGACTTTTCATTTTTTAAAAAAAACAAGATGACTATGCAGAATGGAGACAAGACTTTGCAGGGGATAGAGGAAATATATTAGGTCTGTCCTCCCATAATTGTAGAATATACAGTATTCCAAATGAAATTGACTGGCAGCAAATTTAGGACAGAAAAAGAAAATTTCTCCTTTAGGCTCTCCATGCCTAATTTAAGGAATTCATTACCACAAGACATAGCTATGGCCTTTCGTGTAGAAGAAATGCTATGATTGATTTACTATCTACTTCTGGAAAGGTCTATGATTTAGGAACCTATATCTATAGAGGCAGGCCATAGAATACCACTAGCTGAAACTAGAGAGATAGTAAGAGGACAGTGCTGGTCTCTTGTCCTTCTTCTTAACTGTCTCCAAACTTCTCATTAACAACTGCATTAAACAAGATGCTGAATTAGATTGATCTTTGTTATGATGCTCGGATCATCTTCACATGTGTACAGGAAGGTAGAGGATGTATAATAATAGACTCCTGACTTTATTTTTGTGATGTCCTTTCATTACAGCAGGACCTTGTCAACAGTATTTTTGTAGCTGATACCTCATATTGTGATTAAACCATCACAAAGAAGCTGGTTTTCATTTTCTGTTGGCTGCTGATTGCAAAATTCTCTCTGCATGTTGGTTTTTCTTCTCACAGTCATGATACCTTGGTGTTGAGTTAGCTGGCATGTAAGGCAAAGGCCAATTGTTTAGCATGATAGCATATAATGATTTTGATTCATATTTATTAATATTTTGATTATACCCACTGGAATCAATAGGACATTTTTATAATAAGTGAATTAAAACTCATTAATTTCACTCAGTCTACATCAGGCATGTCCAGACTTCAGCCCTCCAGATGTTTTGGACCACAACTCCCACAGTCCTTTGCCATTGGAAATACAGTGGTACCTTGTATAAAGGAATTAATTCATTCCAAATGAAATTATGTTAAGCAAATTTTCCTTTATACAAATTCCCATAGGAATGCATTGAAAATGGAGTAATCCCATTTTTATGTTGTACGGATTCTCCCCATAGGCGATTATGTTAAGCAAATTTCCCCTATCTCTGGAATTTTTTATGTTGTACGGATTTTATGTTATACAAACTGCTTGTTATACGAGGGTCCACTGTACAGGCTTAGAATTCTGGGAGCTGTGGTCCAAAACATCAAGAGGGCCGAAGTTTGGACATGCCTGGTCTACAGCAAAGAAGAATGAGAATCTAATACACTGATAGGTTAAAGATCACCCTACCTACACAGCAACTTCATTGCACTTGCAGTTGCTATTGAAAGACAAGAGCTATTTCAAGCTGATATGAACTGCTTAGTTCTTTAGGTTTATTGGGATTCTTAGGACTCATATTCTGTACTGAAAGGTAAATAATATAGTTGGAGAGTACAGTCCTAGTTTTTAACACTGCCTTGCTTCCCAGCAGTAACTTTCAGCAGCTGCCGTGCAAGCCCATAACAGTGATAAGTCTTCAAGGGAGTAACTAACTCAGAATCCAAGCAAACAGCCAGGTACATCTCATGTGTGGCATAATTTCAGTCAAGGAGCATCCAAGCCAACACTGACTCTTGAGTACCCAACAGAGAAAACAGTAGTTCAATGAGGGAGAAACCGAGAGAGCAACAAAGACAGCCCGGATCACACACAGCAACCGAGAGAGCAACAAAGACAGCCCGGGTCACACCCAGCAAGGCATCTGGAAGAATTTGGCTGGCAAGCGGGGAAGCTAGAGCAAAACATTCATTCCCAGCCGTGAGCCTTCGGAAGCCAGAAGGCTATGCAGGGATGCTGAGAATACTGTTGCTTGCAGTTCACCCAAGGCTCACATGTCACCTCCACCTTTGCATGCTGAATATAAGACCTACTGTATAACGAATGTATCGGGCTTACAAATGTGTAGCAATCCGTATATGTGGTCATGTGTGAATAAAACAGGGAGAGGGATCCTCTTAATCTGTGTGGCTCTCTCTATGTGTTACTGAACTCACTCATGTGAGCCTTCATGTTGCAAAGTCTGAAATCACCATCCTAATCAACCTTGCAGGGGCTTTCGGCATTTTGTTGAGCTAGAGGAATGTGATGTATTTCTGTCTTTTCAAGGCCAGCCCTTGACTAATGCTACTATTAATTTCAGAATGCGTCTACATGTAACCTGAAAATATTGCATGGTCTCTGACTTAATAATCTATGATCCTCAGCTCTTGGAAATAGAATACATTTCCTATATTAGTAGCAGATTGGTAGGCCGGGCTTAACATATAATACTAAACCTTCTCTTCTGTCTCTCTCTGCACAGAGTATCCAAGAGACTGCAGTGAGATTTTTCACCAGTCTGAAGAAAATGCCAGTGATGGTCTTTATGTCATTCAGCCAGCCGAGGAACCCATTGGCGTGTACTGTAATATGCAAGATGGTGGCTGGACAGTAATTCAGCACATTACTGCAAACAGTACTGTCGATTTTGACAGAACCTGGCAGGACTACAAATATGGCTTTGGCTTAGTTAATGACAACTACTGGTTAGGCAACGAATACATGCATCAATTAACTAGCTCTCCAATACTGTACAAACTTAGAGTTAAGCTTGTGGACCTAAATGCTCAAGTCAAGTGGGGAGAGTATGAGCCATTCCACATTGAAGATGAAACATCTCAATACAGGATCAGGCTTGGTCTCTATAAAGGGAACGCTGGCGATGCCCTGTGTCAGGACACAGAAGCCTATCTCCACGATAACCAGAGGTTCACCACAAAAGACAGAGATAATGATAATTATTTCCAAAACTGTGCCAAGCTAGAGTACAATGGTATACCAGGGGGAGGCTGGTGGTATGATGCTTGTGCTGGAGCTAATCTGAATCGCAGGAATGTTATCTACTGGCAGCAAGACTGCAATAAAACTCATATGTGCAAGTATGCCTGGATGATGGTCAAACCTGTGGACCACAGCCAGGACTGTTCCAAGATTTGTCCACCTCGGAAAGATGAATTGTAAACCATGCTTTGAAATTAAATTTAAGCTGACTGTTTCTCATTATTTGACCTGCATGTAAAAGCACAGTATTTTCACTATGTCTTAGAATATATGCAGAAAATTAGTCTCAGTACAGTAATAAAACTACAGTAATGCACATGAGAATGAACACCCCAACGTTTACTGGGTTCTTCCCTGCAATCCCAGAAGTAAATCTTGAGTGATGACCTAAGAGTGACAAAGTTATTAGTTGTACTGATGTTTTAAATTGCCTACGTGAAGTGCAAAGTATATCCATTAAATTAACAGATTATGGAGTATTTAAAAGATTTTCAAAGGACTATGGATATAAATCATGAATGACACAAGAAGGCAAACTTTTAGAAATAAAGGTGTGTATTATACAGCCTTAAAATGAAGTGGGACACAGTGAAAGCAGAGGGAGGGGAGAATAAGACGTTAAGCCATTTCTCCTGCTTGTTCCCACTGGGTGTGAAAAGGTATAATCTTTGCCTAGTTTTCCTTGAGCCGTCAAGGTTCATACCAATTTTGATTGTTGAGCTGCCGGTATCTTCTAAGGAAGAAAGACCTAGAATTAATTGAAACTCGCAAAGCTTCATGATCCCCTCAAAGTAGTCTACTGCAGTACAGTATACGTTTTCTCCAAGAGGTGACGAAATGAAATAGGCTCTTAGCTATAACAGTCCACAACACAATAACCCCTTTGGTTTTAAGAGGAGCAAGGTAATCTCTCTATAATGTAGCATGGCCACTGTTAATAGTGTTGCTTCTGAGGAAGACTGCCACAGGAGATGATCACCTTCCTAAATGATTTGCTATCAAATAATATTCTGATTAGCTGCCTCGGTGCCTTGAGCACATCCGATCTCAGAAGCTAAGCATGGTCAGGCCTGGCTAGTACTTGGATGGGAGACCAACAGAGAATACCAGGTACTGTAGGTGCCTGGAGTAGGAACTGGCAAGCCACTCCAGTATTCCTGCCAAGAAAACTCCACGGACATGGGTTCACAACGAGTCAGTCACGACTGTAATGATACAACAACAACAATATTCTGGTTTAGGAGAAATGTCCAATAACAGAAATGATTTTCAAGAGCAGTTCTCCTTTGTGAGTGTTGAACCAGAAAAGATGGTTTCATGAGTATTTCCCATATATATATACCCAACACAGGCCAGTCATGTAAACCACAATACTATGTTTCACACAGCTAGTGATGCATTTTTAATTCACCTGATTTCAGCGAAAAAAGAAGAAGAATAGTTATTCTCCCTCTTTACATATTCTCCAGCACATTCATATTAAATTTTAGTAGTTGTAGGTACATCTACATGTTTGCCCTGTCCACTGTATATAGGAAAACCCAGAGGAAGCGAAACTTCCAATAAAGCTAAGGTTTAACATACTTAGTGGCTGTGAATGTTGACTGAGTATTTAGAGAGGATCAACTGGAAACTCATAGACTGGAAGAACTGAAAGGGAGTGGCTGAAATATTGAACAGGACTATTACACACCACAAACATATATCACAGTTCCTACTTGTACGTATAAACTGGCATCCCGTTTCTCAAAGTGATGGTTGTTATGCAGCCAAAATGGCACCAGCTACAACAAAGATAGAAGAATCACAAGGCTCTGAGAAATCCCAAAGATTACATAAGTACAGACTGGCTTTTGCAGAGAAAATAAAGAGGGCAACCCACCCCAAACAGTCCAATGAGGACCCTAAGAAAAGGAAATTAAAACTGAAAGGGGTGCAAGGCCATGGCTAGAACTTGAACCACAGCACTAGATACTGTAATATTTTGTTGCAGGTCCTATTTGCCCGTTTAAATTATTATGGGACTGAGATGGGACTGGTTCCCTTGGTAGATGACCTACACAGGGAAATGGATAGGGGACCTGTGTCCCCTTTGGTTTTACTAGACCTCTCAGCTTCTTCTGACACTATTGACCACAGAATCCTCCTGACTTGTCTCCCTGAAATGGGACTTGGGGGCACTAACTTAACTGTGGCTTCAGTCTTTCCTGCAGGAGAGAATGCAGAAAGTGGTGTTAGGGGACATGTCTAACACCACGCCCACCACGCCCACTGACCTGTGGAGTCCCCAAAGGTTTTGTTCTGTCTCCTATGTTATTTAACATTTATATGAAACCACTGGGGGAAATTATTCAGAGTTTTGGGGTGAAGTGTCACCAGATGACACTAAACTCTACCTCTCACTACCTCTGAGTTCCAAGGAAGCTATTTTAACTTTAGATCAGTGCTTAGCTTCGGTAATGAACTGGATGAGAGGGAGGGGGGAACGAAACTAAACCCAGACAAGACAGAGCTGCTTTGGGTCAGTCAAACAGGAAATCAAGGGATAGGGATGCAACCTGTACTGCATGGGATTACCCCCCCATTGAAAAAAAGAGGTTGTCGCTTGGGGGTGCTCCTGGGCTCCTCCTTGACCCTAGATGCCCCATTTCTTGAGAAACCTGCCCTAGTGACATCCTGGCTAGACTACCGTAATGCAGTGTATGTGGGGCTACCAATGGATAGTCTCGGGAAACTTCAACAGGTACAGAACACAGTGGCCAGATTGCTGACTGGGGTGGGTTATAGAGATCACATTACACCTCTAAAGCAGCTTCACTGGCTGCTAATCAGCTATCAGGCACAATTCAAAGCACAAACGGCCTGGATCCAAGCTACCTCAAAGATCGAATCCCGCAGTATGAACCAGCTCAGGTGCTAAGGTCATCAAGAGAGGCCTTTCTCTCCATCCTGCGACCTTCACAGGTCCTTCTCATAAGAACACATGAGAAGACCTTCTCTGTTGCTGCTCCCAGACTTTGGAACTCCCTCCCAGTGGAGGCCAGGACAGCCCCGTCTCTGCTGTCTTTCCGGAAGCAGGCAAAGACCTTCCTCTTCAGGTAAGCTTTCACTGAATGAGTGACTACCTACTATGTAACTTTCATATAGATTACCATACATGATTGCATTGACTGATTTCATAAAAACAACAATGTTTTCCATGTTACTTTCCACTCCTCATAATAGATTTTTCTTTTCTTTTGTGTGCTTTTTGTAGCTTTAATATTACCTTTTAATGTTCTAAGGTAAGGTAAAGGTTCCCCTCGCACATGTGTGCTAGTCATGTCTGACTCTAGGGGTGGTGCTCATCTCCATATTCAAGCCAAACAGCCAGTGTTGTGCAAGTCCATGTTTTACCTTCCCGCTTTTTTATGGCGGTACCTATTTACCTACTTGCGCCGCCCCTCCCGGCCGCCCCGGGCCTTCCCGGGGGAGCCTGGCTGAGCGGCGCGGAGCAACCTGATCGCTCCGTGCCGCCCCTCCTGGCCGCCCCGAGGCTTCTGGGGGGTGGGGGGCAGCATGGAGCAACCTGCCCCCACCCCCACTGTGCAGGTACTGTGATCCCGCAATGTAGCGGGGCCGCAGTACCTGAACCGCGAAATGGCGGGGGGTCACTGTATGTCTTAAATGTTCTGGGCTGTATATTGTCCCTCATTATTGTAAGCCACCTTGAGTCCTTTTCCAAGGCGAAAGGTGGGGTAAAAAGAGTCTTAATAAATAAATAAATAAATAAATACTCAGTGTAACCAAAATCCTGCCATCCTATTCTGAGGTTGCTGATCCTAGATTGCTCCAATTATATGTTCCAAACTGGAACATTCTCTCTGGCAGTCACAGAATTATTTAGAACTGCTGCATCCAAAACAGATACAACCATGATGGCATCCAGCCTTCAGCGGAAGAGGAGAAACAACAAGATGTAATTCCTTTGTAATATTGGACTAGCAACAGTCCACCATATTGTCTATAATTGGTTGCTTTTCTCAAAATATTTAATTGAAGTAACTTGTGTTCTTATTAATGATGAATGAACACATGCTTTATATATATATATAAACAATGTGACTAATTATACCCTGATTCTCCATAGAGCCTATAAGGACCCACTTTTCTTTTCAGAGAGCCATGAACTGATGGGACATTTGGAAGTGGGTCCAGTGATTAGTGTCTGGGCATTTAATCAATGGAACTTTATAGTATTTTGTTTGTCTTCCTAATTCCTTCAGCTATTGTGAATGTAGGATTTCTAATAAACGAAAAATGATGTTGGTACAACAGAAAGTACAGTATTTTTCATGTCCAGTGGTTCTTCTCTATGTTTCTCCCCTCTTGTTCTGCCCTTAAAGGATATTTTTGTTTTCCTATTGAGAACGACAGTGTAATTTCTTCAAATGAATTCTATTGCGCTATTATGCTCTATTCAAACCTAGATTTTAGGAATGGACAACTACCCAGGATGTTTATGTTGAGGGATGGGTGCAGAGAGACAAGTCGCTCCCTCTGGAGGCTATTAGGCTACTGAAATGGCCTTTGATCAAATGTTGACTGAACTTCCTACGGTTATCACAGGTTCAGGGAAATTGTAGGGAACAATACGGTGTAAGTAGACACTATCCTGCAGATGCTCCAAGATGGAGGACATGGTACATTTTCTACTGTGATGTCTCCTGTATCGTTGAACCTTTAACACGTGGGATTAGAAACAGTCCTCTGTTATGTAAAGGGCTATTTTTATTAGCTGGCACAGACTATTACATATCTTAAAGGATCTCCAAGTTTGTTAAGCTGGCTACAGAAAGATGGAACTCACTGCTTGCCTCCCACATTTTATACATTAATTTTATTATCTGGTGTTAGCATGAGAATGATTATTTTGTCTCTTGGCTGGATGTTCAGATCCTGGAACGCTGCCTGGCCGCAGTTATGGAGTGGACCAGGATGAACAGGCTCAGGTTGTACCCTGATAAGACCAAGGTTCTGTTCGTAGGGGGTAACTCGGAGAGTTATGGTGGCCCTCTTTCCAGTCTGAATGAGATCTTCTTCCAGCTGGCAGCGAGAGTGGGGAATCTGAGTGGACCCGACTCCCTCCTGGGACTCCCAGATAGCAGCTGTATCCAAATCAGCCTTTTATCAGCTTTGGCTCATCGCCCAGATTCGCCACTCTCTTGATAAGACCTCCTTGAGAGCAGTTGTGCTTGCACTGGTGATTTCCCAGACTGACTACTACAATGCACTCTAATTGGGGTTACCTTTAAATCTGATTCATAGACTGCAGCGGGTGCAGAATGCAACAGCTAAACTGGTGGTTGGTGCAAGCAAATATGACTGCATCACTCCCATACTGGCTCAGCTGCACTGGCTACCTGTTGCATCCCAGATCAATTTCAAGGTGATGGTTTTAACTTATAAAACCTTCCACGGCTTGGGACCTGAATATATGGCAGAGTGTCTGTCACTTAGATAAATAAATGCCCATTCAACTAGATCTTCTTGAGCATTGGCACTTAGGGTGGCCACCCCTAGGGAACCCCCAAAAACTCTTATGAGAAACCGGGCTTTCTCAGTGGCCACCCCTGCTCTTTGGAACAAAATGCTGGTTGTGGCAAGGTTCAATAATTCTTTGAAGATCTGGCTCCAACGTGTGGCTTTTGGCAGTACTGCACGTTACTCGGCACCTACCTGATTCCCTATTATTTGTTTGTTCTAGGTGTTTATTATGTTTACTTAAATTATATAAAATGTTATTTTTATTTCAATGTTTTTTCTGGACTTGTACACTGCCTGGAGTTGTTCTCTGAATTAAACTTGGCAGTATGTAAATCCAAATATATATATAAA
This sequence comes from Phrynocephalus versicolor, assembly GCA_023846285.1. NCBI lineage: Eukaryota > Metazoa > Chordata > Lepidosauria > Squamata > Agamidae > Phrynocephalus > Phrynocephalus versicolor. The sequence goes on along the minus strand of JAHTLZ010000016.1, from coordinate 24,849,988 downwards.
TATAAATAAATTCACATTTACTTACATCACTCAGGTCTGATTCTGAAGACTCTTATATGTCAGGAACAGGGGGCTCAAAGGAAGAACAGTCCAGAAGAAGGGGCAAGAAGATGGCTCAGATGCAATCCTGGCTCTCCCATAGGGCAGAAAATGTTAGTTGCTTGGACAATGAGATGCTGGGAACAACTTCATTGTGTTGATACAGCTTCTTGGAGCTCTTTATAAGACACCTATACGTCTTCAGGAAAGGACCTGAGTAACAACTTAGATTTTAGATATCAACTGTCATTTTTTAAATAGTGGCCTTATATTTCATTTATGCATGTGGCATAACTAGCTATTGAGCAATAAAGAATGATATGATGCAGGAGGAGGAAGGATTGGCTCAAGGGACACATAATTGTCTTTATAGCTCTAAAAACATTGTATTCTTACTTACTTTTATTGGAGGGACCAAATTGGTGCCATTCATGGTTTGACTTGCTGTCCCTTTCCATTAAGTGCAAGAAACAATCTGTTCTACAGCTTTTAGTGTTATGTTAAACTTCTTTCTCACCCATTGCAAGCACACCAATTTGATTTTAGGGTGATACAGGCAGAAGCAGAAATTCACAAGAGGAGCGCTCAGTCGGCATGTTAATGAACACACCTATAGTGAGAATACAACCCTGGCTCTCAAAGAGGAGTTCCCATCCCAACCCACAATGCATTGCAAAGGACTGGTCAGCCAGACCAGGTACTTGAAGCTACAGTTGCGGCTGATCAGTTGCTGATGCTATCGCTTCCTTGAACCTGCTCCTCCTCTAGCGACCTTCTAACCCAGCCTCTGCTGCTTCTCTTCTGGTTTAAAGGCCAGAGTATGACACATGGTAATACATAAATTTCCGGCAGATACTCCTCCAGTTTGGAAATTCTAGCATACTGAGAGGTTGTTACAGAGTGTTACAAACCCCATGTTTTCCTAGAGAATTTGTTCCCTCTTGGTGACCATCTGTGCACAGATTAGCAGCGGTCTTAGCACCACCTTCTGCTGGAAATTTTTGACCTTTGATTCAGAAATGCTAACAAAAGTAACTGCCAGGCTTTTAAGAACAAATCCGAATGTTTGGCTTCTGCTCTTTCTGTTCCTTTGAAATTAAGTACAAATGATGCAATTTCCACAGTGCTATTAGTGAGCTCTTAGCACTCTCCCCACTCTTGTTATATAAATATAATGAGAAAGCCATAAACACACTCAATTTTAATACTGTTCCAGATATTTACCATGTATCCCAGAGTTTGGCAGTGTGATATTCCAGTTTTTAGCAGCATAGTTTGAGCATATACTTAACAGTTACACTTAACTGATACTTTGGCATTCATCACGGGGTATTCTTACATATCTACTCAACAGGCAGACCATAAACATATATAAAACATTTCTTTCAATCAGCAACAGGTGACAAAAATAACTTCCCATTTAAATTCAGTACTAGAATGCAAAGCTTTCCTTTAGCAATAACAACATAGCTAGCAGCAAATTCTAAACCTAACACATTTTGCCATTATTACACAGCTTGTGTCACTGAAGTGCATGTCGTTTGACTCAAACATACATATTATACATGTTTGTTTGAATTAAAAGTCAGCCAGTATAACCCAAAGCATACATTACACATACAAAATGCTTCCATGGTGATGACTGAAGAGGTCTGTACAACCCGCAATTTCCTTTAACAATTATAAACAAAAGCACCAAAAATAGGCACAATACAAAATACTAAGAATCAATAAAACCGAATCCAGACTACACATTTTTATAATAGCTAGTTTACATTATATTCAGTTCCCCTAACAAAAATAGGTAACATTTTGTAAAGAACTTGCACAGTGGTCAAGTTATTTACAATGCTGTTAAATTTTATAGCTGTGGAAAACCTTTTCTGTGCCACTGTACCAGCTCTTTCTGATTTTTTTTTTTTTACTTTAGTGGAAACAATGAATAAATATACAACAATTCTTGTAAAACAGCGTTGTTCCTGAACTGTGCAACATTACATTTCACAACTTGACTATTTTCATACTAACCTATAGATATGGATCATGTGATATAGAGATGTACCCTACATCCAAATTGTACACAGATTATTGAATTCTAAATCACTCTATGCATGTTTGTGTATGTAATCCTTATTTAAATTGCTGTTTGGGAATGGTACCTGAAGCCTGCACTGTCAATTAAAGAACTAAAAAAATCCATGGACCCATGAAATTTGAGGTCTTTACATATTTGTGTGAGGTCTTTACATATTTGTAGTCAATGATGCTGTTGTTGCTGTTCCAGTTCTATTATATAGGCATAGGCAGGAGTAGAACCTGTTTTACAACTACTGGCATAACAATCTCAAATGGTTTGCATTGGGATGACACCCGTTGATAAGAATCAACTGCTAGTTTAGTCATTGTTTTGTGTACAAATTGGAAAATTGATCCATTTGGCCAATCACCTCAAGTAGCAAAGGTGCTTCAGGTGTGGGCCTCCTACAATGGCAGATGACCCTTTGGATGCCTGCCCTCGATAATCCTTGTGGGACTGTATACCTATTATTTAAGCATCTTGTCATGT
>JAHTLZ010000016.1:24829498-24847373 GCA_023846285.1 Phrynocephalus versicolor | reverse complement strand
GATAGATAGATAGATAGATAGATAGATAGATAGATAGATAGATAGATAGATAGATAGATAGATCTCCTGCACTGCTCAGCTGATTTATACATTCAAGTGGAAGGGACATTTCCATATAAAAGGATCATTCAAATGAAATGGATCAAGACGCCCTGGCTAGGTAGAGGGGAACCTGTTCAAGAACCAGATCTCTTATTTCCATTAAGAAATTGTTGGATCATGGCAGTAGTATAGAATCCCGTATCTCTTCATATTTCTATCTATGATTTCTACACCATTTAAAGAATTGCAGCTCTTTTCAAAAAGGCCAAGTCAAGACAAACACTGATAGAAGGAGGTAAGCAGAAGGTGGGCTGCCTGCTTTTCCGTTACCCTTGGCAGCTATCTTACATTCTCGTGGAGCCTAGGGAATCCTGCTAAATTGGATAGGGTTATGAAGTTTCATGGGGCGGGGAGGGGAATGCAGAGGAAGGCACCTTCATGGTGTCACAGCTCTGGCAACCCAGTCACCTCCCCTCCTGCCAACCATAGCCCTCCTCATTCAGGAGGAAACATGGATTTTGGACATGGGGCAGCTGGAGGGAGGGAAGATAGGAAAGCAATATTATTCAGCCTATTCCTTTCCACTGGTCTTTCAGTGACTTAACCTCTGGTAGTTATTTATTATGTAGGTTTGGATCCAGATTTAATCCTACTTAGAAGACATCACTTGAAAGAGTGGAAATCAGTCAACACTACATAAAATGTCATCAGTTTTGCTGAGTTTGGTTAATTTTTAAAATCTTCTTCATAGAAGGATCTATATTCCGCCTTAACAGCCTTTAATTGATCAGATTTTCATCTCTACTAAAACAGGCAGGAAAGACATTCATTGTAGTGTTATCTTATTAGTAAATGTTATCATATAATTAATCTTATCAACAACTTCCAATGAACATCTGATGGACTCACCTAGTTGTCTGGTGGGTATAGGCATTCAGATATCGTTACCTAAAATCTAGTGGATAGAAGGAAGATAATTTTACTTCTCTCCTTTTTTTTTCAGTGTTACTGACCAAGATGATGTGACTCATGGAGAAAGCCGTCTCAAAACTATTTAATGGGTAAATGTTTACAAAATACTGGATATAAAATATAAAATGCTGAATACTACTTTTATCATAATTAAAATCCACATTTCAAAAGCAGGATCTGACTTATCTTTAAACAGTAGCAATTCTATTTTAATAATAATCTTTGTAAATAGATAGGCTAATGAACAACTTTCAGCTCACAGCAAAAGGATTTCTAAGTTGTTTAATATGTGATAAAACACCTACACAGAAGGCAAGCTACCGTAGGAAGTAAAATGAAGTCTATATGTGGATTACCATATGTGAAGCAGCTGGTACTTCCAATAAAACATGTTTGTAACTAGGTGACAAGATTGTCAATATTTAAAATTTTGTGTTTATGAGGTGTTAGAGAATGACTATGGGGAAGTGGCCTCAGAAATGAATGTTTTTTTTTTTTTAAGTGCAATTTGGAGTCGATTTTCCCCCCAAGCAACTTGCCACTTTTCAAAACAAAACAAATGTTGTCCAGTGTAGACTGGGGACACAGCTACTGATAAGATATGCACTACTGTATTTCATTCATGCATGCCAGTTTTAGCATGAAAAATAAACAAGGTCATTCTGTAAATAACTGTGTCAAAAATGCATACGATAAGTAAATAAATGGAAAAGTCCAATTGTACATTTTTGTAAAATAAAAATAAAAATAAAAATATGAATTACTGGTTTTCTTAGCTTAGAAGAATGTGGGATGGCAATTCCAATTTTAGCATTTCCTATATTAGCAATATGATAAAATTTTAGTTTCTACATCAGGAATTTGAGTATCTGCAGAGTCAATGAGATTTTATAAATGTTGGTGCACACCCAGCAGTTTCTGGATGGGAAAAACCTGGATAAGCAGAAAGGAATTGTTTATAGATTGGGGAGATGTGAACAGCTTTAAATATGTGTAGATGGGATGCACACAGGCATTCATCGTATCATTAAAGATTCACTCCACTACCAATCATCGTGGCACAACAATAATCGAGGATTTACCTCAATAGAAGCTAACTAGCCAGGCTGGTGATAAAATGATTGAATAATTTGAAGTGTGTTCTGAATACATACATATATGCCTTGTGGCGCAGTGGTTAAATGCCTGTACTACAACTGTACTCATGACCTGGGGTTCTATCCCAGGTAGCAGGCTCATGGTTGACTCAGCCTTCCATCCTTCCAAGGTCCATAAAAGGAGTACTCAGCTTCATATTGTCGGGGGGGGGCAATGTGTAGGCTGCATACTGTAATTAAACTGTAAACCACCCAGAGACTACTTGAAGTGGTATGGGGCGGTATAAACAGAACGCTCTATTGTGTAGCACACAGGGCCATTTCAAACTGCATCAAGTAAAAACAGTACAGTGTGTTCTGGATACATTTAAAGGCTAAGAAATATATAAAAACATATATTATGATAATCATTTTGATTTTTTTTTATTTTTCTATGCTTTTAAAATAGGCTATTAACATTTTCAGTTTTTTTTAACTTTTAAATGATAGATATCTATTCTCTGACTTTATAGGTGTAAGTTTTGCATTTTTATAATGTAACCTAAAGCATTTTAATTGTTCTTCTTTACTTTTAAAAATATTTTAGCCCTAGATTTTGACTTGAGTATGTGCTTACAGCTTAAGTTCAGTTTTTGCATATTTTTAAATGATGTGCCTGCAGTTTTTACACATTTTGGATTTTACAACAACTTTTAAGTATTTTGTTCATATGGAACATAAAAGCAAGGTTGGTAAATAAAGCTTGTATAAATAGACAAGCTGATGTTTCCTGGAATTACTGCAAGAATGAAAGGATATATTTTGATAGATGAATATTGAGGATTGTCTGCAATTGTTTAGGTTCATTCTAGAATTATATCTTCATTGGTATAAATGCCAGCTGTGACAAACATGAGCTTCTGGCTTTTTCCCTGGAGGTCTACGGGATTTTTGTAGGACTCTTAGGGACAGTCAAGCACCTTATTTCTGGATCTGACAAGACACGTCTTCGGGATGATACTGAAAACGTTAATTGTTCTTCTGTTTTCTTAGAAGCCCATACACTGGGGTGTTGACAAGAGAAAGCAGTTGATAAAGTCAATTTTGGTTTTCATGAACAGTAAAGAACAATAAACTGGATTTTAAAAATAAAATTCTTACAGAACCACTTAAATGTGAATACATAAAAATTTAAAACCAACCTTGTTTGTATGTGTTCTTAATTTCTCTGACAAAGTGAACTCTGCAATTGGCTCCTTCATTACAAAATACATTCTACTATATATTCCCCATAAACCATCTCTATGTCCCATTAGAAAACAACACTAAAATCATGTGATGTGTTTATAGCCTTACAACTAACTCCATGAACATGTTTATCCATTGAGAACAATTAGCCTTTGATACTTGGACACCTTATGCTTCCATCCTGTTAAGAGACATTTTTGTATCGGATGCAAGACTGATTGCATTTGAGACCTGTAACTAAATGAACAAAGCCTTTGGGGGGGGGGGGAAGTGGGATAGCATAATTTTACTTTCCCAATAGACAGGCAGGAATAGACAGGCAGGATGGATGGATGGATGGATGGGTCACCTCTCTTACAATCATTAGGAAATTTTACCCTGCAACTCCATCTGAGAGAAGTGTGGAAGGAAACTTTGTAAGATGCCAGTGATTGCAATGTTCCTTTGAGTAGTCGGAATTATAGAAAAGTTCATTGTTGCACCTGCTTTCTTCATAGCCATAAGGATATAATTACCATCACACAAACTAGGTTTCTTTTATCTGCAGACATGCAAAGCAACCACTTAACAAAAGAAGTCTTTCAGCCAATTTAATTTACAATGCTTGACCCCAAGATCAATTATTTCCCAAACACTTTAATTTAAATTAAGGCAGCTTTGTATTTCCCTGCCAGTATAATTTTTCTTCCATTTTCTTCTTCTTCCATTCACAGAAGAGCAGTAATTTAAAGGTTTTTCTGAAAGTTTTGTTGCAGAGAGCATAACAGATTGGGTTGACAGTACTATTTACATAGCACAGCCAGTATCCAAGATGCCACAAAGTTTGGGGAATGCAATCTGAGCAGAACGTGGAGATCAAAACCATTATATTGTAAGGGGTCCAAGTGATTATGAAAGCTAAAAGAATGGCACTTAAAGTCTGGGCTGCCTTTCGCTCCTTGATAAGAACCATCCTTTTCCTTTTAGTCATTTGATGGTTTATATTTGGGTCCATGTTTTTAATGGAAGTGTCCTTGGATATAGTGGCAGAACAAGGCGTTATTTTTACTTTCCGGCAGCCATTGTTCGTTTCTGGAGTACCATCAGCTTTAACCACCAAATGAAATTTATAAGCTACACATTTGTTACTTTTGGGAACATGCCCTTTGGTGGGCGTTAGAAAGTATTTCTGGGCCTCGTAGTCATTTTCCTTTGTATCGTCTTCATTAAAAACGTCTTTTTTCTCCTCTTCCTGATCATCAGCTTTCTGCTTTTCTGGACTCTTGTAAGCAACCTGAAAGACTGGATCGGGAACTTGTTTATCTTCCTCTTCAGAGGAGGCGTAGCTGCTGCAGGTAGTTAGCTGATCTGCTTTAGACCAGTCCCGACACATGTTCTGAATCTGAGATGATGTTTTTCCTGTGGCTGAGATACTTCGGCTAGACGAAGACCATGAGGCCTGACATCTCTCCCTTTTGGCCAGATTTTGTTGCTTACAACTAAAGCAAGACTTCAGCAGAGCTTTTTGAGGCTTTATTGATTCAAACTCCGCCACAGAACTGGAGCCTTGCAGTTCAGCCAGATCCTTGGTGCGTTTCTCTGTTTCCTTATAAATACGGCAATACAAAATAGTCATTACTGAAACAGGGATGTAGAAAGCAGCAATGGCAGTACCAAAGGTGATGATGGGTTCATACAAAAATTGTATCTGGCATTCCCCAGGTGGAACAGTTCGTTCTCCTACAAAATACTGCCAGCATAAGATAACTGGTGCCCACAGAATGAAAGAAATCAGCCAAGCTAGGCCAATCATAATGGCAGCTCTTCTAGGTGTGCGTTTAGCCCTGTAGGTTAATGGTCGTGTAATAGAAAAATATCGATCAAAGCTGATAACTAGTAAATTCATGACTGAAGCATTGCTTGCCACATAGTCCAGAGCTAACCACAAATCACATGCCAGACTTCCAAGGGACCAATGTCCTATTAATATGTAGGATGTATAAAGATTCATTGAAAATATTCCAATTATAAGGTCCGCAGAAGCAAGACTGAGCAAATAATAGTTGTTGACTGTCTTGAGCTGGCTGTTGACTTTGAAGGATATCATTACAAGAACATTTCCTACTATGGTTATTAAGCTTAAAATGGCTGTTACAGTAGCAATGGCAATTATTTCCCATAAGCTATGGCCTTCTAAAGGTTTTTGGTTAGTAGTTGTACCATTGGCAATGGTTGAATTGCTGTGTAACTTTTCTTCCATTCTTTTTCTTGCCTTAATAATATCAGCCGCTTTTAACTTGCTGTAGCTTCTGCATCTGTACTTGGAAGATACCTTTTTGATGACAAAGAAAGAGAGAGAATTATTATTGACCAGTAGGGCACTCCTATCAAAATAATGTAGCATAATAAAAGACCAGTGTTATTTGCAATTATTAATCACATTATATTTCAAAGGGATTTGTTCAATATATACACACACACACACAAACACACACACACGTCAGAGGCAACAAGCAGCCAATGGACCTCATGCAGGCCTCCAGGGGCCAAATACAGCTCTCTAGCATCTACACACCCAAACTTTTAATCTAAATTTATTAAAACAGATATAAAATATGTATGGTATATAAGGCATTCAAAAGGATATTTCCAGTGTAGGGTATAAAAACTTTAAATGTCTTCGACTTACTATAACTGTGAATACTGACTTGTTAAACTTCTGCGTAAAAACTTAACCTATCTCCTATCTGCATAAATTCCATATAATTAAGTTATGTGTGGTTGTATTTTGTATTACATAAGTTAATATAGCCAACAGATTTGTGGCAGATACAACAGAGGCACATTTGTTACAGAGACTGGCAAAATGCTAATTATAATGGCCAATATCCCTGAGATTTCCCTGAGTGGAAAGCCCCACTCATCACACATATAATCAGAACAGTATACAGCGGTACCTCTACTTACGAGCAGCTCAACTTAAGAGCAATTTGACTTAAGAGTGAAAAACCACTGGCGTTTTACCTGTGGCCTTACAAATTTTAGATGCAGTCTGCTCTACTTACATTATTTATTTATTAGATAGGGCTGCTCTACGTAAGCGTTGATCGACTTAAGAGCATGCATTCGGAACGGATTAAACTCGTAAGTAGAGGTACCACTGGATAAAGCACATATAGCATCTCAGTAACTGCTATATGCAGTTTGGATTTGTCTAGTTCAGTGGTTCTCAACCTGTAGGTCCCCAGATGTTCCTCGACTGCAACTCCCAGAAACCCCTTCCAGCACAGAGTGGTAGAGGCTTCTGGGAATTGCAGTCCAGGAACATTTGGGGACCCACAGGTTGAGAACCACTGGTCTAGTTTATAGCAGATATTAGATTCCTTATATAGTATTTTCAAAGCTTTCACGACTGGGATCTGACAATTGTTGATTTTTTGGGGGCTATTTGGTCGTGTTTTGGAAGTTTTTCTTCCTGACGTTTAGCCAGACTCTGTGGCTGGCATCTTCAGAGGGCAAGCAGCTCAGGGAACTAGGAGTTCTTCCACAGGTATTTTGAAGTACATTTTATTTGTCTGGGGATTGTTTAAATCACTCCCTGATAAGTAGCAGATAGACTATGTCTGAGCCCCCTGCCTCTGTTGATAGGGGTTTTCTATACTCAGATGAATGGCTTCCCTGATCCCTCTCTCAAACCACCTATCTTCTCTGTCTAATATGTGCACAGTCTATCTGTTACTTATCAGGCAGTGATCTCAACAATCCCCAGACAAATCAAAAATAGTGGTACCTTGTATAAAGGAATTAATTTGTTCCAAATGAAATTCTGTTAAACAAATTTTCCTTTATACAAATTTCCCATAGGAATGCATTGAAAACGGAGTAATCCCTAATCGCAACCACTTTTATGTTGTATGGATTTGCCCCACAGGTGATTCTGTTAAGCAAATTCCCCCTATCTCCGGAATTTTTTATGTTGTACAGATTTTATGTTATACAAACCGTTTCTTATACGAGAGTCCACTGTACTTCACACCTCCACCACCAAGGGCATAGCTAACAGCCCATACTTTATGGGTTTCAGCACCTTAGGCCTATTGGGACTATTGTCTACCAAACGAGCCTATTGAGGCCACTGTTCATCTTATAAGCTTATTTCGGACCAGGGTGACATGAGGTCAAAGTGAACTATAAAACGGAGGACTCGCAACTAGCTTTCCTCAGACTGATGAAGCTGTTTGGATGAGCAGTGAAATGTTTCAATCTCTCAAGAAAAGAAGTCCAGTTGCCATGACTCAACTTCCAGATAAACTCACCTAGATGACTGAGAATCTTCACGGAGAAAACAAGAAACCCACAAAAGGTTATAATAGGTATTCAATTTTGAAAATAATTCCTCTAATTTTGAAGCAGTTATTGTTTCACATCATACGAAAGGCTCAGAAGAAATGTTTGTAGAGTCAAATGCAACACCATTCTTGGAAATAATACCTGGTTTATCTTAACTGAGTTTTTAATGTGTCAGAAGAATTTCATATTGGGAGCAAAGGAAGATACTACATTCATTTCACATTGGCTTTATTTTTTCAAAAAGTAGACTTGACAATACATGGAAAAGAATATGCTAGCGAGCAAAATAAAAGCAATGGTAAAGTAAGAATGAAATTATGGAACATACAGTAATTATCATGTCCCCATTATGCATTTCCAGCTGAAACAATGACAATACCTTAATCCACTCATCTGCTGAGCAGTTCAAAGGAATGCTTCCTCCCTTGACTCTAGAACCAAGCCATTCGCATCACTGGAGGACTTGGCTCCCAGATTCTATGGGTCCTCAAATAGTGAGGAATCGGATCTACAGGCTTTATTTTCTATTGGCCATTTGATATGTGAAGCAGTTGCTGCTACTGCTGCCATCCTCTCAATGAGTAGCAATGTTGTGATGGTGAACAGTAGCAGCTGCTTCTTGTGCTATGGATGGTATTATGCCACACTCCTTTTCTCTGATTGCTTCCTATTTTGAACATACTGTATATGTAATCACTGGCACAAAGCTTAAGATAAATGGTGGCAAAGCTTCTATTCAGTGGCAGGCCACCTTCTGGTCCATAGGGCCTGACTGATAAGTACCTAGCCTTGACCTGTACTGATGCCAGGCTAGGCTCCTGTTTCAGTGGAAAGAAGTTTCTATGAAAGGTGTGTGAGCTAAAAGGCACTTTTTGTGAGGCAGCAGAAGATAATTGAGAAGTGCAGATATTGTTACTGGCTTCTCTCGCACACCCTGCTAAGCAGGGCTGTATCTGGGGAGGGGGAGCCTGGCATGTTCCCTGGTGTGAGGGTTCGGCTGGGAATGTGTGGGAGGTGGCAGCACAAGGACCAGGAGGCTCTTCATTTTGCTTCCAACGAAATAAACTTTTATTCATGTCATAGACAGGGACATTATCTTGAACATTACTAACGGTTTCAACTTGAACAAACGGTGAACTCCGTAACAATCCCTCAGGGATAAACATTTGTGAGGCTTCCTCTCCATCTAGGAAGGGGTTGGTCTTTATTAGAGGTCCAGACGCCCCTTCAGGATAATGGGCCCATAACAGGGAGTCCCGTAACAATGATGTTTGACCCCGCTGTGGCGTGTCTCCCATCCCCGTCCGGGAATCCATACCGAGACCGCTCCTCCACCTTGGGCCACCGTCACTGCTCCGGTACCACAGGTCGATCCACCTGTTGGGCCAGGAGGGTCAGGCAAGGGAAGGATTGCCCCAACTGGCTCATCCCTCACAGTTTGGATTGCCTGGTCTCGCTGACGCCCCATGATCCTGGGGTCCTTCAGTGTCCTTTCATCCCTCTTATTCTCCTCAGACTGCCCTCTCATCCCCTGCTGTCTTTCTTTTTCCCTCTCTCCCTCCTGACATCTCTTCTCCCATTCGTCTGGGCTCACATCTATAATCCAATAACTTTCCGCTATTGGTCCCTCTCCCGCTGTCAGAGCCCTCCCCCTGTCATCTTGCTCTTCTCGCCTAGGCGGGTCTACCCATTCCATTAGGTCTGCCACAATTGGTTCCTCAATTCTTTTCTTCTGGGTTTTCACCCTTGTGTCTGCCGACGGCAAGCCGTCTCTTCTCTCACACCTGGGCACCATGCAGGAGGGAGCAGGTGCTAAACTGACAAAATATTCATAGTAATGCTGAAGTTAACTTTTGCTAATTATTTTTTTATTTTATTTCCAACCTGTGGAGGGGAATCAATGTAAAACCTTTTTCCTGAACCTATTATTGGGGAAGAGCCCAGTACCTCAGATAATGGCTCTAAATTCTGGACTTTCATTCCACGTTAATACAACAGTCTCAAACGTTCACTGATTCAGATGTAAGCCCTGATGATCTGAATGCAGTGCATTCCCCATAAAGTACAGCAGGGGTGCCCAAACTTTTTGCAAGGAGGGCCAGATTGGGTGAGGTGCAGATGTGTGAGGGCTAACCATTCAACGGCATTTGGCCCCCAGAACGGACTTTGGAAAGCCTCTACGACATACAAGGAGGTGGGAAGGATGCAGCAGCAATCGAACCAGGGGCGGGTAGGCTGGGCGGGTGGTGGTGGTGGGGAACGGACAGAGGCAGGGAGGGCAGGCAAGCTGTAAAACTACAAGCTGACATCTCCATCCAGCATGGGGAGGGGCCAGCTGGTGGGAATGTGTGACAGGCTGAGCCAGTGGGGGGGAAGAGGCTGTGGACCGCTTGAAATTTGAAAACGGGCCGCATTTGGCCCCCGGGCCGGACTTTGGACATGCCTGCAGGACAGTATAAGCATGCAAAGGACAGCCCTCCTCTCTAACACCAGAAATACAAACAGAAATTAAAAAGCAGCCATCTTATTTTGCTGAAGCAAAATGAAGCACCGAGGGCAGAAATGTTTGGTGTTTAATTCTGCTTTGACAAGATGAGATCCCCAAATTGGGTCATGAACTGAACAACGAACCAGCCTGATTCATCAGATTTTCTGGTTTCTCGTTCAGTTTGTGCCTATCCAGAGGTCTAGTGCCAGAGCATATTTAATAATTTTATGCACCAAGTTAATTCTAACTTTTCCAGAGCATTAGGTATTCAGATTTGGTTTACTAGTGCTTTCTTGTTTGATAATAATCACAGAATCTTAGGATCATCAAGTCCAACTCTTGTCAAGGAAGCACAGCGAGGAATTCCCAACCTATGGCTCAGCAGCCAGATGTCCATGCTATCTAGCAGTTTTTTAAATGTTTCCAAAACACCTTAATGTACACACTCAGCGAGTGGCACATTATTTTGTAAAGATTTCTGTATTGTGAAGGCAAATTTGTGTTATGTGCTGTCAAGTCACCTCTGACTTATTAGAGATCAAATGAATGAGGAATCCAACATCTGCTGTCCTCAACAGCCCTGCTCATCTCTCTTTTCTTGTTGCCTTTCACCTTTCCCCATATTATTTTCCACAGAATCCTGCTATCACACTATGTGTGGCCTCAGAGAGAGTTCACGCTTGATTTGATCTAGGACACATTTATTTGGCTTCATGGCAGCCCAGGATATACGCCAAGTTCTCCTCCAGCACATTTCAAACAAACCAAATTTTCCCCATCAGTTTTCCTAAATGTCCAGCTTTGACACCCATATGTGATGATGGGAAATACAAGAGTGAGGATAATTTGGTCCCGTCTTCAGTGACATATCCTTACACTAGACCAGTGGTTCTCAATCTTCCTAATGCCGCAACCCTTTAATGCAGTTCCTCGTGTTGTGGTGACTCCTTGTCCTGCTTGGAAGAGGCCACAAGCCCCCTTTGGTAGGCCACTGCCACAGGTGCCATAGAGAACTTCCCTCTTCAGACACCCTCAGCCAATCGCAGACTCCGGTGCCATTGACTGACATCCCCTCCAACCTATCAAGCTGTAACTCACTCTCCCACCTCCTCCTCCAGACCCAAGCCGTTTGTGCCCTTTTCTTCACTGCCTTATGGCAACCCCTGTGAAATGGTCATTCGACACCCAAAGGGGTACCAACCCCCAGGTTGGGAACCACTAAGCTAGGCAATCTTTCCTTCATTGCTGTCCTTCCCAGTCTCAACCTTCTAATTTCTTGGCTGTAGTGTCCATTTGGATTGAACCAAGATATGCAAAATCATTACTGTTTCAATTTCTTCATTGCCTGTGCTAAAATTGTGTAGTTCTTATGTGGTCATGATTTTTGTCTTAATCTTCAACTGGAGTCCTGCTTTGGTCCCTTTTTTTAAAACTTTCACTACAAGTTGTTTCAGGTCATTGGTGCTTTCTGCTAATAAGACAGTATTATCTGCATATCTTAAATTATTGAAAACAGACTAGGTACTTTTTAATAAATAATTTTCCTTGGCGCACAGAAGTCTACTTTCTCTTTGTATTTCCTGGCCCTGTTTCAGTGACCCATGGATAGCCATGCATCCACTGTTTGTTATTATGCTATCAAGTTGTAACTGGCCCATGGCAATAATATAAATGAGTGACCTCCAAGATGTCCCATCATTCCAGTAATTTTGCACTTAGCTAAGCATCAGTAGAGACTCCAGTAAAATATTGCAGGTTCTAACAGAATTGCTTCTGTTCGGCACACTAGTCACAAATGAAGAAAAGCATTTATTGTTGTTTGGGAAAAAGACAGAGCACATAGCCCCAGTTCATAGTTTCAACTTTCAAGAAATATTTGCTGCTATTTCTCCCTAAACTTCATATCCAAATAGCAAAATGGGAAAGATGAACTTCTGGAAAGTGGGAAACCAAATCAAACCTTGGTACTGTTACCTCCACATCTCTATTGAGGAGTTCATTTCTTGGAAAGCACCCCCTTAATTCTCTCTCCAGTTCTGCTTTTTTCTCTTCACCTAGACTTTCACATTTATTGGTGCAGAAGGCGTGGACTAGGATCCATCCTGTTTCTTTTCATTTACAAATCAATATATTTCTTAATGCCTGGCAAGTGCTCTACTACATTACCTTTGGATGGAACTGTTTTTTGACAGACAGCCCCTAGGATCACCATATTTGCTACTGCAAAAACCATATGGGGCAAAGCATTCTCAATAGCATTTAATTATTCATTGATATTTTAATGTTTTTAATTATTTTGATTGCTTATTTTAATTTTGAATTGTAAGCCACCCAGAGACATTTGGGTGGTAGGCAGCATATAAGTTGTATGATTAACTAAATGTTTCAAGACCTGATTATGCCTAGGTGTAAGGCTGCAGGAAAATAGGAAGACCATGTACAAGAAGGACCGACTCCCTAAAAGAACCCACAGGCTCCTACAAGACCTGAGCAGGGTAGCTGAGGGCAGGACATTTTTAAGATTGCTCATTATGCCACACTCCTTTTCTCAGATTGCTTCCTATTTTGAACATACTGTATATGTAACCACAGGCACAAAGCTTAAGAGAAATGGTGGCAAGGCTTCCATTCAGTTCCATTCATTCACAGGGTTGCTCTAAGTCTAAGCTGACTTGACAGCAAGCTTCCATAATTGTTACCATGCCTACCTTTATTTATTGTTTCATTTTGTTTACTTATTTATTATATTTATCCTCTGCCCATCTGGCCTAAAAAATCAGTATTGTTCCTTCACTTTTTCTACCTGCGGTATTTAGGGTCATGTGAATGACTTAGTAGTACTGTATGTTAAATGCTTTAAAGTTGCTTATTTCCACCGGAGTTTCCACAGCATCTTGATCACTTTTTGCACAAAGTCCTATTTCAATAGGATTTCCTTTCAGGAATGCTACAGGGGTTGGAGACTCAAATGCCACCATAGTGTGAGGAGCTCTAGCTTCCCGAGTCCCACTGCTATTAACCACAAGGCAAGCGACAGAAATCATCATCTTAAATCTGCAAGGCACGTGGGGAATCCAACTCTCAGCAGGATGCCTAAACCTCAGAGCTATTCCACCGTTCCCTGTCAAGTTAATAAGCATTATTAAGTGGTACAGAGGGTTAGAAAGAGCTGTGAATTGCAACACCCAGATGGAGCAAGCGGCACTGTCTCCCACTCCTTCCTTTCTGAGGCAAATTAATTATACAGTGGTACCTTGTATAAAGGAATTAATTTGTTCCAAATGAAATTATGTTAAGCAAATATTCCTTTATACAAATTTCCCATAGGAATGCATTGAAAACAGAGGAAACCCATTTTTATGTTGTAAGGATTTGCCGCATAGGCGATTCTGTTAAGCAAATTTCCCCTATCTCCGGAATTTTTTATGTTGTACAGATTTTATGTTATACAAACCCTTTGTTATACAAGGGTCCACAGTATTTCTATACCGCCCTTCTGGCAGCAGGGCCACTCTGGGCGGTTTTAGGGGCCGGAACCCGTGCTCTGGTCGGTGAAAGGCTCATCCCCCCCGCAAACTCTTGACCCACTGGGCCACGAGCAGGGGCTGCATTTTCCTTCCCCGGACCGGTTCCTTTCGCGGGGAGCTCCTCCGCCTGGCTCCTATTAGACCCGAAGCCTGGGGCGCTCGGCCGTTCGCACGCTCTGCGCCGCCGCCGCCGCTGGAACAGCAGCCGCCTCTCGGTTTGGGGAGGAGGAGGAGGAGGCGGAGACCCGGCGCGGCCTTGCCATGCAGCCGGAGCGCGGCGAGCGGCCCCGAAGAGGCGGCGGCGGCGGCCGGCAGCCCCGGAGGCGCCCGGGCGGTAGGGAGAGGCCGGCGGAAAGCGCTGGCGGCGGCCGCCCTGAAGACGGGCCCAACCGCGGAGGGAGGAGCCGGGGAAGAAGCGGCGGAGGGGGACGAGGCGGGGGCCATGGCCGGCGCGACCCTCGCGGGCGAGAGGTTGCCGCTGCGCCTCCCTCCGCTCCTCAGGGGGACGCATCGGTAAGAACAATAAACCTCCCCCATCCACACACACACCCCTCGCGCGCTTCCTCGTGGTGCGGCGAGGCCGAGGTGCGACCCGAGTGACGCCCCGCTCCCCACTCAGGTGGAGCTGCTGCTTAATTTAGACACGCTGCGCCGGGCACGTCCTTCTGGACACGCGAAACATGGCGCGCGTGTCGGAGGCGCTGCCGAAGTGGTGACGTGTTTCCATTCCCACGTCACTTGCCCCCTACTCTCCCCCCTCCATTATTAGCCTCCAGGTCTTGGTCTAAACGAGGCCCGCTGGTGCCGTGTGGGTGTGGGTGTGGGTGTGGGAGGTGGGGGCTGGGGCTGTCGGCTGTCTGCATGGGTCAACACCGTGGCAAGCCGAGCCCGCTGGAGCTGGTGGGACGCACGGGGGTGTTGCCGGCCAGCAGGTGGCGAAGCCGTCGCCAGGCTGTTCCTCCCCGTTGAAATTTTTATTTCCGGACACATGAGCGGCTTGGAAGGCACTGCGGGGTTTTTGTCTTTTTCTCCTTAACCGGTTCGCCCTGTGAAATAAGGTGGAAGAAGCAATGGGAAGACAAGGGAGCCTTGCCAGTGTGAAATGGCAAAGGCTGAGTAAAATTCAATTAATGGTAGAGGTAATATCGAGTAACTAAAGCCTGGTCTGGACCACCCATAAGAATATAAGAACATAAGAACAGCTTTGCTGGAACAGACCACAGCCCATACGGTCCAGCATTCTGTCTCACACAGTGGCTCACCATTTGCTTCAGGGTTTTCCCAAGCAGATATCTTCACCTGGTTACGATTCCCTGCAAATGGCATTGAGAGATATCCTGCCTATCTCTCCAACCCAGAGGTTGTCAGGCATCCATAATAATAGTCATTGATACTCTTGTTCTCTGTGAACTTGTCTAATTCTTTCAATGCTGTCAAGGCTGACAGCTGTCAACACTTCTTCTGGCAGGAAGTTCCACAGACCAGTGATCCTCTGGGTGAAAAAAGTACTTTCTCTTATTTGTTTGAGATCTAGTGCCCAAAAGTTTCATGGAGTGTCCCCTAGTTCTAGTGTTGTGTGATAGGGAAAACAGTTTCTTCTTATCTACTTTGTCCACACAGTGTATGATTTCATAAGCTTCAATCAGGTCACCTCTTAGGCACCATCGTTCCAGAGTGAAGTGGCCCAGCCTTTGCAGCCTCAGATGGTAAGGAAGGTGTTCCAGTCCCCTAATCATTCTGGTTGGCCTCCTCTGCACTTTTTCGATTTCCATAATATCCTTCTGGAGGTACAGTGACCAGAATTGTACACAATACTCCAGATGGGGCCTCACCATAGATTTATAAAGAGGCAAAATGACACTTAACATGTACGCACAGGTGCTCTCTATCCTGACCCCCCCACCTCTTCTTTGACACTCATCACCGATCACTCTTATTCACCTGCAGACATGGGCAGCGTAGATCAGGGGGTGGTGAGGTAGGGGGGCACTTTTTTGCACAGATCAAGGAAGATCTCTCAGCACTGTCTCCCAAGCATGGCACAATTTGAAGAAAACCTGAGACCTCTTTGTAGGTCAGCAGGTGCAACTTCCTGGGGTGATCATAAATGGAGCAGGCTGGGCAGAATGGTTTAGACAGAGTGGTAACTTGCAATGTTGACATGGGGTGGGTGAACCAAAGAAGTAGTGGTGTTAGCCTGTACAAGCATATCCAGAGATAAACTGTTATACTTCAGTGTGAACGTTTGAGGAAATATATCTGACGAAGTGGGTGCATGCCAGTTCATAGTGAACGGAGAATACTGTATGTATGTGAAGATTCTCAGTAATCCAGGTGAGGTTATCTGGAAGTTGAGTCATGGCAACTGGACTTCTTTTCTTGAGAGAGCGAAACATTTCACTACCATCCAAGCGGCTTCATCAGTCTGAGGAAAGTTACTGGCGAGGCTTCCAATTTATAGTTCACCATGATTTCACATCCCCCCTGGTCTGAATAGGCTTGTTAGGTGGACAGTGGCCCGAATAGGCTCGAAGGTGGACAGTGAAATGTTTCAGTCTCTCAAGAAAAGAAGTCTGGTTGCCATGACTTAACTTCCAAATGGAGAATATGGTGTCCTTCTCAAATACAAGGGAGGTTTATGCTTTCAAAAAAAGAAAAAGCAAATGTTGTGTTTTCCTTTCCTGATATGCATTGGTAGGTTTACATTGAGATTTTGGCACCCTCTGAGTTTTATAGTTTTCAAAGAAGTAGTGGTGTTAGCCTGAACAAGAATATCCAAAGAAAAACAGTTATACTTCAGCGTGAACGTTTGAGGAAATATATCTGAAGAAGTGGGTGTATGCCAGTTCATAATGAAATATTACAGTCATCAAGATGCCACAGTGGTTTTGTTTTGGTTCTTTTTATGTTTTGATTTTTTGTCTGGATATGCAATAAATGTCAACACCTATCTAGAACTTCATGACAGTTAGAGCTATTCGGCAGTGGAATATGCTGCCACGGAGGATGGTAGAGTCTCCTTCTTTGACGGTATTTAAGCAGAGGCTGGATCGCCATCTGTCGGAAATATTGTGAAGGGGTTCCTGCTTGGCAGGGGGTTGGACTCGATGGCCCATGAGGTCTCTTCCAACTCTATAATTCTATGATTCTATGATTCTAGATCCATCATAGCCTTGCTCTTTCTTTTTCCCATCCATTTAGGCTGAAACAATATTTCATAGGGGCCAACCCCCCCATCAAGCTTACGTAACGAAACGAAAACGAAAAATTTTGAAATTAGCTCACGAAAATGGAAACAAGCCGAAATGGACCCCTAGCCGAAAACGAAAACGAAAACGAACAATTTTTCTGAGTCGTGCCCATCTCTACTCAAAAGTGTCATATTGCATCTTCATTATTGGATTTGGGGGGGGGCAGTGAGGGAGAATGATTTTCCAGGATGTCCTGCTTCACTGGTGTCTTGGTGCTGTGGTCAGGGAACTTACAGGGCCTGCCTTTAAAAAAAAGAAAGTGTGCTACCTTTGGGCAGTGGAAAGGGGGCAATGAGGTTCCCACTAAGGTTGCACCTTTCCCCTCTAATAGAGTGCTTGTAGAGCAGCCTCTTAGATCCTACATACAGTACTTGTGTTTGGGGTGATAAAATATAGATAGCTTGGAAGCAGTAGGACTAAGTACTGTAGTCATGAAATATGAAAGAGAAAAATAGATCTGCAATGTTTCCCCACAATTTTGTTATGTGATGAAGAGTAAGGTTGCAGTTCTACTCTTAAGTAGCAAGGAAGTAAATCCTGCTATTCAGAAATTATCATGTATGATAAAAGTGCTGTTCAGGAATTAATATGTACTGTATAACAAAAGTGGGCCAATTTCAATAGTTCATTCAGTGTTTTCCCCTCTTATGGATCTTGGAAACCAGCTCCCTCCTTTGACCTCATGCACAAATTGGTCCCAAGTATTGCAAAGTTGTATCCCTCAGACTCAAGATGAGATGAAATTTACAATTTAAGCATAATTTCTCCTCCTCTTAGCCTTGCTTTAGACTGTAAAAGTTGTGTTTAGAGATGGAAAAGTAGCCAGCCAGAAGGTCTTGTGAGGCTACACTGGGAGGCACCTGGATGACTTTGTACAACCCTCAAACAACTAGTGTGTGTGTGTGTGTGTGTGTGTGTGTGTGTGTGTGTGTGTGTGTGTGT
>JAHTLZ010000016.1:24800728-24829488 GCA_023846285.1 Phrynocephalus versicolor | reverse complement strand
TGTGTTGTGTCGTTACAACCGTGACCTACTCTTCGTACTCCATGTCCATGGAGTTTTCTTGGCAGGAATATTGGAGTGGTTTTGCCAGTTCCTACTCCAGTAGTTTTTTTTAATTGGTACACTGCAGTTTGTTCACCCTTTACAGTATTCAGAGCACTGCACTATACGTTTTGATAGTGGGTTTCCACTATTTCAGACGGGATTTTTTCCTCCTTCTCTCTCTGGAGTAGACTGCATCTCTGTAGCTCAGTTCAGGTATTGCTTCCCTAGCTGGATTTGACGCAGGAAGAAGGAAGTGGCTACCTTGAACCCTTTCCATTTTAATTTTCCTCAGGAATAAAATGACAAGTCTAAGAGGATGGTTTCTTATAAAGCTGTCTTCATAAGAAAGGACCAAACTGAATCGGGGAAAGGAATACCTGAATAGAACTTCTGTACAGTAATCTAATGGAGAAACAAAGCAAAAGACACAGAAGGGGGAAATGTGAACAGTTCATACTTGGATTTTTAAAATGAAGTCATGTGTTTTTATATTATGCTCAGCCTAGTACCTCACCTATTAGTTGATTTATCTGTCATTCTAAAAGCTAAAAATACATTTTGCTAAATACATTTTATTCTCAGGCGACTAAGTAGAAATTAGAGGGATTTACATAAGTGGTCACGAACATGCCCCATTAATGTTAATGGGTTTGTTCTAGCTGGGACAAATGTGGATTTAGCCCATTATTTTTGTGTGCTCCTTGCAATAGTCCCCAAAGATAGGACAGAGTTCTAACCACATTGCAGATAGGGAGGAGATACAGTAGATTCAACCAAGGTGAGAGCTGAGCATTTTCTAGTCCGTAATTTTTAACAACTACGGTATATTGCATTTTCTTTGTTAACACTTCACAAAAATCACTTCTGTAAAGCTACAATAGGAAATGGAGCCATGTAGCATCTCTTATACACAGGCAATTTATTCTGTCTTTTAAAAGAATGGAAGTTACAGAGAGGATAGCCGTGTTAGTCTTTTTAAGAATTTCAGGCAAAAAGCAAAGCAAAGCAAAACAAAACAAAACAAAAGACACAAACATGTGGCACCTTAAAGACTTATCTTTCATATTTTAATGTGACGTTTGAAATTTATATCTCATCTCATATTATATCGCACACCTCATGCTGCTGCTATGTCTTGAAGAAGTGCACATGTGCACGAAACATCACGTTAAAATATGAAAGTTAGTCATTAAGGTGACACATGTTTGTGTCTTTTGTTTTGTTTTGCTTTGCTTTGATTTTTACCTGAAATTCTTAAAAGAATTGACAAGAGATGTTTGTGCACCTGAGAAACTATAAGGATTCCATATTGTTCTATTGCATGTTTGTATAGTATATTGCATTGACAGTAACATTGACAGCTGCTGCCAAATTTGCAATACCTATGTTAAAGAAACACTGCAAGTGTGGTAAATATACAGAAATGTTTTTTTTTTTATCACACACGACAAGGTGCTATATCCTTAATTTGTGCAAGGATAATATAAACTGTTACTTTATGGCATTCAACAGTTCCTCTAATTTTCAGCCCCACTGTGCAGGGTTCTTATCCTCACACATACTTTACCTCCACATGCGACACCCCCTCCCCCGTGAGGGTCCCACCACCATTGGTACAAAATGATAACTGTGGGTGTCTGGGGTAGGAGGAGCCTTGCACTGACAGGGACAGAGCTGCATGTGTGTGCCACTTAGAAGGAACCAGGATGGCATTGCTTTTGAAACAAGCACCAATATGAGCATTTGCAATAATACATTGTGCCCACGCGGAAGCAATATATTCTCTTTGATGCTTTCATAGGGAAATATGCACCTTGTGTCCGGTGTTGGCATGCATTTGTCAGACAATTCCTTACAAAAGTATCTACAGAAGACACCCCCCCCCACCATATTCCAGGAAGATTGGTTCCAAGCCCTCCTTCATGGATGCCGAAGAACACAGATTACAGCAAATACTATTACAATTATTAGTGGTCTATAAAGGTATCGCCTGTATCCTAGTCTTGCATTTGTATTGTACACTAATACAGGGCTGCTCAACTTTGAACAGGTCAAGGTCTACTTTTTCTGTCCCAAAGTTCCTGAGAGCTACTACACTAAAACCTCTACTTATGAATTTTATCCGTTCCAAGCACATGCTCATAAGTAAAAACTTTTGTAAGTAGAGCAGCGGTTTCCCATATGAATGCATTGAAAACCAATTAATCTGTTCTGGAGGGAACAGATTTCAGTGCTCCATGGCCCTTGAACTACTCCGCTCAGCTGAGACAGTGGGCTGGCAGACCCAGAACTTTGCTGGGGCAGTGGGAGTCCTTGGGCTGGGGGAGGGAGGGTGGAGAACTTATCCCCTCACTTTTTTATTTATTGGCGTCAGGCTACTTTTGAACCCTTCACTGGCTACCTGTTGGGCAGGCCTGCACTAATAGAATATTATACCTAGCATGCTCTTTGGCTCCCACTTGTGGCCAGTCTTGTAATTTCAGCATTAAATATATATTTTGGATATTTTTCTTTTAATATTTTAAATACTTAAATGAATCAGTGGAAAGGGAGTCCCACTGTAATTCTAGGAGATTAACATACAGCAATATGACTGTTTCATTAACGTTGCTACTTAATCTGTGGTATTGCATTTAGACTTGTTATTGTTTTTATTTTATTTTATTGTATATGTATATCAGTTATAGCAGTGGAGGTGAAAATTGATACAAAAACATGCAGGAGTTGCCCTAGCTTTTTGTTTTTCTTTGGGAATCTATTGGCCAAATGGAAATGTCATTTACCAAATGAGAATAAAGTTCAGCCTATTTTATATGGGCTTGAGAATCAGAAATCTGTGGGCAGTCCAAAGCCATCTTAAGCTTAATGTTGCATAAATCAAAAGACAAATGAGAAGACTGTCCTTCAAGAAGACAATTGCTAGTATAACCAACAAATCAAATAATTGGTTGCCAAAATAGGGAAAGCATCACAAATTGAAAAAATGCATTTGACATTAGCATTCTTGACGAGATTATCGTAGCCATGTAAATAGTTAAAAATATCCCTGATTGGGCAAATTATGAGGCTTAAACAATGTTTTATATATACATATATATATGAAAGAGGGAGGGAGGGAGAGAGGGAGGGAGGGAGAATAATTAGCAATTAGGGATCTTCCCCTCAGGAATGTTGTGTTAACTTGGGTGTATTATATTGGTTTTATATGCATGAATGATTGGTAGCCATGTGTTGTTTCCATTTTAATACTGTCATGGGCATGTCAGTATAATGTTACCAAGAGTGCAAATATTCTTGGTGATGTTCTAACAATCTGTTTTCTTCTATTATGAGATGTAAGTAATTGGAAGTAACTTCTGTAGTTACCATGGAAACTTCATGCTTACCAGTTCATGTGTAAGGAAAATATTGGACAGAAATCAGTGTACTTAAAGCTCATTAATTATACAGTATTATAATGTTTTTGGTAGTAATAGGTCACAATCCTATGACTTCTGTCAGGCTGGCACAGAAATACTGTACAGTACTTATTCCCACCACCCCCATTAATGAATATCTTGTCTTACTTTTTAGCTGTCTTTGGTTTATTCCATAAGCTTCAAATAAATTTATCTGCACACCAAGTTTTAATGATTGCTGAGTGCAAGTCATATGGGGAAAGATGTGTAGGAGGTTCCCCCATATTCTTGCTTATGTTCACTGGACTGCTACTAGTAAAAGGGTCTTGAAGGGTAGAGGAGGTTGCATATTGTTTAGATGAAGTATGTTGGGAAGGAAGGTAGGAAGGAAGGAAAGAATTACTCTTTGAGCCAGACTGTTGCAGTAGGAAGCCTTGTAAGTGAACGAACAGTAGGTGACACTGATACTTCCAGGACTGGAAATATGAAACCAGTAGCATCACTACACTTTGCTTTTGTGTGCAAGAGGAGGTGGAGGAGATTTATGGCACAGTGGTTATACTGCAGTGCTTCATTCAAGTCTCTACTCATGACCTGAGTTTGATCCCGAAGGACTCAAGTTTGACTCGGCCTTCCATCCTTCTGAGGTTGATAAATTGAATATTTCACTCATTGGGATGGAGGGCAGTGTGTAGCAAGCTTGATTAAATTATGAAGCACACGGAGAGTACTTCAAATACTATGGTGCAGTATATAAGCAACACATATTGCTTTTCCCTTTTGCTTGATGTAGATGCTTTTAAAAATGTTTAGTGATTTGCCATTGTTTTGAGGTCATATGGGTGGTGGTGGTGGATATTGTGCAGAAGCTAGTCCTACCATGTTTGATGGAACATGTTCACATGTCAATCTGCATGAGATTGCATCTTTACAGTAAAGTTCTATATCTGTTACAACTAAATCCTAGATACAGTAACCCCTTATCTATTGCGGGAGTTAGAGACCCGACCCAACCCGCGATCATTGAAAATCTGCGATATATGGATGCAGGTCAGGTCGGGCCTAGGGGGCGTGTGTGAGATGTTTAAAATGACTTTAAGCAATGGAGCCAAGCACTTGGCTCCGTTGCTTAAAGTTATTTTAAACATCGTGCATAGCTTCTCCTCACCCCCACCCCCGGGGTGTGGGGGAGCGGCACGCAGTGCCTCCATGGAGGCAAGCCCCAGGCTCCAGCTGATTGGCGCTGGGTGGGGGAGAAAAGCTTTTTGTTTTTCAGCTGGAGCCTGGGCTTTTAAAACCTTTCCCCCACTCCCTCAACCCCTTTCGAGGACCGCAGGACCACAGTAAATGAACCATGAAAGGGCAAGTGACCACTGTACAGTGATGCCATATCTCACAGTGTGCAGGGCCACATATTCTGTCACACATTTAGTCACACACATACCTTTCCTATTCAGTCCTCAGTTAATCCATGCTTATCAGCTGAGGAGGAATGGTATTTCTCTGATGTTTTTGTCAAGGTATTGAACTCATTTGCAATAAGAGATTTTCTTAGCTCATTCTTAAGACTACATAGGGAAGTTCCACAGATCTTCCTGGCCCTTGTACTGTACTGTCGACTTTTCATACTTGCTTTAGAGTATACTATTGTTACTTTGAAACCTTTCACATAATTGTCTAGGGAAAAGGAAGTCACACTCAGAACATCTTCAGATTCCAAGGTTACACCACCGCCATCACCCCAACCTTGCTAGTCTGCTAAAACATATACTGCCTGTGATAAGGAATCTCATATGTCCTAGTTAAAGCTTACTCCATCTGATTTCCTGAGTAACTAGGGTGGCCCTTTAACTAACATCTTCAGGAACAAAGGATTATGTTTTTACATGTGCCGGTTACCTCTTTCTGGAATATATCCTATGGTCTGCTGGGGATGCATATAGGCATGAAATGAAAAATTACTAAAACTGCATGACACTTCACATACTTCACTTTGCAAATATGGTACATCTTTTCTTAAGGCAACTGTTAGTACTTGGATGGGAGACCACCAGGGAATACCAGGTGCTATAGGTGCCTGGAGTAGGAACTGGCAAACCACTCCAGTATTCCTGCCAAGAAAACTCCATGGGCATGGAGTCATGTAGAGTTGATCACAACTGTAACAACACCACGCGCACACACGCGCGCACACGTGCGCGCACGCACACGCACGCACACACACACACACACACACACACACACACAAGGCAAATATGAATTTCTTTCACTGTCTTTCATGGGTGTGGGATATCTTTTTCTTTTAACTTGAGATCTGAAGCTGGTTTACATTTCTTTTGCATAATCATTGGACCTTCTTTGTTCACTTTGATTTACCCAATTTTTCCACAGGGAAACTTTTAAGAAATGGAAAGGAAGTCTACAAGAAATATGTCTGACCTTGCCCACATGTGCCTGCTATAAATCTGAAACACCCGAGTCTGGAAGTCTGTGTATTGACATAAAGGTGTTATAGTGTGATTTGCTGCAGTCTTCCCTCAGGAATAAACAGTGCCAAGTTGTGTTGTAGCCTCCTGCAACACGTCTGTGAAGATTCTCAGTCGTCTAGGTGAGATTATCCGGAAGCTGAGCCAGGGCGACTTCTTTTCTTGTGAGATTGAAACTGGTTAGGTAGACAGTGGCCTTAATAGGCCCTAAAAGCCTATTCAGGCCATTGACTACCTAATGAGCCAATTCAGGCCATTATCTAACTTTTGAGCCTATTCTGGCCATAGGTGAACTATAAATTGGAGGACTTACCACTAACTTTCCTCAGACTGACAGAGCTGCTTTTGATGAGTAACAAAACGTTTGGATTTCTCAAGAAAGTCCAGTTGTCATGACTCAACTTCCAGACTCCTACAGTACAAGTGTTCATAACGATATTATTATTTTATTTAGAAAAAAAATTGAACATGAACGTGTACTTTTTGGAACTGTCAGCGTAAGAGATGCTGCTAATATATCAATAATATAAAAGTTTACTGCAAGAGTTGAATAGAGCTCTTTTTAATGGAAAGTTATCATGTTCAATATTTTCATCTTTTCATGGAAGCTATTCTGTTTGAACTAATATGTCACTCCTGTATTATATGTTTGTAATAATTAGAGAGCAAAACTAAATCTGTAAAGATAACGTTAAGTTAATGGCATATTTCTCTTGATCGTGATTGAATGAAAATTGTCATATGGAGGGAAATATAAACATAATAGCTTTATGGATAGAATACTCAGCATGACTATAATTGCAGAGGAACAGAGATAATTTTTTTCAGAAGACATATGTCATGTACTTCTTTAAGAAAATGTGCATGTCAGGAATACACACAATTATTTTCTTAGCCATTTAGATTGCAGAAATTAATAATGTGTTTTGGCAGC
The DNA here is from genome assembly GCA_023846285.1 of Phrynocephalus versicolor. Taxonomy (NCBI): domain Eukaryota; kingdom Metazoa; phylum Chordata; class Lepidosauria; order Squamata; family Agamidae; genus Phrynocephalus; species Phrynocephalus versicolor. The sequence continues at coordinate 24,822,628 of JAHTLZ010000016.1, read as the reverse complement.
ATGCCATGGTACTATTTTACATAGAACCAACAGCTGTATCAAAATATTCACACGTTTGATGTCTCAGCAGTTAAAGGAGAATGTGAAACCATTATATTCCTTGCTGCAGTACAAGACATTTATCTCTTTGTGTCTTGGACTGGCTTTGAAAAGTGAGAATACCATAGGCTACAATTTCAAGGAAAACAGGTCCTGGTTTACTGGCCTGTTTACGTGTTATAAAAAAATGGATAATCTGGAATAATCCAGGATCATTAGGGCTTGCATCAGAAGAGAGAGAGAAAAGAAAAAACTCCACTTCTCACCCTCCCCACCATGGTGCGCGTAGAGCAGGCATGTCCAAACTTCGGCCCTCCTGATGTTTTGGACCACAACTCCCAGAATTCTCTTAGAATTCCAGTGGCAAAGGACTGTAGGAGTTACAGTAGGGAGAAGTAGAGTTTTTTTTTTCATTTTTCTCTCTCTTCCGATGCAGGTTCATCAGGGCTTACAGTGGAAGAGAGAGAGAGAGAAAAAACCCTGCTGCTTCTCCCTATATGTGCATGATGGTGGGTTTTTTTTTTGAGAAGTGGAGTTTTTTTCTTTTAATCCTCTCTTCCAATGCAAGCCCTGATGAGCGCTTGCATCGGAAAAGAAAAAAATTGAAAAAACTGCCGCTTCTCCCTTTACACATCTGATGGTGTGTGTGTGTGTGGGGGGGGGGGAAGAGAAGCGGCGGTTTGTAAAAAATGTCCTTAAGCAACCGAGCCAAGAACGGATTGATTGATTCTCAGTGCATTCCTATCAGAAACCACTCCCCGACTTACAAGCTAATCAAGTTACGACGAGCATGTTTTCCTGGAACGGATTAATGTTGTAAATCGGGGGTTCCACTGTATGTTTTGATATTTTATTCTTCTAATAATGTTGTATAACATTCTGGGTGACCTCTGGGAAAAGAGTGGCTTATAAATTAAATTAAATTAACAGATAGATAGATAGATAGATAGATAGATAGATAGATAGATAGATAGAAACTAAGCCAAAATGAGAGATCTAAGAAAAGCAAACCCATTGCATCAGTGGGAGTTGTAGAGGTTGTTTGCTCAGGAGATCTATAAGTCCTTGTTGGACTCCTAGGGTAGTAGGAATTCTTAACATGTCCTGACAAAATTATTTTAAAAGAAGAATGAAATATTTATAGACTATAGGAAGCCTCTGATCATGAGAAGGTATGTGTTCTGAAAGAAATGTGTGTTCCTCAGCACATCTCCTGATGCCTAACTTGTTTTGTGGACAAGAAGCTGCTGTTAGGACAGAATATGGAGAGACAAAATGGTTTCCTATAAGCAAAGGCATCTGACAAGGGTTTATGTTATCCATTCAATCTGTATGCAGAACATATTATATGAAAATCTGGACTAGATTTTCATATAAGGGCTGAAAATTGTTATAAGAAACATCAGATATTTAAGCTATGCAGAATCATCTGTCATATTGGCAGAAAGCAGTGATGTCAGTTGAAATGAATTTGGTGAAAGTGAAAGACATAAAACATACTGGCCACAATCTAGTAGTAATACACAGAGTTAATATATCCCAACCATATTTCCAAACTGCAAATGATAAAATTAAACTTTTAATTTCTTGTAAACTCAACAGAGCAGTGGTTTTTCATTGAATAGATGGCATAACAATCACACAAAGAAAGAAAGAAATATGTGCATAATTTAGTAATTTTTCCTTTTAAAATTTAGTTTTAAAACGATACGTGCTGAGATGTGGGGCATTACGTGGAGCTATTGATGCTGCTGCAGTATATTATACTCCCTTTCCTATATACATGCAGTACAGAGATGGTACATTCCGTTGAGTACATGTTTTACATGTTTTATGGGTTATAAGAATGAAAGAGCCTTTAGGTTGCTTAGCAACATCTGAACCTGCGTCAGAACTTAAATGCAAAAAATCATCTTGTCCAATTTTTATTTTTTATTTTTTGATAAAGTAAAATGATAATGCTTCTGGAATTATTGCTATATTAGTGAAAGATAGTAGGAGTTTTGCTTGACATCTTGAATTTTACTGAATGCTGCAGACTTGTTCACACCATGTATGTCCTATCAAATTTGAAATGATTCCTTGCAAATAATAAATTTTATTTTATTTAAAACATTTTTACCCTACCTTTCTCCTTTGAAAGGACCCAAGGTGATTTATAAAATTGAGGAACAATATATAAAGGTAGAGACAATAAGCATAGATTTGTTGTTATGAACAGTAAGACAATATTTGAAACAAAGAACAATGAGTGTAGGAGGAATCTTACATAACTAAAAAGGCATTAAAGCTAAAGGCTAAGAATCAGTAAACAAATATAGAAAAAAATGGCACTGATGGAAAACAGAAAAATGGAAAATACAGATAGTGATACAAATCCAGTTCAAGCAGTAATGCATAACATTCCTTCTAAGAATCACATCACAGGTAGCTAGTGACTGAGGGAAAGCTTGCCTGAAGAGAAAGGTTTTTGCCTGCTTCTGGGAGGACATCAAAGATGTGGCAAGTCTGCCCTCCTTGGAGGAAGTTTCAAATATATTGGGTTTGTAACTTCAATGTACAGTACTGTAGTACCTTGGTACACAAGCATAATTCATTCCAGAAACATGCTTGTAAACCAAAATATGAATGAATGAATGAATGAATGAATAAATAAATAAATAAATAAAAACTCCCCATAAGAAATAATGAAAACTTACCTAATTTGTTCTAGGGCCTCTTGTGGCCACTGCCTTCGCTATCACCCCCTTGTGGCTGCTGTAATCATTGTCATGACCCTCTTTGCCACTGCTGGGGGAGAGAGGATGTCTGGCGGCAGCCGCAGCAGTGGCAGAGGGGTGTGCGAAGGAGGGGAGATGATGGCAAAACGAGCACCCATGGTGCTCATTATGCAAGACATTGCTCTTAAACGAAAACAGTTTTTTTGCATAAAATTTTGCTCATCTTTCAACATACTCATACAAGCTACTTGTAAATTGAGGTATTACTGTATTTTATTTATTTATTTGAAATAATTTTATCCTGTCTACTGACAGAAATCAGTAAGAAAATGTAGAATATATTTAAAATTTGATACAATGTGCATTTAGCATTCATGTTAATCCCTCGCAGGATATTTTTTTCCACAGATATGATGTTAATCTCATCCATCGTTCCTGGTTCCTGGTGTCAAACATAAGCCACTATAGTGGAAATGAGGATAACAGTGTTTACAAATCTCTTTTCCCTAAATCTGTGACATTGCAACACTATACTTAGACTTGCTTGTTTGACAAATCTATGAGAAATAAGATTAAAATAATAGAATCATAGAATTCTAGAACTGATTGCTGTGATCATCAAGTGAAATCTCAGAGCACCTCTAAAACACACACTATCCAATCTCTGTTTAAAAACCTCCAGTTAAGGGACAGTCAACTACCTTCTAAGATAGTCCATTCCACTGTCGAGCAACTCCTGCTGTTGGGAGTTCCTCATAATGTTTAGTCAGTATTCACTTTCTTATAATTTAAATCCATTATTGAGTGTGGCCCTTCAAAGACCTAAAAATCAAGTCTTCCGCATGACAGCCATTCAGATATCTGAAAATGCCTATGACATTGGATCAGTCTTCTCTTCTGTGTTAGGCATGCAAAGTATTTGTCTGCTTTTTGTTTGAAAAGTTGGTGTGTAAATTCCGAACAAATGCTGCCTGGTGTGGAGTTTGAAATCAATAAACCTCACCACAAGCCATCTGTAGACCGTGTCAGAACTCATGGCAAGAAGCTTGCCTGGTACAGAACAGCTGCCATTCAAAGAAATACACAAACTGGCTAAAATAATAATTATGCTTCCTCGTTATTAGCAAGAATTTTAATACATAGATAAATGCTCAAGGTACAGAGCTGACATCAGGGTCTGCTTTTGAACTGGCTCTTTCCTTAAATATTAATTAGCTGTACTGCTCTATTACTGCCCACAAAGAGAATGGGCAAATTAGATATGCAGATTTACATTAATGTGCATTTTTCAGTTTTAATACATGGCATAGAAATCTCCTGTCTTATTCCACAAAATATTGTCACATGTCGAGACTCTCGCTCTGTAACAGATGTCCAGGCACCCTCTTCTGTGGTTGGAGTTGCATGTGGTATGATGATGATGATGATGATGATGATGATGATTTCATTCCTATTATTTATTAGACTTTTATACTGCTCATCTAGCAAATAGCTTCTCTGTGTGGTGTACAATCAAATGATACAGTTAGTAAGCACTTAGTAGATGGTCTTCTTTTGTTTCTTTTTTTATCTTGATATCCAAACCCAGCATTCTGGCTTGTGGCTTGACTTTGACAAGCCAAAAAGATAAATAAAACCAAACCATGGGTAGCTGCTTTGGTTTGTTAGAGTGGGAGAAACAAGCCAGATTATTGGGTCCAAATGTCACAATAAATGAGCAGTGAATAAAAGGTCTGTGAGTTCTTTTAGCTGCTCATGTTTCAAGCGAGAGAGTCTCGAATCCTAATAAGTTCTCATTTATTGTACCGTAGTATCCAGGTACTGTAGATCCTTTTTCTTAGCTCTGCAAGATACCTGCACAACTTTTCTACACATATGAGATGTAAAATAGAAAACTAATGGCCTTAAGCCCAACCCTGAAGTGGTTTTTGTTGTTTATATTCTTCCATAAACGTGTGTGACATAGCTTAAACAGCTATGTACCCATTTCCTGCCTTATCTGCCCCCCTCCCCCCAAATTAGATTTCTTTTGCTAGATCACTTTAAAGGTCACAGATGGAGCAAGAAAGTAAAGAGAAATATTCCTCTTTGAATTTATATCCCCCTTTCCCCGAGTCTCTGCCACTACCCCCTTGCCCAGGTCTCTGCATCTAAATGGCTTAGCTCAGAGACCTGGGCAAAGGAGGAGTCATGGGGCGGCTTCGATCACAGCCAGGATCAAAGCTGCCCCCTCCTTTGCCTGGGTCTCTGCATCTGGCACAGAGAACCGGGTAAAAGAGGGGTAGCAGAGGCTTCGATCTCAGCCTGGGGAGGATTGGGTGGGTGGCAACTTCACCACCCACCCCATCCTCCCCTGGCTGAGATTGGGCAGACCATGTAGAGTAAATGGCCATTTAGGACAAAGGTTGTAAATATTATACAGTTGTACCTTGTATAAAGGAATTAATTTGTTCTAAATGAAATTATGTTAAGCAAATTTTCCTTTATACATATTCCCATAGGAATGCATTGAAAACAGAATGATTCCATTTTTATGTTGTATGGATTTTCCCCATAGGCGATTATGTTAAGCAAATTTCCCCTATCTCTGGAATTTTTTATGTTCTAAAATTTTTATGTTATACAAGCTGTTTGTTATACAAGGGTCCACTGTATATAAGTTCAGAGCCCTTTCCTCTAGCAAGTAAGGAACTTTAGCCTGTAGCCATGTTTGTATGAAGTAGCAAAAGAGAAACCAGAAGTCTTGCAGCACATTTAAGATTAACCTCTGAAAATGAAAAGCTAGATAGCCATAAACGTGCTACAGTGGTCCCCTGCCCTTTTGCACTTCATATACTTTGGTCCCACTGTATTGCAGGACCACAGTACAGGAGAGGCAAGCCCTGGAGGCAAGCCCCGGGCTCCAGCTGATTGGTGCTGGGGTGGGGAAATAAAAAGTTTTTCTCCCCGACCCCAGCACCAGTCAGCTGGAGCCTCGGCATCACGTGCCACTAACTGCGCCCCAGGGGGATTGGGAGAAGCAGCATACAGTGTTTAAAATGCCTTTAAGCAATGGAGCCAAGGGCCTTAAAGCCCAGGCTTTTTAAACCTTCCCCCGCTTCCCCATGCCCCAGGCTCCAGCTCACTGGTGCTGGGGTAGGGAAACAAAAGGTTTTTCTCCCCCACCCCAGCACCAATCAGCTGGATCCCCAGCATCACGTGCCGCTCCCTGCGGCCCTTGGGGCGTCCAGGAGAAGCAACGCACGATGTTTAAAATGCCTTTAAGCAACGGAACCAAGTGCTTGTCTCTGTTGCTTAAAGGCATTTTAAACATTGCGTGCTGCTGCCCTGCACCTGGGGGGTTAAGGAGAAGGGCACACAATGTTTAAACATCACACACCACCACCCCAGGCCCGACCCAACCTGCATCTGCATATCGTGGATTTTCAATGATCGCGGGTCAGGTGGGTCCCTAACCCCTGCGATAGACGGGGGATTACTGTACTAGATTTCTGGTTTCTCTTTTAAAATTTCAGGTTTGTCCCTGGAAATTCTTACCAAACGGATGGTAAGATTGCTATCAAATGCCTTCCCCTTCCCCAGTGAGAATTTGCCAATGTTATCCTCATACAAAAGTGAAAAGGTAGCTGGTCCAAAAGGTGCCGGAACTGCAGTAACATTATATTCACTCAAATATAAGCAGGGCGTTTTTTTCAGGCAAAAATAAGGACTGAAAAACTTGGTTTATATTCGAGTATATACGGTACATAATAGAATTACAAACTATGATCACATGCAGTTTTAGATATATCCACTTAATTGTAGAGAACAGTGAACTCTGGAATTGGGCTGCATGATTTATGTTAACACTTGTAAAAATATAATTGTGTGTTTCACACTGAAATGGAGAAAAATGGATTAGTAAATTTCTTATTTGTGGCCTATTGATATTTTGCCTTACATTTTCTCTTTGAAGAGAATTGTGTTTTGATTTAATCTTCTTGTAAGCATGAGGTTGTGGGTAGAGCCATCTGGTTGCTAGGACAACCCTGGAATGTTCATTCAAAAGCTAGAAGCTTGGAGTGGGCAGAAAACCAGTGGAGCTTGTCAGTTGCCACTGGCTCATTGGGGACAAAACGCAATGATCTGGTTTATACTGGGGAGCTATTCTGATGCGGCTTTAAGCATAGCTCACAGTTAAAATGGTAAATGGTTTGGTGACTATACATTTAGAGTTTCTGACAAATTGCTTAGATTTGAAAGAGGTGGGATTTTGATTTGTGCAAATTGGTGTCACTGACAGTTCCAATTCTTATGTATATGAGTAAATTCTATTCCATTCAACCAGAGGGACTCCCAAGTATAGAACTGTTTCTAAATTGGCCTTAAGCACCTTAGTTAAATCTTTTCTTTACACTTGCAATTGAAAATCCACATACAGTAGAGTATTCATATAACTGAAATGGCCATGCTTTATTTGTGAGGAGCATGAACAATGTAGGAGTGAATTCAATGAAGAAATGCCAGTGAGAAGCAGAAAAGTAGCAGTGCAGCCTGAGTGTTGGATATCTATGGTCATGATTCATTACTAGTTAAAGCTACCATGGACAGTGAACTCTGATGAATATTTTGCAAACTGAAGGGGAAGCTGTATTGGCCAGAGGCCTGCTCTGACATTCCACCCCACTGAAACAATATTTTAAAAGAGGGAATGAATTGAAGTTATACAATATTTTAAAATATTGCTAGCCAGAACCAGTGCTGCATCTAAAGTAATGGTTGCAGACTTTTTGTTACTTGTACCCTTGTTGTGGGCATTTGCGATTGCAGTGATGGCGAACCTTTTAGAGAACGAGTGCCAAAACTGCGATTCAAAACCCAGTAATTTTTCGCAAAGTGCCAATACAGCAATTTAACCTGAATACAGGTGGCTGTGAAGGGGTGATGCTGGGTGCCCACAGAAAGGGCGCCAAGTGCCACCTCTGGCACCTGTGCCATAGGTTCAGCAACACTGTACTATTGGAACTCTAAGGATGTGTCAGACTGATATTTTTAAATAGGTTAGAATTGATTAAGAAAAACAGGAGAAGGAGAGAAAGGAATAAACCATTTGAGGGAATGAGTCAACCCTTACAACACAACTTAAGTGCAACTAAAGTGATTCACTAGCAGAACTTGTTTTAGAGTGATTCAAAGTGGAATTCTAAGGAGTGGGGAAACAGACAGAGAAGGAAACTTTCAACTTATAAGATGTAAAACCTGGAAAAACAGCAAGTCAGGGAATATCCTGATTGCTTCATCAAAGTTGAGGATCAGTTTACGTATGTACCCTTTCCCCCTGAAAATAAGACCTACCAAAAAAAAAAGAAGCCCTAGCAGAATGTTTATGCATTTGTTAAATATAAGCCCTACCCCAATAACAAGACCTAGTGATGGATGTGGCAAACTTGCCCGTTGCTCGCTCCTTCGCCGCTGCCCCCTCACTCGCCCCTCAAACCCAGCACAGCACGTTGCCTGCCTTGCTGCCTCTCTTACTTTTGCTGTCCTCCTGTCTCCATTGGGCACTGAGTGGGAGCGCAGGTGTGTTGCCTCTCAGCCAGCGCCGTTCCGGGGGGAACTGAGCTGCTGCCGTCCCCTCCACCCACCTCAGTCAGCGGATTGCTGCCTGGGCCCTTTGCAAAAAAAATTAAATTAAATTAAATTAAATAAATAAAAATCTGTGCCGCCACAGCAGGTGAGATGGCAGTTCCCTTCCAGGGGAGCATGAGACAATTGGCGCTGGGGAAAGGCACACTGGCTTTCCTTGGCAGGCGGGGGGCTCTGGAGTTTGCCGCCTGGAGAGGAAGAACCGGTTTGCCCTCCTAGCCTAGCCTAAGGGGAATGGGACATTACCCCCCCAGGCAGGGGCACCTGGTGGCCACCTGTCTTGCTTGGAAGGAGGCGGAAGGAGAAAGGGCCAAGGCATCTGCCCACCACCCTGGGATGTGTGGGAAGGGAAGGGAAGGGAAGGGAAGGGAAGGGAAGGGAGTGTCTTCATTTCACTTCTCTCTTCCCCTCCGCAACTGCAGGGCCTTAAAACATTGGCAGCGACTGCTGTTGCCGCTGCTGAGGACAGTGGCTGAGTGGTGATCCCAGCTGAATGCTGGCAGCAGGAGTGGAAAGAGGTGTGCGTGTGCATGCATGTTTGGGTCTGTTTTTTGTGTGTGCATGTGCTAGCACATGCGTGCTAGGTCGCACATGCATGTTGCACCTTCTGTTCCGGGCAGCACCAGATAAAACCTGACACCTATGCTCCACCTCCCAACTTGGGGGTGGGAGATACGGAGGGAAGGTTGCCCGAAAACCTGATAATAAGCCCTAGTGTATTTTCTTGAAAATAAATAAATATAAGACAGTGTCTTATTTTTGGGGACACGATGTGTAATTGTTTGATTGTTTGTTTGTTTGTTTGTTTTTGCAACTTATATGCCACTCACTACCTCTGGGCAGCTTACAATCAAAATAATTAAAACAGTTAAAATATAAAATATCAATAAATAATTAAAACAACAATAAAAACATAATGCTAAAATTGTCATCAGGGGACCCACAATCTACAGTATATTGTGTCAATTAAAAAACTTCTGGAACAGGAAGGTTTTTACCTGGTACCGAAATGTCATTAATGTTGGCAACAGGCAGATCTCACTTGGGAGGGCATTCCGTAGCCTGGGGTCAGCTGCCAAGAAGGCCCTATGTCTACAAGCCATCCCTCTCACCTCCTTGAGGGATGGCTCTTTCAAGAGGTCCCCCTGGCTCGATCTTAACTGCTGGGTAGGTTCATATGGAAGGAGGCAGTCCTTCAGGTATCTAGGTCCTAAACCATTTAGGGCTTTATATGTCAAAACAAGCACTTTGAATTGGGCTCGGGCAACAACTGGTAACCAATGCAGGTTACGCAGAATCGACAATATGTGATCCCTAGCAGCTCCACCACTTACCAGCCATGCCGCACAATTCTGGACCAGTTGAAATTGCTGAACCGTTTTCAAAGATTGCCCCACATACAGAACATTGCAGCAATCCATATGGGATGTTGCCAGTGCATGCGTAACTAGCCTGAGACTCTGCTTGTCCAGGTAGGGTTGGAGCTGATATGTTTTCTGCAGCTGAAGGAAGGCATCCCTGGCCACTGAGTCCACCTGGGCTTCCAGAGTTAGACTGGGGTCCAGGAGCATCTCCAAGCTGTGGACCCTGTCCCTTAGGGGGAGTGCAATCCCATCCAGGACAGGATTATGGCCCTCTAACCTGTCTGGCGAAGCACCCATTAACAGCACATTGCTGTCTCCTCAGCCCAAACCTCCTGATGACCTCTCCCCGAGGTTCCATGTAAATGTTAAACAGCATGGGAGACAGTATCCAGCCCTGAAAGCAACTGTTCCCCAGCACCACCACCTGCACATGATCAGCCAGGAAGGAGTGGAAACACCGCGAAGCTCCAAACCCCAACCTGGCCAGCCTATCCAGAAAGACACCATGACCGATGGTGTCAAAAGCCACTGAGAGGTCCAGGAGTATCAACAGGGTTGCACTCCCCCTGTCTCTCTCTGGCAAAGGTCATCATACAGGGCGACCAAGGCAGTCTCTGTACCAAAACCTGGCTTGATACCCAGTTGAAATGGATCCAGAAAATCCATTTCATCCAGCAGTGCCTGGAGTTGCCTGGCCACCTTGCCCAAATAAGGGAGGTTCGCTACTGGTTTGTAGTTAACCACCAGCCCCGGGTCCAGATTAGGTTTTTTGAGGAGTGGTCTAATCACCACACATTTCAAGGTGGTGGGGACCACTCCCCCTTTTAAAGAGGCATTTACAGGGTGTGACACTCCCCCCCCCCCAGTAGATCTTTCAGTTAGCCAAGAAGGGCAAGGGTCGAGTGGCTTGGTGGTAGCACGGATAGATCCAAGCACCCTGGCCACATCTTTGGGTTTCAATAATTGAAACTTGATCCAATAACACTGGACCTAAGCACATCACACTGGACACATCCCTTGATTCTGCACCAATAGTGGAGTCAAGTGAATAGCAAACTTGTCACAATGGGCTGATGAGTGGTCCAGAACCTCCACCATACTTCTCGGTTGAAGAAGGTCCCTGACCACCTGAAACAGCTCTGCTGGATAGCACTCTAAGAAAGCAGTATGGTTTGTGAAACATTTTCTTTTTGCCAACTGTACCACCATAGAATAGACGCAATAATGGACTCTAAGCCATGTTCGATCATAAGAACATAAGAACATAACATAAGAATGTAAGAACATAAGACGAGCCATGTTAGATGCAGCCAAAGGCCCATTTAGTCCAGCTTCCTGTATCTCACAGTGGCTACACCAAATCTGGCTGGGAGTGCACAAGACTAGATATCTGTCTCCTGATACCACTCCCGTACATCAGGTACCTTGAAGTACACCGGTTTTAAGCCTGGATATTACACTATCTCTCTTCAGAACATCTTCTTGTAATTCTTCTCTCTCCTGCTAGCCAAGAGCAAATACTTGCCGATCAGTATGTTGACCCACCGAAGTGCCAAACTAGAAGGATCAGTGCTAGCTGCATGTGTGGCATATTCTCTTTTTCTCTCTTGTGGCCTAAAACAGAATAACCAGACATTTAGCTTAATGCTGCTAGGAATTGGTCCTATTTTTCCTTTCTATTTCTCCATTACACACATTCAAAAACTAGTTTTCACTATCATAAATGGTCCATACAGTACTACAAATAGGAAGAGAGACTAATCTCAATTTTATGCCACTGCTTACCTTCAGCATACTGTATATTTGTAACTCTGTAGTTCAATAAGTGTAGCTTTATTGTTACTTTATTGATAATGTTCTGCAGACATTTTGCAGCTACCTGATGAAGTATATTTATTCTACTTTATTCTGTACGGTAGCACCTATACAACGCACATCATTACAGTATATACACTAACAGATAGGGAATTGTATTTTTGCCACTTCATCTCCTACAGGGGATATAAAATCTGTAGTGACATAAGTGTTATTTTTCCATCTCTGTGCTGAAGGCATTGTACAGCCATTATTAAATGAACCAGCAATAAGTGGAAGCTATTATATCCACTACACGAAACAATCTTTTTATACAAGATTTACATTACAGCAGTCAGATCAACTAGCACAAAAATGTCTAATATGAATAGTGATGGCCAGCTGTGGATTTAGTAAATGGAAGTCTTTATGAATTGCTACCTGAGAACCCTTTGATTGAAGATATCAAAGCCTTAAGTGGAAACTGTCTGGTGTGCAAAATTCTAACTGTAATCTATGACCCCTTTTTGTGCCAATGCCGTGGAAACTGTCCAGCCAGCATAATGAGTTTTGTCATACAAAAGATTTGTAGGAGGGCCACCAGCCATGGGGTGCACTTTAAAACATCTTAGGACAGTATATAATGTATAGCCTTTTCGCAAGATTTGTAGTGTTGATGTACAAGTACATTGAGCAATGTTTAGTAAGCACCTGGTCTAATAAAGCCATAGTATACTTTGATGCCTGGTCAAAAATGAAGATTAGTTCTGACAGCTGTGCACAGTGGTTGCAGCTGGACAGTGGGGAAACAATCAACATGATGCAGCCCATATATAGGTTTTTTTAATTTGTTTATATGCTACCTTTCTCATCACATTTATAAACAAATGTATAAGATTAAAAATCAAGATAAAAGCAATTATAACTCTGTTACGTTAACTAAAAAGCATCCTTCAGACATTTGCTGCCTAAAATCCTGCCTGACATGGAAAGTCTTTGCCTTCTAAGAACACCGACATGGTTAACGAATGGAGTTAGAGAGGCTCTAAAGCACAAGGAGAGGTCTTTCTGTAAATGGAAATCCTCCCCAAATGAGGAAAATAAAAAGGAACACAAACTCTGGCAAAAGAAATGTAAGAAGATGATAAGGGAGGCAAAGAAAGATTTTGAGGAACGCATGGCTAGCAATATAAAGGGTAATAATAAAAGCTTCTTTAAATATGTTAGAAGTAGAAAACCTGCCAGAGAACCAGTTGGCCCTCTGGATGGTGAGGGAGGAAAAGGGGAGGTTAAGGAGGACTTGGACATTGCAGAGAAATTGAATGACTTCTTTGCGTCTGTCTTCACGACAGAGGACCTTGAGCGGATTCTGCTGCCTGAGCCACCCCTCTTGACCAAAGAATTAAATCAAATACAGGTTAAAAGAGAGGAGGTTTTAGGAATAATTGATAAATTGAGGATTAACAAGTCACCGGGCCCAGATGGCATCCACCCAAGGGTTATTAGGGAACTGAGAAATGAAATTGCAGATCTCTTAACGGTTATATGCAACTTGTCTCTTAAAACGGCCACAGTGCCGGAGGACTGGAAGATGGCAGATGTCACACCAATTTTTAAAAAAGGAAGGAGGGGGGACCCGGGAAACTACAGGCCAGTTAGCCTTACATCTGTCCCAGGGAAGATAGTGGAAAGCCTCATCCAAGAGAAAATCTTAAAACACATAGAAGAACAAACCTTGCTGAGAGAAAATCAGCATGGCTTCTGTAAGGGTAAATCTTGTCTGACAAACCTTTTAGATTTTTTTGAAAAGGTCAACAGGCACGTGGATTTGGGTGAACCGGTGGATATAGTCTATCTGGATTTTCAAAAGGCTTTTGACACAGTCCCTCACCAAAGGCTGCTGAGAAAATTGCACAGTCAGGGGATAAGAGGACAGGTCCTCTTATGGATTGAGAACTGGTTGAGATCCAGGAAACAAAGAGTAGGTGTCAATGGGAAATTTTCACAATGGAGAGAAGTGAAAAGCGGTGTGCCCCAGGGCTCTGTCCTGGGACCGGTGCTTTTCAATCTGTTCATAAATGACCTGGAGACAGGGATAAACAGTGAGGTGGCCAAGTTTGCAGATGACACAAAACTTTTCCGTGTGGTGAAAACCAGAGAAGATTGTGAAGAGCTCCAGAAGGATCTCTCCAAACTGGGGGAATGGGCTGAGAAATGGCAAATGCGTTTTAATGTAACCAAATGTAAAGTAATGCATATTGGGGCAAAAAATCCAAACTTCATCTATCAACTCATGGGCTCTGAGTTATCCGTGACGGATCAGGAAAGAGATCTTGGTGTGTTGGTGGACAGCTCCATGAAGGTGTCTCCCCAATGTGTGGCAGCGGTGAAGAAGGCCAATTCCATGCTAGGGATTATCAAAAAGGGGATTGAAAATAAAACAGCCAACATAATAGTGCCATTATACAAAACAATAGTAAGGCCCCACCTGGAGTATTGTGTATAATTCTGGTCACCGCATCTCAAGAAAGACATAGTGGAACTGGAAAAGGTGCAGAAGAGAGCGACTAAAATGATTACTGGGCTGGGGCACCTCCCTTATGAAGAAAGGCTAAAACATTTGGGCCTCTTTAGTCTGGAAAAAAGGCGCTTGAGGGGGGATATGATTGAGACATACAAAATAATGCAGGGTATGAGTAAAGTGGATAGAGGGAAGCTCTTCTCCCTCTCCCAAAATACCAGAACTAAGGGACATCCACTCAAATTGAGGGCTGGGAGAGTAAGAACTGACAAAAGAAAATATTTTTTCACCCAGCGCGTTGTAAGTCTATGGAACTCCCTGCCACATGATGTGGTGATGGCATCTGGCCTGAATGCCTTCAAGAGGGGATTGGACAGATTCCTGGAGGAAAAGTCCATCACAGGTTACAAACCATGATGGAGAAACCAGGGTACTTCAAGGGCCAGATGCAGGGGAGTGGTATCAGGAGACAAATATCTAGTCTCATGCGCTCCCAAACACATCTGGTGGGGCCGCTGTGAGATACAGGAAGCTGGACTAGATGGGCCTTTGGCCTGATACAGCATGGCTCTTCTTATGTTCTTATGTTCTTATGTTCTTATGAAGGGGACCAACCTAGCTTCTTGGGGCAGTGTGTTACACAGTCTGAGAGCAGCCACTGAGAGGGCTGCCTCTCGTATCCTCACCAAATGAGCTTGGGAAGGTAGAAGAACCAAGAGAAGGGCTTCCCCAAAAGATCTTAAAAGCTCAGAACTTGAAGGTTCACATGGGATGATACAGTCGTTTAAAGAGGATCTAAGCTGTATAGGGATTTATAGATAATAACCAGCACTTTGAATTGGGCTTGGAAAAAGACTGGTAGCCAGTGAAGGTGCTGGAACAATTTGCCACCCTTTTTAATTTTAAGTATCTCTCCATAGGCAGCTTGAAAATTCATCATTGACAAGACTCTGATACATTAACTATTCAACTAAGATGTTTAAGTGTAATGTCATATTTGAGCATTCTTTACCTATTTAATTATAATTTGTTGATAAATTTAAGTAGCCAGAATGTTTCAAGGGTTGCTTGAGGTAGAGATAGTGATAGTGCTTTCACTGGCAAAGGAGAGAACAGACCTAAACCCTTCATCTCAAGCTAACTAGATCAGTTTCCTTCATCACCCATTTAATCTGAAAGGGAAAAGAGGCCTGATGACACTGTGATGAAGCCTATGAGGATTGATAAGCTCCATGTACTGATCTCTATTTAATGTCTGTCTATCATATGTCTATCTTAATAACTCATTACAGCAACAGTCTCGTGTCAGAAAAGAGAATAAATATAAATGCATAAGAGTAGCAGCTTATTATGAAACTGAGCCATCATTTATGTGATGAATTATGTCATAGACAGACTTGGTGATGCAAATGGTTGATAATGGAGTGTCAGGATAGGTAGGGGATATATAATTATTATTATTATGTGCTGCTAAATTGATTCAGACATACAGCAACGTTCCTATGTTTTCTGTGAATAAAATACAGTACTCAGGTATAATATACAGTGGTACCTTGTATAAAGGAATTAATTGGTTCCAAATGACATTATGTTAAGCAATTTTCCTTTATACAAATTCCCATAGGAATGCATTGAAAATGGAGTAATCCCATTTTATGTTGTACGGATTTTCCCCATAGGCAATTATGTTAAGCAAATTTCCCCTATCTCTGGAATTTTTTATGTTGTACAAATTTTATGTTATACGAGCTGTTTGTTATACAAGGGTCCACTGTACTAATCCCTCATTTCTGTTGATGTTCTGGTGGGAGTATGCAGCTTACCCCAGTACTGCATAAGTGATAGATAGGGCACCTAACCTCACCTGCCAAAAGCACTCCAGGAAATCTTCATTGACTCCTCATTCAGGAGGTAGAGGGGAGTTCCAATCCCCAGACCTTTTCTCCTCAGCCAGATGTTCAGCCACACAGCTATTCCAGCTCTTCAGCATGCATATTAGCTAAAATGTTAAAAAATTACCTAAAATAATACTGCCTAAAATATTAGGACATTGATTTAATTAAAGCAATAGTTTAAATCTTGACAAAACTCCAGCTAAAAGAAAAAAAGCTAATTAAAGCCTTGAGTCACTCGTCTTGTTGATATATGCTATAGGCTGCTGATGATACTGAATTACGAGAAGAGGGGAGAGAAGACCACGGAAGCTATTCACGAAGAAAGGTAGTCTCCAACTGGCATCGCTATGAAGATAGTGAGAAAGAAATACAAAATAACGGCGCTGAATCTCAGCGGGGGACCGACTTCAGTGTTCTTCTTAGCTCTGCAGGTAAGAAAGAGAACTCAGAGAAACAGCAGTCAGAGTTCCCTCAAAGGCGCAGACATGCCCAGCTCTGCTCCCTTCTGCACAGGGCTTTTCTTCCCCTGCACACCCACTGCAACCATTTTTTGTTCTGGTTACAGTAGAACTTGTGTGGTGGGTTAAAGTTGCACGCGAGCAACAGAGTGGAGCTGAAAAGTAGAGGGGACATTGACGGCAGTTAATTTTATGTGATGTGTATTTGTCCCTTAATAATATTTGGCATGGTTCACTCATGTTTTTTGGTAATTTAGCATAAGTTGGAAGGTTACTCTGACATTTAACCTGATCAATAGTCCGAGGAAGTTCACGGACTTTGGGTGGCATCTCTAGGAAGTAAAGTAGGAACTGTGTGATGCCAAGTGAGACCAGTGGTTTATTTTGCTCAACATCTACACTGATAATCAACAGCCCTTAAATATTTCTGTCATAATTCCCAATTCTGTCTGGAGATGATGACAGTTAAAGGTGAGGCCTTTTAGAAGCAAAGCAGGGGCTATGCCACTGAGTTACACTTTCTCCAGTGACATCTTTCTTGGTGTCCCCCTCCCCTTTCACGGTAGTAACAGATCTTGAACAATTAATAAGTGCTAAAAGGTCCATGAGGTGTCTTGCTTAGTGATCAATATTTTTATGGCATTTCACAAAAGTTTTATCTGATATTTGTTGCACGCTTGGACACATTTATTTTTCTGGGCAAAAGTGAGAAACCCTGGATTGTTTTTACCTCAGCTGAACTTTTCCAGTGTCTAAAATAGCTCAGAAGGCACGGTTGGATTTTTTTTTTAAAATCAGTTAGTCATATGATAGTGAAATAGAAAGAAATGGTGGGTGATGGTACAACCTCCATTAATGTTGACTTTGGTTTTGTATGTTTAAGAAACTAATTACACCTTTTAAATGGCTCATGTTAGAATCATTGTCTTCCATGTGACAGAAGTAGGGCCTAGCTTTCTTCAGCTGCAGTTTGTTCGCCTGTGAATGGGGAAATGTTGCTCTCTTGTGCATATGGCAGGAGCCAGTATTGATACAGTATTGATTTTGTTTTCAGCTTTCAATGTGTTTTTTTTAATTGTTTTAATATATTTGCATACTACTGTTATTAGTAGTGAGGCACCAGGGGTCCTTTTTAAGTAGAAAGGTGGGAGTAAAACTATTTTAAACAAATAAACAAATTACTCAAATACAAATATATTTGGATCTTGTTTCTGTTTTTTTTGGACTCTGAGCAAAAGTAGAGATTTATTCCTGTATAGATAAACCAGCTAATGAGATTCAGAATAATAGAAGAATATACCTATTTATGTTAGGAATGGCAGATCAACATTGTGACAGAGCCTTCTGCAACTGCAATTTCCACATATGCTTATTCCCTAGTTTTACTGTGTGTTCTGGTTTGGTTGGCTTTGTTGTATTCAGCCATCGCCTTAGCTTTCTCTAAGAGTGTAACTCTGAAAGTTTTTGAAACATGGTTCAGTCCGAGGTTACTGATTGCAATTGGTTTGCAGCTTATTTTCTATCAAGGAGCTGAAGCCATCCGATGGGACCTTGATTCCTCCATTAGTTCATTAGATCATGTTGGGATGCACAGTGCACCACCTCGTCAAGGTTTGCTGGATCGGTTTCATCCTGTAAGAGCTGATGACATTGGCAAGCATTTGCATACTGAAAAGCACGATCAGCCTATCTTGTTGATCCTTGCATGTCTTGGCTTTTAAAATCTGCCAAGGACAGAAACTTTAGCAGGTCCAAAATGTGCTGGCCAGATTGATTTTTCTGAGCAGGTAAATGTAATCATATCTCCCTGATCCTGGCTGATTTGCACTAGCTTCATGTTAGCTTCTCTGCTAGATTCAAGGTATTTTGATGAACAAAACCCTGAACATTTTGGGATCTTGATACTTGTTGGAACATCTCTTCCAAAGAACAACAATGTCTCACTTCCTAGAGTGGCCACACCAAGAGAGGTCAAAAGAATCTCAACTAGAAATTGGACCTTCTTGGTGGTGGCCCATTCACTATGGAATGCTCTACCAGTAATAGTTTTAGCATCTGCTGCAAAATATGAATTACTGCAGGAATGGGAAACATATTGAAGACCTCTTTCTGTGGTGGAGAGATTCTGTCTCTGTGTGGAAACAAATGCTTCAGAGATCATGATAACATTCCACTGGCATGCAGGTACCATCCCATACTCCTGAACATAACAAGGAACAACTCAATGACATGCCACTCTCCACTAAAGCAAAAGCAAAGTGTTCTGCTTATATACCGCCCCATACCACTTTAAGTAGTTTCTGGGCGGTTTACAATTTTAATTACAGTGTGCAGGCTACACATTGCCCCCCCCCAGCAAGCTGGGTACTCATTTTACTGACCTCGGAAGGATGGAAGGCTGAATGAACCTTGAGCCTGCTACCTGGGATTGAACCCCAGGTCTTGAGCACAGTTTTACCTGCAGTACAGGCATTTAACCACTGCGCCACGAGGCTCTTCCCACCATTGCAAAAAGAATTGCATGGTATTCTCCTGAAGGTCAAAATGAAGAGTTATATTTCCATATTGAATGTGTTTGCCACCACTCCCAGCCAGAAAGTATCAACCAAACACATAATATGGCACACAGTCTCAGCTGGATGGAGTCTTAGGTCAGTTATAGCCTCACAAACAATCCCAGTATTATCATCAGAGGCAGACAAAGGAGGAGCTGCTGTTTTACAGAAAGATCAGATTACACATAGGAGGCTGAGAGATTGGTTCCAAATACCCAGTTTTACTTACTTCTAGCCACAGACCTAACTGCTGAAACCCAGAAAGAACTGGGGAGGGGGGAATGATGAAAAAAAGCATTGTTGATGTCTGTGACCAAATCATAACAGATACACTATAGCCGTGATGGCAAACCTTTTAGGTACCGAGTGCCCAAACTACGATTCAAAACTCACTAATTTTTCACAAAGTTGCCAATACAGCAATTTAACCTGAATACAGGTGGCTGTGAAGGCGTGACGTCGGGTGCCCACAGAAAGGCCTCCAAGTGCCACCTTTGGCACCCGTGCTGTAGATTCGCCAACACTGCACTATAGCATCCTGAACCGATTGCCTGCTGCCCACAATTCATTGACTGGGTAACCCTTGGTGGCTCATTGTATTGAGTATTGGCACTATTACCTCTGTAGTGGCTGGTTATGTGGACCTTGTCCTCAGACAATTTGCCTACAGTGACTACAGCTACGACTTCAAGGAAACTGTCATCTATCCAGGATCTTCCAGAAGATAAGATCCTGCTCACAGGCAATTTACAGTAATATTCCTTACATAACTTTTTCTACAAACCATCAGAAATTGTATTCCAAATGAAGGCACAGCCAACCTGGTTACCAAACTGTGTGACTTTGTACTCAGACATAGCTGTTTTGCCTTTGGCAATCACAAGCATATATACGTATATATAGGAGCATACATATAGCTCTGCAGTATGAAAATATTTTCACAGCTGACCTAGTGCTTCCTCAGTTTGTACCCCAGAAATCTCTTTTCTCTCTGAGATCCATAGGCAACATAATCAGCTGAACTCAGTAACTTTTCATTATTTAATTCAGTTCAATTCAATATTTATTTACTGTCATTGACCAATGTGATGACAAAATTAATATAGAATACAATTACAATAAAACAAGTAAGTAAAATATCACAGAAAACCAAAAGCCATCTGGTTTGAACCCTATAAATGTTACAGTTCCAAAAGCCATTCGCAAGGTATTGGAGTTGAGCAACAAAAAACGGTGAAACTAAAATTTCAGTGTTCATCCCCCATCATGATAGTCCTAAAAGTATTATGTTTAGAACTATGGGGTAAGGGCTAAAATGGAAACAAAAATAGGAGCATTCAGAGGGCCATCCGTGGTCAGTACCCTGTGGCAAGTTACAGCTGCTGCACAGAATTTAGCCACTGCAATTGTGACTTTGGAATTCCTATCCAAAAGGAGCAGGGATCATTCTTTAATGAATCTAAGCAGGATTTGTCATTGTAAGGCGGGACTCCATTACAAGTACTTTAGACTTTTTGAATATCACAATAAGAAGAGCCATGCTGGATTAGGCCAAACGCCCATCTAGTCCAGCTTCCTGTATCTCTCACAGTGGCCCCATCAAATGCATCTGGGAGCGCACGAGACTAGATATCTGTCTCCTGATACCACTCCCCTGCATCTGGCCCTTGAAGTACCCCGGTTTTAAGCCTGGAGATTACACATCTCCATCATGGTTTGTAAACTGTGATGGACTTTTCCTTCAGGAATATGTCCAATCCCCTTTTGAAGGCATCCAGGCCAGATGCCATCACCACATCCTGTGGTAGGGGTAAAAAATATTTTCTTTTGTCTGTTCTCAACCCTCAGTTGTCCTCTTATTCTGATATTTTGTGAGAGGAAGAAGAGTGTCCCTCTATCCACTTTACTCATGCCCTGCATTATTTTGTACGTCTCAATCATATCCCCCCTCAGGCACCTTTTTTCCAGACTAAAGAGCCCCAAATATTTTAGCCTTTCCTCATAAGGAAGGTCCCCCAGCCCAGTAATCATTGTAGTCTCTCTCTTCTGTACCTTTTCCACTTACACTATGTCTTTGTTGAGATGCAGTGACCAGAACTGTACACAATACTCCAGGTGCGGCCTTACTATTGTTTTGTACAATGGCATAATGTTGGCTGTTTTATTTTCAATCCCCTTTTTAATAATCCCTAGCATGGAATTGGCCTTCTTCACGCTGCCACACAATGGGTAGACAGCTTCATTGAGCTGTCCACCAGAACACCAAGATCTTTTTCTTGATTCGTCACAGATAGCTCAGAGCTCATGAGTTGATAGATAGTTTTGATGTTTTGCCGCAATATGCATTACTTTACACGTTCCTACATTGAAACACATTTGCCATTTCACAGCTCATTCCCCCAGCTTGGAGAGATCCAGTGCAAGTGCACAAGAGAAATATCAGCACTACATTTATGTCAGAAACCCACTCACAGTTACACATCTATCTTTATGCTTCCAGCTTCCATCCAGATCACATTAACTACCAAGTCTATGGCTGAGCACCAAGCTTTCCAATATACAGTAATCAGATTTGCTCCCAACCACAGGAGAGAGATTCAAAACTCATGAAGATAGAGCAAGCAAATTTTTAAATCACACAATATGATGAAAAAGGGAATTAGCAGAGCTAGAGCAGTATCCAAAAGCAACCACAAAATTCCTTAGCTCCTGGTTGAGCCCACTGACATGTATATATAATCAATGACCTGGCGTCCCTTCTGGACAAAAATGTTTCCCTCTGCAAGGGTTTGTAGGCACTCCAGTCTGTACAGACTACCTGTGTACACAAATAATCTATAAACATAGAGAGACAGACAACAAAAAGAGCCTGATATCTTGTGCTATATAAGACAGGTCATCTGAAGCCATGCATACAAGCAATGATGAA
>JAHTLZ010000016.1:24770359-24792418 GCA_023846285.1 Phrynocephalus versicolor | reverse complement strand
AATCTTTCCCAGCATCAGGGACTTTTCCAAGGAGTCCTCTCTTCTCATGAGGTGGCCAAAGTACTGGAGCCTCAACTTCAATATCTGTCCTTCCAGTGAACATTCAGGGTTGATTTCTTTCAGGATGGGTAGGTTTGATCTCCTTGCAGTCCAGGGGACTCTCAAGACTCTCCTCCAGCACCACAGCTCAAAAGCATCAATTCTGCGGCAATCAGCCTTCTTTATAGTCCAGCTCTAAGCTTTCTAAGCTTTCTAAGATACCGTAATAGCTATCTAGCATCTTGTTGCAACCAGTTCAGTAAAATCTGTTATGTTGTGTTGTGTGTTTCCAAGTCTGTGATAATGGTATTTGTTTTGATAGATGCATCGAAATATGTATCTCTTCTCAGATACCTGACACCTCAGTGATTTTAATGTTATCTGTTTTGCTTAGCAAAGAAGAGCTAAAAACAGTCATACTGAACTATTTCGCATCTTAAGACAAATTTAAATTTCATAAAATTCAAACATCAGCAGAATGGATGTCTTATTTAGGCTTCCATTAGGGTTGCTTTCGTCTGTGTCTGGACGTGTATTCCCTTAGGGTGGTCGTGCAAGCACTGCTGATCTCGAGGATAGATTACTGTAATGCTCTTTACGTGGGGATTCCCTTGACACTTGTTTGGCGACTGCCGAATGTGGCAGGCAGGCTGGTGGTTGGTGCAGGCAGGTATGACCACATCATCCCCATCCTGGCCCACCTGCATTGGCAACCTGTTGTTTCCCGAATAAGGTTCAAGGTATTGGTTTTGGCTTACAAAACCCTCCATGACTTGGGACCTGACTATTTGGTGGAGCACATCTCCCAGAGGTCAGCTTTGTCCCAACCGACGAGAGCCACTCTTACTCTCTCGCTCTGCATGGCCACTCCAAGGGTGGCCCAAAGGGTTTCTACCAGGAACCAGGCCTTCTCAGTGGCCGCCCTGGCACTTTGGAACTCATTGCCAACAGAGATAAGGCTGGTGGAGTTGCTGCCAGCCTTTAGGTGAACTTTAAAGACCTGGCTTTTTAGGGAAAGTTTTGGTGATCGCTGAGCGCACAATGGTATGTGGTTAGTTTGTCCTTATTGTCTGTCCCAGCCTTTTCTTGCCGGAGTCACTGTGTTTCTGTATGGATGTTGTTGTTGTGTTTTATCCTTTTATTTGATCTATTTTATTAGTGGATTGTTTTCTTTTTGGGCAAATTGCCCCCCCCCAATCTGTTGTACACCGCCCAGAGTTCCTGAGGGAAAATCCAGTGGTTGATAAGTACAAATAAAAATAAATAAATAAATAAATAAATTACATAGACCTACTGCAGTGCAACTTGCTGCACTAAGAAACAGGATTTGTCCCCCTCCTTTGTTATTCTCACACAAAAGCAACAGGTCTGAAGAAGAGGGACTTGTTTACTCCTGGTAGCTTTTCACACAAGCTTGAACATGGGAAATTGAAGTCCTTGCTGGTTTGGAGAGCCATTAAAGGTAGAGAAGCCAATCTACAGGATTTCAGCCATTGTGTGCAGGATAATGCATTCTCCTGAAAACTGAGTAGGACTATTGAAGTTGGTTATGGAGATATACTAGAGAACAAGTTTTTCTGCTTAATTGTTTTGTGCTGTACACAGGTAGCTCCAAGTATTCATGTACAACAAACCCTTACCCCAATTTTTGGTTTTTGCTGTTGGTAAAGATATTGGTAAAGCTGGAATCCTGAATGGAACTCTTCATTGTACAACATTTCTTGGAGGTCTTATATGTGCATATGTAGTTTGAAATAAATTTCACTTTGTTCAGTGGAACTAGATCTTTTAAAAAAGATATGCCTAGAATTGCACCCTAAATTTGGTAAATGATCTTGCTGAGAATCCTCCTAGATACACAGAACAAGCTAAGCAGAATTTCCTATTTGTATGTAAACAGATAGATTAATAAATTTGCACTGTAGGATCAAACAAGTTTCATAGAATCATAGAGTTGGAAGAGACCTCAAGGGCCATCCAGTACAACCCCCTGCCATGCAGGAACCCCATCACAATATTTCTGACAGATGGCCATCCAGCCTCTGCTTAAAAACCTCCAAAGAAGGAGACTCCATCACCCTCCATGGCAGCATATTCCACTGCCGAACAGCTGTAACTGTCATGAAGTTCTTCCTAATGTTCAAATGGAATCTCTTTTCCTGTGGTTTGAAACCATTGCCCCGAGTCCTAGTCTCTGAAGCCATGGAAAACAAACCTGTTCCCTCTTCAATATGACATCCTTTCAAATATTTAAATATAGCTATCATATCCCCCCCTCAGCTTTCTTTTTGAAAGGCTAAACATTCCCAGTTCCCTAAGCTGTTCCTCATAAGACATTTCTTCCAGACCTCCAACCATCCTGGTCACCCTCCTCTGTTCCCCCTCAAGGCTGTTAACATCCTTTTTAAATTGAGGTGCACAGAATTGGACCCAGTACTCCAGCTGGAGTGTGACCAGAGCAGAATAGAGTGATACTATCACTTCCCTTGATCTAGACACTATGGTTCTGTTGATGCAACCAAGAATCACATTGGTTTTCCTGGCCGCCACATCACACTGCTGACTCATGTTCAATTTGTGGTCCACCAAAACTCCCAGATCCTTTCACAGGTACTATTTTCCAGCCAGGTATCTCCCATCCTATATCTGTGCAATTCATTCTTTTTACCTAGATGTAGCACCCTACATTTCCCTCTGTTGAAACCTATTCCGTTAGCTTTGGCCCAGCACTCTAATCTGTCAAGTTCCTTTTGGATTTTCATCCTATCCTCTAGGGAATTAGCAACCCCTCCCAATTTGGTATCATCTGCAAGTTTGTTGACCTCACAGAGAAAAATAGGAGTCATCTTAAACACAAACATGTAGAGTAAAATTATTGATCATAGGAAATTATTGTCATATAGCAGAAAATGTGAGCTGTTAAATGGCTGTGGTGATTCCCTCAGTTGTTTGAAGAAAACTTTGTTAAATGAAAACAATCCAGAAATTAATCATGTCCCTTTAAAAATATACCAATACATCATACTGTTATAATAAAAATGCAGAAACTGGCAACATTGTCGGATGGATTTCCATCTGTTCAACATTTCCTTTCTAAAAGTTTCCCGCACTGTAATTTTTTCCCCTTATCGGACAAGCTGTTCCTTTTTAAAATACATTTTGAAGTGCTAAAACAGGAAATGTCACAATTTTATTTCCCTCAGCACATAGAAATCAAATAAAGCTGGTACTTCAGGGATTTGAAAGCATGGTTTTTAAAACATGCAGTGAACAACTGTGCGTATGGCAAAACCATAAAAAAATTGATGTGGAAGGGGCCTATATGGCCATTGAGTCCAACTTTTGGTGCAGGAAAGTCATGCTTACTATGTGCCATAGAGTGAAACTCTGTTCTTTCAACTTGATGACTGCTTGGTGAAAAGGTTGTGTCTGTTCAGAGTAAGTGTTAATTCAGAATATGATCTGGAAGAAACGCAGATAGAATTATGATATAATGTTGTCTTAGATGGCTGGATGCAACCCTTTCTTTGGCATTTTAACATTCTCCTGAGGCATTATTTTGATTTTAGCATGTGCTACTCAAACTTAGAATGCATATGTTTTATGTGATTAGAAATCACAGTAAGAACACCATGCACTAATCATTTGGTTACTTTAAGAATTGGCTTATAATCTTAGCTACTTGGAAACAATAACAGTAATGCCTACTCAGTGGTTTGAAAGGCAACATGGCCTTTTCTGGAGTTGGAGGATGTTGTTCCCGAGGTCATCATTCTGACTTTCCCTTAGGAATGTATGTATTATTGATATTAAACACAGTACCTATCTGATGTATTGATGAATTACTTTATCATCTAGAAAATAATTTAAAACATGCAAGAATAGAACTGCTGATGTACAGCCTTTCACGCCAAGGCTTTTGACAGCAAAGGCTTTCGTGTCGAGTCAGTTTTCAGCATGGCATCAAAATGAAGCCTGTGATGTCACTTGGACCTCCAAAAAAAGGACATGCTATGGTTTGTGTGTCACAACCACAAAGGCCCACTCCCTTTTCTCCACTGTGGTGCCCATTAATGGAACACAAAGGAGGAACCTCTCTAGGAGATTTCAATACTTGAGCAGGTGTATATGGGAATAGGTTTTCTGTCAAGTACAGTATAGAGACCTTAGAACATTTAAGGCTTTTGATGTGATTGCTATCAACTTTGTTTGTTTTCTGTTTGCTTGATTTCAACTCAGGTTATATTAATAAATCTCAAGTCTGAAGTTGAAGATAGGAAAGGGGAGCAAGCACATTGATTGTACAAGTTATTTTGAACTAGACACTGGCGCCTTAAATTATTCTTTAAAGTGTTACTATAAAATGCTCCTGTTAGCAGTCTAGTTGCCATATATTGTATCAACGGCAGCTTCTAGACAGCCCTGAATTCTTTTGCAGAGTTTAGAATTTCTGGTAAGATTCCTCTGTGCTACAAAGTAGAAATACAGAGACTCACAAGGGAGATTAGCTACTAGCTCCCCAGATATACCACTGCTTTCTAATTAAATGGCACAAGGTCTCAGTAATGTACTCTGAGACTAGAGATGGGCACAGACAAGCAAAGTGGCAGTTTTCCATTTTACAAATTTTCAAACTATGAATCAGGTAATTATTATGTTTCAGTCAGCCTAAATATTTTTAGAAGCAGCCAGACAGCACCCTACTGGCAGCTTTTGTGCATGTGCCTGCCTCTCAGCTGAGAGGTCACCAGTCTGCAGGTGGTATGTCGTAACTAATATGACAATGTCTGTGAAGATTCTCAGTCATCCAGGTGAGTTTATCTGGAAGATGAGTCATGGCAACTGGACTTCTTTTTCTTGACTGCAAAAGCTGTGTGGATGAGTAGAGAAACATTTTGCTCTCTCAAGAAAAGAAGTCCAGGTGCCATGATTCAGCTTCCAGATAATATGACAATGGGTCTTGTACTGGAATAAGGACTGTCCCTCTACCCTGATCCCATCTGCAATCAATCAACCTCAGCTGCTGAAAGCAGGAATCTGGAGAGCACAAGCCCATGTGGATTCTTTATGTCTCCCAGCCTGGCTGTCATAGTTATTTCACTTACCAGAATAATTATTCAACAGGCACCTTCATTTGAATAAAAATATAAGAGCATTTATTTGGCTAATAGAATTTAACAGGAATATTCTCTAATTGAAAAACAATAACATGATTTTCCTTCCTAACTTAAATGAAGGTTAAAAGGCAAAAAGCCCCTATGTCTACTTTAAAACTATAGTGGTTCCCCGACTTACGATGCACCCGATGTAAGAAACTCTCAACTTCAGAGTGTGCTTTCGGGGTCTCCTCCCCCTGCCACCACAATCACTTTAACAACCACCCATCCTCGTTGTCGGTTAAAGCCAGCACTGTTTATAATGTCTTTCAGCCACAGAGGCTAGCTTGCCTCCGTGCCTGAAAGACATTTTAAACAGCGCCCGCTCCCTCCCCCGAGGGGGGTTGAGGGGGAAAGTGTGCACTGTTTAAAATGTCTGTGAGCCATGGAAGCAAGATTTTAAACAGCGCACACTTTCCCCCTCACCCCCACTTGTGGTGGTGGGGGAGCACACTCTTTTTAAAATGTCTCTCAGACTTGGAGACAAACTTGCCTCTGTGCCTGAAAGACACTTTAAACAGCACCCGTTTTCCCCCTCACCCACCCTTGTGTGTGGGGGAGTCGGGCACTGTTTAAAATTTCTTTCAGGCACAGAGGCAAGGTTGCTTCCATGGCTGAGAAACATTTTAAACAGTGAGTGCCTTTCCCATCACACACGCCCCCATTGGGGGGAAAGCGGGCACTGTTTAAAATGTCTTTCAGGCACAGGGGCAAGCTTGCCTCCATGGCTGAAAGACTTTTTAAACAGCGCCCACTTTAGCAGCGGTTTCCCATAGGAATGCATTGAGATCCATTTGTCTGGAGCAGATTAATTGATTTTCAATGCATTCTTATGGGAAACCATTCCTCGAGTTACTAGTTAACTGACTTCTGAGTGTTCGCTCGGAATAGATTAATCTCGTAAGACTGGGTTCCACTGTTAATAGCTAACCATTAGTCCATCTTGCAGCCATAAGAATTCATTCAGGGGGAAAGCCTTCCAGTCTGTCTCCAAGACTGTTCACAGCATGAGAAAAAAGTCACAGGTCTATTACTCATGTTAGAAGTAATATTGCATCAATTTCATAATTATTCCTACAATTTAGTATTTATTTTAAACACTTCCTAATTGCTTTCGTTGTTGTTCTTGCATGCCCGTTGGTTATGTTGGAAAGCCTTAACATTTAATTCTAACACTTTCAGGTTAAAAATACATTGAATAAAAAAAATTCAATATTTTTGGGAAAAAAAATCAATATTTTTCACTACTTGAAGCTGCCACAGAAACTGATTATGTAGGAACAAGAGACATAATGACTCTCTTGTAATTTTGATAATGCCCCATTTGCATGGGATCCCTTCATAGAAACAACTCGCAAAATGGGTTTTTTAACATATGAAGGGCATTTTACCTTAATCAGAACATCTTTGCCTCCCTTTCTGGCAAGCCCTTGAAAACAAAGAGTATCTTCATCTGTACTCATTCTGAATTATCTACAGCTATCCTAGAAATATCATACTTAGCTAGAGTATTTCATGCACATTGAAAAAGGAAGGTCATCTGATTCACCTCGCAGTAAAGGTTGAAAGTGAGTCAGTCAAACAACCAGCCTCTTCTCTCTCTCTCTCTTTGCCTAGCTGCTTTCTGAAAGAGCCTTCAGAAACTCTTACCTAGTGACTCCTACCACCATTCAACAATGAAATCAGAAATTGACTCTCTGTGCTGAATAGCTCCTGGTACACACTTCAGGAAATTCTGCACTTTACTTTCTTACTAAGAAAAAAATGTATATGTGAAGGACACATGCATTTCTCATATTCCTATTATTTTCTTTAGTTAGTCCCCCTTTTATAAATTACTTTTTGAAGGTCATAATGTTGACGTATGCTCAGATTTTCATTTCTACATACTGTAGTGTTAATTTTACCACATATTCTTCTGTCATTAATTATAGGTTGTAGCCATGCTGTGAACTTCAAGCATGTTCATGGTACATACCATGAGTCCAAGGCACTTCTAAAAATGTCATTACATAAGGAACATAAGTGTGAAGCGCAGCTTTGTAACACTGTGGTTTCCATCAGTATGCCTGACAAATTGTAGATGGCCACAACTGCGTGGCTGGGGAGATGTAAGAAGTTTGTGAACCTAAGTATGTACAATTGATAAAGCAGTGTTGTTCCTGTGGACATAGCCATTACAGACTTGACAATCTAAATTACTGAACACTATTGTAGAGATGCCTTGAGTATACAAGAAAATGAGGGTACATTGATGAATAAAACTGTGTCTACTAAAACCCCAAAAGCTTTTTACACATGCTGCTGTCAAGTCACATTTTACTGGTCTTGTATGTGTGCCTTGTGTTTTTTTTCTTATCTAAATATAGACACTTGAATTTATCTCTTTTGAAATTAATTTCAGCTGAAAAAAAATCAATTCTGTCAACATGGATTCATCTCCATCCTGTCTAAAACTTAATTTCCAGGCTACAAAGTTATTGATGCTCCTCTCATATGGTTCAATTAGTATCACTGTACAGTACTGCTTTGCCCAAGCCATTTATAGACGTTTAACAATACAGTGGTACCTTGTATAAAGGAATTAATTTGTTCCAAATGAAATTATGTTAAGCAAATTTTCCTCTACACAAATTTCCCATAGGAATGCATTGAAAGCAGAGTAATCCCTAATTGCGACCATTTTTATGTTGTACGGATTCGCCCCATAAGCGATTCTGTTAAGCAAATTTCCCCTATCTCTGGAATTTTTTATGTTGTACAGATTTTATGTTATACAAACCATTTGTTATACAAGGGTCCACTGTACACCACTTGTCTCTTCACTTGATGAGGAATCGTTAGACCTATCTTCCGAATCTTTGAAGCCCACATTGAGGGGAGCAGCTCCACCCCTCCATTATTTTTTAATTATTGAAAGAGAACTGTCTGAAGGAAGGGAGGTTGCTTTACCTTGGCCGCCCCTCCCTGTGACCCAACCATCAGGATTCTTCTCACATACTCGTACTGCAGAGGGGCTCCCCTTCTACAGACACTCACATTTATACAATTAAAGAGAATACAAAGGAGCAGGGGCTAGTGTACGCCTCACAGTATGTGTGTGCTCCATATGCTTTAAAGCATGACTGATTAGGATTATTGAACAGCACTTGGATAATGTCTAAATAAGCAGCTTTGAGTCTGTCTGGTAATAGGGTATGACCTATTACGTACTTGTGAAGTTATTTATATATATTTCATATTGAGGAGGGAAGGTCATTATAATGTAGTTAGGACAAATTAAAATGAGTAGTCATCATCATATGCTATGAAGTCAGTTTTCTGACTAATTTTAGGGTTTTAGATTATTAAAATTTAAAACTAAAACATAGGTATTAATCTTACCTCGAAGTAGTATATGTTCCTCAGCATGTATTTCATGATAATGCTATCAGTATTCAGAGTAAAAGCTACAATTGCCTTTATATTTACCAGTGGTCTTGCCTGTGGTTTCAGCAAACTGCTCCCCACCAAGTCCACTAGGAAATGAACATGCATGGCTCAAGATGGGATTTTTATTACTGGGTAATGAATGTAACATATAGTGTACTACAGAACATGTGCTTTGCACTGTAAAAAAACACACCTGAAAAATTCTTCCAAATCTCTCTAAAGTACAGTGGTACCTTGTATAAAGGAATTAATTTGTTCCAAATGAAATTATGTTAAGCAAATTTTCCTTTATACAAACTTCCCATAGGAATGCATTGAAAACAATGTGATCCCATTTTTATGTTGTACGATTTGCCCCATAGGCGATTCTGTTAAGCAAATTTCCCCTATCTCCGGAATTTTTTATGTTGTACAAATTTTATGTTTTACAAACCATTTGTTATACAAGGGTCCACTGTATGCTGACCAATTTGTTGTGCTCTCTTACTACTGAGTAAATGTGGCTGAGGTAGTACTAAATCAAAACATGCAATAAGGCTCATACCTTCGTCCACATGAGCTATTTCTCTTCCTACCCACAGTTATCTTTCATGCATACTATATTTCATATTAATAATATGTTCTGTTTTATCACCATTCATTTAATTTTGCCCATAGGCTCTTCGTCTTTGCAATTTGTCTATGTTATTCTGCATTTCTATTATTTATGTAAACATGACGTGAAGTGAGGAGACTTCACATGAGAGAACTGAGCAATCTAATAAGCAACAAAGTAAAGTGTGATGTAAAATTGCATGGTCTAAATATAACCTGGTAACTTTTACCTGTGAAAATGTTATCTGCATATTTTAGCTTATCGACATATTTTAAGTGATATTAAAAGCATCTACTTTTGACCCGTTAAGCTTAGGAAATAATTGAGCCTGCTTCAAGTGTGGGCAGGAAACTAAAACTGGTTGTTTAAATTGCTGCTTTTGTATGATTTTCAACTAGATGTAACTATGCTGGTTGGCTGTAGTCAAGTTTAGGCTGCCTCTAGGTCAGGGGTGCCCAAACTTTTTGTAAGGAGGGCCAGATTTGGTGGCTGAGAATGTCTCAGGGGCTGGTTGCTCCCCAACCCTACCAACCCACTGCAAGCCCCACCCACTTTTTAAAAAAATAACATGGGTTGAAGGAGGGGGAGGGAGGGGCGGGCCAGCCAGCCGCAGGCCACTCAGAATGGCCTGACGGTTGGCCCCCGGGCCGGACTTTGGGCAGGCCTGCTCTAGGTTGTTGCACTTTCATGCTTGTAGTTAGGATGTGCTCTTCAGCCTTGCAGGTAGTTAAGGTTTAGGTGCCTAATGGACAGATGGCTTAAAAGGAGCTGTGGGATGCAACAGAAATTAATTTTGTAACCTTCCCACTGCCTAGAGTGCAAGTTGCAGCAATTAGACAGTTGTACCAACAAAGCAAAGTTTTGAAAAACCTGCATGCTGTTATGGAATATATGTTTGGGTGCGACTACACAGGAAAGCTGAATCGAAAAGATTTGGCTTCTCTGCACAATGAGTGCTCAAACAGGGGCTATGAATTGATTTGGGAGTGCTCCATTCATACTGCGTGCAATGTAAGTTGCATTCCAGCCCACAGACCCCTTCTTCCTTTCTATGCAGATCCTTCTATGCTTTGGTGTGGGGTTGCTTTCTAATTTAATGCTTCAGACTACCATATTTATATATGAGACTTTGATACGTGTCAGATTTTGTCTCACAACCCATGTCACCCATTCCTCTCAGGCCTTGTAGCTGTTGGTGCATTAACTGAGGGGGCCCTGGAGTGTCTTAAGTGTTAAGTAGGGCCTTTTGCAAGTTAATTAAGGCAGAGCTCTTTTAAAAAAAAAGTCTTTAATAATAGTTTTCTCTAGAGTAGTTTTTGTGACACTCATTTTTGTCATCTATTGCAAGTGTCACCACACGTTTTCATTGTCGCTGGATATTATTGTTTTTATTTGAGTTTAATTTTATCTTTAGTTGGCTTGGATGGTGAAGTCTGAACAGTACTTTTGCAAAATTCATCATGATTCATGAATCAGGATGATTCCACAGGATATCACCAGTTCCCATCACCCATCTGTTACTCCTTTCTCTTACTTTCAGGCAGCCCATGCAGGAATCTCACCTTATGCCTGGTGAGAAAAGCTGCCACGTTTCGTTCATGAAACTGGATGACGGGATGGGTAGCTGGGAAGTCCCCTAGAGTGTTTCACACAGGTTGCCTTTCAGAAATGGGAGAATGTGAAATGTCTCAGCTGGAATGAGGCAGCAGAGAGGAAAGTAAGACCAAAAACGCATGCCCCTCCCCCCCCCAGTGTGTACAGTAGTTTTAAATAGAGAAATGAGGGTGATTGTCTTTTTGTAGCTGAAATTAGTTTTAATGGAGGGCAAACTTGGTGTTTTGTCTGTTGTAGGAGTGCCTCTTTGTTTTCATTTTGTTTCTATATTTGTAAATAAAGGAAAGAAACCATAAATCTCATTTAAGGGAAACTAAACACTGTGGAAGTGTCAAAAAACGCAGGGGGCACATTACTCATTATGAAATGATTAACCATTGGTTTACTTTTAAGTTTATACAGTATTACCTTATTTGTTTTACATGCTTTTAATGAAACAGAAGCCATTTATTAGTCTTTGGTACAATTTGTTCCCAAACTTTTATTCTCAAAGTTGTTTAACACTGTGCTTCGTTTTAATTCTGCTTCAGGGATTGAAAAAGCTGTATGCAGGAAATTTTACATTTCCCTGCGGACAGTGGAGTAAATATCACATTTAAACTTTGAAAAAGACCACGTCAAGAGTTTGAATTTTATGAGCTTGCCTGTTGCCTGTGTCTATAATGTAATGAACATATAATATATATTTAGAGAAAATATTCCACTTAGTTACTTAGGTGAGTGACATGCATGAAATAGGATGTTATTTCAGGAAGCTAATTGTTTGCTACTGGTTTTTTTGAGTGTGTATCAGGACCTCCAGATTGGCACGCAAATACATTAAGAAATAGCTAGTGTTGGACTTTATAATGTGTCATTGTATGTTGATTAGAGTTCCACTTTGTTTTACACCATGCACGTTACCAATTTGGTGAATTTCCAGATTGGTAGTTTTATCTTTTTCTCCTTTCTCCTCTTTTGTTACATTTTCCCCTCTTTTTGTTACTTAACCATTTGCACATAAATTCCCTGTCCTCCAATCCCCCCCCCCCGGCTCCCCTCAAAAAGATGGTATTTAGAGCACGGAAAGGTTTAAATGAGATCTAGGAACCATCCAAAGCAAACAAGTGAAACGAACAATTGCAAAGGACAGATGTGAGCCCCAGGACAAATATCACTTCATGTTTTATACAGCTTATTATTTATATTTGGGTGCATATGGGTAACAGGAGCAGCACATGGTGTGACCATATCCCTCTAACACAAGGTTTTGTTTTGCTGTGTGTTATTGTTTATGTTTAACAGAACACAGTGGTGTCCTCCCTTGGCCAAGGTTTATCTGTTCAGTACTATTACAGAAGTACAGTGTATGCTCCATAACACAAATAATTCCCCATGCACACTTAGGAAAATATGAATCCCCCTCCTCTCATTATCAACATTTCACAAACTACATAAGCAGAGGGAAGTGGGGGGGGGGATATATTCTGCCAAAAGTGATATTACAGCATTGTTCAACAGTTGTCCAGTGTCCATGAGAATTGTACAAAAATGTTCATGTTTTTCATGAGAGGGATTTTACGGCAGATCTAAATGGCTTTGCCTTCAACCTACAATCCCCCCCCTCTCTCTCTCACACACACACAGGTGGACTCTGCAGTGCTTTTGATAACCACAGGTGCCATCCACCAGGAAGCACTTCAGTTTAGCATTTGGTTGCTGTCCAGTTTTACTGTATGAATATTGTGAATATTGATCTAACTAACTCTTTGTCCATATGTTTTGAGAGGAAAGGTTAAGCTGTAATACACGATATAAAACTACTCAAACAAATCTGGAAGTTGGGTCATGGCGACTGAACATCTTTTCTTGAGAGCTTGAAAGGTTTCGGACTTTTGAAGAAAAGAAGTCCAGTTGCCATGACCCAACTTCCAAATAAACTCACCTGGGTGACTGAGAATCTTCACAGACATATTACTGAAACAAATATTTAAAAACAACTTATACTACATGCTACCTAGCGAACATTTTTGCCTGCAATTTACAGACATTGTACTTCAGGAATAATAGAGTTGTATATGACTGATAGTGCAGACAGACATATTACATTCTTCACCATATAGGTCAGATCTGTACACTTTGTGGTTGTGTTTACCTCATTACAGATCCAAATTTTTGGTCAATATTGGTTAGAGTTATGAAAAAGCGGGCTTTGTAATGATAGTTATCCACCTTTAAATCGAGCTCTTTGGCAGAGAGAATCAACCTGTTCAGAAAACTCTTGTGTGATGCCACATCTGGGGATACAGCCAAAATATGTGAATAACTCAGAATCAGACACATGAATGTGGCAGGTGTTCAGAGCCTTGGAGAAAGGCTGACTCTGGCTTTGATAAGCAGACATTGTATTCACCAAAAGTGATTCAACAATTAATCAGCTGAGGGCCTTGGTAAGAAATATTTTTTATTGTAAGGAAACTTGTAATTTTCATGCATATTAAAAGTTGTTTGACAATTTTGTGCTATTTCTGCAATAATTTATCTTGATATTTGCTTTAATACAAATGTGACTTGTGATGTTAAGGGTCAGCAGGTATATTTACTGATTTTAATGCAAATATACGTTTTCTGTAAAAAAAAAGTTCGTGATAGCTTTTGAACAATACTGATTTTAGTGTATTGTGCTTAATTTTAAATTTGAAAGCTGAAAAAGAAGTGTGCAAAATGAGAAAATTGTCAACAGGACAAGACTAAAAGTTGGAGAAGAAATCTAGATCAGATCCCTCAGGATCTTCGTTATGTGTTCATCTCTTATGGCAAATGCTGTACTTTATAGGAAAAAATTCACTGATTCCAGAATGATTGTATCTTGCATCAGTATTACTATTGGCAAGGTGACAGGTTTCAACTCAAAAATTGCTAAAGCGTAGTGTACTAACAGTGTTATTGTATCTGGAAAACTATCTATAACAAGCTAATTAGTTATAGTTGCAGTTCAAAGATGCCACCAAATTTGTTAGTTGCACTTTTAAAAAGGAACTATTATTGTCTTCTTTCTGTAAAGGAACTAAAATTACTTTACTTGCCAATGTGGCCTGTGGTTAAAAACACACAATTCTTCCACATGATACAGGAAATGCCAGCAGCTGAACGGTGTGATGTTTTGCCTCCACTATTTAGTGACCCCAGAACCCTGTGACTCTGTAAGTAACCAAAAAGGAAGTTGCACTGTAGGAGTGAATGTATGGCTTATTATGTCAAAAAGGAGGTATACAATGGTGGGAGGCATACAATGGTGGGTCAGTATCTCTTCCTCAAGCAAGGTGTTATAAAAGATAAGGGGGAAGGTGGCTGGCAAAAGGGAAGGACCAAAAAAGCAAACCAGACCGCATCAGGCACCCACCAAACACACTCCAAAATAACAAGTCTGGAGATAATTACCTACTGCAACATCTTAAAATATATTAACCTTCTCTACAGTAGTTAACACACAGTCTACTTAATGCACTTCTGATCTCCACCTAACAGCTAGACTTTACAACAGTAATCAAAATTTGGCCATTTTTCTGATCTTGGCCAGAAAAGTTGGCTCAAATTCAGCACTAAAAGGAGAGTGTCTGGGATACCCACAGTTGAATATCTGTTGTTCCCTGTCACCATAAATATATGCTCTGATCTGGGTTGTTTCCCACCCACCCCTGTCCTATCCCCTCCCCTCATTCTTCACTCCACCTGCCTTTTATGCCTGACAAAGATTTCTGATCACAAAACAAACACACAAATGAAAACATGGGTGTCTTTTCTTTAAAAGTTGGCATTGTGTCATTCTCATGTGGAATTTGGATTTTGTGCAAGCAGCTAGTTACTTGTAACTGGTTATTTACTGGGAATGATTTTTGGAGCAGGAAGTACAGAATTGTTGCCTTTCGTTTGCGCTCTTGGTGTGGTTTAAGAAGCTGAATGGACGGACCCTTGAATGCACTTTCTACAAGGAAGTCAAATAGAGTGCAGTTGTGAAACCCTATCTCCTTGCAAGACATTCTGAAGGGTATTCCTGCTGTACCAGCACAAAGCACTGTGAATACTAGGAAAATGCAAGTTTTGTATATAATAACAGAGAGCTCAATTTTCTATTGTACACAATATCAAATAATTTACCTTATTTTGGGAAAGTCAATATTCATACATTTAGCAACATAGGCATGTTAGAATACTATAATACAACTTAGCCAGAATGTGGTTAAAAAAAGAATTTATGAAGAAGGAAGGAATTGAGAGATCCAAGAAAATAATTTTGTATTTGATTTATAGTCAGATGGTAGTGCACCCATATATTGTTTCTTGTATTATTAGACTGTAAAACATGAAAGTAAATTGTCTGCAAGTCATTCCTGATGTTGAGTTAATGACCTTGAGCTAATGATCAGTTAACTGTTTTGGGTTCTACTATATTTGTCTTTTGGATTAGCTTTCCTGATGTAACTCCTAGGCTACCTAATCTCTCTATGATCATTAAAACACTCTTTAGAGAAAGTCAGGTTTCTGAAATGCTTCTGATTTAGACACTCTTGCATTCATTGCATTGAAACTGCCCCTGTTATTGTTAGGAGACAGTATTCCTTGTAAAATTGGCTATTTAACTAGTCTCTTATTTATGTGTTTTGCCTTGATAATGACATTATTAAAATTGTTGGCTATATTTTCGTTTGGGGGGGGACAGTGCTGCCTTGAAGTGAACTTGAAACAGGTGACACGTGCATTCCCTGTGTCAAAGGCGTCTTATAATGCGCGAAGTCACTATTTAAATTTGAAGGTTTAACTCATATTTCTATAAAAGTTTCCAGTAACCTTTGACAGGGTTTTGTAAAGTTGCATTTGATTGAGTTACCTTTGCTCCCCACCTCGCCGAATTTGACATGGCGCTCTAAGGTTAATCAGGACTCCGCTATGTTACTAAAGTGTGAGCAAGCCCTTAGTGATGACTTGAGCATGGCCATTTTATTTTCAGACTATTTTGAGACTTTTCAGCAGTAGCATATTCAGATTCAAATTTAAAGGGATAAAAGCTTTGATTTTGAAGATGTGTTTTGTATAATTTTAAATGCTCCCCACACACACATTTTGAGCACATGGCTTTATCACTGAACCTGTAAATCTGCATATACTTCTTGAATGGCGTAGCTGTTGGATGCAATTTTGAGTTACTGAACAGTCCATTGTAACACTGAACTACATAGCTCAGTGGGTTAGGTCTCTAGCTACAGAGCCAGAGGTTGGGAATTGAATTCCCCACTAAGCCTCCTTGAGAGAAGCTGGACTTGATGATTCATAGGGCCCCTTTCAGCTCTGCAGTCCAAAGGAGGAGGTGTTGGTGTTGGTGGTAGCAAATAGCTTTGTTCTTTCAGTTTCCGCAAGTAGCGATTGCAGCTTGCTGCTCATAATTACATAGGTTACAGAGGGTTTCTTCCTTGTCCTGGTGTGTTCAAATTCCCAAATTGGTAAACTGTAGGCTCACTTGATCATTAGTTTACATTTCTGTTGCTGCCAATGCACCTTGCACAGCAGACAATGTTGCTTATGGATGAAGAACTTAAAATAAACGAACAGCACTTAAAAGTAGGGTAAAGCTGTGTGCGTGCATACAATTTTGTCTTGCCTACCAAAATGGTAGTTGGATGGCTGAAAGAGCAATGCAAACACGAAATCTCCCTTGCCCTTTATGGTGATTGTAAAGAGGATTGAACAAACATTTCAAATTCAGGCTGCTCTGTTTATTGTGGGAACAGATGTGGACAGGAGTGATTTCCTGTCTTGAGAGGATATGCTAGCCAGAACATCTAGTAACAAATCTTTGGAAATGATTTGACAGATTGGTAGAATATCTAGCAATTGAGAATACACCTGAGGCTTATTTTTTTTATCTCTGCTTGAATGGTGGTTCCAAACTTTGGCTATCAAGTTTTCTCCTTGGCTACTAAAAATTCTCTATCTCTTTGAGTTTGTGTGTGTTTGTACTAATTTTAGAAGATAATGAAACAACTGGAATGGAAGTGATGGAACAAAATGCAATCTTGTGAAGGAACAAAGGGAGAGAATATGAAATAGCTGGACTGTGAAATACATGGGAAACATAAGAATAAAAATGGGTTTTCTTAAAAATGAAGCTAAGCTTTTCCTTGTTTTATAAGGCATGTTAAATAATGCCTAGATGTTTCTGATGAGATGAGATTGTAAAAGTTTTGTTAGTCGAGATACCATAAACAAGAATTGAGTAGGCTACTAGTATGTAAAGTAATAGATTTTGCTCTCTTGTCTGAGTCCTGCTGTGTTCTAACTTTGAACTATGAAGTGCTATGCGATATTTGTATTATATGGTACATCATAACCAATGGAACAAGCCTTTTTGACTGTGTTATTTTATTACCTCATTTCACTTGTAATGCTGCCAAACTTTTGTATCCTCAGCATGCATTTAAACTATATGTTAAGCTTTCATTATTTAATACTGTGCCTTTACATCAGTTGCTATAGTTTCACAGCTAACTATAATTGTTACTAGGCTTCCCCCTTCCCCCCTTTGTATATTCTAAGCGTGGGTCTGACTTTGGTAAAATATCCCTTTAAAAAGTGATGCCATCATTGTATTAAACCCATTGATTTGACAGCTTCCATTAAATAAGAAATAGCAGATATTACTTTGTAAATAGTAATTATCTTATGGTTGTGTGTATAATGGGTATTATTACTGTATTTCCTAGCTTTAAGTAAAGAGCAATTTGAATTTTTGAAAACTGTTCTAGACAAATCTAACAAAGGACTTTAACAAGATAATGGGGAGGGGGTCATATATAAAATCAATTATTTGTACAGTTCAGGACATAGTACTGTTCACAAATATTCATTCTGAAGGTTTAAAAAGAGCCGTGGTGTGAATGAGGGCACATATAAAACTGACTGATTCAGTTGCAGGCTATTCTTATAAGAAAAGATAAAAGATTCTATTTAAATTAAGGCTTACCTAGTAGATGACTGAAGATCATTTGTGGATGCTGTGTCTCCTAGTACCGAGTCACACTCCCAGGTAGAAACACTTCTGTATTGGAAATGCACTCTGCACACTAGCTGTTCATATTCTACTGTGTCTGTCTCATTTGCTGGCTTCGTTTTGTTGCTGCTTGCTTCCAGGTTACTTCGAGTTATTCCGAATCCTTGGAGCGGTTCTCTAAATGATACTTCCAATTATTCCTCCTTTTAGGAACCTGTGAAAAACAGCAGTGGGCTTTGCGTATTCCCAAACAACAGGGACAGATAAGCCAGTGTGAATGAACTCAAATGATCAAATATTAATTGAAAGCTTCAACGTTTTTTTTTTAAAAATCCTGCTTTTCTTAAATAAATGCCAATGCAGAAAACTTCCTTCTGTTGCAGAAAAATCCAGCCTATTTAGGTTAAATGTTGTGCTGAAATGCAGGAAAAGTCGGAATGCTAGAGTCCAGAATCTGTTTTAACTTTTCACCTAAAGAGACTGTTTTTTGGCAGTGGATTATTGAACAGGCTGCTCTTCTGTGCTTCTATCAAACACAGATGTGAAATGCTGCTTAGGAACAGGGGAGAAACTCCCAAAGGGGGTAGTGTGTGTTGTGTCATCTCTCTAGACAGTGAGTACGCATGGCATCAATGAATTGCTTATATGAGCTATTCAAGTAAGGCACTGAACTGATAGGATGACGTTTTCCATACATAATCCACTCATTATTTTTTTTTCCTGAGGGACAGCAATATTTGTTGGTAGGAAGAAGAAAAAATCAAAAGGATTCTGCCAGGTTTGATATATCCTTTTTTATTGAAATGGGTTGTGATTCCCAGAAAGCTTTCTATTACTGAAACTGGTAAACAGATGTCTTTGTGTAGTAAGTATTCGCCGGAAAATGCTTTTCCAAGTTAGATTTTTAGGGGATAGCTAGTTGGCAGTAAGCTCTCTGGAAAGATTAGTTACACTAAGCAATTTAATTATTAAGGTTTTTTAAAAGTTGTTGAAGTTACTGATTTGCTTGAAAAGGTACACTTCAAATCGAAACAGTTTTCTACATTGGTGATTTTAATAATTATGTTATAAATTGTATACTTAGGTTTGTTGTGTAAAGAAAAATGCCAATTTATATCTCCTTATATTTTCCTGCACTAACATATTATTTTTGGAACATGTTTACTGGCTGAATTTAACTTTTAAATGAGATTTTTTTCATCATATGGCCATACAGATATTGTTTTGAGATGAACCTGTATTAATTCATGCAAAGGGAAAAAATGTGTGATGTGAATAGAGGCAGCTTACTTCAGGATTAGGTTTACAGCTCCTTACTAAAATGTGTTGTATTATGAAAATATGCATGTTAGCTAAATACCCCATTGATGTAACTAACTTTATAAGATAACTGCATTTCATTCATCTTTTCCCTCACACACTGTGAAAAGGGGAAAATTGGCTTGCATCCTAACTAACCCACAGACAAGAATGTTTTCTGTAGGCTGGGAAATAAGGACGGAAGGTTTTAGCAAATTGTAGCGTTGTATACAGACCACAAAACTTCTGTGGATGGTTAGTAGATGCTCTGGAGCAGTATGGGGTGTGTCACAGAGGACTGCAAAGGGAAGGGTAATTTGATGAAATTAACTATCCCGCATTTTCCTCCAGTGGAAACCCTGTTGGATTACCTGCTCTTCCACAGATAGAAGTGGCTCTTCCTTTTGGTGAGCTGTGTTATAACAGCAAATCATTGGTTTAAAAAAATGAAACACAACAAGAAATTATTGTTGTGAGTTTTTTGGGCTGTTTGGCCGTGTTCTGGAAGTTTTTCTTCCTAATGTTTCACCAGACACTGTGGCTGGCATCTTCAGATGGCAAGGAGCTCGGGGAGCTAGGGGTTCTCTCTGTGCTCTGGGGTATAGAGTGAGTGAGACTGGGGTTTTTTTAAGTTGTGGGAAAGAGGACACTTGTCCTTTGCAGGAGAATATGTGTTAGTCATTGTATTATGATGAAGGGATCAAGAAGTTTCATTGCAATTAGGGGTGGCAGCGATCCTTGTCTGTGTTTGATGGGTGTCATTAGCTGTTCTATTGTGTGAACTGATCATTGTTGCTTGTGGCTGTGTGGGAATCATTGATCTTTGATCTTTTGCACACTGTAGTTTTCAGTACTGGAAGCCAGGCTTTGTTGATTTTTAGGCTTTCTTCTTTTTTGTTGAAACTGTGCTTATGTTTGTGAATTTCAATGGCTTCCCTATGTAGCCTGACATAGTGATTGGTAGTGTTGTCCAGTACCTCTGTGTCTTGGAAGAGGATTTCATGTCCAGTTTGTTTCAGGATGCTGAGCTACTGCTGATTTTTCTGGTTCTTTTAGTCTGCAGTATCTTTCATGTTCTTTGATTCTAGTCTGGATGCTGTGCTTTGTGGTCCCAATATATACCTGGCCACAACTACAAGGTATCCGGTATACCCTTGCAGTGGTGAGTGGGTTCGTTTTATCCTTTGCTAACCATAGCATCTGTTGTATTTTTGTGTTGGGTCTAAATGCTTTTTTTTTTTGGTTGTGTGTTTTTAACACTTTGTCCATGTGGTTCATGACTCATTTTATTTATGGCAGAAATGCTTTGTTTGTTGGAGGCTGTTTTTCTTCTTCAGTTTGGTGTTGTTGGTTTTTGTATGGCTCTTTTGATTTCCTTCTTGGAATAGTCATTTGCCTGTAGGTCCCAATTCAGGTGGCTGAGTTCAGTGTTGAGGATTTCAGCTTCACAGTTTTGGTTTGCACGGTCTACAAGTGTTTTGATGGTGTCTTTTTTTTTTGTTCATGGGTGGTGGATGGAATTTTTATGTAGGTGCCACTCTCTGTGGGTGGGTTGTTTGTGTATGACCATGACATCTAAGAATGGGAGTTTCCCCTCTATTTCTTTTTCCATGGTGAATTGTATATTGTATATTTGGGTGGATATTGTTGAGGTAATTTAGAAATTCTTCCAGTTTATCTTCACCGTGGTTCCACGCATTGGAACCAGACTGTGTGTGCAAAGGTTGCCATATTCAGAGCTTGTTTTTCAAAGTGTTTGCTATTACTGGGCTGAGGGGGCTCCCCATGGCAACACCATCTGTCCATAGATGTCATGGAAGCAGCTGGTCATTAGGCAATGTTGGGCTAGGGCCTTAATGTCTTCTGGGAAGATCTGCCAGATGAGTCCTAAAGTGTCCTTTATTGGTGTCTTGGTGAAATGGGATACTACATCAAAGCTGATCAGTCTGTCCTTGGGGTTGAGTGTTAGGGTACTAACCTTGTCTATGAAATGTCCTGAGGCCCTGATGTCCAATGTGGGCCTGTAGGAGGGTGGCTAGGCGTTTTGCTAATTCATGTGTAAGGGAACCAATGGTGCTTACAATGGGCCTGAGTGGGGTTGAGTCTTTATGGATTTTGGGGAGTCCATGTACTGTAATCTTGGTGAAAGAGTTTCCGTCTTGCAGATTCATGGAATGACATTGGAATGTAGGGAGGAACTCCTGACGAGCATGTTTGTTTTCTTATTTTGTTGGTGAGGTCCTGCTTTAGTTTTCTGTAGGTGATGAGGTCTAGAAGTTGTCTGATTTTTTCCCCTTGTATTCTTCTGTTTGCATGATTACTGTCTGCTGGCAGGATGATGCTGTCAGGATCCGCATTCAAGGACTTGATGACGTTTCTCTCCTTTCTTGTTATGTTGCTATTTGGGTGGGTTTTTTTTGTTGGTGGTTTTTTTTTTTTTTTGCTTTTCATAGGATTTTTTTCTTTTCACTTCTTTCTTCTTCTTCTTCTTCTTCTTCTTCTTCTTCTTCTTCTTCTTCTTCTTCTTCCAGAAGATGGTATATGGCTGATTCCATGTTTGCAATGATATCTTCCACTGGAATTTTCATCCCACATCAAGGACTCAAGCTTGTTTGAATTGCTGGATCTGGAAAACATTGTATGTGGTTGGTGTGAATGCCCTGATTTCCTGAAATGGTTTCTCTGCAATAATAGAAATTACTTGTGGTTATAGTTGTTGTGAGTTTTTTGGGCTGTTTGACCATGTTCTAGAAGTTTTTCTTCTTGACGTTTCGCCAGACTGTGGCTGGCATCTTCAGAGGGCAAGGAGCTCAGAAACTCACAACTGTTGGATCCCGGCTGTGAAAGCTTTTGAGAATACTTGTACAGTGGACGCCCGACTTACGTCCTGCTTGACTTGC
>JAHTLZ010000016.1:24741760-24770349 GCA_023846285.1 Phrynocephalus versicolor | reverse complement strand
TCTGTATTGGTAGACGTATCTGCACACATTTTGCATAACCATACTATAAAGTACGTTATAAAGTATATGTGCACTGCACTGCATATATTAATATTGGGGAAAGTATATGAAATCTTTATTAAGTCCTGATACTTAAGAACTGGCACATACCCTAGTACTGAATATTCCCTTGGATGCTGTCTTTGTAATACAATGCAGGGACTTAGTAGTGCATCATGATTTAAACTGGGAGGTTGACTTAACCTGAGCCCATGCCTTTTCTGCTATATGAATTTTGAAGGAACTAAGAAAGTGGTGAATATTGTGAACAATTATTTGGCCTTAATCAGGAATTTGACACTGGTGATATATAATATATATGATGATATATTATGTAATACATAATTATGGGGAGAAAGGGAATGTGCTAACCTTTCCCCCGCTGTTGACATTTTGCTCACATGAAAAATAACCGTTCTGAAGAGGGGATCCTCTTCTACACATGGAGGGTTCCCACATTTGTCACAGCCCAGATTTCCTCTCCTCTTCCAAACCATTGCCTTTCACCTCAGCAAAGCCATGATTGGAGGAAATGCAGCTTTATGTTTCTCTCCTGCATTGTTTAGTTAAAGCTCTTTAGCTTTTGGCACTAACCTTTTTGGTAGAGCTCAGCTCTCCTGATTGGATGGCATGGGCCATCCAAAAATTTCCACTGTGGCAACAGCTTTATGTTCTTCCTCTCATGCTCTTCCATTCTTATTCTTCCTCTCGCCATGGAAAAGGCCCTCATGAATAGACAAGATAGTGTTCAGTAGACATGTATCTCTGCACAAGGAATCTCATGTGGTGTGTGCCATATAGAAATTTAGGAAATACTGGTGCAAGGCAGTTCAGCAAGTAAACTTTTTACATGTTACTTTAGTAGTAGTAAATTTATTTACGGTCAAAGATTGTCTTTGGTCTTTACATGTTGATTTTAGTCTGTTGTTTTTGTGAC
The DNA here is from genome assembly GCA_023846285.1 of Phrynocephalus versicolor. NCBI lineage: Eukaryota > Metazoa > Chordata > Lepidosauria > Squamata > Agamidae > Phrynocephalus > Phrynocephalus versicolor. The sequence goes on along the minus strand of JAHTLZ010000016.1, from coordinate 24,769,373 downwards.
ATGCCATCAAATCACTTTGACTTATGATATCTCTAGTAGAGTTTTCATGGTATAAGATATGTTTAAGAAATAGTTTCCTGCTGTCACTTCCCAGTGAGTTGACATGGCCAAATGGGGTTTTGATCTCAATCAATCATGATTCCTAATCCAGTGTTCTGCCCACTGCACCACACTGGCTTTCATCATTAGCCTAGCTGAATTAATTTCCCACACTAAAGAAACACCTTTAGACCAAAAGGAAACCTGATCTAGATACTTCAGGAAGGGTAGTGTATTAGTCCTCTCCCTTTCTAAACACTAACTTCACTGTCTGTCTGTAAAGGGTGGTTTTTATACAAAAACATTGCTGGCTATCTGTGGACAACCCTCTATATCTATCGAGGATTTCCACATTGTTTAGAATGCTTATTTTCCATTCTTCCGATTACCACCACTTCCTCCTATTCTGTGGATGTATTTATCCACTTTACCTATTAGATTATATGTAGATTACAGATATCACCTGTAATCTATTTTTGCAATTATGTTTTGTGATGGCCACACAGCTCAACTCCTTTTTGCTTTGATGTACAACAAATGAACAGGATGTGTCTGTGTTAAACATTCACTAGTTCATTATAAAATTTATGTATTTACTGTTCTGGCTGCTCACTAAATTATTAAGACTTTATTCATTACAACATTCATTATTTCTCTTTCCCAACGATGTCCATTTACCTGTTGTGCTCTAGATGGCATTTCTACAGTTAAAGAAATTACGAGCATTGCATCCTAGTACAGGGCCTCCTATATTCCATCTGTACCTTGGGCTGTGTGCTACAATTTAATAGCAGGCCCTGGACCCCTCACTAGTTACTGACAATTCTGGCCTTTTTGTCTCCTAAAATACACCAACGTGCAATGTCAGCCCAATTGCTGGTTGCAGGTAGAGTAGACCTATTTACTTAATCTGTATGCCATCACTTTCTGTTGAAACAGAAGTACAGTAGTCTGTTTCAACATCTAGATAGTGTGGAGTAAGAGATAGCTTGCAGAAATGTCTCCTATGATGTCTGTTAATTGTTATTAAATGGGAGCAAGAAAGGGGAACTGGGAGCATGGGTCAGTCTTGAAGGTATTGGGGAGAGGTATGAAGTTTCAGTGTTCTTATTAAATTTTTCTGGAAGGTAAAAGGTTCCAGACTCCAGCCCAAACTTAGAAACAAAATGAATGAGTGTTCTAGAAGTTTGTTGTTGTGGCTTGGAAAATAACATGTTTTATCCTTGCTGTTTCTGAATTAACCTCAGTGAAGTTCATTCAATACTAGCGGAGTTTTTAGTAGTAATATCTTTATTAAATAGATTTTAAGCTCAATAGTAGGCATGTCAGTTCTCTAACAAATTTTAATAAGAAGATTATGTTGTTGGCATTCTTACAACTATGCATATTCTTTGTCTTTTTCTCTATCTGCCTGTTCTAGTTGCTATAACAACTTGACTGTACCAGAGCATTTCTAGCTTGTGGTTAATATTCCTTCAGCACTGCTCTTACAGAGTACGTTTTTTAGGAAATCATCATTTAAACTCATATCTTCAAGCGTATCATTCCTTTCCACAATGAAGTAATTGGGCCTGTACCAGTTAGTGCAGTAGAGAAATGGGGCCATGCAGAGAGAATAGCAGAGCCTCTGCTGAATAGAGGGATATCCTAGACTTGCAAGAAAAGGAAGTATGCATTGCTATTTGAAATAAAACATACCATATATACTCAAGTATAAGTTGACCCGAATATAAGTCGAGGCCCATAATTTTGCCTTAAAAGTGGGGAAATTGATCGAATCGAGTTTAACCCGAGTCAATAGTTCACTCCACTGCCTTCCCCAAGCAGTGGTGGCTGCTTCTTCCTTCTTCCTCCCAATCCTCCTCCTCGTCCTCCTCTTCCAGTCGGGGGGGGGGAGAAGCGGCAGGTTTTAAACGTTTTTCTACGCTCTTCTGAAGCAAGCGGCAATGTCCCCCATTGGCACTTGCTTTGGGAGAGAAAAAAAGGTTTAAAAACCCCGCTGCTTCTCCCTCTACGCACCCGATTGGGGGGGGAGAAGCGGTGGGTTTTTAAAACTTCTTTTTCTCTCCCAAATCAAGCACCAATGTCCACCATCGGCACTTGCTTCAGGAGAGGAAAAAAAGGATTAAAAACCCGCCACTTCTCCCTCTACGTGCCTGATTGGGGGGGGGGAGCGGTGGTTTTTGAAAACCTTTTTTCTCTCACAAAGCAAGCACTGATGGTGGATAAAATAAGGGCTTAAAAACTCGATTTATATTCAAGTATATATGTAATTGTGGGGGGGGGATGCCCTTTCCCCCTCCCTTCAGTCTCCTAATCCACTTTGTGGGTGGGGTCTGCTTTTCTTCTGTTGGGAAAGCCCTTTAGGCTTGTTTTATGGTTTTCTGTTTGTATGGATTAAAAGAAAAAAGTTTACCAAAAATAAGAAACAGTAAAAAAAACATTAAGCAGCAATTACGATAATCTAGTGCTGTTTGCTCCCAACCCTCATTTTTTTTTGTTATATTGCAGAATTGAATGACAGATAGAGATGGGCACGAAATGGAAATATAGTGTTTTATTTTGTTTCATTTCAGTCTTCATTTCTTTTCGTTTCATTAATAATGGATTTTTTAAAAGAATTGTCATCATGAAATGAAATGCTCCATAAGGCTATAAATAATGGGGAGCTTTCCTTTTTTATTTAAGAAGGAGCCCACTGTCCTAAATCAAAGAGCCTCAAACCTTCCAATCAATTTGCTTTCAAGCATAGAACCCTCTGTAAACAATCTAGAAACCTAATGGCTAGCTGCTAAATGGAGAGATCGGGGACATAAACTCAACAGCTGATCGGCGTGGTGACGGAAGGAAAGAAAATATTTTAAAAAGTAACCTCCACAGTCCTACTTAATGAGGAAAGGAAAACAATCAGTTTAAATCAACTTGCAGACACAGCCAGCAAAGGGAACACCTTAGCTCTTGAGCTGGCTAGGTTCAGGCAGATCAAGATCAGAGATAAGCTAAGAAAGGAAAACAAATCAATCAGTTTTAAAAAACATACCTCCTGTTCTCAAGAAGGCTGGATTAAGAGGCTAGGACAAATCATTTCATTGTCGAAACAAAAAACTGTGTTTTGTTTCATCTATTGACAACACTCTGTTTGCTGTTTTGTTTTGTAAGATTTTGGAAGCTTACAAAACAATGTCGTTTTTCGTAAGGTTCTCATCTCTAATGATAGATGCTTCAGCCCTGTACTTAAACACCATAGTTTTACTGTAGTATAAAGCAGGAAAACCTGTGCATAGTGTAGGCCTTGGCAGCTGCCCATTTTTCATGTGTATTTAAGATCTGGAGTCTTAGCCAACGCCATGCTCCTAGCATAAAACACTTACCTATTATGGCCCCTATCATTTCATGCAGAACTTGAAAATTTGCTTGTGTGTGTGTGGGGGGGGGGGTTACAGTTCTCAGAATCCTATAGGTGTAATCATGTATGTGTAATGTAGAAAGTACCTTTTCCAAGCTCTGAATTCATCATTCAACATGTTCAGATCCAGAATCTTGATTCCTCTTTATTACAGATTGTTTCCTAAATGTTTTCACTTTTAACTAAAAATTTCTATATACTAGGCGCTGCTGTTTGTACAAACTAATAGAAAAGCAAACCATCTCTTAAGAACATGTCTATAAAGATTCTCAGTTATCCAGGAGCCTTTTCACATGACCCCTAAGATCCGCTGGCCACTTAAATTCGGACCAGAGATCTTGGGGGCTTGTCACTGTTCCTGTGTTCCCACCCCCTCCGCATTCCTGGCTGCAGGCTGCGTGAGGGGAGGGAGAAAAAAAAGGAAGAAAAGAACGTGGCTCACCTCCGTTCTGCCGTCTCGCTCTTGCCCCCGCAGCATTCCATTCTCTTAAGTAGCTCTTAAAGGGGCGGGGGGCCAAAAAACAACAAACAGAAGCGAGGAGAGCCCAGCACTCTTAAGTTACATCCGCATCAGGAATTCTTCAGCCCTGGAGAACAGGTACTTGAAAAGTGCGCTGGGACACACTTAGGTGGGCGTGGTCGCACAATTTTCTGTAAACTCCGGAGCTGGTGGGCAAACAATTTTAAGCTCCGGAGCTGGGAGCCATTTGCCGCGGAGTTTAGGGGTCATGTGAAAAGGCTCCAGGTGAGTTTATCTGGAAGTTGAGTCATGGCAACTGGATTTCTTTTCTGGAAATATTGAAATGTTTCAATCAGCACACTGCTTTGTTGCTTTCTTCAGGTGCCTGTCTTCCTTCTTCATGGCTTCTGTGGAGGTGCACAGAGCAGAGAGCATTCCCACCTCCACAGAAGCCAAGAAGAAGGAAGAGAGGCACCTGAATACAGCACTTAAGACCTGTGGATATCCAAAGTGGGCCTTAAACAAAGCAGTGTGCCGACCCCAGAAGAACAATGGATCAACCTGAGACCCAGAGCCGATGGAAGAACCTGGTCATTATGGCTGGAGTGTCTGAGAAGCTTAAAAGGTTTTTCGGCAAACACCACGTCCCTGTTTATTTCAAACCCACAAGCACTCTAAGGCAGAGACTCGTCCACCAAAGGACCTGACACCAAAACACAAAAGGAGCAATATATTTGGTCCAATGCAGTGAGGAGTGTGCAGACCTCTAAACTGGGGAAACTAAACAGCCATTAAACAGGATAATGGCCAGCATAGGAGGGGCAACAGCTCAGGACCTGAATCAGCAGTACACCTCCACTTGAAGGACAAAGGTCACTCATTCAAAGATGAGGATGTACACATATTAGAGAAGATAGTTGTTTTGAGAGAGGGGTCAGGGAAGCCATTCATGTGAGTCTTGAAAACCCCTCTCTCAACAGAGGTGGGGGGATCTGGTACAGTCTATCTGCTACTTATCAGGCTGTGATTTCAACAATAACCAGGCAAATCAAGAATACTTCACGCCTCCACCACCAAGGCCATAGCTAATGACCCATACTTTATGGGTTTCAATACCTTAGGCCATTGTTCACCTAAAGGCCTATTGAGACTATTGTCTACCTAACGACCCTATTCAGGCCATTGTTCATTCTATGATCCTATTTCAGACCAGGGTGACATGAGGTCAAAGTGAACTATAAAATGGAAGACTTGCCGCTAGCTTTCCTTAGACTGATAAAGCTGTTTGGATGAGCAGCAAAACATTTCACTCTCTCAAGAAAACAATTCCAGTTGCCATGATTCAACTTCCAGATCTTTAAAGAAAGGTATTTCTTGGTTTGTTTGTTTTTCATGAATTTTCCCACTAGTATTACACTGGATACAACCAACTATTTTATAGTCAAGGCTATAAAGGAGAAAAAGTCTGTTTCCTGCTTATTATAATCTTATTTGAGAGATTTGTATTTTGTGTTACTTCTAATGATGACAGAGTAGTGTTTACTTGCCCATAGTGAGGTAATAAGTTTAATTAATTACTGGAAATTCAAACCTAGTTTTGCCTGTTCTGTAGAGCATTCAGTCATTCCATGCCTTTCTCTCTCACCGTGTTTTAAATGCTGTCTATATACCTTTCATTGAGGTAAGTCTCTCAGTCTGATTTTGCTAAAACTTAGGATGCCTTAAGGTTAATAACATTTATGATGCTATCCATCTTCATATACCAGAGTCCGGTAGCATCTTAAAAAGTGGGCTGTCGTCTACAAAAGCTTGTGCCATAAGGTCCAGGCATCTTGTGACATTTTAAAAGACTAACTAAGAATGCAAAAATTGCAAATAGACAAAAAAATTTCCACACGTTGTCACGGGCAGTCATAAAATATTAAAATGAAAATTATGTTACCTTGGCACAAAGCTGTATTGCTACTTTCAGTGGTCAAAACTAACTACCGTGTTTCCTCGAAAATAAGACAGTTTCTTATATTAATTTTTGCTCCCAAAGATGTGTTTGGTCTTATTTTCAGGGGATGTCTTATTTTATCATGAAGAAAAATACGGTACACATTTATTATTTTCTTATTATGGGGAGGCCTTATTTTTGTGGGATGCCTTATATTTCAGTGTGTGGCAAAACTGTAAGTAGGTCTTATTTTCAGGGGTGGTCTTATTTTTGGGGAAACAGGGTATTTTAACAAGCTCTTAACTGTTTTGTGCTAGGTCAAATCATGTCTGCATCTTTCTTAGCATTACCGGGCAGTGGCTGTGCAGGGTCTCACTCAGAGGCCTTTTACATAACCTACTTTCTGATCCTTTTTTTAAACTGAGGTTGCCAGGAATTGAATCTGAAACCCCAAGGGAAAGAGTGTGCTCTTCTTTCTTTTCTGCACTGTGAAGATTTGGAAGTTCTCTGCAATTTTCATTCAGTTTGAACAGTTACAAAATGACTACTTAATACTGTACTGGTTTTTTTTTTTAAAAAAAAGTGTACTTACGAATTATTGGGAGCGTGTTCTCTCATACAAGTTAAAAACGTAGTATTCGGTGTTTAATTTTAAACAGTGAAATGATCAAAGATCAGGAGGGCATACAGTAGAATGGACTATTCAAACATACACGCAGCCGAAATCTTGATAAAATTGTAACACTTACCACATTACTGAATTTAATCCATACTGACTTTGAAGAACAAATGCAATGTTATCCCATTTTAAAAGATGGATTTATAGCATTTAGGTTTTGAGTGAGACTTTATGTAGAAATGGTGGTGCGCAACTCAAAACAATGTAATCTTGCGAGTGTTAGAAACTAAGCATGTTCAGGAAATTTAATACCCAATCATAGATCCAAAAGGCTTCATGAGAATTCCCATTGTGAACAAAAGAAAAGTAATTTTAATCTTCTTTTGCTCTTTAAGGAATGAATTAGAGTTTTAATTAGTGGAAGAATAATATTCACAGTTAATATTATTCTTGCCATTAGAATGAGAAGATTATAATAGAATGGTACAGAACAGTAATCTTTAAAGGTATTTATCATGCATTTCAGAATGAAGTGTTTGTTCAAATATATTAGAAAGTCCTCTTTCTAGAGAGTGCTACAAATTATGCTGTCATAACATGCCGATTTCCCTAGCCTTCTGCCATATTCAGTGGCAGAACTCCTGTTGTTCAGTGTAGCAAGTCACAGTAGAGTAAATCTACAGAATCAACAGGAATTTGGTGAATCATCCATAAATTCAGTTGATTCATTGGCCTACTTTAGTTGCAACTTACTTTAGCACAATTAAAGTAAATGGATATATTTTAATATATTCCACTGTGCTGTGCAACAGGGTACTTTTAAGGAGAAAGGAGGGGCAAAAATATTTTTAAATTAAACAAACAGGTTTTCAGCCAGTGTTTCTACTACCTTCTACTACCTGTGTAACATGTATCAGACAAGATACAGAGGTCCAGTCTCAGGTGGTACAAAGGTACCATATTGCTCAATTTCTGGAAAGGGTTATCTCCTTTATGGAAGAAGTGTGGACCTGCTTTCTGATAACAAGAGTTTAGAATGGTTAAGATGAAAATTTGTTTGCTTTATTCAGCAAGTCAAATGTAAAGGAAATAAACCCACACATTCAATGACAAGGAATATTTTAGATCGGGGGTCTGCAACCTGCGGCTCCGGAGCCGCATGCGGCTCTTTGGAACATTTGCCGCGGCTCCGGGAGGGTTCAGAAATTTCAATACAAAGGCGCCGAATCTCGCGAGGACAGCCCGTCCCACAAGGCGGCGCGAAGCCAAGCGCGGCCACACTCTCGCGCTCTACCTTCCCGCGCGCTCCCTCTTCTTCAGAGCAAGAGAGAGAGGAAGGCGTGGTGGAAAGTGCCCCCCTGAACGGCAGCCTTTTTTCTTTTTTTTTTTTAACTTCAAGAAAACCTCCCAGATCTGGAGACGGGAGGAGAAAACCCTCCTTCCTTCCTTCCCCCCTTCCCCTTCCTTTCTTGCTTGGGTGTTTGGTGGGAGGGGGAAGAAGCGAAGTGTGTGTGTGTGTGTGTGTGTGTGTGTTGTGTGTGTGTGCAACGTGGAGGAAGAGAAAACCCTCCTTCCTTCCTTCCCCCCTTCCCCTTCCTTTCTTGCTTGGGTGTTTTGCTCCAAAAACGCGGGGGAGTGGGCGCGCGCGCGGCGTGTCTCCGCAAAAGAGAGAGAGAGAGAGAGAGATTAGAAATCCCCCTCCTTTCCCTCCTGTACTATTTTTTGGAAGATTTTTAAAAACTGCCCCCCCCAAAAAAGTGGAAGCGGTGTGGGCACGACGCACTCGGGCTGCGCTTTCCTCCTCCATGGAGGGTGGGGGCGAGAGGAGGAGAAGGAGGAGGGAGAGATGGAGTGTGTGTGTGGGATGGGGAGAGAGTCAGACCATGGCTGCAGGATCCGGGCAGAAGGCAGCGAGGGCGGAATGGGAACCTCAAGAAAGGTGGCGTGGGGAGGGGGCCACGGCTAGTCTTCTCTCTCCCCACCCCATCCCACCCCCGCCGCCGCCGCCCTGCTTCCTTTCCGGGTGCTGTCAGTTCTGGCCCAACAAGCAAGGGGTTGGTGGCGGCGGGAGCGGGGAGGGGGGAGCGGCGGCGGTGGAGAGGCGAGAAGCAACGGAGGAAGTCGGCTTTTCTTTTTCCTGCACGAGATCAACTTGGCAGTCGAGGGACGTGGCGTGACAGCTAGTTCGAGCCCGCCCCCCGGCCCGAGGAGGAGTCTCTCTTATTAGACTTCCAGCGGCTCCCTCCTGGAGTCAGCCGGTTTCGGCGGCGGGGTGGGGGCGCTGGGCTCAAGTTGTTCAGGGGCCCCTGGCCACCCGGGGAGGCCAACGGCGCGCCACCTGGCTCGAGAAGCTGAGCCGAGCCGAGCGGAGCGCCTGTGCGCCTGCCTGCTTGTCTCGCTCGCTCTCGCTCTCGCTCTCTCCGAAAGCCCACCAGCAGCTGCCTTCTGCTCCATTCCAACACACAGAACGTGCCTCCTGCGCGCCCACCCACCCCCCAGCCCGGCCCTCCCCGAGGCTGGTGGACACACAGCCGCCCCAGTTGCGCGCGCGGGACAACTTGTGGCAGGTGCGCGCCTCGCTGGAAACCTTCGGGGACAGGGTGGCGGGGTGGGGGGAGGCGGCGGCGGGTCGGGCTCACCCGCTCGCTCGCTTTCCCGGCGCCCGAAGAAGCAACTTTCATTGGCTTCCTTCTCAGAAGCCCTTCGGGGGTGCCCGGAGGAGCCGCAACCGCGGGCGCTCCTTCCCACCCCACCCGAGCCCGGCGCCGGGGCGCAGCGTGTCCGAGGAGCGCGCGAGGGAGTGTGTTGCTTGCGAGCGCCCAAAAAGCCAGGAGCGAGGGGAGGGGAAAATATATTTGCAGTGTTATATTTGTTTTAAATGTTGCAATGGTTTTGCGGCTCCCAGGTTTTTTCCCCCGTCAGAAACGGGTCCAAGTGGCTCTTTATGTCTTAAAGGTTGCAGACCCCTGTCCTAGCCTCTGGCTCTGTAGCCAGATATATCATCACTGAGCTATCCAGCTTCCTGTGTAAACCATTTGTTAAATAATTAAGATTTGAGGTTTTAGGAGCAGTATCCTGTTGCTAGCCCAAATGAAGAATAGACTCGTTGAAAGATATCCCTGTCTGTGTGTGCTGCCTGCTTCCAGTTCTGCCTCCTTCTGCCTCTTGCTTCTTGCTAGCAATTTCACGGTGCATATTGGTCCTTTTCTCAAATGTTTTGATTCATTAAGATAAACAAGTAGATTTGTGCACACTTAGCTGGCATCCGCAGCTTGTGAATAAAATGGAAATGGTCTGTACTGCGGAAATGTTGCTTTTGTAAACAAGAAGACGAGTTTTGCCATTGAAAGCAGAGATATAATATTCTTCTATGGGCTTCACTTGAGAAGGAAATCATTCTCATTAAGTCTGCCACAGTTACAAGCCCTACTGTATTACAGTGTGCTATGTTCAAATAAAGGAGCGAGTAGCGTTTTATGTGTATTTTGCTAGCCTACTGAAACTAGCTATTTGCCCTGACGTCACCTCTAACTGACATGCAGTAGATTGCTGTTTAAACCTCCATTTTATATCTCACATTTCCAGGGTTATAATTCTTATATCTCTTCTTAATCATTTTGACACTTCATATAAAATTTCAAATTTTGACAAGGGAATTTGAGTTGTAGAAGGGTCTGGGTTGGTTGTGAGGGTTAGCTGCTACATTGTTTTTTTTTTTAAAAAATGTGTAATTTTTACATTTGCCATGAATTCCTTTCCTTGCCTCTGCTTTTTGGAGTATTCTGAAGAGTTCCTTAATGCTTTTCAATTGATTTTCCATTGTCTGTTTTGCTCCTGCACTTTAGAACAGTTTAAGAAGTGTTCCATAGGGCCATTGTGTTGTGGCCCAGTTGTTTTAAGGGACACAGGTACAAAATAAAAGAAACTTCGTACTCTATTGTTTGTAGGTTGCTGTTTTCCATTTCTAGGTGTCATACATGGTGCTGAGCTGCCCAGCCCGAAGGCTCCCAAAAGCAAAAGGAACTCTGGGAAGCCTCAGAACTTTAAAGGAGAGGAACAGAAAGTTTTTAAATACATGTACAGTACTTGAAATGTTTCTGGTGCCTGCTCTGGGCACCAGAACAAGTTTTGGCAAAAGGATCTTGCCCACAGTATGGTCCACTTTGAGCTTGCCATCCAAAGATTAGTAGAAGGGTGTATACTCTTACCATTGCATTTCAGTGTCACCTCTTCAGGGAAGCATTTGCTGATTCAAATGATGGCATCATTGTCAACAGATAGGCTATCAACAGGATCCAGTATTATTAGCTGATAATCTTCAAAGATTGCTCAGTAAAATCAATGAAGAAAGCAATAAATAAAGGCTAAAAATGAATATTAAACAAGTTCATAGTAATCAGTAGGCCAAGTGGCACAAGAAGTACAGTTAAACATCCAGAATGCAAGTGTGGATCATGTTGGCAGATGTAGCAATCTCAGAATTTTTGTGAATGTGCAATAGCATGATAACTACACAGCAAAACCAAAACAGATTGCTCAAAGCATCTTCCTTTAGAATGATGAAGAATATAGCACTGGTTCTACCATATGGAAGAACCACCTAGTACATGCCCTAAGCCTAAGCACATCCAGTCTCACCAGAATTCAGAAGCTAAGCAGGGTCGGCCTTGGTTAGTACTTGGATGGGAGACCACCAGGGAATACCAGGTGCTGCAGGCGCCTGGAGAAGGAAATGGCAAACCACTCCAGTATTCCTGCCAAGAAAACTCCATGGACATGGAATCATGAAGAGTCAGTCACGAGTGTAGCGACACAACAAATACACAGACCATATGGAGTTGAAACAAGTCAGCTGTTAAGATGCATTTGCAATGTAGATTCATCGCAAGGTGCAAATAATTTATTGGATTGAGAAGGTTACCACCAAGGAAAGGCCACAAAATCATAAAACACGCAAAAAGGTGGGTTATAGTTCATGATTCAAGGAAAAATAAAGGGAAGAAGAAGAAGTGAAAAACAGACATTTTATTGTGTAAAAAACTTGGGAGACAACTTTGGACACTGTACAACATATGGTTTAGAGTCACTGTAGTTATAATAATGTCCAGCCTTGGGTAAGCAAGTAATAATGAGAAGAATACAGTATTACTGTATTCACACGTCAGTGTTTATTTTTAAAGCAGCTCTTTTGTAGCTATGCTTTTACTAAATGTTTTTTCCTGTTTGGTAACCTACAACATGGTGAACACGACATAAATGGCAACCAAGAATGATAATGAATAGTTCAAATATGACAATGATCATATAAAATTAAATCCAGGCTGACAAATGAGTGTGTAATTACAGAATGCTTTTTAATTTGAATTACAGAACACCAAAGACTTTTATTAGAAATAAACAGAATTCAGTATCCTTCTAAAAAGTGTTAACTTTCATTATGTTTTCAGTATACCGTACGACCACTGTATCTGCAGGGGATCTGTTCTGGGACCCTTGTGGATAGGGAAATCCGCAGATAAGAGCAAACACTTTTATCTGAGGATAATTACAGCAACAAGGGTGCTGGGGTGAAAGCTTTTTTGCCCCCAACACCCCCAAACACTTGGTAGTGTGGCCGCGGTAGTGAGGAAGGCTCAGCATTGGTAAGTTTTCTTTTGTTTTCTTCCCTCATTGCCGCCGGCCAGCCACCCTCTTCACTGCCAGGCTCGGCGGTTACTGTTTGCGACAGTAGCCTACTTTACAGCTATTGAATAGATTTTAATATATTTTCTCCCTTAATCCGCAGATAAGTGAATCAGCGGATAATGATCCCGTGGATAAGGGGGTCATGCTGTATGACTTAGTCGATTTATGCACATGCACTTTTCTTTGCCAGACATGTACAAACATTTTACTAGAATTATATCACACATTTCCATGCAGGAGCCCTGGGGTTAAGGCTACCAAAATCCACATATAATTTGTTTGCCCCCGAAACCATAAGCACAAAGCATAAACAGTTGATAGGCACACACTGAGGTAAATAAAACAGATGAGTATTAACTGTATGTACCAGATGGTGATAACAACACTGTACATGGAATCACGAATGGTCGGTCACGACTGTAATAACACAACACCCACACTGTATCTACAATCCATGTACAAAGTAGAGTGATGGGGTAAAGGTCTTCATCATCACTGACATCATCACATGAGGATTTTTTCTAGTACTATTTCAAGATTACTGGTATTTTACTTCTGGCTTCCGGTTTGCCACAGCTTGACGCCTTGATAAGCCCTCTGGTTTATCAAGCTGAATTTCCCCAGATAAACAGGATCCTTGTAAATGTAAGCCCCCTTGAAGGGGGGGCAAAGAGAGGCAGCATCTGGGGGCTGTGAAGAATGCGGCGGCAGACTTTGCAGTTCCAGAAATAGCCTAATCTCCCTGCTGGGGAAGTCCAGCGGCCATTATGGAGAATGGTTTTCAGCTGCAGGCTCTGGAATTTATGAAGCTTTATTGCCAGGAGAAAGACAGTTTCTTTTTTTCCCCCTGCTTTACCCCATCACTCTACGAGAGACATATCTTGGTGACATCCTAGTTTCTGTTCTTCATTCAGCTTCTTAAACTTCTACAATAAGCTTTAATACCCCCCTCCTGAAATGGCGGCTACAATTATGAGGGGAGAATAAATAATTACTTCATGACGCTAACACAGAAGTGACTTTTCTGATTACTGCATCGTGCTTTCGGCATTTTCGGCTGGTAAATCATTTTGAAGAGAAAAAAGAGAGCTTCCTTTTACAAAATATAAACTCCTTTCATATACAGAGACAATGTGCTCGACAAAGCAGCGGCCTCTGACCTTGGACAGTCTAAATACTTAATGTTTTCAAAACATTCTTAGATATCAGACTTGGAACATTCTTTTCTCTCCCTGGTCTTTCTCCCACACCCTTCCCTCCTTGAAGCTCAGTACAACTGAAAGATTGACCCTTTGAAGGGAATCTTATAACCAATTACAAGGACAAGAATCAGCTTGGAAACAATGACAGATCAACAAATTGATGATTTGCTCCTTATAATGCAAAGAGTATTGGACTATTTAAAGGCTGAACTTTAAATTTTTGAGTGGAACGGGGAGCTAGATCAGAGCGCTAATCCCAATTCCCAAGATTATGATTCACAGAGCAGCACTGAAGGAGATACCCAGGAGGGGTAGAGAGGAGGTAGAGAGTCTAGAGGAGGTAGAGAGTATGGAGTTTGGCCCTGCTTTGGAAACTGAACTTTCTCTTGAACCTGATGAAGAGGCACAGGAGAGCCCCAAAATTGGTTTTGTTTGGAACATGAAACTACAGCAGAGCACTGAAACTTTCGAGAGGAGTGTCCAACCTAGACATACTGGGGAAGCTTGTACTTCACGAGAAGGATGTTTGAATAGGTCACGTCTCGAGAGGATGGGGATTGACAGATATGCATGGGTCGTGGGGGCAATGGATCTATCAGGAAAGACCAAAATTTGGTTTAATGAGTCAATTACTTGGAAGGTCTGTTTTTATGTTTAGTCAATGATGGTGTGACTTTGAAGCCCTGGTTGCCTGGTATATTGGAGACACACCACCTATTACCTATTACCTATTATTGGTTAGTAATGGACTATAATGGATTGTAATGGAAACCAGTGAATGTAAATGTGTACTGTAATAGACCAGTTTAAGACTATTGCCAAGGTAACCTTATATTTGCCAAACCAGACAGATCACTCTAATGTAGAAATCTGCTTTTTGTATCTGGACCATCCTTAAAATATTAAACGATTAAAATGTGAAAATGGAAAGGGGAGTGAGATTACCAGCCTGAAATGTTAATCTGTCTGACCTCCAAGAGGAATATGCTGGTCAGGAATAGAAAATCTTAAATGCATTACAAAACTGATAGACCAAAATATAACTCTTTTTAAAAAATAGCCCATTAAGTATTAGTATCAGCCATATTGATATACCCGTATATACTCGAGTATAAGTCAACCCGAGTATAAGCCGGGGGCCCTAATTTAAACCCTCAAAACTGGGGGGAAACTGGGAAAATTAATTCACTCAAGTATAAGCCTAGGGTGGTAAATGCAGCAGGGCCCGGCAACTCCTCCTTTGTCAGCTGGGTGTGTGTGTGATGTTTAAAATGACTTTTAGCCACCGAGGCAAGTGCTTGAGTTGGTGGCTAAAAGTCATTTTAAACATTGTTTTAAAATGACTTTTTAAAAAGAAATTTTAAAAATGGGGGGGTCAGGAGAAGCAGTGCACAATGTTTAAAATGACCTTTAGCCACTGACCCAAACTTGCCTCAGTGGCTAAAAGTATTGACCCGAATATAAGCCGAGGACCCCTTTTTTCAGCCCAAAATTAGGGCTGAAAAACTAGGCTTATACTCGAGTATATACAGTATTTGAAAGAATTTAGGTGAATAGATAAAAAATAATGAGTTGATGATGTTTATTATTTACTAAATCTTATAGATTAGATAGGATATCTTAAGTCAAACTTACTATCTTCACCCTTTGTACTAGATGAAAACAGATATAAATATATGCTTATCATATATTGAGCTAGACAAATAGATTTTAAAGTGCTTAGTAAAATGAAGAATTAAGATTAAATAGGCTAGCTTAATACTGTGCTTCATTATTTTCACTTTTTGTAGTAGATGAAGATGGAGATATGTAACGATGAATAAATTTGAAATATTCCAAACACTTGGGCTGAAATATTGGGAAAATATTTGTATTTGAACTATGTAACACGGCAACACACAAGCAATGTATTTGTTTTAATTTTTTATGTTTAGAAAATGCAATAAAATATTTTTAATAAAGATTACTGGTATTTTCATGTAGTCTCTTTAAGGTTCATTCCAGTTTAACTTTCAAAATCATTACAAGATCAGGTATGTTTGCGATAGATGCCCATCATCTCACAACAAATGAGCATCTTTCCACCATACCTGACTAATCCAGAGAAGGAAGGGCTGGAAGGAACAAGTCTAATTCTGTAGGTCAATGTTTCCCAACATTCCTAGCATCCAGATGTTCTTGGACTACAACTCTCAGAAGCCTTCGCTGTGCTGGCCTGGATTTCTGGGAACTGTAGTTCAATTTCAACATTCATCTAGGGATCCAATGTTGGAACCACTGCTCTAAATAGATCATAGATACCTTGGATTAGGAAAAAAACAAAATTGGTTGAACACTCCTTCCATTTGTGGTAGGGGTCAAACTGGGTTAATATGAGAAGACATAGTCTGCTGTTACAAGTGGGAGGAGCAATCTTTTGAAGAATGTTTTACTCTAATAAGGGAGATTTGTTAAATACAGTTGCAAAAAGTAACAGAAAAGACAATTGAACATGGAATGGCCTTGAAGTGACCACAGCTAAAAGGATGCAAAAGACATCTCCATGAACTTTTTTTTAGCCTTCAACGAAGATTTTCCATTTATAACTGAAAGTCAATTGGAACTACAAACCTCTCTCAGGCTTCTTATCTGTTGGTTGCCTAGCAACTATGATTTTTGCATACATGCAAGACATTAACTACTTTTATATTGCCTCTTTGCTTTGTGTTTTTAAGCATGAAAACTGATAGAACATCTGAGGACTGAATATATCTATGCTTATCAATAGTCAAATGCATTAAAATGACTCCGCAGATAAATATGCAGACGCTAAATATGCATGAGAAGAAGAATCGAGTGCTGATATATATTCAGTTCCTGAAATAAAAACAATGTTCAATTATGAAATTACACTCAACCATTTAACCTGTTACTAATTTGACTTTGAGTATCTAATTTGACTATCAGTGCAAGAGAGCATAAATGGCCAGGATTCAAAGCAGTGTGCGTGGAATTCTTCCCATGCACTAGGACTTTTCTTCCCCTGTTTTCTGTAGCAGCTACAGAAAACATCCCACCATCCAGCAGGTGCCTCTGTGAAAGTTAGAAGACCTTCCATGTGTGATGTGGCATAGGGCAGTGGTGTTTCATGAATCACCCATCACTGTCAAACAACCTGAGTCTCACTATGAAAAACACAAGATTTGTTTTCCCCAGAAGGACATTTATGCATTTATAGAGTTGGCATTTATGTATTTACCAGAAATGGTGCATTACTGATACTTGTTTTTAAGCAAGAAGAAGAGGCATGTGGATTAGGAGAAGCATCACTTGTCAAAAGTTATTACTACCATTCTGATAGGTCCCAGATAAGAGATAGCACATCACATTTGGGAAAAGGACATGAGGTTTGGAGTAGGACAGTTTTTAGTACTGGAATAAAACCTGTCTACCCTAGACTATGTCTACATCCCACTAGCTGAGAGTCTCTGGCCTTAGGGGATTCCATTGATGGTAATCAGGAATACGATTTCATACAGATATGGATAGGCTTTCCAATGCAAAATATGGCTGTATTGCTTAAGTTTGTTCTGATTTTGAATAGTTTTTTAGTGCATTTAATAATCTCATATATTTTAAACACCAAGGAAATTTAAAAATAAAATGTTGACCTTTGCAGGTATTTATTTTTAGTCCAGTACTTAAAGGTTAGCTCAGAACACTTGTTGAGGAACCTCAAATCCATGCCTTTACCTTCTTATCTCTTTTGTAATGAATGAGAAGAAACTGAAAGCTGTGCTTTCATTTCTTAATTAACCGTACTATCAGCCAAGCCATTGTGGATTGCTATAAAGGTATTAAAACTTCTTCCCCCCTTTTTGTTCAGTGAACCTCAAGGAGGAGTGGGACCACAACTATTACCCATGATACAGGCACTTGATATTAATTAATCCATTAACTTTTAAGCAAAGCAGAGCAAAGCAAAGTGTTCTGCTTATATACCGCCCCATACTACTACAAGTAGTCTCTGGGGGTTTACAATTTTAATTACAGAGTGCAGGCTACACATTGCCCCCCCCCAGCAAGCTGGGTACTCATAACTAGACATGGGCATGACTTAGCGAAATTCCCGTTTCCGTTTCCGTTCCTCGTTTCCGTTACGTAATGGAAAAGGAAACGACAATTACTCCGCCAGAACTCGAACTCGAACTCGAACCAACTAAAGAAAAATTGGGTCTGATTTGTTGTTGTCGTTCCTGGCATCGCGGGGTTCGCGGCGATCGCGCGATGCCAAGTGGCACAGAAAAAAAGTTTTCAGAAGTTAAAAATAACCCCGATTCCCGGGCGAAAAAGCAGGCGGAAATATGCCTGGCCTGCCTGAGTGAGGGCACCTACCAGAGGGGTGGTTTCTGGGGGGGGTCCCCGGCCTCCCCCCCTCTCCTCCTGTCCTTCCTGGGCTGCTCTGGTGGAGTGGCGGCCGGCAGGCATCCTTCCTCGTCGTCCTGCCAAAGTCGCCGCCTTGACGGCTCGCCACCGCCATTCAAGCGGCACAGAAAAAAAGCTTTAAAAACCCTGATTCCCGGCCAAAAAAGCAGGCGAAAATATGCCTGCCTGAGAGTGCACCTACCAGAGGGCCGGGGGTGGTTTCGGGGGGGGGTCCCCGGCCTCCCCCCTCTCCTGTCCTGGGCTGCTCTGGTGGGGCATCCTCGTCGTCTTGCCAACTCGCCTGCCATGCGGTGCGGGTGGGGGATCCAAAATGGGGCAGGCGACCGCAATCTTTTTTTTGAAATCGTGGTCCAAAAACACACCAAAGCACCACAGGAACATGCGAAAATTGCTATTTTAAAACTGCCAGATTTTTTACAGTAGCAGTGGGTTTTTCTTGCAACAAAATGTCTCCTGTCCTCCTCTCCATTGATTTTATTTTATTTTATTTTATTTTACAGCTGCGCAATGATGGGCTGGCCATGGGAGTGGACCATGCGAATTTTTGGAGCCATTCCACCAATTGCATGGCCACTTGGCCAGGTTTTGACCACAGAGACTTCTGGGATGTGCCAATCGGGCATAAAAATCCCACTAACCCTAGCCCGAACCCGAACCCGAACCTAACCCGAACCCATACGCCAGTACACTGTCCTTCTAAGTGGGTCAGAGAGGCACCCAGAGGTGCACCCCAATACTCACCCTAACCTTACCTGTAACCCTAAGCCTAGCCCTTGCGCTAACCCTAACCCTAAAGCCAGATATGTGTACTCGCAGTGCACTACACGCAAGTACGCTTCCCTTCTTAGTGAGACACAGTGGGTGCACACTGAGCCCGCCAAATTATCTCTGACTGACTGCGGCAGGGAAGGCACCCCAAAGAGGGGTGCCTCTGCCAGTCCACTGCTGCAACCTGCAAGCAAGTCTGCAACTTGGTATGCATATCCATATGGCTATGCATGCTATTTTGTAGCGGGTGAGGAGAGGAGGCACCCACAGGTGCCTCCAGGAGCCCGCTTTCCCTTCATAGCATGCCAGAGGAGGCACCCACCCCACAGAGGTGCCTCCAGGAGCCCGCTACTCCCCCAACCAGTACTAACGACAGACAAAAAACGACAAACGAAACGATAAATTTTTGAAAAATTTCGCGAAAAACGGAAACGAGCCGAAACGGACCCATCCTGAAAAAAGACAACTCGGAAAAAAAATTTCCTGGTCGTGCCCATCTCTACTCATAACTTGGGCTACTGGAAGCTCTACATATGGTTCCAGTCAGAAGATAGGCTCTGTAAATGTATGCATGTATAGACCTCTTCAAATTAATGTCCATTTTCTGGGCTTCATAGGTAGTGAGCATGTCTGTGTTTCATGGGCACAGGTAGAAGATGCAACCTCACTTCTCTCCTAATTGTGAGGGGATGGTTGATCTCTTTTGTTCTCTTTAGGGAGCAATATTAAATACTGATATTGATTGTAGTCTTTTCTGAGTGTTTTGATGCTGCTTCTTTGAGACATCTTAATACAGGAATCCGAACAAAAAGGATTCTGTCTTTTTGTTGGGTTGTGCTAACACTAGAAGGATATAAGGGGAAGAGTGACAAGGAACTTGTGTTTTCTCACAAGTTCTCCACATGCTGGGCATCACATTTAATAGCTGTGTGTAAGATAATGGTTATGTATTCAAGAATGTTCTTATTGTTTTAATTGACATTTTAATGCTTTGTTTTAATTGTTCACTTCTATTGTAAGCCACCCAGAGACCTTTGCGTAGTGGACGGCATATAAATTGTATAAATTGTATAAATAAATAAATAAATAAATAAATAAATAAATAAATAAATAAATAAGAAAGAACATGGAGGAATTAGCCAGAATGAAGAGCATAGTGATGAATTTTGGAGTTGCAAGCTGAGAGTGGTATGATAAAGAAGTAGCATCATGTTATGCAATCATTTTCATTTATGTTCAACACAGTTTAATATGATATCTTTAAACTTGTTCATACATGCCTGTGATTCTTATACCTTTGGTTTCGGTACAATTGATGGCTTGCAAATATGTGAATATGTAAAACAGAAAAACCACACTGTAACAGTGTGCTGCACTGGCCTTGTTTAATTGAACAGGACATAAAATATAAAACTCTCCTTGATATGTAGAGCTGACCTTACCTCATTTCATTTTGAATTGTTTTCTCATTATTGCAAGCAGGATGCACTCTAGAGAGAACTGTGTAAAGGCTGCAGATGAATTAAATTAAACGGAATTGGGTAAGAATACGAGGGGGGAATCAACAGTGTAGTAAGCTGGAAATAATTAAATCTTCATTCAAAAGCAGCTCTCTTCTTACTTGGAGAGTCTCAAAAGGCTGCTTCCAGTGGTTCTCACCTGTGATTGATGGAGGCTGCTGTGTTTGCCAGTTCACATTTGACATAGTAAAGAACAGCCTGAAGGCACTGAAGGCTGTGATAACAGGAGGGAATTTTTTCCCTTGTAATCTTGTCTAAGTTCATTATTGACAACTGAGGAGAGATCTTCAACATTTTGTTCAGTGTAGATTTAGAAACTGGCAGTTGATATTTTAATTACAGTATGGCTTTTCAGTTCTTTTCTCTCTCCCCCTTCACAAACCTATTACCCATGATACATGATTTTTTGACTTATTTGCTAGTGAAGGCAGAGCTTTTCTTATACAGTATTTGATAATAGCTACACTTCCTAAACAATTATCTCACTGTTGTGTTTAGTATGCTTGCCTAATGATTTAGACAGGCTCTCAGCTGGAGTTGTGGTTGTGTAGTTAACCTAAAGAAATATTTGCCAAGAAAGAGGTGTTAGCAAAGGCACAGAATTTGGGAAACATTTGCAGGAAGTGTGGCAAATTCAGTGAAAGGGATCAGAGATTTCTGATGGAAAGACAAAATGCTTGTTAAAAATCTATTATGATATATGTGATGTTTAGAGTAAAATCAGGCTTGTGCACATTCCTTGTGTAGGCTGTGGTGGTGTTTGCTCTTTGCCCCACAGCTGAAAACCTCAGATGTTGGGAAAGTTTCTGCCTCATCTTGTCTGCAATGACCAACCCAGTCCGTATTGTCTCCAGGACATCTTAATTGTTAACTGGTGCAGCTGCACTTCCCAGCAGGGAGGGGCAAGGAGATGGAGGGTAATGTAATTCTTCCAAAGACTCTTTGGATCCAGCATTTGGATTGGATAATAATCTCCTCCTGAGTAATAATAAGGGAGTGGCCTTTTGTTCAGGACTTTTTCCCCCCAGGTAGGCTGTTGGCAGGTAATCAATTGGCTACCTTGCAGTTTCTATTTGGGCCATAAGAATCTGGTGAGACACAGGGCTACTTAGAGTGGATTATATTTTTAATGGTGTTATTTGTAAGCCGTAGTTCTTATGTGTTTGTAGCTGCCTCTAAATTGTTAAAGTTGCTTTTTGCTAGATTTATTGCCCTCTTTGAATGCTATGTAACAAAACCTGCAGTCTAATAAATGGAATATATTTTATAGATCTGTGTTGCCTCTCCTAATTCCATGTTCTTAATTTGAATATGCCTTAAATATTCTGGGCTGTATATTGTCCCTCTTTATTATGATGATTGAATTTAGTTTAGCTTCAGATACATAGAATGCCTGCTTTTACTTGTTATATATGTTTATAAGAGTGTAATTAGAACAGTTTGTTTCACAGTGATTTTTATTGACTGGCACTTGAAAACTTGCTGAGCAAGCTTTAGGGCATATGGCATCTTTAATTTTTTTGTTAAGGTGTTTCAAAATGAGAGGGAGAAAATGGAGAAAGCAGAATCTCTGAGAACCATTTCTCTTCCTGTTCAGCCAGCCAAAGGTTTCTATAAAAAGTCTTTCATCAGCAGAGGGATGCCAGCTGGATACCACCAAATGTCTTCAGTAGTTCCTGTTAAAATTCACTGTATCGTGTACTACTTGTGACTAATAATTAATTTTTTGTTTCTTTAATTTGTATTTGCTTATTACCAAGCAGCTCTTCGGTTATGAATGGCTTAGTAGCGGTATTACTATTTTCCATAGCAAATAGCTTTAAGGAATTTACTAATAAAAGTGTTGATGTTTTCTTAACTACTCCATTCCTTTACTTTGTATGCTAGCAGTTGGTATGGGCCAATCATCATATGTTCATTAGAGGTCACAAACAAGGAGGATAGGCTCCTTTCCTGTAGCTGTGTTTCTTTAAGTGGTCATTGGTTGTGAGGAGGAGGACACCTGCAGTGCTGAGAATGGGGAATTCGTCACAACCAGTTCCCCAGTAGACCAGCTCTGAGCTGAATGGGTGCAAGATGAACCTGGAGACAGGAGTTAGGAACCCTGACTGGGGTCCTGGGAGGAGAGGAACCATCAGAGAACCTGAGCAAAGAAGAGTACCTCCTAGATAGAGTAACAGAGGGCAGAGGGAGCCGGGGAAGTAGGAGATATAAGGGAGACTTTAGATGCAGCAGGAGATCGGCAGAAGATCAGAAGGGGAAGTTGGAACAGTGTGTCCACACAGGTGACCTCTTGCCAGATGTTGCCTCAAAAGACAGGGAGTAGTTTTATAGTAATAAAGACCCCTGAGCAAGGGTCTTAGCACAATTCAGGGTACAACTGAGGCCGAAGGAAAACTTAAACCATGGCCCTCTCCTCAGCCCAGATACTGGAAGGAAGGGGACCATTGGGAATAGAAGTGGTAACAATGTGAAGTGCAACCTGGTAAACTCATCAAGGGAGCAGAAGCATCAGCACTCTATTGAGGGAGGACGATCTGCCAGTCAGAGCTGTTGCTGTCACTGTTGCTCTTAGTATGGGCATATAAACTCTCCTTGTAGTAGGCTGTGAGGAGGAACAACCAATTAAAGCAGGACTGGGATGAAGACTGGACCAGTGAATAACAAAAGCTATTGGACTCTGTGCGGGACCTGCAGGAAGTGAAAGGAACTGTCCCGAAATGGGTTCCTACTTGTTCTAGTTGCCTGTTCCAGTTGCAGTAAATTGTCTTGGTATTAAACCACCTTTGGTGTTGTCTGTGGAATCAGGAATAGGAGATTAATTCACCCAGGCCACCACAGCTTGCTGGTGGTGTATGTGTACCCACACAGCCCATTCCTTCTTCATCTTAACTCAATGGTCATATTTGGAAACCTCAAGGAACTGAAGGGAAGATGGGAATCCTGCTTGCTCATCATGCACATTGTCTTGGGGGCATGACTCCCACCAAAATTACCAACGTCAGCCCAGCAAGTGTCCAAAGTATTATGCGCATGTGCAGATAAGATCCGTAAGTATGAGCACCCAGATGACCACTGGAAGGAACACAGATACTGTAGAGGAAGCACTGTGTCCTGTTTTGTCCATTCCTGTAAAATTACAGTTTTCAGTTAACCTTTCCCTGCACGTTTCCTACATATTACCAGGGTATCACAGCACATATATTCTTTGCTTAAACTACAATAAAAAACCAAATCATGCAGTTACTTTGAACCTTCTTTATCTTATGATTCAACATGGATATTTGCTGGTAACCTCTACAGAAGAAAATGACAAATACTGAAAACTGTAGCCAATTACATGACATGGAGGAGGGGAGAAAACAACTCAGGATATACTAAAGCTATCAAAAAAGAAATTGATGTGTTTTTCCTAATTTTGTGCCATTATTTTTCATTAATGAGTATGTGTGTCTTTTAATGTTAATCTTGAGGGGTGTTGTATCACTAAGTTACTTTTGTAAACAAACCCACTAGTTCACAGCACTAACTAGTGACACAACAGCCCTCAAGAATAACCTTAGTTCTGTGAACTAACTAGTAATATAATGTCACCTGGTAATGTTAATGCAGCAATAGAATAGGAAAATTAATTCTCCAGTAAACTGAATGTTTAAAACAAAAATTGAAATGCTTTGCTCCGAAGCACAGAACAATGGAAATTCAGTCAAAATAGAATTTCAAATTCTTTTGAGATAAAGAGTGTAGGTAATGTTGCCCAAATGAAACAAGCTAAACACCATTCATGGTACTGTCTTCTTCTAGAGAAAAAATGTTGTTCTGTGGTATAGAGTGGAACTTAAAAATCTGATAAAAGAACATTAAAATCCTGACCATTCAATTTGCATTGAATCTGAACTGTCAGGGTTGGAAGTTGCTACTAGTAAACCCTATGGTTTGGATTTCAAGTAACTCTTCTGTTCATGCAAAAGGAGTGATAAGTTCTAACAGCTCCTCCATTATCTGCAACCACTGCACCCAATCTCATACAAATTCCATGGCTCCTTTAATCTGCAAAGGCAGACTTTGGGAAGCATAGAAGGTTGTGTAGGAATGGAAAGACAGGAACGCCCCATCCAGTGGGTGCTGCTTAGTCCATGGAGGGAAGGTTGGAGCTATAATAAAAACTTTTGTAAAAACCTTGTGGAAATGTATTGTTACAACTTGACTTCAGTCAGCGTACCTGT
The DNA here is from genome assembly GCA_023846285.1 of Phrynocephalus versicolor. NCBI lineage: Eukaryota > Metazoa > Chordata > Lepidosauria > Squamata > Agamidae > Phrynocephalus > Phrynocephalus versicolor. The sequence goes on along the minus strand of JAHTLZ010000016.1, from coordinate 24,745,084 downwards.
GATGAACAAAGAGAGATTCTGCAAGTATGGAACTGGAAGCTCATTCTGTGTTTTGTCTCTAATGGCCTTGCACTTATTTTTCAGTAGTTATGAAATGGTGAAACAGAATATAATGGCTCTGTAACAGAAAATAAACACTATTAATCCTTGATAGGAATCCTTGACCTCAGAAGCACAGAAAATGTTAAGAGAGGGAAAAGCCAGTTTCATAAAAACTAACTTATTCAAAACTGTGTTTTGTATAATACAACAGATTTTTAAGAAAAGGTTATTTAGTACTTATAAAGAATCTTGATATGAATTGAGGTATATATTTGTGTATTCAGTTTTCTTAAATTTCTGCCTGTTCCCAAACATATTTTTGAGAGAGTTGTTATTATTAAAAGAAGACATAATAAATCTAGAATTTCTTGTCTTCAGCAATTTAATGTGTGTTATGTTGTTACAGTTGTAACTGACCCTTTGTGACCCCATGTCCATGGAGTTTTCTTGGGAGGAATACTGGAGTGGTTTGCCAGTTCCTACTCCAGGCGCCTACAGCACCTTGTATTCCCTGGTGGTCTCCCATCCAAGTACTAACCAGGGCCGACCCTACTTAGATTCCAAAATCAGGCGAGATCGGATGTGATTAGGCCTTTCTTAATGGTGAATGTTAAATGTGAGCATGTATTTATGCACTTGAAATAATAAAACATGCTTTTTATACCCTTTGAGTAACTATGAATACAAATCAGCAAAAGACTGATTTTTGGCAAAGTTTGCAGTTAATGTTTAAATTTGTCCCCATCTCTATTCCCCTTAATGAACTTAATGGTGGGACACAGAGGATGGCCTTTATGGCAGATCTTACCAATCATAGTGATAAGGCTAGTTTAACTAGGGAGAGGCATTCCTTCAAATATCCATTTCCCAAGCAGTTTAGAGCTTTTAAGGTCATCAACAACAACTTGAACTCAGGCTAGAAGCATATTGGCAACCAATTCAAATCCTTCAGAACCAGGATAATGCTGGTTTTGAATAATTGCATGTGCTATACATCTATGTCATCTTCAAGTGAAGCTCTACATCAGATGCATTGCAGTAGTTTGACCAGGAAGTTACCAGGTATGGACTGCTGTGGCAAGGTTATAAACCCTATCCAGGAGTAGTGGTAGCTGGAGTTGAAGCATGCCACAGACATTCTGAGCTTCTAAATTAATTGACATGAATTTCTACTGTCTCCAATGACAAAGATGATTCCAGGAGTATCCTCAAACTATACAGCTGCTCCTTAAGGAGCAAGTGTGAAAAACAGAACTACTGGCCGCAGGCAGGTGGCAATAGTACCACTTACCACCTCCTATAAGAAGAGGGAGGAGGTGGTGGTCATATGCCTCTCTCACCTCCCCATCATGTCCAGATAGGCTTTCCAAAGCTGCTGCTTTTTTCACTTATTGCTGGGTAGATCTAGACGGAAGAGGGGAACGGGGGTAGTGGCAATGGATGGGCAGGGTGATGGGAATGCAGCCATCCCATTTGGAAGAATAAACTAGGGGTCTTTGGTAAGCTAGTCTCCAGAAAGGGGAATGAGGCTGTCTCCTCCTGTTATGGGAGATACCAGTAAACCCCTGCTACAAACCCATTGTGCAACTTTCTCTTCTTTGGAGCTGCCCAGCACCAAGTGAAGAAAGAGGTGAAGCTGGAGAGCCATCCTCTGCGAGTGAGTGTGGGTCATCAACTGCATACTCACCCCCACCTTTTTATTCGTATGTGTTTGTGTTCTCCCTGTCACTGTATCCCACCAACCATCACTAACCTCGTCACATGTCTTTTTCCCTCTCTTTACTTTTTCTTTCCTTTTTTCACAACTTCACTGCTTTCTCCTTCTGCATGACAGTGGTAGAAGTAGTGCCTGGGCTGCAGAGGCACCTTTCTGGGTTGAGAGGTGCAGGAAGTCTGTTGATTTGAGGTTGCATGTAATGTTGCTTTTTCCAAACCCCAGCATTGCTAATTATGCCTTTTACTGTTGTTTGGGAAGTGATCTTTTTGAATATTTAGCATCCATGGGTAAATTTCCTTACAGACTGAGAATAGGGTCACTTAAATGCTTAGGAACATTAAAGTACCCAAAGCACTTCTTGCCTAGGTGAATGCCTTCCTTTGTGCTCAGGCAGATGACAAGGTCCAGGTTAACTTGTTCTACTTGTTTTTCTGACATGCTTGCCTGAAAGACTGATTGTGCCAGTGAATCTAGACACTTTCATTTTGATATGCTAAAGTTCATAATTTTTTTGAAAGAAAGTAAACACTTCATAAATGATGTGAACCCCGAACTATATATTATAGAATGATTTTAAAACTTAGTTTTTTAATTGCCGGAAACATGGATATCTTATATAGTTTCCTTATGTCTTATTGCTGCTGGGTTTGGGGCCCTTTTTTAAAATTGAAATCCAGCTTTTCCCTATGGCTTCCACTCTCTTTTAGAAGTCTAAAACTCTTATTTTATTTGTGTTGTTTTGGTGATATATCTCAGGTCTCCAGTTAGGAGATGTTATTTCCTTCAGAAATTGAAATGGTTACACAAGTATAATCCCATCTGATCTTGAAGTAGCCTGTCTCACAACCATGAATTCTGTTGCATCTCAGTAGAGTCCAAGGTATGCGCTGGCAGCAAATCTCTGTGGAGCAAATTGTATTATAGAAGTTTTCATACAATTTCCACATCTGTTTTTCTCTTATTAGTGTGTATTCTGCAATCCTTGTACTGTCTCATGTGTTTCCCTCACTGGAGATATTTGCCAAGGGCCAATGTTTAGGATTACATGCTTCTGTCATACCTGTTGTAAATATGAATCTTACACAATTAAAATATACAGATATAGTTGTTCATCCTTTCAGACCTAGATGTATAGGTAAATAAAACTGTGTCCTGGATTACTAGCATTTCTACCAAAAATTGGCAGCTGTTTTTACAATCAGATTCTGTGCAACCCGGAGATCTCAGATGCAGCCTCGTGATATCCTCACAGCTGTCATTTCATGTCCCCTCAAAGGTGTATGATAATTTCTACTGTTGTCCCAGACAATTTGAACTGGGAATTCTTGAGCAAAGCCTGACAGGACTTTTAAAAAGTATTTCCAGATGTTTGTGTTTGTGCATCTCTCTTTCTCTCTCTTTTCAGCCAGAATTTGAAAAACTGTTTTTTATAGAAAAACAGAATTTGAAAAACTGTTTGTTTAAAAAAATAGAAAAACATTTCTGTAATCACACAACCTCTAGACTTACTCATGAAAGGCCTAGCTCTCTCTCTCTCTCTCTCTCTCTCTCTCTCTCTCTCTCTC
>JAHTLZ010000016.1:24682821-24741750 GCA_023846285.1 Phrynocephalus versicolor | reverse complement strand
TCTCTCTCTCTCTCTCTCTCTCTCTCTCGGACACGCTGAGGGGCTCCAGCCCAATGCAGGTGTTATCTACCATCTTTCCTCAAACAGAGCTCCTATATTTCCGTGGCATTTTAACACTGAGAATTCCCCCACCCTTACATTTTGCAAGGATGGCAGCTTTGTAGCTGCTTAGAATTCTTTTTCAATGGAAATTTCCTTCTGATGATAAAAAATGCATGTTCCAGGGATGTCACAGAATTCAGAGTTCTCTCATTTTTTGGAATGAGACAGAAACCGTATGTTCTCGAGCATAATACTTCCTCCCACAGTGAAGTCTGTGACGATCCCAGAGCAGATGATATGTCTAGTCACCAGACCATTCCTGAATGACATTTCCTCTGTACCCAAGTTTAAAGCTACCTGGTTGTGATCATTTTGGGAAAAGAATTTTTGAGTGGAGTTTCTGACTCTTTGATTTTGTTTTAACATTCTGTGTGTCGAATACAATTGATTTAACAACCCCAGGGAAGTAAATTATTAGCTCTGCTAATTCTGGTCATAATTATATATTCTGTGTAAGCACAAACTTACTTTCCTATTCAACACAACATTTTAGTAGGCAATTAAAATGAGCAGCAGGAGCCTTATAAAATTGATTTAGATGAGTAGATCCATTACTAAACTTTACAGCATCTCTACTAATGTTGCAGTATTATTTTCTCCTCTAGAGTGTCTATACTGGCAATATTATCCCAAAAATCCTACAATCCTGCTAAACAAGATAGTCTACATTCAAATCCTACTGTCTGCTTGTAGGGAGAAATATTAAAACTGTTGACCTATTTGCTGTGAAACCTAAAGTGGCTGTAGAGAGTTCCTATTTTGCTAGGACTCTTCATTTTGAAAACATTGTACTCAAGTACTGAAGAAGCCTGTTATGTTATTAGTTACAGTGTACATTATCTAGCTGTAAGGATTGTTCATTTGAATATATTCAGTAAAATAAAAAATATAAAAAATTAGGTAGTTGGGGGTTCAGTTCTTCACTGTGCATTCCAGGAGAAGAGTTAGCCCATTTAGCCTTGGATAAACTGCATTGCCCAACGGCTGCTGGGAATGAAAAACCACTTTTCGGTACTCCATACCTAGAAAATACTAGAAAGAGTTTCTGTGAATTAGAATTGATTTGGTTGAGCTCTGGATGCCAGCAAATCTTCACGTTCTTCTCAGCTTAGCTCAAAGGAAGATAATGTACTGTATAATCTTTCACCCCCCAGTCTGCTAACTCTTTCGGACTGAAAACACTACTCAGAATTCATTTTATTGACCTTTCAGTCCTGCATTAGATGTATGTTTTTTCATCTAGGTAGTTTTAAGATTGGAAAGATTGTATACAAATAAACAGTTGGATGGATTTGTGCTTTTCTTCCCCCTCATGAATGTTGTTATGAGAGACTCACAAACTTTAAGCAATCTACTTTATCTTCATTGACCCCTCTTGGAAGGCACTCACTTCTTTCTTGATTTAGTGTTGCTTTTGTATATTCCACTTATTTGGGTGACATTGTAGATAACGAAGAGAAATGCCAACAAGAGTCTTACCTGGACATTGCTATACATAGGGTTATCTTTGTTACTTCACCCCATCACTTGTCTAGGCCAAAGAATGCCAGTTTATTTGAAAGAGAGACCTCAGATGAATCATTAAATATAAGTGACAAAGCCATCTCCAGTCATCATAGTGAACTAGGATTCTCCAGGCAAAATGAAACACCCATCTTCTCCTTTTATTTTTGTTAGTCTTCTGCTTTCCTATTACCCTCAGTAAGAGTTTCAAGTTGTATAGGTAACTTGCTCTATTGGAATTCTTTCTTTCTTTCTTTCTTTCTTTCTTTCTTTCTTTCTTTCTTTCTTTCTTTCTTTCTTTCTTGTAGTTCAGCTGTTAAGAAGAGATTTTTTAAAAAAAATATTTGCTGCATTAAATGTTCACAGGTGGAAGACCACCGGCCTCCATAGAGTAAGTGGCCTTTTATTTGTCTGATGTAAACTAAGCTGGTACATGAGTAGTGGAGCATAACCCAGTTTGCTTGTTTTAAGTGACATCATAGATATCCCTTGGAAAGATAATTTATAGATAGCAAACTATTCAAGATTTCTGTTCACATAAAAGAAAAAAACCCTTTATATTATTTCAAAGTTATTTCAAAACATTATTCATTTATGTACCTCATACCTTATGAAACATGTTGATTTCTTCCATATTTCAAAATCTCAATATGCTTCTTAAAATAAAAGAATTTATAGTTCTGTTTACTGAACAGAGTACGAGTACTGGTGCATTATATTCATGTTGCTCCTTTATTATTTAGAGGGTTTGGTTATACTGTAGTTCCAAGATTTGTATTTACTGGCAGAGGTTAATCTCCAAGCTATTTCTTTTTCTTCCCCTTGGATATTTTACACAAAATTCTGCATTCATCAGTCCTGGATTTGCACCTGATATAGATTTTTTGCTGCGAGTAATGAGGAAGCTAAGGTAGGTAAGTAGAATATCACTAACAGAAAACTGCACTGCAATGATTCTTGCACAGTCAAAAATATTTTGTCCTTTCAGAAATTCCTTCCTAATTCCAATAAATAGCATTTATCTTAGTCTTGGAATTTAATTTCTCAAATCCTCTTGTTTTGTTTAAGTGTTTTTGTTTAACTATAGGAAGGAATAAAAAACTTCCTGGCCAAAATGCATTCAGTATGAATTTTGATGCAAATTAATCATATTTTTCAGAGCTGCTGTATTGTACTTTCTGATTTCCTGTAAAAAAGGAAAAGGAAGAATATTTTTTAAAAAATAAATGCTAGTGGTATCAAACCACGTGTCTGTTGAGCCCTGTTTTGTGTTTTCAGCAGTGCTCTAGTAACTGTTTCTGGGAAGCTAATATTTAGGACATAAAACACTAGTGGCTTGTGGTCTGCAGCTGCTTGTTATACCACCATGGCATGAAGGCCAAAGCAACTTTTTCCTGGTCCAGTGATATTTAGTGGCATATTTTCTCTACATATTTTACTTAGCTCTTGTAGTTAATAAATATGTACAGGTCAATTCTCCATGAATTTAAATAAAAGTCCTTTGTCCCTGAACCAGTGCTATGTGCTAGATCTCGTGGTAGTGAGTTCTGTAATTTTTTTTATTCACTCCACTTTGCCATGTCACTTTTTAAAATTAGATTAAATATGGTAGTCATGCTGTCAGACATCAGACTTCCCAAGAAAACCCAAGCTTTGGTAATATAAACTAAAACTCCACAAGCTCATAAAGGTAGATGTGTTAAATGGGAGGTGTTTTTGCTGCGTTTCTCAGCCTGGGTGACCTCTTCAATTTTTTACAAAGCTTGGGATAGAAAACATTTTGAGGAAGTGTCCCTGAAGCATGAAAAACTGCCGTTTTTTAAAAAGCATTTTGTTATTTATTTATTTGATAAGACTATAGGCAAAATGTTTTCTCCCTTTTAGAGCGGACTCAAAGCTTGAAGTTTATGAAGACATGGGGCCTAGGGTTTATCCTTGGTTTCAAAACAAATTGCTGAAAAATCCAAGGAGATCATCCACTTATTCTGTGTGTTGTCCATGCATAAAAATACTTCCCCCCTTTTGGCAGAGATACATTTCCAGACTAATATTTGTTTATCCACTGAAATGTCCAGAGGTTAAAATATTAATATTTTTGCCATTTCTTTCCACTGAGTATTTTGTTATAGTAACTCTAATGATTTTTTAAAAGTACCTTCTTATGCTGTTTTCTGTGTTTGATAATGGAATGAAGCTGAGATTTCCAGTCTATTGTAGCATATATGTCAGATATAGTGGCATGCTTTGTAAATGCGGAGCAGTGGAGCAGAAATGTGAAACATCAGCTGCACAACATCTTACTGCTTGGGTATTTTGGGCCTAGATCTGTATTAATTATTCAGAAAGGATTTATATATAGGTCTGTGAGCATTGCAGATGCCATCAGTAAAATAAGACGTCAGATGTGGTTGAAATTTGTTGAGAGAGACCACGCAAATAGGTCACATCTTTTCTTACTAAAATTCCCTTTGAAGGCCGCATTAATGTCCTGAAAATTTCAACGATGGGAAACAATAGCTCAGTAGAAATTATTTTCCTGAGAACTAAGACTATGTACTAGTAGATAGTACATGCACAGTCAAGCTGGTCATGAGCTTTATTTTATTTGTTCACATATATGGTATTTCAGTATATTTTCCCATTGAACAGTTTTCAGTCCTTGGATGAAATCTAATTATGCAGTTGTGCAAACAGCATACTGTTTTGAACCAAATTCATGTAAGTAAAAAAAAAAACTCCATATCTCAGTTGCACAACTTGGTGTACAAGAGATAATGCCTATGGAAATATCTTAAGTAGTTAGACTCAAGATGTTATACCATTTGCACAGTTGTGTAACCAGATTTCAGCTGTTCAGTGTATGTGTGCGCGTGTTGTGTCGTTGTCATGACCAACTCTTCATAACCCCATGCCCATGGAGTTTTCTTTACAGGAATACTGGAGTGGTTTACCAGTTCCTACTCCAGGTGCCTATAGTGCCTGGTATTCCCTGGTGGTCTACCATCCAAGTACTAACCAGGGCCGACCCTGCTTAGCTTCCGAAATCAGGTGAGATCAGATGTGCTTAGGCCATCTAGGCAGGTACCAGCTGTTGAATACTGTAGTGTTTTTCTTATGGAGTATTTCCCATGTGCTGCAGTTGTCCAGAGAGAATTGTTTAAATAGGATACAAGAATTCTTGGAATTTGATTGTTGAAATTATTTGCAGTTATGGTTTTAGCAATCTTTGTGCTCACCCACCCCTGACTAAAAAGATGCCATGCCAAATAGCGAGATATATTCTGCTTCCCTAGCATATATACTTATTGCCTGTCCTTTTCTGGCATTCAGGAACAATGTTAACCTAAATGCGTGAGGAGAGTGAGTGTGCTACCTAACACTTCTGCCCCACCTTGCTATCTGTGGAGAGCAATAGCCTGAAGAGGAAATATGTACATGTATTAAGCCTTTCTGTGCAGTTCAGAATGCTTATTTTACAGGGCTTTTGGTCTCAAGAGAGTTTCTACATATAATTGAGGCTCTCCTTCTCAGGCTATTGCTCTTCACACTGCAACAGGGATGATGGGTGTGTGGGTGTGTAGGGTGGAACTAGCCTGCTTCCTCTCACCACATGCTTAGATTAATGCTTCCCTGCATGCCTGAATAGCATTTAGTTCTTCTGTATAACCTATAAGGAACTAAAATTGCTAGTTGTTCTACTTCATTGAAAGAAGGGGCTCCTGTAAAGGAGGCTTGAAGGTGTGGAAGCACAAAGGTTATCCTATTTTTATTTTTATTTTGCTGGGGGGGGGAAGCTGAAATGTAGCAAATACTGTACAGTACTTCAAATGTATCCTCTTGTGGAAATCTGTGTCTGCACAGAAATTTCTCAGTATTTACTCAGAAACAATAAGAAGAACAAAAGTTTTATTAAAAACTGTCTTGCCATCTGGATGATCAGCTACGTCTTATGAATATTGCATGCTAGGTGGTTTGGGGAGATTTTTTTCCAAAAATGTTTTATTTTTTCTGTACAGTATGGATGATAAATACATTCATCATACATCTAGGAACTCTAAAACTGAGTAGTGTATTTAAGGATATTTAAATTTACAATTATGTAAATACTGTCTTTTAAGTGACAGTACTAAGTTACAAGAGAAGAGAAGATGCAGCCACCTGTTTGATATTTACTCAGCTTACTAGAGCATAACCGGGTTCGTGTTCTTTCATTTGGTTTCATTTTGACGGAGAGGCTGTGTGAAATATATGAAGAGAACTGGGCTCACTTCTGTCTACTGTTAGTTTTCTCTTTCCCTTTTGATTAGATGAACAGGAAGCATAAAATTAGAAGTAATTTGTGCACAACATAAATTGCATTTCAGTCACAAAGGTCTCTTTATTTCAAGTCTCTCCAACTAAAAGAACATCTGTTTCAGATATAGCTTAAAATTGCCATTGTTCTTTGTGTGTGTGTGTGTGTGTGTGTGTGTGTGTGTGTGTGTGTGTGTGTATGATTGCAAATGGAAGATATGTTGATACAATGAAAAATATCCTTAGATGAGCAAAAAAGTATAGATCAGTGATGGCGAACCTTTTAGAGACTGAGTGCCCAAACTGCAATTCAAAACCCACTTCTTCTTTTTTTTTTGCAAAGTGCCAATACAGTAATTTAACTTGTATACAGGTGGCTATGAAGGGGCAATGTCAGGTGCCCACAGAAAGGGCTCCAAGTGCCACCTTTGGCACCCGTGCCATAGGTTCGCCATCACTGGTATAGATGTTTGCCTCCAGAAAATAAGGGTAGAATCAAACATGTGGGCATAATTTATATCCGAACCCGTTTAAACTATTCTCAGTATTGTATGCAGAACTATTCACCACTAATGATTTTCATTTTAGGAAAGTTCCCAAAATGACCTTTTACAGAGGGTGTGGAAGAACTAAAATCATGTCAGTAATCTCTATAACAGTGGGTACATTGGACCTCTAGATCTAAAAGAGACTCATAGGACAGTGGTTAAACTTCTGTATTGTAATTGTAACTGTGCTCACAACCAGGGGTTCAATTCTAGGGAGCTGGCTCAATCCCAACCTTGTATAACCCAGGTGTTCTTAGCTCCCAGAAATCCTGGCCAGCACAGCTAGTGGTGAAGGTGTTTGGGAGTTTCTCCAAAAACACTTGGAGACCCAAGGTTGGAAGCCATTGGCTTACAGCTGGACTGTTAAAGGAAAAGCCGGCATTTGGTTGCATGTTGGCCAAGTACTCTCAGTGGAGCACCAAAATAAGTCCCTCCCCCAATCCTTGTCAAGCTCTGATTCTTAACTTCTACCTGAGAACCAGGAATAATCTCTAGAATGCTAAAGCCATCACAATCACTGATGTTAAGAGCTATAATCTTAGAACGTTTGTTGTACTGCAGTCCCATTTGGTACTATCTCTGGGCTGATTAGAATCACATTTTCTGTGCAATTACCATGTTCGTTCCTGACAAGATGTATTTTAGTCTATGCTCCTATCTTGAGCCTTTCTTGGAGGATTTATTGCTGTAGCTTTCTCCTGTTCCTCTAGCAACTGTTAAGCACTCCAATTATCATTATTGCTCCAGTTCGTAACATCAGCAGTACATGTCACACTCTGTCGTGCATTAATTGACCTCCAAAAATCTTAAACCAAGAATTTTTGCTAACCTTTGTGCATGACAATATTTCTACAAAAAACATAAACCTGGATTTTTTTTTTGACAAATTCACATATATAGTTTAAAGACAAAAAAGGTTCAACTGTTCAGTTGGTTAGCCTGTTTGGATTTTGACTAAGAAGCCCAGGATTCAAAGTCCTGCCCAGCCACTAAACTTCTTTACTTATCTCAAACTGTTTGCATACAGTATAGCCTAACCTATTTTATAGGTTTGTGAGGATACAGTGGGGTAGCTTCTTCCCTGTTGCCCTGAGTGCTGAAAGTTAAAGTAGGATACGTGTAATTAATACCTGTCACTTCATATCTGGAATTAAATATATTCATAGTGAACTCGGACCACATAGTTTCTCTTTTTCTTTCCTAGAATACCATTGCATTTTGATACCAATATGTTTTCTTGGAGAGATTCAAGAAAAATAGTTTATTTACAAACATTTTGTTCAACACATTTAGACCATGTTGTTTTCAATTCTTCTTTATTTGATTGGAATTACGAACTGGCAATTTCCAAATTTGAAAGCATTCACAGGCATTGTCCAATAATTTATTAGTATTCATGGTGTAAAAGGAAATTATTTTCAAGCTAAAAGAAGTTTCTGAAAGATAATTGGTGAGACCAACATTCTCATTAAACTAATTTGCATTAAATATGATTCTGTGAATTACACTTATTGCTTCCATTGTCGTTACTGATCTCCCGTCCTCCAACTGCATGTCCGGGACAATTCCTATTGCCTTCAGTGATACTGATGGATATGGAAGAGTTTGAGGACTGTAGTCTTTCTAGATTTAAAAGGCGCAAATTATCCCAGGGTCTGGCTTCATTTATTGCTTAATTCTGTTCGTTCTCAATTTCATTCTGCCTTAACTACCACAAGAAACAATCTATCAGTGAGTTGGAGGTAGATATTTCAGACTACGTGAGTTTTGTTTTGAGGCAAATACTTTGTCATTATTGCAGTATCTCTTCAATTCCCTTTTCTGTGGAAACATTCCTTTAAAAACATTTTCAACTACCAGCAGGTCAGAATTCCTATATGTACATATCCTCAACCAGTTGATAGTTAGGTTTGAGTCAGCAGGTTTTTTGGAAAATATATTTCCTATGTTGTGTAGTGAGTTGTGTAGTAAACATAGTCTGCTATTGTGACCATGAGGGTACTCAGAAATTCTCCAGATTATTACTAAGAATCATTTTACTAGGGCAAAATGATGGCCCATGAGAATGATGGCTATCGCAGGAGAGAGATAATCTGTACTTTGATTTGTAGCTAAGGCAGAGAGGGTTCTGGGAAGGGACTGTGTTTTCCCCCAGCAACTGTTTCTGCTTCTGTATGAAGGTTAAATTTAAGTATAGGGAGGTCCCCCCCCCCAGTTTGAATGAGACCACAATCCAACACTGAAAGACTCCTTTGGAATGTTTGGGCTTCAGGGTTTCTTTGTGGTCTCTAGGGTTCACCCATACAGCTTCTGTCCTCCCACACACGTTGATGGCAAACATTATGCAGCTGAGCAGAGTTTTGATGTGATCCTGCCCATTCTTACCCAATATTTGAATGTGTGTGTGCGCACACACACACACACACCATGTATGACATTGTGTTTGCTGCCACCATTGCAAATAGAGGACCAAATAGAGTTAGTCCTAAAGTTTCAGGTACAGTGGTACCTTGTATAAAGGAATTAATTCGTTCCAAATGAAATTATGTTAAGCAAATTTTCCTTTATACAAATTCCCATAGGAATGCATTGAAAGCAGAGTGATCCCATTTTTATGTTGTACGGATTTTCCCCATAGGCAATTATGTTAAGCAAATTTCCCCTATCTCCGGAATTTTTTATGTTGTACAAATTTTCTGTTATACAAGCTGTCTGTTATACAAGGTACCACTGTACTACAGTGGGCCCTTGTATAATAAATGGTTTGTATAACATAAAATCTGTACAACATAAAAAAATTACGGAAATAGGGGAAATTTGCTTAACATAATCGCGTATGGGGAGAATCTGTACAACATAAAAATGGGATCACTCTGTTTTCAGTGCATTCCTATGGCAAATTTGTATAAACAGAAATTAGCTTAACAGAATTGCATTTAGAACGAATTAATTCCTTTATACAAGGTACCACTGTATAAACTTAGCAACCACTAAGTTGAGCAAGTTCAGAATGTTGGTTTTAAAAATTGTCACATTTCCTTTTCATGCTTTCCTTAAAATGTAAATTGGAAGATGGGGAACAAAGGTGTGTAATATTTGGTCAAAAGCTTCAACTGTTTCTTTATGTCCAAAAACCATCTTTCTCAAATATGGGCAAGTTGCTTGTGTAGAAGCACCACTGCCATCTATCCAGTGTTCTTATAAATTATCTCCCAAAATAGAAGAGTTTCTCCCCAGAATGTTAAAAAACTGCTTTATGCACAGTTCCTTTCATTTATGTGAAATCTAGCAGCCAGCTTGCACGTCCTTTGAAAGTTCAGCTGGATACCCAGTTTCGACAGTGGCCAAGAGTGTGTTTGCACAGTTAAAACAAGTGCAACAACTACGCCTCTTTCTGGAGACATCAGTTTTAGCGACGGTGGCACTTGCCTTAGTTACATCCAATACGGTATATATGGGGCTGCCTTTGGAACATATTTGGAAACTTCAGCAGTCCAAAGTGCTGCAGCAAGATTTTTAACTAGGACTAGTTACAAGGATTATATAAGAACCACCTTCATTACAGCAGCTCCGTTAAGCTGCTGAACACTTTCTGGGAACAGTTCAAAGTGCTGTTTCTAACTTGTGCCTTCCTAAACAACAGTTGCGGCAGCCACAGGAGCAACAAAACACCCTCATATGACAAAGGACCCTAGCGTAGAAAACAAGTTTCATCCACTCCTAATAGCTCAGAAGGACCTGCTATTATGCAAATGTTATTCAGTTCTGTCAAAAAGTTTGAAGTTTGTCTCCTTTCATTTTCCTAGGTAGGTTAGTGGAAAGACACATGAAGTTTCATTGTTTCTGAAGAGGGGTTTCCATCACTCCCAAACTTGCCAAAATCAGTCTAGTTTCTGGAGGGGGGAAAACCCAATCCAAATAAAATGATTAGGCATGGGCCCGGAGTGGCGAAATTGTCGTTTCCGTTTTCGGTTATCGTTATCGTTAGGTAACAGAAACGGTAACGATAATTACTCCGCTCTAGCTCGAACCCGAACCAAAAAAAGAAAAATTGGGTCGGGTTTATCGTTGTCATTCATGGCATCGCGGCGATCGCCAAGCAGCACAGAAAAAAGTTTTTAAAAGTAAAAAAAAAAACCCGATTCCCGCCCAAAAAGCAGGCGAAAATATGCCTGCCTGAGTGAGGGCACCTACCAGAGGGGTGGTTTCGGGGGGGGGGTCCCCGGCCTCCCCCCTCTCCTGTCCTGGGCTGCTCTGGTGGGGGGCATCCTCATCGTCTCGCCTTCCCCCCTCCTTTCCTGGGCTGTCTCTATGCCATGCGGTGGGGGGGATCCAAAATGGCGACCACAATATTTATTTTTAAATCGTGGTCCAAAAGCCCAGTAAAGCACCACAGAAACATGTGAAAATTAGGTATTTGAAATGCCTGAATTTTTATAGTAGCAGCAGTGGGTTTTTCTTGCAATAAAACGTCTCCATTGATTTTATTTTTATTTTTATTTTTATTTTTTTACACCTGCACATGCGCAATGATGGGCTGGCCATGGGATGGGACCATGCAAATTTTTGGAGCCATTCCACCAATCGCATGGCCAGGTTTTGACTGAGATTTCTGGATGTGCCAGAGGGCATAAGAAGCCCCCTCACCCTAACCCCAACCCTAACACTAACCCATATGCCAGTACACTGTCCTTCTTAGTGGGTCAAAGGCACCCAGAGGTGCGCAGCCCACTAACACACCCTAACCCTAAGCCTAAGCCTAACCCTAAGCCTAACCCTTACCCTAACCCCTACCCTAACCCTAACCTGTACGCAAGTACGCTTCCCTTCTTAGTGGGTCAGAGGCACCCAGAGAAGTGCCTCCCAGAGCCCACTATCCCCCTACCCCTACCCCTAACCCCAACCCTAACCCTAACCTGTATGCCAGTACACTTCCCTTCTTAGTGGGTCAGAGAAGAGGCACCCAGAGAGGTGCCTCCCAGAGCCCACTTACCATAAAGCAAGCCACTGTCTCAAAACAGCAGTGATAAAGCAAGCTACTGTCAGGAAACAGTAGTTTGGGGGGTGGGCAGGTGTTCTGTCTTATCCACGGTTTTCATTATCCTTGGGAAGGCCTTGGATAAACTGCATTGCCCAAGGGCTGCTGGGAATGAAAAACCGCTGTTCGGTACTCCATACCTAGAAAATACTAGAAAGAGTTTCTGTGAATTAGAATTGATTTGGTTGAGCTCTGGATGCCAGCAAATCTTCATGTTCTTCTCAGCTTAGCTCAAAGGAAGACAGTTATGTACTGTATAATCTTTCACCCCCCCCCCAATCTGCTAACTCTTTCGGGCTGAAAACACTACTCAGAATTCATTTTATTGACCTTTCAGTCCTGCATTAGATGTATGTTTTTGATCTAGGTAGTTTTAAGATTGGAAAGATTGTATACAAATAAACAGTTGGATGGATTTGTGCTTTTCTTCCCCCTCATGAATGTTGTTATGAGAGACTCACCAACTTTAAGCAATCTACTTTATCTTCATAAAGCAAGCTACTGTCAGGAAACAGTAGTTTGGGGGGTGGGCAGGAGTTCTCTCTTATCCACGGTTTTCATTATCCTTGGGAAAGCCTGAAACCAATCCCCAGCGGATACCGGGGTCCTACTGTATTTTATAGCGACTAGATAGTGTCTCATATGTTTTTGTAAAATCTGTCTGTCACTCACTTTGTGGGAGAGTGTGAGAAAATAAATCTTCTATGCCTGTGAGATGTGAGGTGTCTTGCCTCCACTAAGATGCACACTTGGAAGGAAATCACTGCAGCAAGAAAAATGACCTGGAGCCTGAATTGTTTGATTCTGATTCCTAGGTGTTCCTTGTAGTTTTCTTCTCCTCCCTTTTTTGATCATTGTGTAGCTGCCATTTTAATTTGGAAGTAACAACAATCGTGTGTGTGTGTGTGTGTGTGTGTGTGTGTGTGTGTGTGTGTGTGTGTGTGTGTGTCAGTGAGATTCTTCCCCTTTTCCTATTGGTTGCAGCTGCAGGGGGGATACTGTATTTATATCAGCTCTGTTCTAGTGTTGTCAACAAGAGGTCAGGATCTGTGATGCCTTGTACCCAAGCCCCCAAATACCCAGAATGCCCTGTTACACAATGTACACCTGGCTAAAAATTGTCAGATTTTCTGTGTATCCAGGCTGCTGGGGCAGGGATGTCCTGTCTAGAAGCAATTTTTTTCTATCTCGCCTGAAGGTGGCCCAGCTCGTTTGTACTGAGGGAGCATATCTCCCTCAGATCAGCAAATGCCTGTACCACAAGAGCTTCCCAGGTGCTCACGCTTCAAGTGGCCACTCCTAGAGAAAAAGTGGTCACCTGGAAAGTGTTCACTCGAAATCTGGCGTTCGAGAAAGCTTTAAAGACCTGGCTTTTCGAAGAGACCTACTATGATTCTTTACTGTTTGCCTGGACACCAGTATCTAGTGTCTAGTGTTTGTTTTATTGCACATTGTTTTTTGTTGTTGTTGGGTTTTGTATTGCTGTTTGTTGTGCATTTTTATGGTTTATTTTGTTCTTGTCTTGATTTTGTGCACCACCTAGGCAAGCTGATGGTACATAAATTGTAAATAAAGTAAAGTACTGGAACCACTTGTAATTTTATATTTGGACATTTTTAGTAGTCTTGTAAGTAAGGTTTTGGCTTAGCTGTGTTTTGTAATTAAATCTACCTTGAAATGTTGACAAAATGGTAAACATTTGTTTAAATTTTCATTAATGCTGTTTTAATTTGTTCGATTTCATTTGAAGAAGCTATTGAAATATATTTCATTTTATTTCTAGGGGATTCCTTCACACAATTCAGATTCAGTGAAGAAAAGGAGTGGAGTGTAGAAAGCCTTTGCCCAAAGCAGGTAATTAATAGTAATTATTTCTTGAAACAATTGCTGTGTCTGTTTTATTTCTATTTCTACACCATTCTTAGGACGATCATTTCAGTGTGACAAGATCATAGACTCATACAAGGATAGATTTGAAAAGGGCCTGTAAGACCACCGACTCTACCCCCCATTCAACACATGTAGTGTGATGACTTAAGATTATGAGCAGTGAGTTTAAAAGTTCTTTTTCTAGCATCACCTCAGTTGTCTCCTATTGTTTCTCAGTTTTAGCTCCCCATTGCAAAATGGAGATTGTAATACTGGATGTTCTTATAAGAATTACTGAGATGCTCTGTGTTATTTTTTATAACTGACAAAAGAACCAGGATTTTGATGGAACAAAATAAAGGTAATCCGTTCCTGGCGTAATCTTGGCCTACTAGCCTAAGGGCATTGAGCCTTACTAGACAAATAAACCTTGAGGGATGTGCATCAGCTGTGAGATATTAGAATATTGGTAAGTGGTTGTATCCAGTGTTACACCAGTGGAAAAAGAGCAAGAGCTACCATTCATGGGAGCATTGAAAAGCCCTCTTTCAACAGAGGTGGAGGGGCCTTCAGGCACAGTCTATCTGCAATTTATCAGGCTGTGATTTCAACAATACCCAGACAAATCAAAAATGCTCCACACCTTCACCACCAAGACCATAGCTAACGACCCATACTTCTTGCATTTCAGGACTTTAGGCCATTGTTCACCTTAAGGCAATTGAGACTGTTGTTTACCTAACAAGCCTATTTAGGCCATTGTACATCTTATGAGCCTATTTCAGACCAGGGTGACAAGAGGTCATAGTAAGCTATAAAATGGAGGACTCGCAACTAGGTTTCCTCAGATGGACGAAGCTGTTTGGTTGAGCAGCAACACGTTTCAATCTCTTAAGAAGAAGTCCAGTTGCCATGACTCAACTTCCAAAAGAAGTTGGCACTGACCTTCTCCTGTTGGTTCATTTGTTAGTGGAGTAAAGTGCAGACAGCACAAGGGACACCAGACTTCATGAATTTATAATGAGATACGCAATGCCTTGTGCAATTAAAATCAAGTGATGTGATCTGACAGTTGTCAGAGGAGGTTAACAAGATTTCCGCAAGCAATGGAAAATTTGCTGTGGCGAAATATTGGTGAATAGAAGGTGGATTATGATGTTTTGTTCCAGCCTGGGAAAGCTCTTTAAAAGGAGACTTTGTAGAGTATCCCGCAGTAGTCTAAGCTCCAAGTCAAGAATGTCATTTGTTAGATTTTGGTAACTCTTGAAGTATGTCAGCTTCCTCAGAATTGTCAGGTAATAGAAGAAGCTCCTAGACTTCTGTGTGTAGGAGTCTCTTTGCTACACTGTGAATTTTAAGGATTATTCGAGTCTCAAGAACAGCTAACCCGCTAGGGTGCTGGTGGGCCAGATGACCCCAGTTATTTTGATGAGAATGCTTCAAAATGGAGTTTCAGGTGTAGCCTGAGAAGGAGCTATAAGTCAAGATGCTTGTTCCCCTACCCCATACCTATGTCCACCTTTTTTCTTCCCATATTTGATCCCTTATGTAGTTCTGTATGTCCTGAAGCAGGACTGATAATAATTAGCAACTTGGATCATCATCAGCTACATAACACCTCCCTCAAAGTAACACATCCCCACTTTGTTACACAACTACCACCAGAATCTGTGTAAAAATATCTGGGCACTGTGTTTTGTTTGAAAATTGAATTGTTAAGGTGCAGGGTACTTCCATCTATGATTTTGGAAACAAGAAGACTACATTGTTCAGAAACAGCTGTTAACACTGTCACTTGTGTAATAATCCTGTTTATATTGTGTTGATTAAGTGGAGGAATGTAAAGACAGAAAGTTTGTTCCTTGATTTAAAAAGCAGGGAATTCTAATACCAGTTAATATTATTCATATTATTTCATTAAAAAGGAGTGACTGGGAGGCAAAATCCATGTGTGCAGTATTTACATAGATGATATACAGGAATGGGATGATGTTAGGGAAATCATATCATTTCTTCTGGTCTCTTATCTCCCAATTCAGAATCTCTCAAGTGAGTCCTAAAATGGAAGGAAGTTGTTACAAGTGGAGGAATGGTTGTAGGCACAGGAAAGATTAATTGTAAATTATAAAAGTGCCTCTGCTGCTTGAACTATCCCTTTAAGAGAACACCCTAACTTTGTGAAACAAGTCGATTATACTTGGATATGAAGGGGAGAAGAACACCTATTCCTTCATTTTTCCTTTTTTATATGTTCCTTCATTTCCTGCATTTTCATAAAACCTGTTTTAAACTCACCATGTGTTTCAGAAAATTAATCAAATCAAGTGTGAACTTCCATCCAGTTTTCAGTCAAATGATTAATCATTTTGCTTATTAAGCACCTGCATATCAATCAAACATCTTTTGTCACATACTTTTGACATGTTGTTTTAAATAAGAAATAGATATAATTTGTTCATTTTAAGAGTTGAATTTGCATATCATAATATGCTTGCAATTAACTATATGCTCTTACATTAGCTCCCTACTTGAAATAACTGTAAACCTCATATGTTGATGGCAGTAACTAAATTTTGAACTGCAAGTGTGGGCCTCGAATTGGCTCAGCAGAGAAACATCAGCAGGGCAGAGTTGTACCATTTAATGCAAACCACAGAAGTATTTCAATCTGTTTATTTGCATTGCTACTGATATGCTTACTTTCCATATTGTCTCAGGAAGTCCAAGAATCCTCATTCCTGTATTTTCTTGGAAGGAACTAAGTGTGTTAGAATGACCTGACAGTGATCCATGGTTTATTCATATATACGTTGATGGTTGCTGTACTTAATATATGAAGCTTGAATTCGTGAGCCAGAATATCCCAACTGATTCTGGTACCTCATTGAAAGGGGTGCCTATTGGGGCAGCCTGTGTGGCCTTGGGCAAGCAGTGTAGTCCAGAAGAAGAAAATGGTGAAGGACTTCTGAGTAATGTCTACCTAGAAAACCCTGGAAAGGCTTGCCATCAATCAGAATTGACTTGATGGCATGTGACAGTGACGATGATGATAGAGGCAAGACATTTGTGAGGTCGCTGTAAATGCAATCTAATCTCATTTTGTATGTTTTTTGTGCTTTTCAGTTGTCTGGATTGTATGTTGATTGTCAATCCTTGGTCCAGGCTCTTAATGAGTTGCCGCTGCATCTCAAACTGAACGTGGCTGCTGACCTGGTGCAGGTAACATAGTGGCTGGGATCCCGTTTGTCTTCATGTAATGCAACGTTATGCCCATGTGCACTATTTGCCTGGCATTACGTCCAGGCAGCAAGGATTGTGCAGTTTGCTGAGTCAGTTACATGTTTATTGTTGTAACTATTTCACAGTGTGTCTTGTGAAAGGGCTCTGCAGATAGCACTTCTGCCTTGGTGCCTATTATAATTAATACTTGCAAAATGTCAAGTTATATGAATATTACTGTGCCATACAATTTCTGACATAAGCGGAACAATCAAGTAAAATGGAACTACTTGGATACAGGACAAATTTTCTGTGACTTTGGGGAAATTCAGTCAATGAAGCACTTGTATTTATGCAACTCATGCCATACCACATATACCAAAGAAGATCGAGCAAATGGCTAAGATAATGCTATTGAAGTAGCCCGCTTTAAAGAACACCCTAACCTTGTAAAATGAGTGGATTCTACTTTGCTGTGGAGGGGAGAATAATACCATTTCAGATTTATATCTTCCTTTATTTCCTACATTTTCATAATCACTTATGGTCCGAAGTAATCTAATTATTTTAATTTTTTGATATGTTTCTAATTTAACCTATATTTCATATTCATCCATACTTTAAAATTGTGCAACATTCTAGTATATATAAGGAAAGAAATGTCATATACAGTTTAATGTTTGATGTTTAATGCAATTGGCAAGACAGACAGACAGACAGACAGACAGATAGATAGATAGATAGATAGATAGATAGATAGATAGATAGATAGATAGATAGATAGTCATTTCTATCATTTGTAGGCAACATTTTACACTGAGGGACCCCAAGTAGCTCATAATGTTAAAAGTAAGTCATGCAAAATAAAATGCAAGATTTTAAAAAACAATTAAGCATACTATAATTGAAAATTCATTACTTAATGATATAATAATTTTAAAACATTTAAAACACCCTTAATTTAAAAAAAAAAGCATCCAGGGATTCATAGTTACTGAAAGCCTGCTTGAATAGGTAGTCCTTGGACTGTTGGTGGAAGCGTAAAAAGGAAAGGGCCTGTCTGACCTTCTGAGGAAGGGCATTTCACAACTTGGGAGCAGCCACATAGAAAACCCTGTTGCAATCACATATGCTTGTGCTAGCAAGCCAGAAATGGACCACCTCTGAAGGTCCTCAAGGCTAGGAAGGCTCATAGAGGTAGGTATGGTCATCAGGTAGCCTGGACCCAACCCATATAGGGCATTATAGGTCACAACCAGCACTTTGAATTGGGCCCAGAAATGGACTGGTTGCCAGTGCCACTGTTGTAGCAGGAGAGGTAGATGTTCTTTGTAACTGGCTCCAGTCATCAGTCTGGCAGCTGTTGTTTGAACCAACAAGTTTCTGAACCATCTTCAGACAGCCACACATAGAATGTGTTACATTAACCTAAGTGGGGTGTAACTAAGGCACGACTCATTGTACCCAAATCAGACACCTCAAAGAACAGGTGCAGCTGGTGCCCTTCTGGCCACCACCTGCGCATCCAGGTTCAGTGAAAAATAAAATTGCAGATCTGAGTTTTCTTGGGGAAGAGAAACACATCCAGCCCAGATTGAATCCCTATTCCATTGTCTCCCTTTCAGTTGACCAGGAGAACCTCTGTCCTGTATGGATTAAGTTTCAATTTGTTTTAACTCATCAAGCTGGTACCACACAATAGTTAGGGCCAAGACTGCATCCTTGGAATTAAACGAAAAGTAGAGATAGAGGTGGATGTCATCAGCACACCGGTGGCTCTAAATAACAAAGCTCTGGACAACCTCTTCAGCCCCCAAGTCTGGCATGGTGTTGCACTGAGAAGCAGAATTGGCAGAATTGGACAAGACAGACTCTTCCAGTCTTGCCATTTTGCAAGACTTCTTCCAAGCAGGCCTCTGCTTTCCACATTAGGTTAGCATGCTCAAGCAGAATTAGGTCCTGGATGGCTGATAGTTTCCCTTTTACTGACCTGTTCAAGTACAATGGGCATGGCAACCTCAAATCTGAAAGACAAGAGGACTTCTAAATGGAAGAACTCGACATTAGCATTACGCAGGCTTCTTGGCTTCCTTTAAACAAAAAGGTTTCCATACATCAAGTGCTTTTCAGTTAAGTCAGACTTCCTCAAAGAGTTGCTTGTTCTCATTTGGTTGTTCTGGATTCCAGATTCCCCTTCTTTTCCTTTTTTCCTTCGAATACTTCTGGAGGAAACAAACATATAGTAAAAACAAAATACAGTACACACAACGTTAATTTCTCTATTATTTATGGGACCATGTAGGATTCCCTGGCTTGATGTGGTTCCCCCATACAGTGGATCTAGTTCTGTCTGAAAACTTCCAAGCAAGTATATACAAATGATTGTTTTTGCCAAGGGATTAGAACTTGTGGCGGTGGCATAAAAACAATACCTTTTGCAAATGGAAAAACAAAATGTTCAGGTAGAGGGAAGAGAACTAATGAGACTCACGAGTTAAGCATGACTGTTGGCTAAGATTAATGTTTATAAAATGCCAGAAAAATCTGTCTGCATTAGAGCAGGAAAACAGCACAACTAATAAATAAAAACAGCTTTGCTCTCCTGTGGGTTTGCTTAAAGTGACTGACATGCCTATGAATGTAGAGTAGAGAAATTTGCATATATATATTTTTGAAAGTGAAATGCTTACATGTAATATGGCAAGACTGGATGACATTCATTTTCCTAATGTGAATTATGCTAAGGCAATGGGTGGATATTAAAACACACCATCATGTGACATATTATCCCATAACGAAATAACATGACTGGCACCTAGTCAATGAACTCCCAGCTTGGGTCTTGAAATTTGGTTTTCTTTTCTTTTGGCCACTGAACTGCCATGTAATGGTCTGGATTACCCTAAATTCCTCATATCATGACAATCATCAAGTACAGCTCTAGACCTTTTAATTAGGTGAATTGCTTTTAATGTCTTTGTTATTGTTTTATAAACACTTGATGGTTTGCAACCTCTTTGCTGAAAATAGGCTTTTCAAGCCATCCGTTCCACTGGTTCTTCGTCGTGGACTCTGTGAATCCACACTTGTGGGTTCTTCCTGCGCCTGCGCGGGAGTCTTCGGCCCTTTCCAAAGCTGTAATAGTATAGGCACCTCCCCCTCCAGTGCGCATGCTCCGCCTCTTCCTGCTCAGTTCCTTTTTGCCGCCGCTGAGTCTAGACGCGTCCCTTCTTGCTCCTGCAAAAGAAAAGGAAAGTCTTTATTTTTTTATTCTAATTTCTCCTACTGTTATCCCTCCCCCTCCAACCCTTAGTTTTATTATTTATTAGTTCTTAATTTGAATTTGTTCCGCAATCTAGCCGTCCCCTTCGGGGGAACGGCCTTCCCCGTTGCGGGCCACCTGCCCGTTATTTCATGGCATCAGCCTTATTCAAACGCTGTGAGGCGTGTCCCAACAAGATCCCGCTTGCGGACGGACACAGCCTCTGTCTCTACTGTTTGGGCGAGACCCACCAAACAAACAACTGTCCTCACTGCAGGAAACTCACTAAACCTGCTCTAAAACATAGGCTTAAGAGCCTTAGAGCCTTTCTCTGGGAAAAATCGCTCAAGCCTATGGATCCGCAAACCCAATCTGAGGCTTCGATACCATCAACATCTTCGAAATCGAAGCAGGTATCGAAAATAGACAAGAAAAAGAAAAAGAAGCCTGACTCGGTGAAACCACAAGCTCGGCTTCAGACCAGGGACTCGGGGTCGACTACCACTCTCGCACCCCACCCTGTTGCCTCACCACGCGCCACGGTCGCACAAATGCAAACAGAAACTCAGGGCATGGAAACGGCTACGACATCGAGCCTCCTTGATGCCCATGCGATACCGTCTTCTCAACAAGACAATTGGGCTCAACATTTGACGCAACAAGCGACCATGTCTCAACAAATGCCTCAAAGCCCTGTGATGTCTACGGGCTTGCCATCAGGTCAATTGGCCCTTGATGCTGACATGACCAACTTTGGGTTAAATCCCTTGGCGCATTTTCATTCGATGCAAGAGGCTTCCATGCAATTAGCCCCTCCACGACATCAAACGGTGGAGGACATCACCGACCCTCGACGCCATACAGCCGAACAACGCTTGGCCGTCCAGAGAGGTCGTAGCAAGAAGCCTAAGAGGGTAGACCGCGAGAACTCCACCTCTTCGACGTCACCCTCTCCCCGACGCCGAAGATCTAGGCATCGCCAGGCTAAACGCCAGAAGCGTCATAGATCTTCTTCCTCTTCTTCTTCGCCTGCTCGACACCACAGATCCAGGCATCATAAAAGACACCACAGACAACGCCATGTGGTCTCATCTGCGGTATCGGATTCATCCATGACATCCACCTCCGCTTCCACTACAACAATCAAACGACGTCGTAAGGAGCGCAAGCGCCTGGAATCACGCCCCCTTGCTGTGACAGAGCGTGATATCAGAACACTTGATTCCAACAGCACCGCCCTTGCTGCTGCTATGGACCTTTCTGAAAATACGGTCACTGCGACCTCCAGACAAACACACCTCCAGGAATCTCCAGCTTCCATGGACCGTCCCCTTACTGAGGAGTCTGAAATGGAAGTCGAATCTCAAATCTCTCACCGCTCTACCATATCTAAGTCCAGGCAGTCTGAGGCTGACATGACGGACACTCAACCTAATACACCTTTGGAAGACTTTAAAAGCTACTCCCAATTAGTACACAAAATAGCCCAAGTAATGGGGCTACAGGTGCAATTACCTAATGCTTCTGATTCTTGCAAATTCTTTGGCCATTTAAATAAATCCAAACCACCTCCTCTTAAGATGGCTTTCATTCCATCCATGCTAGACAGAGCAAAGGAGGCCTGGGACAAACCCTCGTCTAATCCTCTTATGCCCAGGAGAATTGACAACCTGTACAAAACACACGGAGAAGGCACAGATTTCCTAACCAGACACCCACTTCCTAATTCGGTTATAGTGGATGCTAATCAGAACAGAGGCAGGTCTCATTCCAATACCACACCGAGCAATAAGGAAGCTCGAAAGCTCGACCTTATTGGTAGAAGACACTACTCGCTAGCTTCCTTCTCCCTAAGGGCACTTAACTACCTTTGTGCCATGGAAGCTTATACACGACACGTCCTCCTGACCTTTTCAGCATGCATAGATCTACTCCCAGAGGAACATCGGGCTAAAACCCAATCTTCTTATGCAGAGGTATTATCACTCCTTGATCAGCAGATGATTACCTCGTTGCACTTGACAGACGCTGCTTCAAAACAACTTACCACGGCCATTTATCTTCGCCGTCATGCCTGGCTAAGAACAGCCAATATCACTGAAGATGCAAGGAATCGTATTGAAGATTCCCCTTTTGATGGAGAGGGCCTGTTTGCCACAACCACAGATGCCTCTCTAGATAATATTCAAAAGATGCGCAAAGCAGCCAAATCATATACTTACCCGACAACTTCTACACAACCAACCTCCAGACCTCCATCACAGCCCTGGAGACGCCCTTACACACCACTGCAACATAGGCCTCAAAACAGATACAGGTCTCAATATCATCAATCTCCATATTACCGTCCTGCTCAATCTCAACGCCAACGACAACAACAACAACCCGGTAGGAGGTACGACAGGAAACCCAAACAGCTATCCTGACCCCTCCACCGACATCAGGCTACAACCTTTCCACAACAACTGGCTACGAATCACCACAGATGCTTGGGTATTGTCAATCATCGAAAGTGGATACCGTCTCCAATTTCATCACAAGCCTGCACTGGGAAGAGTCATCACTACGCCATCCTCTGCAATTCTGCAAGAAGAGGTCGCCACTCTTCTTCAAAAAGATGCTATAGAGTACGTGCCATCTACCGAGCTCTTAGGTTTTTACTCTCGATATTTCACAATACCCAAAAAGGACGGAGGCACTCGTCCCATCTTAGACTTAAGGAAGTTAAACAAATTCATCAAAAACAAAAAGTTCCGCATGTCCACTCTAGATTCCATCATTCCTCTTCTGCAAAGAGGAGATTGGTTCGTAGTCCTGGACCTTCAGGACGCGTATTTCCACATTTCTATAGCTCCAAAAGACAGAAAGTACCTTCGTTTCCGCATAGGAAACATGACTTACCAATTCAAAGCGCTCCCGTTCGGTCTTTCATCCGCGCCCCGGGTCTTCACCAAATGCATGGCGCCGGTCTCTGCATTTCTTCGTCTTCAAGGGGTCCAAGTGTTCCCATATCTGGACGACTGGCTCCTAGTAGCTCCTACAAAACAAAAAGTACAGAGAGACAGAGATATCACCATACGTCTACTTACCTCCTTAGGACTCTGCATAAATCAAAACAAATCTATACTCAAACCAACCCAATCAGTCCACTACATCGGAGCCCTTCTAGACTCCCGTCAAGCAAGGGTCTACCTAGCACCGGATCGTCTAAACAAGATCCAAAAAGCAATAGCTCCTTTCTTCAGTTCACACAGAGTAACAGCGCACCAGGCTCAACATCTTCTAGGCCTTATGGCCTCCACCACAGCCATTCTCCCTCACGCCAGATTGAGAATGAGACACCTACAAGCTTGGCTCTTAGCACGCTTCCGCCCTCACTGCGACCCATCCAACAAGTCTCTTCGAGTAACTCATCTACTCAAATCCAACCTCCAATGGTGGTCTATACCAATGAATCTCCGGACCGGCAGACCGTTCAGGCAACGCTTCCCGTCGATACAAATCACGACAGACGCCAGTACAACTGGCTGGGGAGCCACCTGCAAACGCTTATCCATCCACCACAGATGGTCTGCCATAGAGAAAAGATACCATATCAACCATTTAGAACTCCTTGCCATTTACAAAGCACTCAAAGCGTTCGAAATCCATCTCTCACGCAAAGTAGTGCAGATAACAACAGACAATACAACAGCAATGTACTACCTGAACAAGCAAGGAGGCACCCACTCACACTCCCTATTACACCTCACCACGAAAATTTGGATGTGGTGCATCAAGAGGCAAATACACCCGATTGCCATACATATCTCTTCCCAAGACAACACGACAGCAGACAAGCTCAGTCGTCTACGACAAGACAACCACGAGTGGTGCCTCTCCAAACGCATGTTTCTCCACCTGTGCACCAGATGGGGCACACCACTCTTGGATCTCTTCGCGACCCAACACAACACACACTGTCGCCGATATTGCTCCAGAGCAGGTATGGGCAAGCATTCGATGGGAGACGCTTTTGCAACAACATGGCCACGAGCCCTGCTCTATGCCTATCCTCCAATTCCACTCATACAACGGACTCTAACAAGAATCAGACACCGAAAGGCCCAAGTTATCTTTATAGCTCCATTCTGGCCCAGACAACACTGGTTTCCACTTCTCCAACAGATGGCAGTAGATTATTTCCACCTGCCACTGACACCAGACCTTCTCACTCAGAACCAAGGTCAGATACGTCACCCGGACACTGCAACTCTTCACCTCACGGCCTGGCTCCTTCTCTCACGGTAGAGCAGGTACTACTCCTCTCCAAGAAACACTCTACTATTTCCTTGTACAACCGGAAATGGCTCTCCTTTACAAAATTCACATCCGACCACCATTATCCTGCACAACCTACTAATATACAAGTCCTTTTAGAATTCCTCCTCTATTTATTTAATAGAGGCCTCTCTATTTCGACCCTCCGAGTCTATACGGCTGCTGTGGTCTCCCATCAACCATCAGACTCAGAAGCAGCCATGCTCTTCAAGCATCCCAAGTTCAAGAAATTTCTCAAGGGCCTTGCGAACATCCGTCCCCGCGAAAGAGGACCTACACCTCAATGGTCCCTTTCCCTGGTCCTTAATTGCCTCATGAAACCACCGTTTGAACCTATGGCCACTACCTCGCTATACCTTCTAACCTTAAAGACTGCGTTCTTGGTCGCGATCACATCTGCAAGGAGAGCATCCGAGCTTGCTGCTCTTCGGGTTGACCCCCCGTTTTTGAACTTCCACCATGACAAGGTAGTTCTGCACACAGACATATCCTTCCTACCGAAAGTAGTTTCAAGGTTTCATGTTTCTCAACCTCTGGTTTTACCAACCTTTTTTCCAAACCCTGGTACTTACCTGGAAAAACAATTACACACGCTGGATGTCCGCCGTGCACTTCTTTTTTACACCTCTCGAACCGCACCTGTAAGAAAAACACAAAGACTTTTTGTTAGATCATCTGAGCCAGCTAGAGGATCTCCAGTATCCCCCCAATCCATTTCCAGATGGATTGTCTCCACAATTAACATGGCTTATGAAATTAAACACGCCAATCTACCAATCACGCCACGGGCTCATTCTACTAGAGCGGTGGCGGCGTCTACGGCCTTCCTAAAAGGCGTCCCTTTAGAGGAGATCTGCAGAGCAGCCACTTGGGCTAGACCTTCCACTTTCCTAAAACATTACAAGTTGGATGTCCGAGCCCGTGCTCAGGCTACCTTTGGGAAAACTGTCCTGACGGCTGCACTTCCATGACTACCCACCACCGGTAAGTCTGCTAGCTAGTCACCCACAAGTGTGGATTCACAGAGTCCACGACGAAGAAACACAGGTTACTTACCTGTAGGTTTGGTTCTTCGAGTGGACATCTGTGAATACACACTACCCGCCCTCCTCCCCTCTTCCGTCATGGCTACTCTATCTTTCTGAGTCAGCGGCGGATCAGAGGGGAACTGAGCGGGAAGAGGCGGAGCATGCGCACTGGAGGGGGAGGTGCCTATACTATTACAGCTTTGGAAAGGGCCGAAGACTCCCGCGCAGGCGCAGGAAGAACCCACAAGTGTGTATTCACAGATGTCCACTCGAAGAACCAAACCTACAGGTAAGTAACCTGTGTTTCACCTTGTCTGACTTCAGGTGCATTCTAGGGATGGGCACAAAACGAAAAACAAAATGATATTTGTTGTTTTGTTACATAACGAAATGAAACAAAACGATACGAGGAAGCAGCATTTCGTTACAGACAAAACGAAAATATGGGTTTTTGGTTTTTTATTGAAATGAACCATTTCGTTCTGCCTGTAAGCCACTTTGGGGAGGGACAAAAAGTTTTTTTTAAAAGCCTGTGGCTTTTTTATAAAACGTTTTCCCTCCCCCAAGCCCCGCCTGCCAGCTGGTTGGTGCTGGGGTGGGGGGAAAAAACCTTTCTGCCCACCCCAGCGCCCAGCAGCTGGCAGGTAGGGCTTTTAAAAAAACTTTGTTCCCCTCCCCCACTTTCCAGCCCCCTCCCCACACACAAACCATTTCGTTAGTGGTTCATTTCATATGATTTTTTTTTGAAAAACTATGAAATGAAACAAAAAATGTTGGGGGGGGGGAGAAAAGGAAACAAAACAAAACAAATTTTTTTCACTTTGTGTCCATCCCTAGTTCATTCTGTAACTTCATTTTTATATGAAAAAATGAAAGGGTGAATAGAACAGCATTGCCCGGAAAAACTGTGAGATGATGACATTGATGCTGTGTTATTAGCCGCCCACAGACCTCTAGGTAGTGGGGTTGCTAAAAAAAATCTTATAAATAAATAAATAAATAAATAAATAAATAAATAAATAAATAAATAAATAAATTCTCCTTTATGCCATTTACAATCACGCATATGTCCAATATGCATTTACTGTATGTTTTTTATTACGTATGTTTCACATTTGTCTTTTTTCTCTCTCTCTAGCTTTAGCAGAACTGCCATATGAATTACTGAGAGGTTTTGATCTGCACATCTTTCTGTTCTTTTGTGATTATAGGAGGAAATGCCTGTCACGCTGCCCCAGACTAAGCTGAAAAGTAATGCTGTTCCTATGAGAAGTGGTGCCATAGGGCAGCAGTCCATGGGCCACAGTCCAATTGCACCAAGCTCTTCCCCAGCTGCAGGCTCTGCTGCACACTTCCTCTTGCCAAAGAAAGATGGATGTGAAATTTCTTCAGAGGCCCAGCAGAAAAGCCTTTCAGTTGGACACCAAGGAACAGATAATTTGGATGAAGAACTTGATCTACTTCTGAAGTTAGATACCCCTTCAAATCCTGAAAACAATTTTGCACTCTCTCCTGATACATTACCAGGAGATAATTGGAGAATGCCACATGAAGAAAAAGGTAGATGTAGCTTACCCTTCCCCCTGGTTTTTTACTTTTTTTACCATGTTCTATTTGATGGTCAAAAACATTCCTGGGCAACTTCCTCTCACCATCGTTCTTGCAGTGTGTGGAACTTATATGGAAAGTGTGCTGATACTTTGATGTCTGTTGTAGAAGTAAAGTGATCTCATATGGATCATCCTAGTTTGCATACTGATGCAGGGATTTCTTCTTCCATTTCAAATTGGTCCACAATAACTTGACATAATTTTTTTTCCTAAATGCTGTTTTTTAAAATACGTTTCCACATTAAAATTACTTTATTTGTTCAGTCTGAACATGATACTTGCACAACAGAGCGACCATTCTAAACTGAGGCAATGAGAATTGGCCCTTGAGGGAAGAGTCCATAGTATGTACCAAAACCACGTAATTGCATTGTGCAAAACAGCTTGCCTTGATCTTTATCTTCTGAGGACCAGGTAGTACTTTTCATGACCAAGACAGTGCTTGCATTATAGACTCAGCACAAACTACCCTGAGTCCCTGAAAATAAGACCTCCCCCAAAAAATAAGCCCTAGCAGGATTTCTATGCATTTGTTAAATATAAGCCCTACCCTGTTAATAAGACCTAGTGATGGGTGTGGCTATGTAGATAACGCTACATAGCCACGCCATGCATTTTGGCGCGGAGCAGTAAGGAAGACTGGAATATCTTTTATCTGCCACAGCTCCTCTCTCTGAGCCATTTGCACTTGCGCGGGTATGCAGGTGGCAACCGCATCACTACTTTCTCCTAGCCATTCGCAATACATGGGTGCACGTGTGGTAACCGCGGTCGCAGGCAACCTATTATGCACTTGTGAATAGCTAGGGGAAAGGAGTTCACGCATCACTAGCGACAGCCCCACCGACGAGCAACAGTCTGTGGGCCTGCTTTTCCTGAGTATCTTTACCCCCAGGCAAGGTGAGTGCAAAAAGAAATTGCTATTATGTTGAGTACAAGAAAGGAATTGTCAGGGACTCCCAGGGCAAGAATCTTACAGCTTTCTGCAAAGAGAAGTTGGAGATCCAAATGGCGTGCAGAATACAATAACTTCAGTCTACCTGTGGGCAGAGGAAATGCTAAGAAGCGCAAGTGTGGTTCAGGTCGGCAACCTTTATTTCCTGAGCTGGAAAACATAATCTGTGAATGGATTGCTGACAAGAGAGCAAAGGCTTTGGTTGTGCGCAGGGCTGACATTCAAGCATATTATACTTAATAATATGACATCCCCTGAAACTTAGCCCTAGTGTGTCTTCTTGAGAAAAAAGAAATATAAGTCAGTGTCTTATTTTGGGGGAAACAGGGTATTTCACTCTGGTCCATTGTGGCTTTGCCACTAATAATTTGCTCTCATTGTCAGCATGCACAATTTTTGCCCTGGTTGTCCTCCTGGAATTGCATATTCAAAGACCCCTCTCATCCAAATTGTTTAATTTATGTGATTTTTCTCTGTTCACCTATGACCAACTGAACAGTTGGATAAATTTGAAATAAAAAGTGCGTAAAGAGGGAAAATAGCAACTGGGTGGGAGAATGGGTGGGTTATGAAGTAACCAAGCTTTAACTTCCATTGGTAAAGCAAATTAGCTGGTGAATATACAGTATGTTAGAATGAATGGTTGCTGGCCAGGAAAGGGCACGTGCTGCTTTGCTGAACAGAAATTGTTTATATCTCAGACGGGGTAGATGACATTGTAGGAGAAATCAGGGCAAACTTGTAGATTATGCCACTCATTTAACCAGATACCTGCCAGGTCAAAAGTATATTTTGTAAGTGACCAGATTCCAAAGAATGTATCCTGTGGGTCATTGTATCTGGTGAAAGCACACTTGTCGAATGCTCATCTCGAGTTTCAAGCTTGAGAAATTTCAAATAGGATGTTCTGCACAGGTACAGATCCCAGGTCCCTGTAGTGAGTGTTACAGAGTGAGTCAGACAGCATGTTTTACAGTTAATCCAGCTCTCCTTCTCTCGAACTGGTAGCGAATTTAGACAGCAAGAATTCAATACCAAGATTTGAGACTATTAGCAAATTTGTTTTACATATAAACCTGGCCCAAGGTAGGCAGTTGTATTTATGTAGACCTCAGAAGTCTTGTCTCAACCGACAAAGCCCACATTGGTCACTCTCTTGTTAGCAAGAAGCAAGGGGATGGATAACTAAACTGACAAAAGATTTCATGACTTAAGTTTCTTAGAATGAAGAAATGAAATTCTCGAAAAATTAGAAGTAGATTTTTTCCTTATGTGAAAAATGTAACCACCCTTTAAAGTTCCGTGGAATTTTCTGCTGGAAGAGATAAACAGAATTGTGGTGGGGTGATGGGAGTTGTCACTGCAGAGACAGAAGGGAAGGGGCCTTTTGGCCAGGTAGCTATCGGGCATTGCCAGAGAAAGCAATTGAGCTGAGCACAGGCCACTGGCAGTCAAATACATGTTGTTGATGGTTGGAATGCTGGTTGTATGCCTATCCCAGCTCAGCTGTAATTTCAGCAAACAAG
The DNA here is from genome assembly GCA_023846285.1 of Phrynocephalus versicolor. Classification (NCBI taxonomy): domain Eukaryota; kingdom Metazoa; phylum Chordata; class Lepidosauria; order Squamata; family Agamidae; genus Phrynocephalus; species Phrynocephalus versicolor. The sequence continues at coordinate 24,712,477 of JAHTLZ010000016.1, read as the reverse complement.
GAAAAAAGAAATCATGCAGGATAAAAACTTCCTATAGTGCCTTTAAAGGCTATGGCATCAAAATGGTGGTGTTAACTCACAACATTAGTCTGCAAAACTATTTATGCTGATCATCAGGTCTGCCAGCACAGCTAACAGCTGTGGCATCTACCATGAGTGAGGAAACAGTGCTGATGTGGAGACTGAAATTTAGGGACAAATTTACTGATTTTTCATTCAACTCAAAAGTGCCAGATCAAATCTAGCACAAAGACCTGTCTTTCCTTATGAGTGGAAATACTTTTCTTTTGCCTAGTACAACTTGGGAAATCAACTTAGTCCCTGGCTCTCCATGTATAAGACGCTCAAAGCCAGATAGTTCAGGTTCCTCTCTGGAGAAACAAGGCGTAGAGACTTGAGCAGCTGGCTGAAGCGATGTCTCATAGTTTAAAAAGGGAGTTTACCTTTTTGAATGTAGCGTTATTAATTACGTGTACACAGAGTTTTGTGGTACAATCATCTCTGGTCCCAGGCTGCGTCTCTGTGCATGGGAGTCTGTGCATCTCTCTGTGTGTCTGTGTGTTTTCATGAGATGTGTGCGGTGTGTGTGTGTGTCTGTGAGTGTTGTGTGTGTGTGCCGTGTGTGTGTCTGTGAGTGCTGCCTGCGACACAGAGGTCTTTATAGATAACAGTAAAACAATAGACAGAGGAAGGATGGTCACGTAGACATTCTAGTGGTGGGGGGAAAGAATGCACCCTAGCTAGTGGGAGTTATTGATAAGGACAGAGAGGAAGGAAGCTTCTGGGCCTGGGTCACGGAGCAGATGGGTCCTGATGGTCCTGATAACCTGTTTTTCTGGCCTCCTGACCTATGCCAGGTCAGTGTCAGCTTAACCACACAAACTGGTTCCTGCTGGGCCCTAGGAATTTATGGGAATCCAGGCTTTCAGCTTTTGGGTGCTTTGCCACTTATTGGGGTTCAGAGCCTATTGGGATATGCAATCCCCACATTTGATAATTCCTGATCAAGTGGCCCTCTTAAGAGCTGTGTGCATTAATTGCTTTTCATGGCCTCCTTATCTGACTTCCATAATAATACAGTATACTGTTTGAACTGAGATCATTTGCTTCTTGGGTTGGGGGCAGAGACTCACTAAGATACTTCTAGGAGTTAAAGCAGGGATGGATTGTAGACCACGATGGTGGACCTTGCCCTTTTAGAAGGGACCCTGTACCCTGATCACAAACAGAGATAGACACAAATCACTTTGTGCCAAATCATCCTAAGTTATCAGCACGGCACTCTAGGTGTCACGTGTTCCCATCCTCCACCCCCACCACGGCTCGCTGTGCCACTCACAAGCCAGCATGCACTATTCATTCCAGCCTCGTTGCATTATCTTCCAGTCTGGGCAGGAGCATGGACTTGCCCACTCCAGCAGCCGGCCACTCAAAAACAACACTTCAGGAATTTCTGCCCTGCCTCCTCCTCATCTGAATGGGCAGCTGCTGGGGGAGGCAGAGAAAGGAAGCCCGTGATCCCGCCAAGACGTGAAGTTTGCTCTAGGAGCCGCACTCACCAGCTTGTGAATGAGGGAGCCAGATGGGGATGTGGGGGGGGGGGGAGGGTGACACCTGAGGTGCTGTGCCATTGACTTTGGGTGACTTGGCATAAAGCAGTTTGTTACCGTCTCTAACCATTGATCATCAGTAACTGGCAGGAACAACTACTTGTTTTGTCGTCTGCTCCAGCATTAGGGGCTGGCAATCAAAAGAAGACCCTATTCAGGTATCTAGAAAAACACAGTTAAATTTGGTCAGGCCCTGAATCTTTCTGTAGCTTCTGCCATCTCTTGGATGGCAGAACCGGAAGAATGTGCCACCCCAACTCCAACAAACTTATGAAGAGTTTTATATTCTCTGTGCATTTCAAGTGTAAGCTGCTTTGGGAGATGATCCTAGCGACAAAGCAGGAAATAAGTTTAATAAGTAAGAGAACAGCAAGTATTGTTGGGATACAGCTGGGTCCTGAGACAGAAGATGACTGAGGATGTGCATGAAGAGGCAGATTACTCCTTGGGTACACACCACGTTCAGTGTTTGTAGGAGATTGTGTGTACAGTTACAGATGGGAGGCTTTAACTTAGCTCCAACCAGTGACTTTACCTGGATTTTGGAGGGGGGTGCTTCAGGATCATTGGTATAAAAGGAACCTGAAGCATCTTTCCCCAGAAACTTAAAGTGAGGTAACTGCAGGGAAGAATAGGTAAATTCCAACCCACTGGGCATTGGTTTAATGTTCTGTTCTGTTTTGCTTTTATTTTACCAGACCACTTACAATTGGATGGAACGCAACATCTTGGCTCAACAACTCAGGAAGTTTCCTCTAAAAATATTACAGAGGAGGATCTTGAGGACTGGTTAGACAGCATGATTTCCTAAGGTCTTCATTTTGGTTATCATGTAAATTAACATGATACTAGCCAGGTATAGAATATCTAATTATAGCATTTAATTAAATGGCTGCTTCAGCTTTGATTTTTAATTATGTCACCTGTCTAACTTTGTTTGTATTGACAAGATGAAACAATAAATCTGGACACATTCCAGGAGAGACAAGTATCCACAGAGAATAGTGCATCAGGATGTGTAATGAAATGTAATTACATTCTCTTCAGATTCTTGCAGGGAAAAAGTTTTCAAGCTTTAAAGTGACCTGAGTTGCATACTGATATAGACTATATTAGAACAATGTTGGCTTTTTTCTTTCTTTTTTTTTTTTTTTTGAGAATGTATTTCCTTGAATTGCAAAATAAAAGAGTTCTGGCAGATATCACTGTGTGTTTCTTACCTAATTTGTGATGTGATTTTTGCTTGGTGCCTAGCACAATGAAATAGGACAACGTTAAGATTTCTTCTGTAAATGCTTTATTGCAGTGGGCACTTTTATTTCAAAGAAAAATGCATAAAGAAAGAAAAGCAATTTTACAATTAGCTAATCAGAAAGCATTATTTCTATTTGCCCCAAAATATAATTTTGTAAGATTGCTAGACAGTGTGGGGGTGTTGAGTTTTGAAACAGATGCATCTAATAAGCTATTTTGAAGCATACATGAAACTAATGTTCAAGTATTTCATACCATAAGACAATAAAGTAACACAACATGTAACCAAAAATGTCAGTCTAAAAGATCAATATTTCTTTTTAAAAAAGAGAACCTCTTGCATAGCTATGTATTTAAGGCACTATACTGGGATTTTTAGGGACAAGAAAGTACTGAAAGGTTTCAAGCACAGAAGAATTACAAACATTCTGCCTGTGTCATTACACTAATAAATGGCATGGGGAAAACAAGGCTTGTTGAAATACTGTTTAATGACTCCATAATAAGTACAGTAACTGAGGCATTGTCATCTGACATTCAAGTTCTTAAGTTGCAGATGTCCGTTGTGCATATAATATGATATAGCCCTTTCAGCTACACTAGTTCCTTTTTTTGTAAAGGGTTATCTGAAATAATTTCTGAATGATGACAATGTAAGGCCTGTTTTAGCCAGGTGGAAAAAGCCCAGCAATATCCTCATTAGATTAAGCCAACCATTTTGCTGTATGTATCACTGTCTGTAGTATGCCATTAAATGGAAAGAGCTTGACTTGGATGAATTGAGGGCAGTAGTTTCCTTGCTGGCAGGGTTAGCCAAGTTGATCTTCATACTGTTTACGGAAGCAGTCTCCAGCTGGGAAGAAATCCCAGCATCTTTCTTGATACATTTTCCATACATAGGATTCCTGAAAATATGAAGAGCATATATTTTACAAATGATTCATTAGATTTTAAGAAAAAAATAAGGTTGTATGATCCTTATACTATCCAATGGCAATGGTGTGTGATACCACTAAAAAAATCCCAAACATAAGTTAGCTATTGACCTTACAGGGATCATCATCATGGTAAATGACACACAGGTAGGTAGGTAATACTTTATTGCTAAAAACCATTGGTCACCGCAATCTTGATTTACAACAGATAAAAAAAAACTTATGAGGTTACATCTACATCTACGACAAATATAATTAAAACTTTTTTTTTTAAAAAAAGTGTGACACTTGCAGAGCAATACAGTCCTCCCCAAGTTAGAGATTGACCCGGATTTTCATAGCTGCCAGCGCAAACTTTGCAACTTGCTGTATAACAAACCTGTCTGTACCAACAAGTAGGATACTAAGTTGGGCTCCAGGGGACCTGTCGGCCAGTGAACCAATAATCCCACCAAGAAATTTGCCTCGGGGTTGGTCGTGAAGGGGGCACGTGAGCAAGTAGTGGAGCACGTCATCGACTTCACCTGAGCCACAAGGGCAAAGTCTGTCCAAAACAGGGATATTGTGACGTCTCCCCTCTAAAAAAGCAGAAGGCATGGTCTGAAAACGTAGGGCTGTGAAAGCTTTCCTCAGGGGAGCAGAGGTTAAATTGTGAAAATAGCTTTCCAGCCCGAAGGATGTTTTAAACAAAGGATAATAAAGAGAGAATGGCGATAGTGAAGCCACAGCCAATTCCTTCCATTTGGAGTATAAATAAATCTTGTCTTTGACCAATTCTTTGATACTGGGGGAGACAAAAGAGGGGATAAATTCAGTATTGATCCCATAAAGGTGTAATATGGGTCTGACAAGCTTTGTCCAGGACTCCCGCAAGGGGTGCTGGAGTTGTTCTATATAGCATTTCTTTGGCAAGCGGAAGTTGCTCATGGCAGCCAGCTTCAGCCAATACATTGCCAAGGCAATGTGTATGTGTGTTTCAATATGAGTTAGCCCTACTTCAGCTCTTACATATGCAGAGGGTGTGCCATGGGGTACAGCAAGGAGAGATCAAATAAAAGAATTTTGAATCACCTCGAGGTGTGGTATTTTAGTATACCCCCAGATTTCGGCCCCATATGTTAATTGGGGGACTATCTTTCCTGCAAACACCTCGACTGCAGGAGCAACCAGTTTACCACCTTGGGTTGAAAAGAATCTCAAAAGGGATTGAGTGGAGTGGGAGGCTTTCAAAACTGTTGCTTTCAGATGATGTTTCCAAGAGAGCAGGGCATTAAAATAAAGACCAAGATATCTAAAGTTTTTTAGCTGCTCAATAGGTTTGTTGTCAAGTGTCCACCTATGTCTAGTTCTTTTCCTCCCAAAGATGACTACTTTGGTTTTAGAGTAGTTAATGGACAAACGTTCTCTAGTACAAAAGTTACCCAGCTTAACCAAAAGTCTTCGCATACCGACTTGCGCTGTAGAAATAATTGCAATGTCGTCTGCATAAAGAAGGGCAGAGATCTTAGCGTCTGCTATAGAAGGGGGAAAAATACTGGGCCACTCAGTTCTTGAACAATATCATTAATATAGAAATTAAACAGAAAAGGGGCCAGAAGACAACCTTGCCTGACCCCTCTGTCCATGGGTATCGATTCTGACAGGAGCCTGTTTGCCCCCAGTCTTACCCTGAGATGAGTATTGGAGTGTAGCTGCTGGATTAAAGCTAAAAGTCTTCTATCTATGTATGACAGAAAGAGTTCTTGCCACAAACGGCCCCTATCTATCAGATCAAAGGCAGAACTAAAATCTACAAAGGTCACATAAAGTTCCTTCCTACCATGACAAACATACTTCTGAATCAGATGGGAAAGTACAAAGCATTGGTCCACTGTAGATTTTCCTTTTTGAAAACCAGCCTGTTCTTCAGCTATGACCGAATTTGTGGCTGCCCAACGTACTAGTTTGTCCAGGAGATACTTAGAATAAATTTGGAAACTATATTGAAGAGGCTTACAGGCCTAAAATTTTTAGGGTCAGTCTTAGAGCCTTTTTTGTGAATAAGGACACACAGCTATCTGTAGTACAATAAACAAACAAACAAACAAATAACCTTCCAGAATCATGGTCAGATGTGCAAACCAGGTTCCTCTCTTAAAATTGTATTTCAGAATGGGGGCTGAAGACTTACTATCAGGATGCCATTGCAAGTCATGCTATTTGCCTCAACACAAGATTTTGGCTTGTATGTATTTTGTGCTAGTTTAGTTGCATGCTATAAAAATATCACTGGGTGATAACTTTGTATTGAACTACTAAAAATGGAGCAACTACACTTCTTGAAGCAATGACACAGAGGTACTGGACAACACTACCAATCCCTATGTCAGACTACACAGGGAGGCCATTGAAATCCACAAACATAAGCAAAGTTTCAACTAAAAAGAGTAAAGTCTAAAAGTCAACAAAGCCTGGCTTCCAGTACTAAAAGCTGCAGAGTGCAAAAGGTCAAAGCTCAATGATTCCCACCTAGTCACAAGCAAAAGTGATCAGTTCACACAATAGAACAGCTAACGACACCCATCAAGGATCAGTTCATTGCTACCTTGATTGCATTGAAACTTCTTAATCCCTTCTTCACAATAAAACAACTAACACCTGTTTTCCTGCATAGGACAAGTTTCCTCTTTCCCACAACTTAAAAAACCCCAGCCTCACTCACTTTATAACCCAGAGCGCAGACTGAACTCCTAGTTCCCTGAGCTCCTTGCCCTCTGAAGATGCCAGCCACAGTGTCTGGTGAAATGTTAGCAAGAAAAGTTCCAGAACACAGCCTAAGAGCCCGAAAAACTCACAACTACACAAATTTTATGGATAAAATCCACTTCCTAAGGCTAAGCATACCTCCTTCATGAATAGTGTAAAAATATTGAAAACACAAGTCTACAAAATGTTGGTGCATGTTTGGAAGAGCCAAGTCTTCTTGAGGCTGAGGCTCTAGTGTTGCTGTACCAAGGTTTGGAATTTTTACACTCCTGCACTTGAGGCCAAAAGGGTGCCAATACACTGTGACTGAGTCCTCCCCACTCCCATGCTTGCTTGAAATATAAAGTTTCTTTCTTAGCTGTTGGGGGTGGGGAAAGACAACACAAAGACATAGTAGGTTCTAGCACATATTAGAGCAGGCATGTTCAAAGTCAGGCCCGGGGGCCAAATGTGGCCCATTTTTAAATTCTGAGTGGCCCACAGCTTCTTTGCCCCACCGGCTCGCATCCCCGCCAGCTGGCCCCTCCACATACCGGATGGAGGCATTAGCTTGCAGTTTTATGGTTTGCCTGCCCTCCCTGCCTCTGTCCATCCCCCCACCCATCCCCCTGCCCAGCCTGCCCACCCACAGCTCCATTGCTGCAGCAACCACCCCACCTCTTTGCATGTTCTAGAGATTTGTCCAAAGTCTGGCCTGGGGGCCAAATGCGGCTGAATGGTTGGCCCCCACACATTTTCACCTCACCAAATCTGGCCCTCCTTGCAAAAAGTTTGGACACCCCTGTCTTAGAGGTTATAATTTGGTACATACCAGATTTAAGTTTGCCATGCCCATTTTGCTGTCATAACAACAACAACAATTTTAGGTACAATAGTAACATAATGTCTACCTGTCCAGTGTGCTCAGTTTCATCCTTATTAATAAGATACATCAGGAAGAACCTGGAACAAGAGTTTTAAATTACATTTCAGAAGTGTCTTAAAGGTAGAAGACTGTTTCTGATTCTTAAGACAACCACAATCATCTTCATGTAAGAAAATGTTTTGAATTAGCTCAAAAAAGATTTGTGGTTCTTTCCCTTGTTCTTTTGTTTTGTTCATTGCTCATATTTATTTAATATGTAAGAACTAGGAAAAAGGAAGGTGCTCCAGTGCTTCCAAAGGCCACAGGACTCCCTGGGAGATGTAGTCTCACAAACTAATGGGCAACTAGACTGCACTTGCCAGGAAGCTACAGAACTGCCAGGTGGCATGCACATCCCTCAGAAGTCTGGACTAGCCGAGGGAGCGACTCCCTGGCATTTGTCCCACTGTGTCCTATGTTGCTATTCCTTTTGATGTTTATTCCACTAACTATATGAATAGATTGAATCTTTTGACATGTGTTTGGTTTGTCTGTCAGGGCTTCAGGTTTTTTTGGGTAGCATTTCTAGTCCCAATTATTTTATTTTGCTTTTGGATGTGATTGCCTAGATTTGTCCTTTAATTGGGATCCAGCTGTTATGGGGTCCAGCTGATATCATTGACCATGCACAAAGTGGGTCGTGGTGTAGGACTGAACCCCTATTCCTTTGCCCAACTTGTGTGTGCACTGGTAAGGATTACAAGGCAAATGCAATTTGTAATTTTTTTTTACAAAAGATTTCCTGTTATTTTAATGCTAGAGTTCAAAACCTAAATAGCACTATTTCACATGCTCATAATATCTTGTTAGTTCCGTGCTATTTCACTTGCTAACCATAAAAAATGGAAACTGGGTCAGGATAATGGCAAAGAAGAGTAGGGACCCTGTTTGACAAATGGGTACTTGAAACACACCTTCCCAGGATAATTAAACATTTATGTGTGAACTGTGGCAGCAATTTAAATGTCTGGGTGTGGTACAGAAACATTTGTACTGTATTAGCCCAGGACAAACTTCCATGTGGTCATGCTATAAAACCTAATACTTAAGGTGTTTTATGAATGGCCTTCATATAACTGTAAGAGAAAGGTCATATACTTACAAGTAGTTGGCCAAGTTGTGCTCTTGTAAAGTATGCATTTCAAACCCATGGGGAGTCGTGTCAAAATAATCATTACCAATGCCGCAAATAAAACATTTGGTCTAAAAATAAAATAGAAAATTAAGTCAAGTATATCCCACACTGTGAATTAATTTTTTATTCTAGCCATCAGTGGTCACTGCACCTTCTCTATGATTAGTCACTGTTCATTTAGTCATTTACTAAAAACAAAAAACAATATAGTTTTCTTAATACCTCCATATCTTCTTTGACTTGTTCTTGCTGGTCCCTTAATTCACCAAAGGCATCAATAATCAGACCTGTAATTTGAAAGGAAGAAAGGTATAAAGAAAGTTGTGCTACAAAAACTGATTTGCACGATTCAGACCCTCTTAGAATCATAGAATACTGAAGTTGGAAGGGGCCTACAAGGATCCAACCCACGGCTCCATGCAGGAAAACAAATCAAGGGATATCTTCCAGGTGGTTGCCCAAATTTCTCTTGAATGCCTCCAGTGTTGGAACACTCGCCACCTCTTGAGGTAGTTGGTTCCATTGCCACACTGCATTTTTCCAGTACTTCTCTATTAGAAACATTCTGAGCCATTTCTTTGTTTCTTGTTTGTTCTATATCACCATCATTTCGAAAGCTATTCTTAGGAACAGTGGTCAAATAAACAGTTACAGAAACGTTTGCCTTAAGTGCCAAACAGCATGATTTTGTATGTTGCAATTTTGTATGGATCAAAATTAATACTTAACTCAATGGAAGACTATACTGGGTTACTGTAGGAAATGGGAGCCATGTGGTGCAGTAGATAAGAATGTTGGTCTAGAAATGAGGAAAGTATTTTTAAATCTGCCTGGCCATAGAAAGGTGTGTGTGTGTGTGTCTGTGTGTCTGTGTTTGTGTCTGTGTGTGTGTGTGTGTGTCTGTGTGTCTGTGTTTGTGTCTGTGTGTGTGTGTGTGAGAGAGAGAGAGCGAGACAGAGACAGAGACAGAAAGAGAATGGTAAACCACACCTTGAATATCTAACATGTTGAGGAAATAAAAGACTGTAGTACAGTACTTGAAATTCATAACATTATGCGATATTAAAGGTGTTAGTGAATGAATTCTGGGACTCTGAGATAATGAATCCTCGATTTTGCACTCCTTTTTTTTTTTTTTTTGCATACTTAATCAGATTTTTCTGATGTTTTCCTCTGCAAAATGCTATCATAGCCAAAGTGGACATGGCAGCACAGAACAATTCTGTTGTGTTTTTCTATTGCTAATCTTATTCCTTTCCTGCATTCAGAACCTCTGTACCATTTAAGATACATATAGCATAGTGGAAGAAAAGACAAGGAAAATAAGGATATTTAATCTGTTAACATACCTTGAATGATTGCCAGTAGGATGACAATAACAAAGAAGAAAAAGGTGATATCAAAAACAATTCGGTACATTTCATATGGATCTCCTGCAGGGTCTTCAATTTCATCTCCAATGCCACCACCTGCTCTTACACCCACATACATATGGAACAGGTAACACTAGAAAGAAGAAGTTACTAGATTTCACAAAAGAGAATTCATCCACTTTAAATATGAAGCTTGAAAAATACAGTATATTTTCTGTGCTACCATTAAAATTCATATCACATATCAGCTGGAACTGCAGGAGTTCAGAAGAGGGTGGCCAACATGGTGAAGTGTCCAAAAAATAAGCCCTGCCATGAATAGTTGAAATAGTATGTTTAGCCTGGGAAACTGTAAACTGAGAGGTGATATGATACCCATCTTCAAATAATTTGATGGACTGCCATGTAGAACATGAAGCAAGCATGTTTTTACTGGCTGTGGAGAGTAGGCCCTGAATAAATTAATTTAAATGAGATAAAAGGCAATTTTGACTCCGCATGAAGAACTTCCTCACAATAAAAGTCGGTCAGGAGTGGAATGGGCTCTTTTGGAAGTGGGTGGATTTTCCTTCCATGTTTTTTTAAAATTCAGATTAGATGGCCAATGGTCAGATATGGTTTTGCTGTTGATTTCCTGCATTAACAGATGGCAACGCTCAAATGACGGTTGGGTCTTCCATCTCTGTGATTTTACAGGATAAAAATGATTCCACAACCTTTAAAACACATCAGTCAGAAATAGGGAACCTTTCTCCATGGGTCAAATGATATTAGAGTCATGGTCACATACCCAGTATCACCCAGTCCCTAGACTTCTCCCACTAATGCTTTTTTTGTATCCCAGTTTCACCCTATGTGAGGTTTATGCAACCCAAGAAGCTTCACGCTGAACAAAACCAAATCATGATTAAGGCACAGACTAAAGAAACATTGGCACTATGTTTTATGTCTCCAAAGTCAGTTCTGGCCTTCTTACCATAAGGCATTACATGTGAGGACTGATTCATGTTTAATCTTTTTGTCTCTGCCTTTCATACTCAATCTATAAACCCAACTGCAAGACTAATGTTTTAAAATTTATTATTCAGTATCCAATTGTAGGGTTTTATACCTCCTATCTATGTGCTCTTTCTTCAAGTGTCATGTCTTCATAGAATATTGGCAATCAGTGACATGAGCTCGTTTTTATCTAAAGCTATTCTATATTCTAAATAGAGAAGTTGTGCTCATTGGATTAAATTCTTAAGCCAGAATGTTCTTCTATACGCTTTAAAATTGTTTATTAACGATGAATTCAAATTCATTTCTGTCACAACTACTGAAATGTCAAGTTTCAAAACTAGGCAAACATGGCTCAATTATTCATGCCTTGGCTGCATCTGGACTAGATCGCTATATGGACTCGTATGTTAGGTTGCCACAGAAAATTCTTCAGAAGCTTCAGTTGCTGAAAACTGCAGTTCAGATGTTAAAAGGGCTTAAACATCTATTGCACTGATTCTAGGTTGAAAAGCTAGGTAACCTTTCTTCTGTAGAAGATGTTCTACAGAGAAGTGCTATATATGTGCAGCCTCTTCGGTGTCAAAAGAGGATAAACAACCCAGTAAATTTAAAAAGTATCAAATGTGGTCTATGTTAAGCTCTGAAAAAGTCACTAAAAATGTAAATGTGGCCCTTGCGTTGTATACAGGGCTGTGGAGTCAGAGTCGGAGTTGAGGAGTTGGAGTCGGCAAACAATGCACCGACTCTGACTCCGACTCCTACTAAATTTAGATTTGAATTTTTTTTAAAAGCAAGTTTAAATGTCCCAATTCACAAAAAGTTATAATTAATGACTTCTCTACTGTAAGAATAAAGACCAATGCATGCAATGCCTCACGTAACCGCAAAACGAATACGTTAAGTGACCGTGAAGAAGCATGCTTTTCATGTGCTTCACTATATGGCACGCCATTCACAATTAGGAGTCGGAGTCGGGGAGTCGGAGTCGGAGTCGGAAATACAAAAAAACTTAGGAGTCGGAGTCAGAACATTTATCTACCGACTCCACAGCCCTGGTTGTATACCCCTGATCTAGGATAATATCAAGAAAAAACTGAACAAAAATACTAAATATTATTGTATGAATGCTGAACTATTTCAGAATAAGATCACTGTTTATATGCACTAATTACAAATGAAGATATATAATTATCCTATTCATGTCCTTTCAAATATGTATTTGTACCCTCAAAATTCACTAGTTGCCAGGTAAAGAGTTCTGTTTGTGCTGTCAATTACATTTTTGATTTAAACACTCATCTTAGAACTTACAGTCATCATGTCATCGCATTTCATATCCGGCTCATCTTCATCTTCACTCTTGTTGTAAAATTTGCGGAAGAAGTTAAATGCCACAACTGTGTAAAGGTATACCACTACAGCCAAAAGTCCAACAGTCAAAACGAGCTAAAGATAAAGCAGTAGAAAATACAATGGAGAAAACGGGGACAACAATTAGGGAATGAAATAATTCAGCACACACACACACACACACACGCTCCTGAACTACAATGCCTAAGCAACCACCTGTTGTTTGTGCCTGATATTCTGCTAACTTTAAAGGAATCAACCACATTCTCCAATGCTAGAGTAATGAGGCCACTGTTATGCCAAACAGGTCTCAGCCAATTCAATGCCCATCATCCCAGGCATGACGGAGAGCATAGTGGGAATTAAGATCAAAGAGTATTTGCTATAATTACTGTGAATCCAGAAATAGTTGTGTCCTCATAGGAACCATTGACAGTTGTCATGGTTGGAAACACAGATTATGGAATAGATGAGAAGTGCATGCTCTGGGGTGAATTATCCTCTCTGTATGATCTTGAATCAAGGAATTACTCTGAATCACATTATTAAATCCAGAATCTCCACATCCAGAATGGGATGAGCATTTATAGCTTGATGGTTTGGAAGAGAAATAGGAAACAGCTGTGGTTTGGCCCTAATTGACTTTGGGGAGGGGAAGGCGTTATGATCCTTGTGCCAGTAGTTCGCCAGAGAGAACTTCTTAACCAGTAGCTCAGCTGCTTCAGAAGCAGAGGACTTGGGCAGAGCTGAAAATGGAGCAGAAGGTGGAATTGGCTATGTCAACTCTGGTTGTACTTCCTCTTTCTCCTCCAGTTCTTCTTGGAATATGCATTCTATTTTTAGTTCAGGCTCAGGCGGGTACTGATTGTGACTACAGTTCTGATACTTATGGCTATAAATTTACCTGCTGAGACAGACTTGAGTAAAGGGTCTTTTTTAGAGTTGGATGCTTCATGCAAAGCTGTCAATGTAGTACCCCAGGTGCTTCCCAGACCTTGCTCCCCCCCCCCGCTTCCCCGAGCTGACTGGGCGATTAACCGATTCTCACATGTCACTGGCATCCTTCTGCCCCAGCGGTGCACCAATCCAAGCAGGAGCCCAGGCTGCAGCCAACCTATCAATTGGAGTTGGGGAAGAGCTTGCTGGGCTGCAATATGGATCCGTGCACTGCTGGAGCAGAACAACCCCAATGACATGCAAGTGGCCCAGCCAGTCTGAGGGAAGGCAACGTCCAAGCAGCGTCTTTAGCACCTCACTGACAGCTTCCTATGAAGCAGTCAGGCACATGAAGCAACCAACTCAAATCATATTCATAGAAAGACTTGTTGACTGTTCTAATGGAAGAGACTGTATAGCAGCCATACCTTACAAAGCCACTGTGGTATTTGAACCCACCAGGGAAGGTGGTTGGGGTTCAGAATAGGAGAACCCTGCAGAAAAGAACTTAAAGGTTCAGGGACAAAAATGTCTGCTTCAACAAAGTTGGCCTTTAGGATGCCAGACAACAGTGCATCTTTGCATGAAGATGGCCAAACAGGGATGTGGCATTAGAATGCAGCAGACTTGCCCACTCTGCTAGTGCTAAACATCATCCCAAGCAGTGAAATAATTGTGTTTAAGATGTCATTGACATGTAATTCATCCATGCTGCTGTAGTCTGATTCTTAGGGTTTCTGTAATCATGCAGAGAGGATAAGGACTTTAGTCTACACTGCCAAGTGTTTGTTGGCACCCTTCACTTGGAGAATTCTCTAAAGAAGGTTCAAATGAGGTAGACTGTCCAAGGAGTAAGCCACAAGAGTGTCAATACCTAGATGTCCCACTCATCTTTATCTTTATTCTTAAGTAAGGAGCTCTCATGCCACCAGCAAACAGCAAAATAAGGAGAAATATTTGATATCTTTGCACTCCATCTTGCTGCTGGTTTTAATTTGATTTTATATGCTGAACGTGAAAATTGTGTAACTGCTGAGTCTACTGTTCCAGCCGTCTGTCAGACATATGCTCAGATATACGCAGGTTATACACGTGGTTGCCCCCTGGGTTTCACATTGGCACCAGGACAAAAAATGTTTCAATTTCTGCTGCTGGTTTTATCATTGCTTAATCTTTTGGTTCTCTAGTAATTATGGCTGTATCTTTATCAATCTGTATTACCCCACAGAATTTTCGTTAATGGCTCATTCAAAAGTAAAACAAGCAAACCAAGTTTATTTCTGGAATGTTGGGTTGTTCCACTCTAGATTCCCCAACCCACCCCAAAAAAACAAAGGCCTGGGTAGCCTTCAGGTTTTTCTCCAGTATGCTACTTTTGATTTACGCACAAGCTGTATGTTTTAACGTAGTGAACCATTTAAACTCTTGATCCTCCAACTTGCAGTCTGAAATGATGTGATCCATTTTATCAGTGCAAGCCACTGACTTGTGGCATGATCAACAGCTTCATGCGATACATGGATAGGAACCTGGCACTCCAAACATTTGTGGGCACCTCTCACCATTAGCTATACTGGCTAGGGGTGACGGGAATCCCAGCTCATCAATACCTGGAAGACCACAGCTTCTTGTTTTTAATGCATAACAATCTTGACTGCCACATGCTTCTAAATTACTGCACAGAATTTCTTCACCAAGCTTTTAATATACCTGAAGAAACCATTATTGATTGTCGGTTGTTCTTTAAATAAGCAGTATTCTATATTAATAATAGCGTCATTTTAAGGACAGGAATTCATTGCATCTGCACAGAATGTATTACCAATAACTCACCTGTTTGCCGTTGTGAGTTACAGAAGACAGGATGGTACGCAAGGTCTTAAAACCCATAGCAATATCAAGCAAGTGAGCAGCAAAGAAGAAGTTGTTGTAGTGACCAAGGATGGACATGGATGTGTACCAAGCTAAATACAAAAAGGACTAAAGAAAATAGTAAATGTCAGAGAACTACTACTATTATGATGCAGCAAATAGTTCTCTTCTACTGTTATTAACGTTTAACTCTGAGCTGTGTTTTACCAAAGTATATTTGTATATATATCCACCTTACAAAAAGATATAATTCACGGACTATTAATCTCCTGAAGCAGGTTAATTTTGAGCATTTATTTTATTTTATTTTATTTTGGTAGTTTGCCATTGAATTTTACGATTGCTGGTTCAGAGCCAGAGATGCAGTAGGTGGAGTGGTTCTGCACTACCAGTCTTGTGTTGTGGAAGACGTGTTATAAGTTTGTTCAACATCTCCTTTGTTCACACTGTCTCTCTCCCTGGGTTGTCTTCCAATTCCATTCTATAACTATTACAAGTTCCTTGCTTTTATCTTGAAAACTCTAACACAGCCCCTCCCTTTCCCATCTCATACACTTTATTTCTCCAACTCTTCATCACGCAGCTACCCTAGGTTCTCCTTCTCAGCTGCCATTTGGCCTTGTTTCTTTGTAGAAAGTATTTTGTTTACAAGATGTGAACTTTCTCTTTCATTCAAGTTCCTCCTCAAATCCAATCTTTTCAAGCTTCTTTGGCTAATTTCCAATGTCAAAGAAGCTTTATACATACATAACTGCATTTTGTTCAAATTCATCCTTGTACTTGCCTCCTCTCCTGGGTTTTTTTATATTTAAAACATCAGCTCCATGGAGACCAGAACCTATTTATTTTTCTCCCATCAATTCTGTAAGGATTAGAGATGGGCACGACTTAGCGGTATTTTCGTTTTCGTTTTCGTTTTTCGTTTTCGTTACGGAAACGAAACGAAAACGAAAATCGGCACCAACCTGGACCGAAAACGGAAACAAAACGACTAATTTCGAGCCAATTTTCGTTTTTCGTTACTGGAAAAGCACTCAATTGAGCTAAATGGGGAGAAACGAAAAATTTTTCGTTTTCGTTTTCGGTTTTTCTTTTTCGTTACGTAACGAAACGAAAACGAAAAATTTTGAAATTAGCCCACGAAAACGAAAACGAAACGACTCAGACCCTAGCCGAAAACGAAAACGAAAACGAAACTTTTTTTCTGAGTCGTGCCCATCTCTAGTAAGGATTCATGTACAACAATCGTTCTGTTTCAATAAAAATCTAAACAAATACACTGCAATGTCTTTGTTTATTTTAGTGTGTTAGTGCCTTATTTCTGCATCACTTCTAAGGCTCTTTTGTTTTATTTTACATTTTACATAAGAAACTTGTTTTTTGAAAATTATAACTCTGGGGCATCATTACAAATCATTTGTTGGCCAGCAGCTCAGCTTGCATTGTGTAAGGCTGGTGATACCTGCAGGAGGGAAAGGTTTTTTTTTTAATTTTGAAAATTACCCAGAAGGTCTTGTGGCTACTTTGGGCTCCTTTTATCATAGGGAAGTCATTGAGGGCTATAGAATGATGGAAAATTACATTTTCCACCCAAAAAAAAAATGCTAGTGGGTTTATTATATGGAGCCCAACAGTTTCTCCAAATAAAAAGAATCCCGGAGAAGGTTTGGGGGCAGAATCAGAAAAAAAATACAGTGTTCCCCCGCCCTTTCGCAGTTCATATACTGCGGTCCCAATATATTGCGGGACTGCAGTATATGAAACAAAGCCCCCCCTCCGGGGTAAGGGGGAAATGCCTCTTTCAGGCCTCCTGTACTTACCTCAGGACTGGCGCTGCCCCAAACAGGCCTCTGATGAGCTTTGGGGGCTTGTCAGAGGCCCCAAAAGTGCTTTCCGATGAACCAGAAGTGACTTCTGGATCACCAAAAACCACTTCCGAGGCCTTTGACAGGCTTCTGGGACTCTCAGAGGTCTGATTAGGGCAGCACCAGGCCTAAGGTAAGTGCAGGAGAGCTCATATAGGCCCCTCAGTCCCACCCAACACAGCATCTGCATATCGCAGATTTTCAATTATCGCGGGTTGGGTTGAGTCCCTAACCCCCGCGATAGGCGGGAGGTTACTGTAATTTCAGGGGGGGGGAACACCATTGATGATGTCATCACTCTTAGGCAGTGTAAGCTACGCTACTAGAGTGCAGCTGTTATGTATTACATGAAAGAGATGTTCTGTTGCACATATGTCTTCAGATGAGTTTTTCGAATCTAGCCATCATATTTTACATACATAGTCCAGGTATACAGATTGTACCTGTGACAGATCAAGGAATAAGCCTTGGACTTGTGCCTCCAAGGCCATTTAAAGGGTATATAATCTTAAACTTGGCATGACTGATTGCACATATCATTATGAGTAACTGGTACACATAACCTGTGAGTAGGGTAAAATTTCAGCCTTTTCAGCATGTGGCCCCCAAATCGCATACAATGTTATACATATTGTAAGGAAAATACTATACATGAAAGCTGTCTCACTGTAAACCAGGTATAATGACAAGCAATCAGAAGAATTGTTGAAGGCAAGAACTGTATACTTACATTATCAGTGAAAACTACACCGAGCTTCCAAATACGATACTTGGCATCAATAGAACTTAACCTAATAAAAATAGAAAATAATTTGAATTAATCAATGCATTTTATACTCTGGATGGTTTATATAAATGTGAATAAAAAAATAAGCAACAAAGTAAATTAAATAGAACAGTGGAATAAGCAAGTAAAATTAGCAAATATACACATAATAAAATCCCTCCTCCCATCTACTTTTTTTAGGGTTTTCTACAAAACAGGATTTATCACCAACATTTTTAAGAAATGACCATTAATGTTATTTCTCTGAGAATTAATTTCTTGATAACTCAGAAAAAGAAGCAAGCAGTACAAAAAAGTGGAAAGCACTGTTAAACTCTGCCCTGAATAAGAAGTCCAGACAATTCTGGGCCTTAGTTTTAATGCGCTCAGTTCCTGCCCGCTACCGCCTCCCAGCTGGTTTTGACAGCTCAAGCTGTCAATCAATCAATCATAAGTTTATTACAGTCATGTGACCCGAAAACAGTTTAAACAGATCAATACACAGAATAAAACTATATCATAACATTGCCAACAGTAGATTATGGTGTCATTTATCTGCCACTATGGTAGCTCTTCTATGAATTGCTGCCAAGAGGAATTTAGCCACCTGGGTAGTTATATATGAGTTCTTGTCTGAAAGGCAGTACTCTACCAAGATCTTATCTGGACAACTTTGAAATTTAAAAATTAAAGGATAAATCAGGTCTCTTCTAATTTCTTTGTAAAAGGTACAGTATAAAAGAGTATGAGTTAAAAATTCAGGTACCCCAGCTCCACAGGGACATAAACGTTCTTGGCGTGGGGTTCCATTATATCTACCCTGAAGCATAGCTGAAGGGAGCACATTGACTCTTGCCAAACAAAATGCTCTGCAGGCTTGTGGAGTTCCTAATGAGGATAAATAATTTGCTTGTTTCCGATGCCCTGGTAGAATACCATGCGCCTGGGGTGAGCAGGTTCTATTTGCTGTGGCAGTCAGTTGTTGTCTCTCAATGTCATCAAGTTGCTGACTAAGGGCTCGATAGGCCTTATGTTGATTTAACATTAGAATGGACTCGAGGGGCATTCCAATAGATCTAACTTTATGTTGGATTATCTGTGACCACTTGCTCGTATAGGAATCAGATAGCATATGGTATATATAACCCAACTGCTCGGCCTGAAAATGGATTCTCAGCCAGGGCCTCGGAGCTGCACGGAAGGGCTGCGGGGACAGACGGCGTCCCTGTCCGTTGCCCACCCAGCCGCCTCCGAAAGGCCTTGGAGCTGTGCAGGGGGGCACTGCCCCCCACGCTCCTCCGAGGCTTTTGGGAAAGGTGCACGATTGCCCCCTGCCCCCAGGCCCCCTCACCCGCTTCAGCATATCGCAGATTTTCGTGATCGTGGGTGGGGTGGGTCCCTAACCCCCGCTATCGGCAGGGGGTTACTGTAGTAACAAAATGAAATACAATGACTAATGAAACAAAACGAAATGAAACATTAATTTTCCGTTTCTTACCCATCCTTAATTACATTGTATGAAGTCCTGTAACTTAAAAATGTTATTGGCTTACACTATGAGTTGCTTTGGAACATTTAGAATAGAATACACTAGGTCAGGGGTGGCGAACCTTTGGCACTCCAGATGTTTTGGACCACAACTCCTACAGTGCTTTATCATTGGCAATCAAGGCTTGGAATTCTGTGAGTTGTAGTCCAAAACATCTGGATTGCCAAAGGTTTGCCACCACTGCACTAGGTGATTGGATGGAACATGATGACCAATACAACAATAATCTTGTGCTAGTACAACATTGTTGACTGGTGACTTTGAATTTATCTAATACATAGTGATACAACGGTATTTTCACCCAGAAATTTATTTATTTATTTATTTAAAATATTTCTATCCCACCTTTCTCCCTTAAAGACCCAATTGCTGTGGTTAGACAGAATTTATTACCTGAAAGCATTTTAACCACTATAGAACTATCTGAATCAAACAATTTGCATCCATTGAATGAAAACACCATTGTTGGTACTCATGATCCCTTTTTAAAGATACTAACATTTGTTAACAATGAAGGCTGTGTTACATATTACAAATGTAAAAAAAAAAAAAAAACCATTCCACAAGGAATTCCACTAACAGAGCTATTTATGTGCTAGTATCTATAGCTGATAAACATTCTCTGTTTAGTTTTGTTAATCAAAAATTGTACATCCAATAATACAACAAGTTCATTGTTAATGAATGGCAATTTGCTGCCACTCACTTCATCAAATGTATGTCATCCTTAGAATTCTGGTGAAGCGTTAAGTGATCCTCTAATGCTGATTTATTTCTAAACTACTGTGTTTATACGTTATTCAATTTGAAGAGGAAATCATACCATGAAATAAGAGATGCTTCCTCTACTTCTGTATGCTCCACTGGGCTGAAATCCAGAGCATTTTTGTCCAAACCTAACAGTTCTGCAATACGTTCTGCTCCATATAAATCACCATACTTGTTGATTACCTTCAAGGTGAAAGAAAATGAGGTATCATCAACTTTGTTTTAACCAGCATTTGTCAGAGCTTTAAAGACCGTAGCATCCCATACTTGATATTTCTAGAATCATGACAGCTCAGACAAGAGAAGAAAGGCATTCAAAATTTGAAGAAGCATAAAATGCTATTAACTGAAACCATGCCTGCAATTTAAAGTAATTTAACATAACAAGTTTTCCCTCTTTCAAACTGATGTGCACCGAACAGAAGACAATGGCTGCTAATAAAACCTCTAGGCATGTCAAACAACAACAAAAAAGTGTCCTGCCTAGGAAAGATGAAACCCAAGTGCTCTGCTTGGCTCCCCTTGCTCATAGGTGTCTCTTCACCATGTGATTTGCAACACATTATTTATTAACACGAAATTCAAAGGAGTGCACTTCTTTTCAAGGTTTCAGGTTGAGGACAGAGAAATGCTACAGTAAAAATGCCTGCATGGTGATGAAGTTCTAACACGAAGATACAGATCTCTGACCTGGTCAAAGGAAGGCATCATAAAAGCATATAGCTTCTTACAATCATCAGTGGGTGAAGAACTGAAAAGAGCACTGTGGCATTACCATACAGAGCCCTCAGTCATTTCACGGACCATTGGCCTGCACCCGCCTTCTTTTTACTCTCGCTACCACCATTCAGGGCTACCCAGTTGAAATTACTGAGTCCCAGTCGAGTTTAACTTGTAATATTAAATAAAGCAAAATAATGTTTATTGAATATAACAAATTGTTTCAGTCACAGGTTTTCTTGTGTGCCCTTAATTGAAAGTTCCTCTAAGCAGATGCACTCAAATTCTCTACTTTTACTATTCTCAACCCCCTCTCGTCTGTCTCACAACTTTAGCTTAAGTTTATCTCTTCATCTCAGCCTTAACCCGTCCTTATGTTTTTATTTTTCTTCCCTATCTTTATCTAACTTCACAACCCTCAGGACCAGCCTTTTAAAACATGTGGGCTCCGCCTCCACACTCCCTCATGGGTCATCAGCATTAACTCTTTACATCCTCCTGCACAAACTCATGGGACTATGCAGAGGGTAAACACCACAGGCAGTCCTGGAAGCAATGGAAACAAACACTGTCCTACTTAAATACTGTGGACCCTCTTATAACAAATGGTTTGTATATCATAAAATTTGCACAACATAAAACATTCTGGAGATAGGGGAAATTTGCTTAACAGAATCACCTATGGGGTGAATCTGTACAACATAAAAATGGTTGCGATTAGGAATTAGTATGTTTTCAATGCAGTCCTATGGGAAATTTATATAAAGGAAAATTTGTTTAACAGAATTTCATTGGGAACAAATTAATTCCTTTATACAAGGCACCTCAGCATTAAGCTCCATACTGAGTGCAAAACAACCCTCTCTTAGCAAACATACAGAGAAGAATGCCCCCAATTGGTCCGATAAGGATTGCCTCCTAATGAAAAACATCTCAGGGCCATTCTATAAACATTACAGGAAAGCCATGTAAAAAAGCAACCTTACCACAGGAATGCCATGTAAAAAGCAGTACAAAATCTTGATAACTCAGAAAAAGAAGCAAGCAGTACAAGAACAGTGGAAAGCACTGTTAAACTCTGCCCTGAATAAGAACTCCAGACAATTCTGGGCCTTAGTTTTAATGCGCTGAGTGCAAATTCAGGGCCAGTGAGCCGTTTGATCACTGCAGACATCTGGGAACTATATTTTACCAAAGTGTTTGAGGAAACTAAATCCTCACAAATGGTGTAGGCCATAAGCCTATCTGGAAGTTGAATCATGGCAACTGGACTTCTTTTCTTGAGCGATTTGCTGCTCATCCAAATAGCTTCGTCAGTCTGAGGAAAGCTAGTTGCGACTCCTCCATTTTATAGTTCACTTTGACCTCATGGTACCCTGGTCATATCATGCTGAAATTCAGCCTTTATAGGGACAAATGTATTCAACTTATTTATCCAATTATGAGTAAACATCCCAGTATATGTCCTAACGAACATCTAAAGACTATTTTGGCAGGTACAAATCAGATAACCGCAGAGACAGTGGCAAAGTTTCTAGTCTGGGTTGTAAGATCACATAAAATTATCCATTAAGATAATGAATTGGTTTTAACTTCTGATTTATGTAAATTATGTGTCTCTGTTTTAACTTGTTCCAATTTGGGGTCTACAACAATAAAGTAAATTAAAGTAAAAATAAAGAAAGATATCCCAAAACTGGCAAGAAAAAAAGTATTTACTGTATAT
This sequence comes from Phrynocephalus versicolor, assembly GCA_023846285.1. Classification (NCBI taxonomy): domain Eukaryota; kingdom Metazoa; phylum Chordata; class Lepidosauria; order Squamata; family Agamidae; genus Phrynocephalus; species Phrynocephalus versicolor. The sequence continues at coordinate 24,689,967 of JAHTLZ010000016.1, read as the reverse complement.
ACTCGAATATAAGTCTAGTTTTTCAGCCCTAATTTTGGGCTGAAAAAAGGGGCCCTCGGCTTATATGCGAGTCAATACTTTTAGCCACTGAGGCAGGTGCTTGCCTCGGTGGCTAAAAGTCATTTTAACCACCACACACCGCTCCCCCAGCTCACAAAGGAAGAGTTGCCAGGCCCTGCTGCATTTCCCACCCTAGACTTATACTTGAGTCAATAACTTTCACCAGTTTTAGGGGTTAAATTAGGGGCCTTGACTTATACTCGTGTTGACTTATACTCGAGTATATATGGTAGTTGTCTTCATTCCTGCAAGATGAATCTTGGCAGAGTCTTACAAGGAAGGAAATTACACCAAACTGCAAGTGCAAATCTGTTTACTTTGTATAGGTAGCTGGTAAGATAGATTGCTGATTAAAGACATTAATGGAAACAATCAAAGTCAGAGCAGAATCCTAGGCACAAGGCCTCCTTAATGATAGCCTTCAGCATACTCACTCTCCTCCCAACAAACACTGATATATATATACAGTACTACTAAATTGAGTTTGAAGAAGTGTATCGTAACCCACATAAACTCACACTGACTTTTTGAAAACTGCTTCAACTGAAGGCACGATTAGGCAGAAGGAATGGAAAGTCATCAGTTTCATGACAAATCTGATTACAGACAGACATGTTCTTTTATAGCACAATATTGTCTCTATAGCAGTAAGGGTGAAAATACAGTACAGGCTACATAATGCACAGAAAATAGAGGGGAATCACACTCTCCTCCTAAAATCCAGTAAAACTTGTGATCAACATTCTGCATAACAACCAGGAAAAATCAGGAAAGAAATGTCAAAAACAAAATTATCGACCTTGTGTACAAAAACTCATCAGGATTAGAAAAAAAATCTGTAATAATTTTCTGCTCTAAAATACTGGCTTTGTTAGGAATATGTGGGTGTCTCATCTCTGAGATGTGGGATGTGTGTACACATATATATCTTATGTAGAGGGTTCAGCAATGATTATTAACAAATTTAATGAGCAGAAATCTTGTCATTGTTACTGTAATTTCTAAGACCTATGGATGACTTCTACCATTTTATACCACATGGCTGAAGTGAAGCTATAATGTGTACAGCAACAATCCCAGGCAAATTGCCAACCTCATCTATGAATTGGTGAAGGGTGATAGTCATGTCTACTCTACATGCTTTCTTCCAGAGCAGGGGTTTTCATACTTTGTCCTTGCATCACATTTGATATCCTCTTTTCTCAGACCCTCTCTGTAAACTGCATCAGATTCTATGACTCAACTGAGGCATGGTTTCACAAAAGTCACTGGTTGGCATCCTATTTCATGTTACTCTAAACCAGGCATGTCCAAACTTTGGCCCTCAAGATGTTTTGGACCATAACTCCCATAGTCCCTTGGCATTGGCAATCTGAGCTTAGAATTCTAGGAGTTGTGCTCCAAAACACCAGGAGGACCGAAGTTTGGACATGCCTGCTCTACACACAGTGATGAAAATTATGAAAATGGTAAATTACCTGTCAGAAGATTGAAATAACCCCAACACAAGAAGGCTACCATTCTGGTTACTTTGTGAACTGCTATTTTCTAACAGGGCATTGTGGCTCAGTGGGCTAGAGCACTGAAAACTGTCAGCTACAAAGTCAGCAGCTCAGCAGTTCAAATCCTGGGTGCCAAGCAGGAGAGTTAGCTCCTGCTGTTAGCCCCAGTTCCTGCCAACCTAGCAGTTCGAAACCATGTAAATGCAAGTAAATAAATAGGTATGGCCATAAAAAGCTGGAAGGTAAAACAATGTTTCCTTGCAGCCATGCCGGCCACATGGCCAAGGACTTCCACAACACTGGCTCTTTGGCTTGAATATGGAGGTGAACACCGCCCCTAGAGTTAGACATGACTAGCATGCATGTGGAGGGGGAACCTTTAACTTTTTTATTTTTCTAACAGAAAGCAGTATGGACTTACTACCACTGTTTATTCTTTTAGTTCAGAAATAGGCAGCCTCTGGTAGTAGGACTTCATTGTTCTTTATGCCCTACATTTGTTATACCAAAAGGAACTTAAGGATGTTTGTGTTACTCCTGACAGGTACACAAAGAACCTACCTTTCGTTTGACAAATTTGTCCCAGTAATTATTAGGAAATGACCTGTATAGACAGAGCAATAAGAATACAAAGTTAACTGGCAAAATAAAATAAAAAATACATTTATTATTTTATTATATAATAGCATTGGACAGATGCTCCTTGGTAAACTATTAATAGAACTTTCTATCATATAAATGAAACCACTGTTTTTTATTCAAAGAAGTCATAATTCATCTATTGTACTTTTGATAGATTGGGTAAAGGGTCATCCTGATTTTCCCAGATGGCATACTGAAACAGTGACACAAAAAAACAGAATTACTATTTACTATGATTATTTAATGTACAAAGATCTGTTTGATGTAGAATGTCAAGTCAAACATGAGAAATGAACCGGGGGGGGGGGGATAGGTAGCCAGTTGAAGGTGAGTTTAGAGTGGAAACGTGCCATAAATTATTCTTGCTATTAATTATTCCTTTAATTTTTTTCCACACTGACTACCAAGAGATGAGAATACATAGCTGTGTCATTTTTATACACATTCAATACTGTACTCTCATCCTGTCCTGCATTCTGGCTTCCTGGTTATCACTTTATGTCACCTCCTGTAATATCAACTCCTGCTAAATCTGGCACAGGAATAGGTAAGAGATACAACAATGGCAGTTGCCCTGATTCTTGTAAACATACCAAATTCTCTTTTTCTAGGTGGGTAACTGGTCCTTCCAGTTCTATACCTACTTTGTTGCTATGTTTTGGACAGGTCTAATAGGAACAGAGACCTGCTAGGACTACTGTGATTCCCTGAATTAGCCAGCCAGCATGGCCATAGCTATGCAGCCTTGGTGATTCTGTGGGCTATAGTCCAAAAATGCAAATTTTTCAATCTCTAGAAGGGAACACGGTGTAGTATAGGAGCAGGATGAAAATGTAAGGCTGTTGTTTTCAACAATGAGAATAAAATCCAAGCAAAGGCCTGTTATATTCACAATTTTTTCAGATTTTTCCAAACTTTTTTTTGCCCTTGGCTTCAAAATTTCTGAAAATTTTACACCTCTAGTCTGAAGAATGGAATGGTTCTCTTATTGTGTTGACAAGAAGACTAGTTTGGCAGACTACTGCTAGAGGACAACAATCTGTCATCACAAATAATGATCAGCATTTGCTCCCATTAGTTGTTTCACAGTGTGTAATTCTTCAAAACCATCACCACATAAAAACTACCATGTAGCAAGCAAAGGGGCATGCTATACAATCACAGAGACAAACGGTTAAAAAAAAGAATGCTGAGTAACTATCACCACTGCTAGTATTTGGACACAGAACTGAGTAACATTCAATGGGTAGCAAGATTCTTGGAAACATGGGAACACACACACACACACACACACACACACACACAATGCAAGGACTTGGGCTTATCTGGAAATTTCTATCCCCTTTTAATACACCTCTTGCTAGTTACAATATATTTAGAACACATAATCTACGTTACAACAAATTAACAGCAATATGAACAAGTCTAAATAAAGATACTATACTCATACACATCACTAATTTCTGATCATAAACGTATCTAACATGGAGATCCCCCTCAACTCAGTAATAACAAACTTTTACATGAATCATTTTGAAAAACAAGGTCTGGGTGAGGCACCCTTTGCACCCACAGTCCAGTTCTGATACATGGATGACACATTCACAATTTGGAGCCACAGTGAAGATAAACTGGAACAATTTCTAAACTACCTCAACAATATCCACCCAAATATACAATTCACCATGAAAAAAGAAATAGAGGGGAAACTCTCATTCTTAGATGTCATGGTCATATGCAAACTGGACCTCCAATTAGGACACAAGGTCTACAGAAAACCCACCCACACAGATCGGTACCTACATAAAAATTCCAACCACCAACCACGACAAAAAAGAGGCATAATCAAAACTCTTGTAGACTGTGCAAACCAAAATTGTGACGTTGAATTCCTTAACACTGAACTCAGCCACCTGAAATGGGCCCTACAGGCAAATGGCTATTCCAAGAATGAAATCAAAGGAGCCATCAAACAGAAACAACAGCAACAAACTGAAGAAGAAAAACAACCTCCAACAAACAAAGTACAGTATTTCTGCCATACATAAAAGGAGTCATGGACTACATGGACAAAGTGTTGAAAAACACAACCTACAAACAGTATTTAGACCCACCACAAATACACAACAGATGCTACGGTTAGCAAAGGACAAAAGGAACCCATTCGCAACTGCAGGAGTATACCGGATACCTTGAAGTTGTGGCCAGGTATATATTGGGAGGACAAAGAGCAGCATCCAGACCAGAATCAAAGAACATGAAAGACAATGCAGACTAAAACAATCTGAAAAATCAGCAGTAGCTGAACACACCCTGAAACAAACTGGATATGAAATCCTCTTCCAGGACACAGAGGTACTGGACAACACTAACAATCACTGTGTCAGACTACACAGGGAAGGCATTGAAATCCACAAACAAAAGCACAGTTTCAACAACAAAGAAAGTCTAAAAATCAACAAAGTTTGGTTAACAATATTAAAAGCTGCAGAGTGCAAAATATCAAAACTCAATGATTCCACCCAGTTCACACAATAGAACAACTAAAGACACCCATCAACTTACACAGAAGGATCATTGCTACCCCTGACTGCATTGAAACTTCTTAATCCCTTCATCAGAATACAATGACTAAGACCTATTCTCCTGCATATGACAAGTTTCCTCTTTCCCACAACTTAAAAAACCCCAGTCTCACTTGCTCTATACCCAAGAACACAGAGAGAACTCCTAGTTCCCTGAACTCCTTGCCCTATGAAGATGCCAGCCACAGAGTCTGGTGAAAAATCAGGAAGAAACACTTGCAGAACACGGCCAAACAGTCCAAAAAACTCACAACTATTTAACAAGCAATTACTTTAGGAAGGCCTCCAAATGGGCCTTCCTAAAAGTATCTAACAAGCAATTACTTTAGGAAGGTCTCCTTCTGGAAAGCTTAAGGGCAGAATGGGTTACGTACGGAGTATTGATGACTAGGCGATCCCATTGTCCTTTAATATCATCTTCAGAGGGTTGTTCAGTAATGTACAGGCCATCGAATTCTAGCTTCCTTGCAATATCTTTTTCCCGCTTGAATACAACAAGGGGAACCTTTTGAAAAATAAATTCAGAGTGTTGTTTACCCATGATTTTGAATCTTCAGGTTAAGCTAAACATTTTTGGATGTTTCAAAAATCAGTCTTAAAATAAGATATTATGGTATTTGTAAACTTGACTCCTCAAACCAAGTTGTCTGTAAGAACCTGTAACTGATAAATTCTGAACCCATGTTGAAAAGGCAAAGTGTTTGCCTGTGACACTTCCAAGGCTCTCTTGAGTGGCCACTTCTGCACTTCTTATAACTCCCACACAGCCTTGTTTTGAATTTTCTGCTACTGTGATGGGAACCTGCTTCCTATAATTTGCTAATCCTTCTAGTGAATGTAATAACAACCAAGAAATCTATTTTTGTGCTTAAGAGAAACACATCTATAGTTGCCAGCAGCCAAAATAGATCAGTAGAAATCATTGAGAAGACAGCAAGGCTGGTCGTAGAAGAAAAGATGTGGGTTAGTACTCCTTAAGACGTGCAGAAATCACATTAAAGCAAAGCAAAGTGTTCTGCTTATATACCGCCCCATACCACTTCAAGTAGTCTCTGGGAGGTTTACAGTTTGATTACATATGCAGGCTGGGTACTCATTTTACCAAACTCGAAAGAACGGAAGGCTGAGTCAACCTTGAGCCTGCTACCTGGGAATGGTTGTGAGCACAATTTTAGTTGCAGTACAGACATCAACCACTGTGCCACAAAGCTCCTTAATTGTGGAGGAGTTAACGTGACTCCTGCTTGTAGTGAAGTATGTGCCAATAATCCTGTCAAATACAGAGATGGAGGGTGCAGCCAGTTTAATCTGCTTCACATGCAAGAGAAAGTCTAGTACATGAAATGTGTGTGTGTTGAGTCATTACAGTTGTGACTGACTCTTCATGACTCCATGTCCATGGAGTTTTCTTGGCAGGAATACTGGAGTGGCTTGCCAGTTCCTACTCCAGGTGCCTACAGCACCTGGTATTCCCTGGTGGTCTCCCATCCAAGTACTAGCCAGACTCAACCCTGCTTAACTTCCGAGACCAGGCGAGATCGGATGTGCTTAGGGCATCTAAGCTACATGAAATACTTTGGTACAAAAAGAAGGTACCTGTACAGTGGAACCCTGACTTACAAAATTAATCCATTCTGAGCGCACACTCATAACTTGATTAGCTGGTAAGTTGGGGAGCGGTTTCTCATAGGAATGCATTGAAAGTCAATTAATCCCTTCCGGAGGGAGGGGTTTCAATGCATTCCTATGGCAAACTGTTTTAAACAACCTACAGCTCCCCCTCATCAGGCACATTGGGGGAGGAGCTGTGGGTCATTTAAAATGTCTTTAAGCAACCAAGCCAAGCGCTTGGCACAGTTGCTTAAAGACATTTTAAACGAACCACCACTTATTTCCCCCCTCTTCCAGTTGGGCACGTGGTGGGTGAAGTGGTGGTTTGTTTTAAATGACTTTAAGTAACTGAGCCAAGTGCTTGGCTCGATTTCATAAAGACATTTTAAACATAGTGTGCCTTTCCCCCATGCCCCGGGGGGGGGTCAGGAATAGTGGTGCACAATGTTTAAAATTACTTTTAGCCACTTGCCTCCGTGGCTAAAAATAATTTTAAACAACCTGCCACTTCTCCCACCTGACACACCATCGTTACCCGGGGGAAACCCTATCTTAATTGTAAGGCGGCAGGGGGGAGACAACGGAAGCCCGCTCGTAAGTCGGGATTCTAAGTTGTCGGGGTCGTCGTACGTCACAGTACCACTGTATATGCAGTTTTAGTTAAGACAGATTAGAATAGCCTTCAGGCTAGATGGTACAGTATGTATGTATGTATGTATGTATGTATGTATGTATGTATGTATGTA